>OX941094.1:63226199-64476199 GCA_954870635.1 Arctium minus | reverse complement strand
CAATGGTACTACTGAACTGACTCTATCCAGTAGTTTTTCTAGAAATACAGTGCATAAGAGTATGAACAAATAAACGCCATTGGGGAGAAAAGTTAGCTTTGTAAAGTTTGAAAACACCCTATAGGCCTTCATACCCCATTCTTGTGAGATTGGAAAACAAATCCTCATTAGGGATAGAGGTAATACCTGAGGCATCGTCTAGACGTAGACTGATGCGAATGACCTCTTCAGTGACTATCAAGGGTTTGTCACACACCCTTGTCTTGATAAACTGCACACCGTTTTCAGTAACAGCGGTGGCATTGGCCCAAAATTGCTTCTGGTGCTCGATGAAGATTGGTGGTGACACAGTAAGAGCATACGCTATATGACTGGTCTTGAGAAAATCAACTATTTGATGGAATCCATCAGCCTGCTTCGGCTTTTGAAGCATTGCGATCTCATTGTGTTCATCAATAAACGCCATGGATGCCATCGGTTTTGAGGATTCTTGACTGAAACACACTGGTTACTTGAGAGAAAAGAGTTAGAGAGAAGATGAACAGTATTCAAAGAGTCGTTGTGAGCTTTTAGGCGGGCAAAGAGGGTATTTATATGATTCGGGAAAGAAGCAGTATTAACCCTATTTTCAGTTAAAGCAGTACTAACCCACTGGCAGTATTAAATGAGAGCAGTATTAACTGAGAGAAGTATTAACTGAGAGCAGTATTAACTGAGAGCAGTATTAACTGAGAGCAGTATTAACTGAGAGCAGTATTAACTGAGAGCAGTATTAACTGAGAGCAGTATTAACTGAGAGCAGTATTAACTGAGAGCAGTATTAACTGAGAGCAGTATTAACTGAGAGCAGTGTTAACTGAAAGCAGTATTAACTAACTAGCAGTATTAACACATATCTGAAGTAGTAACTCAGACTAGCAGTAGTAATAATGAACCTGCAGTAGTAACTTTGCACTGGCAGTATTAAAACTGCACTGGCAACATTAACTATACTTACACTGTTGAAGCTTGTGTTAGTCTGAGCAGGGCAATAAACTTCCTGAGAAAGATGATTAGTAGCACCAAACAAATAAACAAATAACAGGTATACAAACACTTATTAAACATGAGCTCATTCAGAGTTGATCATACCCACACTTGTGACCAAGAAAGTGAATCTACCCACATCAAAAGCTTTAGTGAATAGATCAGCAAACTGATTATCAGTATGAACTTTTGCAACTTGAATAAGCTTCTTTTCATTGCAGTCTCTAATAAAGTGATACCTGATTTCAATGTGCTTTGTTTTGGAGTGCTTGACTGGATTGTTAACAATGCTAATAGCACTGCTATTGTCAATGAAGATTGGAGTGTGAAGAAAGTGTGTGTCCCAGATTCTAGTTCCTAAACACAATTAATCAAACACAAACAAGATTTCAATCAAATTACCTGTTTGATTTCACTTCAAATTCAAGATTACAAACTTTCTCTCTCTAGAACTCTCTCTCTCTCTCTCAACAGATTTCTCTCTCTAAAATACAACTGAAAATAATACGCTTTGTTTTTGTTGTTACTTCCCTTACGAAATACAAAGAATACAAGACTATTTATATCTACAACTAATACAAGGAAAAACAAATATAAAATACATTGACTTTTATTACAAAAGACTTTGACTTTGATGAGAGTTGACTTTCTTTCAGCTTTGACTTCTTGTACTTTGATCTTCAGTCTTCTTGATCTTGTATCCAACATATTTATGCTCTAACAATGTACTCAGATTTCTTTCAGACTTTGGAAAGAAATTATCTTCAGAATCAGCTAGAATTGCTTTAGCAAAATAATCTTCAGAGAAAATTTCCTCAAATCTTCAGAAATTCTTTGATCTTCATCAAATCTTCAAATCTTTACTTTGAACTTTTCTGACTTGGACATTTCTGACAATCATCTCTCAAAACTTTATCATTTCTTGAATCACACATTTCTTTATCTTCTCCCCCTTTTTGATGATTTGAGCATCGATATCGTCAAAACTTTCACCAAGAAATGTTGTTGAAAATCTATCTGACCACTGATCTGTCAAACTGAGCCTCTGATTCGTTGATCCATAACCAAGTATTCATCTAGATCTTTGCAAATCCAGACAAAATAAGAACAGGTAACTCCTGAATCAACAGATGAATCAGTTAAAATGCCTGTCAGTAACACAAAGTCACTATGTGTAATGAATACACAATATAAAGGAGCTTTTTGATGTTCACTCCCCCAGGGCTTCCATCCAATCATCGAAACACCATAAAGGCAATTTCTATGAATGTTATGACAAAGAAACAAATTCTTTGTGTGTTCGTGCGTGTGTAGAAAGAATTAAGCACGAATGATTGCTTTTATAAAGGCTCAACATAGTGTAAACCATTGAGACAACAGTAGATAAACACAGACTCAATGTGCATGATTGAAGTGCGAAGGTGGGGCAAAATTCCTTCTTTTTCAATATCCAGATTTTCCAAATGAAAACCAGATAGATTATATGCTGCGTCCCCAGAAAAATATGAAACATTTTCTTTTTGAGAAGAAAATGAGTGGTTGGTGGGGTTTAAGCAAGAGTTGGCATGGGCTATTTGCCTGTTTCAATAATGTTCACCAAGAATTGTGAAGCATTAGTAATATGGCTGCCCGGCTCAGAAAGTAGTTGGTGCAGAGTTTGATATTCTTTTACTTTGATCTCACACCCTCTTTCTTTTAATTCAATAAGCGCACATCTAACCAAACTATCTTTTACATTTTACCTCATCACACATCCCACACTCATTTCTTTTAGACTCCTCACATTCAATCACTAAAGGATTAACTTCTTGGGTAGGAAACACTGGTTAATGTGAATCCATAGAACTTCAGTTAATTCCTAGCACAAAGAACCCATATAATCCTATGAAAGCATAATGTTGCTCAAATGGTTTAACTTTATCAGTTAAAGCTCAAATACAAATGTCAGATGAATATATGCTCAGAATATAATCATAAAGATATGAGCATTTTAAAACATTGAAGTATTTTCAAACAAGTATATTGAATGAATGAATATGAATACAAAAGACTTGTTTGAAAATCTGACATTGTATGAAAATGATCAGAAATGAATGATATAGCAATCAAGGCTTATGGTCAAAAACAACGGATATTGTCCATACGAAACAAAATATAGACATTCTTGAAATGACGTTTCGAAATGAAATATCGCTCAAAATTCTTTGAAGTACAAGCGGGGTGTCTTACCATCGAAAATATGTTTCAATATGAGACATGGTAAGAATACTTTGATAAAAAATTAAACCGATGTGTGTGAATACTTGAAAGTATGTAGAAAAGACAATACGCAAGTATTTATCTTTGGAAACACACGGTTTATTTATCAATTAAGCACAAAAATAAAATAAAAACATTTAAAAACACACTTCCAAATTATAAAATCTGTTTAAAAATCAAGAAGTGGTTTGAACATTTCAGAACATGTTTTCTATATCTGAAAGTTGTCCTTCTTTCATATATATTTGAGATTAATGATAAGAAATTTACCTTTTCGCGCAATCTTAAATCTCATGAAGTCAAGCTGAAGTCATTAAGATATGATCTTTTCAGCTTCTCTCATCCTGCAAAAATCTCAAAGTCTAGTCAAAGCAACTTTATTCACAAATTTATTCGAAAGTAAAAGACATAAAGCAGTAAAACGATTAAAGTATGAGTTATGATTTGAAATAATCAGAAATCATAGTCTTACTCCTTTTGGTATGACATATAAGCTCCCCCTAAAATCATGCATCACAAAAAAATTGTCAGTTAAGTAAAATGCAGAAATTAGTTATGCTCCCCCTCAAATGAATGTAGATCATCTAAAATCTTCTCTTACTCCCCCTGAAATCATGAACAAACATTTAAAGTGCAGATATCCTTAAAACATAATGATAAAACAAATGATAAAAAAATAACAATACGTAACTTTAGTAGGTAACAACCGATTACGTCTTAAGATTTAACATACCAAGTTTAGAGACAAGAAAATTAAATCTCTTTTCATCTAAGGGTTTGGTAAATAAATCTGCAAGTTGATAATCTGTTTTTACAAAATAAAGTTCAATTGTTCCTTTCTCTACATTATCTTTTATAAAATGATACCTGACGTCAATGTGTTTGGTTTTCGTATGCTGGACATGATTAGCAGATATCGCGATTGCACTCTTCGAGTCACAATATATTGGAATTTTATCAAACTTGAATCCATAGTCTCGCAGCTGTGTTCGCATCCACAGGACTTGAGAGCAGCAACTAGCAGCAGCTACGTACTCTGCTTCAGCAGTCGATGTGGAAACGCATAATTGTTTCTTTGATGCCCAGCTAACGAGCTTGTCTCCAAGAAATTGAACGTGACCTGAAGTACTCTTTCTGTCCAACATGCAACCTGCATGATCTGCATCTGAATAGGCAGTCAGTTGAAACCCAGTATCCTTAGGATACCACAGACCAAGGTCTGCAGTGCCCTTCAAATATCTAAAGATCCGTTTGACAGTAGCCAAATGGGATTCTTTGGGAGCAGCCTGATATCTAGAACATAAGCATGTTGAAAACATAATATCTGGTCTACTAGATGTAAGATACATTAACGATCCTATCATACCTCTATAAGTCCTAACATCAACACTTTTACCCGAAGGATCAGCGTTAATCTTAGTACCTGGTGCCATCGGGGTTCCAATTGGTTTACAATTTTCCATTTTGTACTTCCGAAGAATGTCCAAAATGTACTTAGATTGGTTAATGAAAATCCCCGTAGAAAACTGCTTAACTTGTAATCCGAGAAAGAAATTCATCTCTCCCATCATACTCATTTGAAAACGTGACACCATGAGGTTAGAAAAGTTTTTGCAAAATTTTGGATATGTAGAACCAAATATTATATCATCAACATACATCTAAATAAGAATAATATCGGCTTTTTCCTTTTTGATGAATAAAGTGGTATCAACCTTACCTTTAAAAAACCGGACTTGATCAAGAATTTAGATAAAACGTCATACCATGCTCGAGGGGCTTGTTTTAAACCATAGAGGGCTTTGTCCAAGATATAAATATGATATGGCTTCTCTGGATTAATGAACCCTTCTGGTTGAGACACGTACACTTCCTCTTTAAGAATGCCATTCAGAAAGGCTGTTTTCACATCCATCTGAAAGACTGTGAAATTCTTATGAGTTGCGTAGGCTAGAAACATGCAGATTGCTTCTATACGTGCTACTGGAGCATACGTCTCATCGTAGTCTATGCCTTCCTCTTGCCGGTAACCTTTGGCAACAAGTCTAGCTTTGTTCCTTATGACGATACCATCTTCATCCATTTTATTCTTGAATACCCATTTAGTGCCTATCACGGTTTTACCTTCTGGTTTTGGAACTAATCTCCAAACTTTTAGGGCTTCAAACTGATTGATCTCTTCTTGCATAGCAGATACCCAATCCGAATCAGCAAGAGCCTCAGATACTCGCGTTGGCTCAATCTTACTGAGAAATGAGTCATGCATACATTGATTAAGAGTCGCTGACCTCATTTGTACAGGCTTGTTGAAATCTCCAATTACTTGATGTAAAGGATGCTCTTTGGTCCAGCGATGCTCATGAGGTAGTGGAGTAGATATAGATTGAACATGATCATCATCTAGAAATCCACTATCAGACTCTTCAGTTTGAATAAAAGGAGAGGGGATTACAGTTGAAGTTTCAGGAGCAGAAGCATCAGTTGGAACAACAGACTCTAGCTGTTGAGTAGACATTGTATTACACACAACTGAAACATTTACTTCTGGCTCAGCATTTACTTGTACATCTTCAACTGTAGGAGTAATTGTAGAAATGTGAGTTTCTGACTGAACAGGGGATGCTTGTTCAGTTATGACATCTGAAGTGACTGGATGATTGCAACTTGTGTCTTCAGACCTGTCAGTCACAGCAGATTTAGATACATTAGAACCTAGAAACTCATCATAAAAGAATTTAAATAACAAATCTAAATCAGTTAAATGTGAAATAGAAGTAGAAGCTTATCCGAATTTTTCTTTGTAGAAACAGGTTCTGGACTGATCTGCCCAGAAGCTAATACTCCAGTGATAACGGGTTCTGAACTGAGTTGTTCAAAAGCCATATCTTCATCGAATGTTACATTAACGCTCTCGACAACTGTCTTTGACTTCTTCAGATAAACACGATATGCTGCCGATGTTGAAGAATAACCAATGAAGATACCCTCGTCCGCCTTAGCACTGAATTTATTCAGACTCTCTCTGTCGTTAAACACAAAACATTTACACCCAAATATGTGAAAATACTTGATTGTTGGTGTTCTGTTGTTGATCAGCTCATATGGAGTCTTTTGAAAACGGCGGTGTATCATGGATCGATTTTGAGTATGGCATGTAGTCGACACAGCTTCTGCCCATAAGAATATAGGTAAGTCCGATTGGCTAAGCATAGTCCAAGCGGCCTCGACTAGCGTCCGATTTCGCCTTTCAACTACTCCATTTTGTTCAGGCGTTCGAGCAGCAGAGTACTGATGTGATATCCCGACCAATTCGAGATATTCTTCAACTATCTTGTTTTTGAACTCTGTGCCGTTGTCCGTTCGAAGAAACTTGACTTGTCGCTGCATTTTCACCTGGGTCGTCTTTAAGAAAGTAATGAGAACTTCGGGCGTCTCATCTTTTGATCGAAGAAATTTGACCCATGTGTATCTTGAGTAATCGTCCACAATAACCAACACGTATTTCTTTCCACCCAAACTCTGAGTTCTCATTGGACCACACAAATCCATATGTAACAATTCTAACGGAGTACTAGTGCTTGGTTTAGGCTTCGGTTTATGCGGAGCTCTCTTCATTTTACCCTTCTCACATGCAGCACATAAGTGTTCTTTCTCGTATTTCAGCTCAGGAATTCCTTTTACCAATTTCCCACTAACCAGCTTATTGATATAACGAAAGTTCAAGTGAGATAAACGTCTGTGCCAGAGCCAACTTTGCTGCAATGAAGTCTTTGTCATCAAGCAAACTTGATTGTCATTCTGTACCTTTGAAAGATTGATTGTATAGAGATTCGTCTTTCGATTTCCGACTAAGAGTTCATTGCCATCTTCCGTACGAACCGAACATCTCTTAGCTTTGAAGTTGACCTCTAACCCTTTATCACAGAATTGACCAATGTTGAATAAGTTGTACCCCAAGCCTTCGACATAACTCACCTTACTTATCGTTATGTTGTCTTGAATGATGTCACCATATCCTAAGATAGGTGAAAGCTGATCGTTTCCAAATCTGACATTTCCACTGAATTTCTCTGTATAGTTAGACAATAAAGCTTTTTGCCCAGTCATATGCTTGGAACATCCATTGTCCAAGTACCACATATGCCGGGTCTGCAAGAGAAATCCGGAGACAATAGATTTAGGTACCCATTTAAAAACGGCCCCTAACAGATTAGCACAAGATTTTGGTATCCACTTGAAAATAGACCCTTTGTTCTTTTGAAAACCTTTAAAAATATTTGATCTTGAAGAGTAAACATGATAAGATCCGAACCAATCAGAAGAATTATGAGAGTAAGCAAAATCATTTCTCCGATAATGATAAGATGTAGTAGAAATAGGAGATAATTGAATCAATTGCTTTATTGAATATCGCTTGTAAGAAGTTACAAGGTTTTGTTTACGTGAAGCAAGTTGATCAATTACATCATTATCACTACTAACTGATCTAGTACAAGAATTATCAGAAACTGATCCAGCTATCTCATCATTCTTCCTTTTTGGTCACCATTCAGTTCGAGCTTTCGACCTTTTCTTGCTTATATCTGAAACAAAAAAATTAGATTTATTAGGAAAATCAGATTTCTGAGACTGAGTTTTCTTTTGTGTACCAGTGTATTTCTGTTTCTGTAATCGTTGTTTTTTATGTTTCTTACTTTGAGCATAGTAATCAACAGTTACAGAAACTGATTCACCAACCTTAGTTGATGATTCATCAATATTAAAACCACTTGATAACACTTTTTCATTTGTAAGACAAGTAGAATGATTAGGAAGAGGACCATTGAAGTCAAACATATCAATTTCTTCTATGCACCCATCATCAGAATTAAGAAAGTCATTTGCATACTCAAATAAGTCATCAAAATTATCAGTCGAAGTTTGAGGTGCCTTTGAAACTTTAGAACACTTTTTAGATGCAGATTGAAAAACCGTGTTCTTTAATACTGTAGAAAATACACTTTGTTGAATATCAACCAAAAGTTTTTCATCAGATAAAACATTTTCAAGCTCAACTATTTTGCTTTCAAGAATGAGTGGAGGAACATAAACCTTTGCAACAACAGGTTTTGCCTTCATCTCAGAAACAGAATAACTAGCAAAATAATCGTTTGAAAGAACTTTTGGTGTTTCTGAAAGATAACTATCATTTAACTTTGCATAGTTAAATGGTAGTTGCATTTTCTTTACATTCTTTCTATTTTCAGTTTCTTTGGCCTCAACTTCTTCCGGTAATTGGGTAACAAATTTGGGTTTTAATGAGTATGTTTACCAGCACATGCAAGAAAATCAAAATTATAAAGTGTTGGTTGTTTTCTGATGGTTTTCTTTAAGTAATGGGGGTTTTTAAAACCAAGTCCCCATTTTTCCTTAACATCAGCCTCTTCATCAGGTGCATTAAGAAAAATGGTTTGATCTGTTTGTCCTCTTGCGTAAAGTTTGGCTTCCAGACCATTTACCTTCTTATTTAAAAGCTTGTTCTCAACCTGCAGTTTATGAATAGTTAGTGCAGATTCTTTATTCTCAAACTCATATTTAGAAACTTTAACTTCAAAGTCAGAAATCTTCTTTTCAAAACAATCTACTTTAGATTTAGAATCAGAAACAGACTTACGTAAAGAATCAATCAGATCTTTGTTCCCAATAACAAACTTATTGAGTTCAAAGATCTTATTGTTTCTTTTAGCAACTCTGTCTTTTTCTTTCTTCAGTTTTACTTGAAGATCATTAATCTCAACCATCATAGGTTCCATTTTGGTTACAAAACCTTTTTCAGTTAAGTTTAATACCTCATCAGCTGTCTCGTCATCTGACTCATCATACTTCACTTCTTTTCCCATAAGACAGAGATGAGCAGTTTCTTCCTTCTCTTCCTCTTCACCTTCTGAATGATATAGCCAAAATTCGTCCTCCGCCATTAAAGCGATGCCTGCTTCTTGCTGTTTGGCCAAAAGAAGTTTGTTCTGATAATACTGAGAATTACGAACTTTTGGCTTTCGACAATCTTTTGCAAAATGACCAATCTTGTCACAGTTGTAGTATTTGACTGGATCACTTTCTGGCTTTTCTGCAATAGTGTAGTCATTCATGAACTTCTTCCTTTCGTCAGGTTTCTTCTCAACATATCTGTTCTCTTCATATCTCCTTCCTTCCACCCTTTCTCGGTGCTCATGATTCTTTGAACTTGATGAAGAATACCTTTGAGAATTTGATCCCGGCTTCTTGTAGAATTTCTTTTGAAATGCACGGGTCAGTAAAAGCATGGCTTGTTTCAGACTTTCGCCATCATCACTATCTGATTCAGATTCAGACTTAGAACTTGTAAGCACTTTCTTCTTTTTCTTCTTCTCTTTCTTTTCTTTCTTTTTCTCCCCGGCTACCAATGCAATAGGATCGGGAACCTTTTCTGCCTTCTTTTTCTCAGCTCTTTTCTCTTCCACTTCTTCTTCATTCTGCCTTAAAGTCTCATAAACCTCATGTAACGGTATGTCATTCAGATCCTTCATTTGTTTCATCCTACGCGTATGCTTCTTCCATTCAAGTTGTAGGATACTTAGGAATTTGACATTATTCTCCAGCTGCTTCTTTTTCACTTTGTTCTTTGTCAGTTCATTCAGAAGCAAGACAAACAGTTCATAAGTATCTTCTAGGCTTTCATTCTCTTTGGCTTTAAATTCTTCATAACTGTTGATGCAGTTAGCCACTTTCATCTGATTCCCGACCTTGGATCCCATCATCATCTTTTGCAATTGATCCCACATATTCTTAGCATTTGCTTTGTAACTATCAATCTTGATGTAGATCTCATTCGGAATTCTCTGAAGAAGTAAGGATCTTGCTTGTTTATCTGCTTTGTATCGGCTTTTCTGTTCTTCAGAATACTGAGAGATATCCACTGCCACTGTTTTCATCTTTTGATCTCTTTCCTCAGTACCATCTTCACTATCAGACGAATCATCATCAGGTATTTGAACCGTGATTGGTACCATAGGACCTTCTGTGATTGACAGCATAATATTTTCTCCATTTGCATGTCTGTCTATAAAATCAAGGAATCTGTATTTCCACTGTTCGTACTCTCCATTGAACAGAACATGAGGCTTGACATCAGTGCCAATGGAAAGAGCATCTTTGGAAGTCATCTTGTTTAAACCTGTTTGAAAAATATTAGCAATAAGAAACTAGAACTGATCGTTAGTCCAAATGAAACAATAAGAAACACAAAATATTCACTAAAAATCGAAATGCTAAAATCACAAAAAAATATTCTAAGACTTTCACGCTTTGCGCTTCACATAGGAAACTCAAACCTCTACTTTGCGTTTCACACAGGGTATGCAAACCTTTACTTTGCGTTTCAAGAGGCAAACGCAAACCTTTACTTTGCGTTTCAAGAGGCAAACACAAACCTTTACTTTGCGTTTCTAGTTACTAACGCAAACCACAACTTATCTCTGAACTCAATAACTTCTACTTTGCGTTTGTCAACTTTGCGTGTCGTGAAAAAGATATAAACGATGAACTTCGCGTTTCACGTTACAGACGCAAACCCTACTTTGAGTTTGTAGTTAAAGACGCAAAGCTCGCTTCTCGGTTCTCGTTGAAGACGCAAATCTCACTTCTCATGTCTCATTGAAGACGCAAACATCACTTTGCGTTTCTCATTGAATACGCGAACCTCTGAAGAACTTACACAAATCTTGTTGAATGGAACGCAAACCTTGATGAATGAAACGCAAACCTTGATGAACACACGCAAACTTCTAAAATCGATCAAAATCACACCAAAAACTCATCTAGACCTAGAAATCTAACTCGAAACTTCGACAATTTGATCGTTTAAACTTCTAGAACACAATCTTAACACCTAATTTTGATCAAATACACAAAAATGTATAAATCGACTCAATTACAGTGCACAGGACTCGTGAACTTCGAACTCAACTAAAATCAAAATTAACGATCGATTACAGTGCAAATTGATCTAAAACTTATACAGACTCGATCGATAACACTTTCTTAACAAAACCTAATCATTTACAACTCCAAAAACACACTAAAACTCAAAATCAATATGGACATCGAAGAACACAGATACGAACATTCTGATTTTCTTGATTTTCGATTTGGATCTGCTCTGATACCAATTGTGTGTCCCAGATTCTAGTTCCTAAACACAATTAATCAAACACAAACAAGATTTCAATTAAATTACCTGTTTGATTTCACTTCAAATTCAAGATTACAAACTTTCTCTCTCTAGAACTCTCTCTCTCTCTCAACAGATTTCTCTCTCTAAAATACAACTGAAAATAATACGCTTTGTTTCTGTTGTTACTTCACTTACGAAATACAAAGAATACAAGACTATTTATATCTACAACTAATACAAGGAAAAACAAATACAAAATACATTGACTTTTATTACAAAAGACTTTGACTTTGATGAGAGTTGACTTTCTTTCAGCTTTGACTTCTTGTACTTTGATCTTCAGTCTTCTTGATCTTGTATCCAACATATTTATGCTCTAACAATGTACTCAGATTTTGATTCTGAATCCATAGAACCTGAGAACAGCAACTTGCAGCAGCAATGGACTCAGCTTCTGTTGTGGATAAGGACACTATGGTTTGCTTCTTACACTGCCAAGATACTAGTCTTGCACCCAAAAGTTGACATCCCCCTGAAGTAGACTTTCTATCCATATTAGCACCACCCAAGTCACTGTCTGAATATGCAATCAAATCAAAAGTAGATTCATAAGGATACCAAAGACCTAATCTAGGTTGCCCTCTTAAGTATCTGAAAATCCTCTTAACAGTTTGAAGATGTGACTGCTTTGGCTTGACTTGGAATCTGGCACATACACACACTGGAAACATGATATCTGGTCTTGAGGCTGTGAGATACATGAGATATCCAATCATTGTTCTATAAAGATGGACATCAACATCCTCCCCCTCAAGATCAGCAGTGATCTGTTTGTGTGTTTCCATTGGCGTGCTTGCTGGCTTTGAGTCTGATAGACCATACTTATCTAGGATGTCTTTCACATACTTTGATTGACTTATGAAAATCCCATCTTTCTGTTGTTTCACTTGAAGCCCAAGGAAGAAAGTGAGTTCACCCATTGAACTCATTTTGAAGCTCTTGTGCATCAACTCTTCAAAGTCTCTACACATCTGATCTTTTGTGGATCCAAATATGATGTCATCCACATATATCTGAACAAGTGGGATGTCCTTCTTACTTCTTTTAATGAAAAGGGTCTTGTCAATGATTCCCCTTTCAAACCCATTTTCCAAGAGATAGGTAGACAGAGTATCATACCATGCTCTTAGGGCTTGATGTAGACCATAGAGTGCTTTCTTAAGTTTGTATACTCTGTCAGGATATGATGGATTCTCAAATCCAGGGGCCTGACAGACATATACTTCCTCATCAATTGTTCCATATAGAAAGGCACTCTTCACATCCATCTGATATACCTTGAACTTCATATATGAGGCATAGGCTAGAAACAGCCTAATTGCCTCTACCCGTGCCACTGGAGCAAAAACTTCCTCATAGTCTATGCCTTCTTCCTGAGTGTACCCTTGTGCCACTAGCCTTGCTTTGTTCCTGATTACTATTACTCTCTCATCCTTTTTATTTCTGAAAACCCACTTGGTGCCAATTGCTCTATGACCTCTTGGAAGGTCCACCAAGTCCCAAACACCTTGCAGTTTAAACTGTAGCAACTCTTCTTGCATGGCTTCTATCCAACTTGAATCTTTCATTGCATCATAAGCCTTCTTAGGCTTAATCTGAGATAGAAAGCAAGAGAGTACTGTATGTTGCTGATCCTACAAATCTTGAAGTCTGCTTTGATTCCTAGTCATCATAGGAGAAGAGATGTCTCCTATTACCAGCTCAGGAGGATGATTCTTCTGAGTTCTTTTCTGAAGACTAGGTTCTTCATTAATTCCCACATCTAAATTGGAATCATTTAAGTCAGCTGAGGGAATCTCATAAGCTGCTTCTGGCTCTTCATGCTCTGGATTCTCCTCATCTCTTCTTTCTTCTTCACTCTGAATTGGTTCAGTAACAGTCTCCTTTTCACAGATTTCAACAGGGTCCATTGTAGGTATGGGAAAGATCACAGACTGAGGAATAATATCTTGTACTTGTTCATCCCCTGATCCTCTACTTCCTGATCCTGCATGATCATCACTACTGAAACCCAAAGAGTTAGTTAGTGAATCATTGTCAAATAACCACTGAGGACCTGAATAAATAGGAGTTGGTGTGTTCTCATTGCATTTGACATTGTCACTTTCCTCAATTATTCTAGAATAAGAATTAAACACTCTGTATGCCTTACTCTGAGATGAGTAACCAACAAGAAAACCATCATCTGCTTTGCTATCAAACTTTCCTAAGTGAGTTTTGGTATTGAGAATGGTACAAGGACACCCAAAAGGTTTGAAAAATCCAATAAATGGTTTTATTTTATTTAAAAGCTCATATGGTGTCTTGTTTTTAGGCATGACTACTAGAACTCTGTTTTGGACATAGCAAGCAGTATTAACTGCTTCAGCCCATAAAGTAATTGGAAGTTTTGAATCAGCTAACAGAGATCTAGCAGCTTCAATCAGTGTCCTATTCCTTCTCTCAGCAACACCATTTTGTTGTGGAGTCCTAGGAGTACTGTATTGCCTCTCAATTCCTTTTTCCTCACAAAAGGTGTTTAGGTCAAGATTTTTAAATTCAGTACCATTATCTGACCTAATGACTTTTACCTTTTGATTTGTTTGGTTTTCAATTCTTAGAATAAAGGATTTGATCAGTCCACTTGTCTCATCCTTAGTCCTTAGAAAATATACCCAAGTAAATCTAGAGTAATCATCAACAATAACTAAGCAGTATGATTTCTTACCTATACTCATGACATTTGTAGGACCAAACAGATCCATATGCAACAACTGAAGAGAAGAGGAAATTGTGTTCAACTCTTTGGACTTATGAGAAGTTTTGTGTTGTTTGCCTTTGAGACAAGCAACACAATGATCATAACATGAAAAGACTTTTGAAGGCAAACCTCTTACAAGGTTGTTTTTAACAAGTTTATTCATTGTTTTAAAGTTCATGTGACACATCCTTCTGTGCCAAAGTGATGATTCATCCAAAGAGGCTTTTGAAACATTTGAAACAAGACAGTTTAGGGATGAATTATTTGAAACATTTTCCATATCCAAACAATAGACATTATCCTTTCTAGGAGTTCTTAGTAGTATCATCTTTTCATCAACTACCTTGAATCCAGGAGCAAGGATCATGCATTCTGAATCAGTGAATAATATGCTATGCTTTTTGTCACAAACCTGTGATACACTTAACAGGTTGTATCTTAACTGTTCAACATAGAAAACATCTTCAAAGGTCATCTTACCTTTTGTTACATCTCCCTTACCACTAATCTTACCTCCATCTGGAGTATTACCAAAGGCAACATGCCCTCCATCAATTTTCTTGAAATTCTTGAGGCAAGCCATGTTCCCTGTCATGTGCCTAGAGCAACCACTATCAACATGCCAAATGCTCTTTCCCTTGAGCTGCTGGTTGCCCTCCACATAATATAAATCAATTAGTATTGACTGGGAACCCAAGCCAAAGTGGTCTTGGGCCTCCCTTTCTCATCAAAGTACTTACACTCCTTTTTGATGAGATTTTTAAATTTAGAATCCTCTTGACTGGAGTACTTTGTCAAGATGATTGGTCTAGAAGCAGTACTAATTTTAGAAGTACTAACAGAGTTAGCAGCACTAACAGGTTTAGCAGTACTAACCTTGTTAGAAGCACTAACAGAGTTAGCAGTATTAATATTTGATGAAGTACTAACAATGTTAGTTTTAGAAGTACTAATACTATCAACAGCACTAACATTGATAGCAGTAGTATTGCTTCTGGCAGCACTATCTTTGTCAGCAACACTATTTGTGGTAACAGTACTAACAGTTTTAGTGCTTTTGGGAACCCACATCTTGACACTTTCATTTACAATCTTTTTCTTCATGTGGCTTTTAGATTTAACATGTTTCTTAGCCACATGGTTCCTTTCATTCTTCCTATAACCAAAGGGTTTTTGCACAGATCTTTGAAAATTTATCCTTTGGTTCATAGGATTAAAATAACAGTTCTTGGCAAGATGGTTCAATTTGCCACATATGAAACAAGGTTTTGGTCTGATGATTCTACTAAGATCAACTCCTTGTTTCTGAGCCCACTGATTATTCCAATTTCTTTGATTTCCCCTCCTTTTATCATGTTTTAGGGGCTCATATTTATTACCTGCACACTGTTTGCAAGGAACAGGATTCACAACTGTAGTCTTCTTGTAATGGACCTTTTTAGACTTTCCCTCAGTCTTCTCTACACCATCAGATTTGACCCAATCCCTTTCACCACCCTCATTGGTAAGAATGTTATTTTCTAAGGGAATCTCACCACTTACAGTGTTATCCTTACTCTTACCAGCTTCTTTCTCAGTCTTGTCCTCAACAACTACTTCATCTAAAGGATCTTTCTTAGTGGCTCCCTCATGCAAGTCCTTCCTATCCTTGGTCTCTAACAAATCTGATTTAAGAGGGATGTAGTTGTTGTTGTATGGTGGTGGTGTGGTATTGTACCCAATTCCTGGTTTAAGCTTATCATGGATTTGAACCTTTAGAATTGAATCCATGGCTTTAGAAGCATATGAAAACTTTTCCACATCCAACTTAACCTTGGCTAGCTCTCCTCTCAACTTTTCATTCTCCTCTCTAGACTTTGTCAGTTGGATTTCTAAATCATTTTTCTCCCACTTCCAGTAATTTGTATCATATGTGTGTTGAAGTTCATTGGCTTGGAAACCTTTAATTTGTTCCTCAAACCTCTCAATAATTTTCACATAGTCTTTTCTATCCTTTTCTAACCTCTTAAGGTCATCACTCATACTCTGGTTGTGATCTCTGTATCTTTTAACAATGTGTATGCAAGTTTGAGTACAGAGATTAGAAAGTACCTCAGTTGGGAGATCAGATACCTCTGCCATGAGAGCTTGATTTTGAATGGCCTCTTCTGCTTGATCACTCCAATCAAACCCCATTCCTTGTTGAGAAACAAGAGCTTGAGCAGAGTTTCTGTTCTGGTTGAAGCTTCCAGTCTGAGCTTGTTGGTGGTTGTTTTGAGACATTCCACTTCTGCATTCCCTGGCAAAGTGTCCCTTCATATGACACTTGTAGCACTCCACCTTTGACTTATCAAAGCCTACTCCATCTTCTCTTCTTTGAGAGAAGTTGTTCCTCCCAGTCCTCTTGATGAACTTCTTTACCCTTATAGAAAGCATGGCCATCTGCCATTTAATATCCATCTCTTCAAGATCATCAGGATGAAGATGTTCCAAGTCATCATTGATTAAAGAAGAGTTACCATGGCTGGAAAGAAAGGCTTCAAAAACAGATTCATTGCCTTTTTCTTGATTTACTCCACTGGTAGGATTAACTGATTCAGGGTTAGCAGTAGAATCAGTTGATGCTGATAGGAGTGTAGCATTATGAACATATCCAGTAGGCTTCTTCTTTGCTTCCACTTCAGATTCAAACACTCTTAGATCGTTGTATAGATCATCCAGTTCCTTTTCTTCCAGCATGTCATTCTGTCTGAATGAGACAGTGTACATGGTCCATTCATCTCCAAGATATCTGAGGAACTTTCGGTTGACATCATCTTGTTCCATCTGAACTCCAACAGTAGCCAACTCACCAATTAACTTATTGAATCTATCAAAAGTTTGAGTCATAGACTCATTCTTTGAAGATGTAAAATTCTCATATTGCTGCTTGAGAATATCCCTTTGATTCCTCTTAGTGCTCTTGGTGCCAGCAAATCTCTTCTCTAAAGCATTCCATAGAATCTAAGCATCAGTGCAGTGATGAAATTGATGTTGATACTCATTAGGGATGGCCAAAAGCAGGGTGCTTAAGGCTTTCATCTCCAATTGTCTCACTTTCTTCTCAGCATCAGTTTTTGGAGGTGGTCTTTGTAGATCCCAGATACAGTGCAATCAACAGATATAATCAATGAAGAACAATATAGGAGTCACATCAACTAGTCATATGATTGATATGAAATCAAAGGGTTACAGGTTTACAGAAAAGATTTCTGATCAGGAAGAGTAAACCTATAAACTAGTTGTTTGTAAAATATGAGACTCACTTTTTAACCTAACAAATGAACTAAATAATAACTTTAAATACTTAGGCGCGCAGGCCTAATGGGCTTATGGGCTTGGGCCCATCTAACTAATTAACTATTAAAGAATTACATTTCGAACCTTTATAAATACTTTATTCCACTTTCAACACATAGGACTTTCAGTCCTAACAATCTCCCCCTAAAGTTGAATAAAGCATTTATCTTCTTGAATACTTCATGCCTTGATCTTCTTTCCCTCTTGAATCTTTGAATAACTTTGGTGTTGCTTAACTTCATGTCTTTCCACGCCCCCCCTTGAATAAAGCTCTTGGTCTTCATAGTTTCAACTTTGTAACCAGATTTAATGTACAGTAGCCTCGACTGAATGCACTATCAAGCAGCTTTCAGCTGTAAAAACTCAATCACATCGGATCAGCACACAAGAAAGATAACGAGAGAGTTACTTGACATTCCACGGTGCATCTTCAGTTTAAAACAAAGAATCTGTCTTTGAACCGCGAGTTGAATAAGCTTTCAGATTAAGAACTTGTTTCAATCAGCGTGTAGGAGGAATTAGAAACAAACTTGCAGCAGACACCACATGATACGGGAAAGAATCAATACAATCTTTGAAATCTTCATCTTTGAAAAATGAAACAACATCTACAGCATCTTCATCTCTTTGATCTCTAGACTGTCTTCAAAAATAACTTTCTTTCTTTAAAACTTTGAAATTGAACTTTTTCTCCCCCTTTTTGATGATTGTGAGCATCATGATCATCAAAACTTCTTCAATTTCAGCACTTTATTTGATCTCCTCTTTTATGATAATTTGACTTTCTCCCACCTGTGATCTGAGTATCCGTCAATTCATGAAATGTATATATCCGAATCTTTTCAAATTCAGACATAACGAACAAGGTAACACTGATTTAACAGATGAAACAGTTAGTATGCCTGTAAGTAGCACAGAGCCACTTTGTACAACGGATGTACATTGGAAAGGAGCTTTTGTGATGTTCACTCCCCCAGGGCTTCCATTCAATCATTGAAAAACCACAAAGGAATTTTCTATGAATGTTATGACAAGAAAACTCATTCCTTGTGTGCTCGTGCAAGTGTAGAAATGATTGAAGCTACTTAGCTTGATCAGGCTCAAATTGTGTAAACTGTTGAGACAGCAACAGATATTACACGGACTCAATGTGCATGAAAGAGGTGCGAACGTGGGGCAACTTTCCTTCTTTTTCAATATCTACATCTTCTGATTGAAGACTAGATAGCAGATATGCTGCGTCCCCAAAGAAAATGAAACATTTCTTTGTTAAGAAAGAAACGAGTGGTTGGTGGGGTTAATGCAAAAGTTGGCATGGGCTCACTGCCTGTTTCAATGATGGTCACCAAAGAATGTGAACCAATCAGAAAATGTGGCTGCCCGGCTCAGAAAGTGGTTGGTGCAGAGTTTTCATATTCTTTTAACTCTGTTCTCACACCCTCTTTCTTTTTATCATTAAAGCTCACTTATAACCAAACTCTCTTTTTCATTTTTTTTTCGCTCCACACAATGAGAAAAACTCAACCAGATGAGTTATCTCCCCCACTCTATGATTTATGACCCCTCACCCCTCAATCACTCTAGGATAACTTCCGGGGTAGGAAACACTGGTTTACGTGAATCCATGGAAGTTCTGTTTAAGTTCTCACACAAAACCCATGTAAGTCCTAAAAAGAATAGTAGCTCAACAGTTTAACTTGAACATTTAAGCTCAAATAAGATAACACTGTCAAAAAGTATGCTCAGGAGATTTGAGCAATTGATCTTTGACAAACTGACAATGTATCAATCAGATCAACTAAACTGGTTAGGGTATCAAAGAATTGGATATTTTGTTTATATGAACAAATATAAACAATTTAGCAATGAAAGCACAACATTAGAAATTATGATTGATGCTCAACAATATTGAATTTCAAACGGGGGTATTACCATCGAAAAATTGGTTCGTTATGAGACATGGTAATAACAAATACAAATGAAGTACTGAACCGGTGTGTGTGAATACTTGACAGTATATGGACAAGATAATACGCAAGTATTGATCTTTGGAAACACACGGTCAGTTAAACATTAAATCTCATACTTGAAAAACATTTAAAAGCCACCCTCCTAAATTCATAAAATCTTTTGAGAATAGAGAAGTGGTTTGAACATTTAAGAAAACGTTTTTCATGTTCGAAAGTTGTTCTTCTTTCAAACAATCAGAGATCTAGGATTAGAAGATATTTACCTTTTAAGCTCCCCCTTAAATCATGATATACGGATATAACTCTATTAAGCTCCCCCTGGATATTTGCAATAATATCCAAGTCTGAACGTTGAAGAACGGGTCCTGGTCTATCATTTGATCAGAAGCCAAACTTCGTTGAGGTCCGGGTTCTAAGCTGATTTACTTAGAAGCCATCGTTCTTCTACTCCCCCTTGACAGTAGGTGCCTACAACAAAGAATCAGTTTTCGGCTTTGGTACCCACTGGTATTTGGGTCCTCGAATGTGAGTTGCAGTTCTTGTGGGGGTAACAGAGTAAGAACCATACCAGAAATGATCACTTGTTTTATGAACAAGATCATGTGTACAACAGTAAGAACAATAGAATTGCTTACCTGACAACCTGATTAATTGATCTCTCGTGTAGATATGTTCTGGTTTACCTTTATGCGCATTGTTCTTTTTGGCTTTGGGTGTATGCACACATGATTTATTACCTTTCAGTTCATCTTCAACTTGTTTCTTCTTCCAGACCAGTTCCTCTTCTTTGTATCTCCTTCTTCTTTGATGTGTACCTGAACCATCTATATTGCTATCATAGAAAAGGTTAGTTTTACGAATCTGATCAAAAGATTTAACTGACCTTTGTGAAGAGACAGATTTCTGATTTGAACTTGATACAGACTTTTCAAGAACTTTAATCGTCGAAGCAAAGTTGTCTCTTTCTTTAACAAGCAGGTCAATCTTCTTCATGAATTCAGACTTCGTTTTCTGTTCTTTTAATGCATTTGCAGATAGTTCAGATAGCTTCTCAGTAAGCTTTTTGATCTCAGCCTCAAATATGCTTCTTTCTTCTTCAAAGCCCTTCTCAGCATTGTTTCTCTGGCCGGAAATTTCCTTGAAGAATCCCACATTCTTCTGTTCAATCTCCTTCTTATCCTTTACAAACTTTTCTCTTTCCAAGATTATTACTTTCTCAAACTCAGAAACTTTCTGAGAAAGCTTGATACACTTCAGCTCAACTGCTTTCTTTTCGTCTGCACATTTTCTCGAAAAATCTGAGAATTTCTTTACAAATGCCTTCTTTTCAATCTCATACTCAGATCTTTCTTTGGCCATCTTTTTCTCCAGATCAGATATCTTCTTTTGAAGATCAGCATTTTCACTCTCCAAATCATTAACTTTCTCATTATTCTCAACAAAATCTAGTTTCTGGATTTGAGCTTCCAAAGTAGAAATCTTTTCTTTTAGTTCAGAGTTCTCAAATTCCAGAAACTTTACTCTTGAAGACATCTTTGGTCCTATCATTATCTTCTCAAGATGTTCCCACAGTTGTTTTCCTGTAGCCTTTTTATTGTCTAAACTTACAGAAATCTCTTTTGAAATTTCCTCGGAAATTCCTTGCAAGATAAAAGCTTGAGTCAATTTATCAGCTTCAAATCTCTTTCTTTGCTCATTTGTGTAATCCTTAAATGGTAGTGTGTACACCTCATGTTCCGTTCTTCCATTTTCTCCCATAAAATAACAAATATTTGTCGGAGTTTTCATTCTTCCTTCCCTCAGAGATAATCTGATATAATCACCCAAGTCAAGTTTATCAATGAAATCTAAGAATTGAATCCTCCATTGGTCATATTCTCCTCTATAAAGAACAGGTGGCATCTCATCCATACTCATTGAAAGAGCTTCGTTTGAAGGCATTCCTTTTGATATACAGGGACTGAACTTGACAAGAGATGAAACTTGAAAGTGCAGGGACCAAAAGTGACAGAGTGTGAAACTTGAAAGTTTAGGGTCACAAATGACAAACTTTGAGACTTTGAACTATGGGGGCTAAAAGCGACACAAACAGAAACTTAACACTAGAAGGACTGAAAATGATGCAAACTGAAACTTAAAACTAGAAGGACTAAAAATGACAAATACTAAAACTACTAACTAGAGGGACTAAAGGTGTAAAATTGAAACTTCTAACGGATTTAACTGAAAACTAACGAAAATGGACCAAAAATGAAATAAAACTAACCAAACTAACAAACTAACCGAACTAACGGAGACTTAACGGAAAAGGACCAAAAAGTAAGAAAAATTAACCGTCACTTAACGGAAACACTATTCATCGTCTTCCTCGTTGAGCCAACCTGCAAAGCTTCGAAACGGTTAGAAATTTTCAATGCAAAACGATCGTTAAAGCTCCCTGATCAGTCCTTAACAGATTAAAATTCAACCGGTCAACCGACGATCACAAACGAACCAACCGAAAGATTTTCGGAAAACGATCGAAACTTTAAAAAACAGTATGGGTTGAAATTTTACGACCAAAAATGATCGTTTATGTTCCTTTAAGCTCCCTCAACTTTTTAAATCTCGAAACAGACGCTCAAACTCTCGAACGAAGCAACCGAAGATTTTTCGGAAACCGAACGAGAATTTAAAAGCTTGATATGGGTGAAAATTTTTCGATCAAAAAAGATCGTTTAAGCTTTGTAAACAACCCTTACCAGTTTAAACTTGAAAAACTTCGCTCACGATCGCTACCGAATCAACCGAAATGATTTCTAAAAACAATCGAAAAACTTCAAAGCTTGTTCGATGTTGGTTCGCTGGACACCGGGAGCCGCAAGGGACCGGGAGACTAGGTGCCGGTCGAGGAGAATGTCCAGGAGATGATGGCACCGGGCGAGAGATACCGGTCGATTGATGGCCCGGTCGAGAGAGTGAGCAAGACACCGGTCTTTTGCAAGGCACCGGTCGATTTGCAAGGCACCGGTCGATTTAGGTGCCGGTCGAATGAAGAATACCGGGCGAATGAATGATGAAAACACCGGTCCTTTTGCAATCTTGATACCGGTCGAAGGAAAAGAAGAAATACCGATCGATATATATATATATATATATATATATATATATATATATATATATATATATGAGTTCGATGTATATAGATATGTATATATATATTTGCGACACAAGAATCAATTATAAAAACAAACCCCCTCACCGACCCACTATTATGGATAACCAATCACAAATGATTTGAAGAGAACCTTGCAAAGCACCGACCAAAAAGAATTTAGAAACAATGTATCGGTCAATTATACCGGTCAAGAAACAATGTACCGGTCAATTAAAGTACCGGTCAAGGGATCCGGTCGAAATCGATCCGATTAACAGATAAGAACAGAACCGATAGAGGATAAGATTAGTGACCGATAAAATCGATGAACCCACCGATGAACTCGATGAATTCTGGAAAACGAACCCAGAAAATCAACCGATAACCCAAATTAACAGATCGATAAAAACCCAGATAAACTTACTGAACAATCGACTAATAAAATAAGTAGACCGATAAACTTACTGTTTTCTGACCGATAAAAATCTGGAAAAAACGATTTTTGCAGATTGAACTTAAAAATATGAACCCAGATTGATCGACTTATTTCTTTTTCCAGAAAACAATAATTTACCGATAAAACTCAGAAACAGTAATCGATTTCAAGAAAACAGATAATAATAATTGAAACAGATAATCGGTTAAGGGTTTTAGACAAACCTTTTCTGGATCAAACCTTCAGTCTCTTTGCTCTTTTGATCGTATCGAATAATAAATTATTCGATCCTGCTCTGATACCAATTGTAGATCCCTGATACAGTGCAATCAACAGATATAATCAATGAAGAACAATATAGGAGTCACAACAACTAGTCATATGATTGATATGAAATCAAAGGGTTACAAGTTTACAGAAAAGATTTCTGATCAGGAAGAGTAAACCTATAAACTAGTTGTTTGTAAAATATGAGACTCACTTTTTAACTTAACAAATGAACTAAATAATAACTCTAAATACTTAGGCACGCAAGCCTAATGGGCTTATGGGCTTGGGCCCATCTAACTAATTAACTATTAAAGAATTACATTTCGAACCCTTATAAATACTTTATTCCACTTTCAACACATAGGACTTTCAGTCCTAACAGTCTTCTTCCATCTTGTCCAATTTTACCTTCAACAGAGGGACCATTCTTAACAATGTCCCACATAGAAAAGTCTGTAAGGAGGATGTACTGCTTGATCCTAATTTTCCACATGTCAAACTCATTAGGTTTGAGCGTGGGAACCTTTGAAACAAGAGTACTGGTTGATTCAACTGTGTTGTCCATGATGAATGAAGGTTTCTGAGAATACTAGGCTCTGATACCACTTGTCAGGATCTAATTCTTAACAAGAATAATGAAACTCAGAAACAATATTAAAGAAGTTGCGGAGAAACACTTTAATATTCAAACTATCAATGTAACAGTAAAATATAAATCACAACTTGTAAACTTTATTGAATGATTAAAGTTACAAGCTTTCACACAAAACCTCAATCTTGATGAACAAGCTCACCAAGACGAATTCTACTTCTCTAGAACTAGGGTTGTAAACCTTGAGGTTAATTCTCTCTCTAAACAAAAACTCAGAAATCTCGTAACAAATTATTCTGAATAATCCTATACATATACTGAAAATAAAAGATAATTACAAAACTTAAAAGATCTTCAGTATATTCTTCCATAATTATCTTCAGCCTTCCATGATTATCATCAAATCTTGACTTTATCTCCAAGGCATCTTTATCACTAAAATCAGCACTAATAATCTTCAGAAGTATTAACCATCTTCAGCAGCATTAACCAATCAACAGTACTAACTACTAGCAGTACTAACTCTCCAAGCAGTACTAACTATTCAAGTAGCAACACTAACTCTTTAAGCAGTATTAATTCTACTAGCAGTAGTAATCTTGAAAGTCTGGCAGTAATAATCACTTAGACAAATCTTCAGTTCCCAACATGATGTGATCCCATTTCCAAACTGGTATTTTTAACGATTGCAACTTACCAGAGGGTTATCGATGTTCAATTTTAACCTGCAAACATGTTAAACAACGATCCACATATTGAGCAATGTCTTTCTTCATACCCGACCACCAATAAAATTGCCGTAAGTCCCTGTACATCTTGTTAGTGCCAGGATGAATAGAAAAACGAGACTGGTGAGCTTCTTTTAATACTCTATCATGTAGATCACCCAAACGAGGTACCCATATTCGGTTTTCGAAATATAGTAACCCATGATCATCTGTTAGCAGTAAAGATGACATACCTACGAGACGTTCCCGTTTCAAATGTTCTTCTTTGAAAGCTTCTATATGACATTTCTTCCATTCTTCAAAGATGTTTGGTAGTAGCTCGGCTCGTAATGCGATGGCTTTTATCGTTCCACTTCTTTCTTTACGGCTTAATGCATCAGCCACCACATTTGCTTTCCCCGAATGATACATAATTTCACAATCGTAATCACTCACAAATTCTAGCCACCTTCGTTGCCGCATATTCAGTTCCCGCTGATTGAATAAATGTTGAAGACTTTTATGATCGATGTAAATCTAACACTTGGTACCATACAAATAATGTCTCCAAATATTCAAAGCAAAAACAACTGCGGCAAGCTCCATATCATGTGTGGGATACTGTTTTTCATGATCTTTCAACTGTCGGGAGGCATATGTAATAACTTTCCCGACTTTGAAGCGTCACTGTAAACGACAAAATCTTCTGCACCTTCGGGTAAGGATAGAATCGGTGCACTGCAAAGTCTTTCTTTGAGAATTCTGAAGGCTTCAACTTGTTCCTCTTTCCATTCATATTTTACATTATTTTTCGTCAATTTGGTCAAAGGTGTTGCAATATGAGAAAAATCCTGTATGAACTTCCGATAATAACCTGCCAAACCCAGAAAACTCCTTACCTCTGTGGGTGTTCTTGCCAGTTCCCAATTTTCAATTGCTTCAATCCAAGCTGGATCAACCTGTATACCTTTTTGAGAAACAACATGCCCAAGAAACTATACTTCTCGTAACCAGAACTCACATTTAGAAAACTTAGCATATAATTGTTCACTTTTCAATAACTCCAAAATCAAACGAAGATGAGTATCATGTTCTTCTTCAGATCGAGAATAAATAAGAATATCATCGATAAAAACAATTACAAATTTATCGAGATAGGGTTTACATATCTGATTTATCATATCCATAAAAGTTGTTGGCACATTCGTCAAACCAAAAGGCATTACCAAAAATTCGTAATGACCGTAACGGGAACGAAAAGCAGTTTTCAACACATCTTCTTCTCTGACCTTAAACTGATGATAACCTGACCGTAAATCAATCTTTGAAAAATAACTAGCCCCAAATAACTGATCAAAAAGGTCGTCAATTCTGGGAAGTGGATATTTATTCTTTATTGTTAGTTTGTTCAGTTCCCGGTAATCTATATACATTCTCATTGACCCATCCTTTTTATTAACAAACAAAACCGGTGCACCCCATGGAGAAGTACTCGGTCTAATGAAACCCTTATTAGAAAGTTCTTGTTACTGAGACTTCATTTCTTTCATTTCAGAAGGAGCCAGACGGTAAGGTGTACGTGCAATAGGAGCGGCCCCGGGTGACAAATCAATACTAAACTCTATCTGTCTATCGGCAGGAAGACTAGTCAAGTCATCAGGAAAGACTTCAGGGAATTCACTGACTACCGGTATGTTTTCAATTTTACCCTTTTCTTTCTTGGTGTCAATAACATAGGCTAAGAAACTCTGACAACCTTTACTAACACATTTACGGGCATTTAACATAGAAATTGGACAAGACTGATGGTTTCTACGATCACCATATATTATAACCGGTCCCTTCCCTTCCCAGGCAAGTCAATATTAATCAACTTTTTATTACACACAATATTGGCCTGGTTTTTAGCTAACCGGTCCATTCCTACTACCACATCAAATTCAGTCAAAGACATAGGGAATAACTGAATTGGTACTTGACATCCTTCCACATCAATATAACAATCATCAAATACCTCTCTAACCGATACTTGATTATCATTAGCAGTTTCTACTACTAATGCATAATCTAACACTCTTGGGTTCACATGTAAACAAATAACAAAAGAAGGTGATACGAATGAACGATTTGCATCAGAGTCAAATAACACCTTAGCACGTATTGAGTTTACCAAGAATGTACTTGTCACCACGTCCGGGTTTTCTTCGGCCTCAACTGTTGTCATATGAAAAGCACGTCCCTTAGATTTAGGTGGTTCAGGCTTTAGAACATCTCCCTACTACCCTGTGCACCTCCAGTCATATTACTTCCCCGAGCTTTCATTTGTGGGCAATCATATTGTAGATGATTTGGAGAATTGCAGTAGTAACATAATCTAGTAACCCGACAATCTCTGGCTATATGACCCGACTTTCCATACTTATAACAATTTCTTGGATCAACACTACACTCACCCCGGTGGACTTTATTGCATTTGAGGCACGGTCTTTCATTGGTTCTAAAGATTGGACGGTTATCAAATTTAGTAAATCTTGACTTTTTGGGATCAAAAGATGGTCCTTCCCACTTCCTCTTTCCAAAACTTCTCTCATTCGCATCCCTTCCTCGGTCTCTTTCGATTATTTTCGCAGCATCAACTGCGGAGGTGAAAGTGTCTGGTTTCATAGCAATAACCAATTCTCTCATTTCAGAATTCAGTCCAAAAATATACCTTTCTACTTTTCGGGATTCTGTAGACACGTAGTATTAAGCAAAACGCGATTTTTCCAAAAATTTAGCAGTGTAATCCCTAACAGTCATATTTCCCTGTTTCAGATTCATGAACTCTTCTTCTAATTGTCGGATTGCGGTTTGGGGACAAAACTGATTTTTAAAAGCATTTGAAAAATCTTCCCATGAAAAAGTTGTATAAACATTTGGTCCTTTTGAAGATATTAAAGATTCCCACCAATACATAGCATCAGATTTGATCATTGCAGTTCCAAATAAAACTAAGTCCTCATCAGCACACTTACTTGTTTTGAAAATAGATTCAACTTCTTTCAACCAACGCATGGATTTAATGGGATCCCGCTCACCCGAATAAGTTGGAGGTTTACAAGTCAAAAACATTTTGTAATCACAATTCTTTTGGATAGGAACAGTAACAGCCGGAGTATGTACCTCTGCTTCCAAAATAGGTTCAGGTCCTTCTGGTTCTTCAGTTTATGTATCATAAGGTTGTTCAAACATTGATTGCAAATTAGACTGAAGTTTACCCATTTATGCAGCGAGGTCAGCTCGAGTAACATATTCAGTGTCGTGTGATCGATCCCTGCCTCTAGGTCTACCCCTGCCTCTACTCCGACCACTTCTTGAACTTTCGTGTACAGAACGTTCCTGTTCAAAATGAATTCCCCGGCTCGACCCCCGTCTCCGAACCCGACTTCTTCCTTGTACATCCGAAATCATTTTATTGATATTCTCCATTTGCAAATTGGCGTTGTCTAGATTCTCTGCTTCATCTCTTTCCATCCGACGAGAACCACTGGCCATCCTGTCAATTCATAAATATTGATACACATTTAATCACATACCCAATATAATAAGGTATTCCAGTTCCAACATGCACCTGTAAGCTCATAATTACCTTGGCCAAATGTAATTTGAATTTACCTTACATGTCGTTCTTTCTACCCATTATATTTAACATTCCAAGGTTCTAGACATAATAGGGACATCCTATTTCACAAAACATTACGCAGTTTAAGTCTAGGTATGGATCCGAATACCTAAATCCCTTAAACTTAGGCTCTGATACCAACTGTAACAAGCCACCTTAAAACATAACATGTATCATACAATACATACTAACATTTACATTACAAACACACACATATTACATATAGGGTCCCGAAGTCTAGAATTACACTAACTACATATTATAGTACCAACTTTTTGCTTTCGATACATAAGCACATACATGCATACATAATACTACATCCAACAAAAACCATTGACATATAACATTGTTCAACTAGAAGTAGTAACTCATAATAGCTTCCCACGTGCAACACATTTCTTCACATAACATCATAGCTTATCTTTTCCTTTTCCCTTACCAGTCATCTGTCCTGGAATACAGACTTGGAAAAACATTGAGGGTTAGAACAATTGGTCTAAGTGAGATAATCCCAAACATTTTAATAACAATATTATGAAAACATTGATATAAAAATCATTATCAACAAATCACAATTCAAATTTTATGCAATGTACTCCGTTGGCCTATAACACCAACAACCCATGGCCATATCAAATTAGTTGACCGCTAAGCACAACTAATTAATTTACTTCGAAGTACCTCAAGTGCAACCAACCCCGTTGCCCCTTTCGGTACAACCAACTCCATCCACTTCTATTTCCGGCCAAAATACAATAGTGTAATGTAATGCTCAAACATATGAGATTTCATTTCAATAATCACATTACATATAACTCACAATCATTACTACACATATCACATATAAACCATTTCATAACATAAGTATTCCAGTTTTAAAATGGTTAAAAGAAAACTCACCTAATTAAGAGTTCGAAGCCACTCACGCGCAAACGACACAACCGAATATCAAACTTCACTGACGAGTAACTGAGCCTGTAATATATACACATTTATGAAATCCACATAATTATATGTATATAAGACTCACTACTACAACTTACGACCTTAAACGACCCAACGGACGCTCCCGAATCGCAACCGAGCTAGAAACCGAACAACCGACATCAAAGAAAAGAGTTGGAGTTGTGATATGCTAATAATAACTTGTTCAATGTGTTCAAAAGCTATTCTACACTCAAAACGAGTACCCATACCGCTATATTACGCCTAGAAACGACACCAATACGCAATAAACAAAAATTTGAAAATGCTGAAACAGTGCATGGCGCGACCCAACCCGCGCCAAAGGTCGCGCGGACCTCTGTGGACAGCAAACAACCCCTATTTCATTCCCTTAATACCCCAACTCAAACCCAACTGAATTTGGGTCATTTCTATGGAAGTTTTTAGCATAAAAAGGAGGTTCTAACATCAAATAACAAGGAGGAACTCAATATCAACTCTATACATGCATATCTAATCATTTAAACTCACAATTACCATCTAACTTACAACCTTCTAACTTGCCATAACATGAACCCCATCCCCATAATGGAGAGTTAAACCTTGAAACTTGAATCAATACCAAGTATAGGAAGATGTATAAACCATAAACTATAGCTTTTCTTAAATTCAAGACTTGGATTCAACTCAAGTATTATTCATGGAGGAACTTATACAAATCCTAAAATGACGAAGATAATCTAAGCAAGGAAGAAGAAGTTTCAACATAGTAATCTAAACATACCTGCAATTTGGAGAATTAATTGAATCACCAAAGTAAAAGAACCTAACTCTAACCCTTTTTCTCTTGAATTCCTTTCTTCTCTCCTTTCTCTTCTCTTCTTGCCGACACACACATAAACCACACACATACACACTAAGATACTTCAGCAAATGAACTGTTATGACTCATCAACCTATCTATGAGTCACATATATATCTATGGTTATTTACATTTAAGTCCAAAAGTATAACCAACTAACCACCTAAACCCTTAACCTATATCTAATAATTAAAATACTAATAGAAATATCAAATATAATGTAAAGCCCTTCCACTTATCTTAATGATCACATAAAATAATAAATGTAACTTATCGTAGTGTATATATATATATATATATGTGTGTGTGTGTGTGTATATATATATTATAATTTTTTACGTATTTGGTCCTTATAGTATAGGGTTTTTACAAAAATAAGAGAAAGACAAAAACAAAAAAGTAAAAAAAGTAAAAACAAAAATAAATTAATGTTTAAATGATAGAACTGCCCTTACCTCTAACGGATGACGTGGATGGCCGTTTGCGTGAGGGACCAATTTGTTACAAAACGACATGTCCTAATCTGTAGTAAATGAAGTTTAGGGACCATTTTCGTAAAACCTAACAAACCACAAGGACCAAATCTGTAATTAACTCTATATAGAATTTTACTACGGATTGAAAAATAAAATATGATAAATATTAAGGACCCATTTTTCTTGACAAAACGCAAATGGGAAACCTCCGACATTTAAGACCAAGTCCATCTCAAACTTAAGTCGATTTATAGTACTATACGTTGGGGAATGTGGCTTTGGGCGAAGGATATGAGAAGTTGAGTTAACGTGAGAAGTGGATCTAAATCCTTGATCACTTATAATCTCAAACTCACCCATGAATCGCGTTTCACAAGGAATTGACCCGGTGCATCTTGTTTTGGTGCATCTCATCCTAATGTGCATCCAACGGTTGATAAACCACTTCTCACGCTTCTCAAGTTAACTCAACCTCTCACCAGAACCCAACCCCGTGGCTTTGTAGTATTGATATCAATGGATATGATTTTTGGTCTCATTTATGTTGAGTTCCTAAAGAGGAATGTTAATTTAAAGAGTTATTTAGACTAAAAGGGAATTGGTTTGGGAACAATGTCAAACCTAATTCCCGTTTTCTGAACTGAAAGGATCATTTTCTGATAGACCAATCCATTGGTTTTGGGTCTATGTGGCACAAAACTACACGTGTAATAAACCCATAGGGGTGGCCTACTTGTCAACAATATTTAACCTAAATATGTAATTGAGCATGCAGTCGAGCCACATTGGGGTTATAATTTCTTCATGTTGGTCCCTTAATTTTGCATCAAAAAAAGTTTGTCCAGTACAAGTATGTTGTGCGGGATCATGATCCAACAAAAGTAAAACACTATGGATACCAAAATAAACAAAAAAAAAAAGAAACCATTTAGTACCGAATGACTTAGCATCACCATGAGATCCACTTATTTTATATATTTTTTGAACGGTCCGATTTAAAAATCAGAAAGATGTCAAAAAGTATTTCCCATGGGCAAATGCATGGATCTGAGTAGTTTTTTTTGTAACATTTTAGTTTTTTGATTGTATAAACCATATACTTTTTGCATCACAAAAAGCTATACTTCTTATACCATGATAAAAGTTCAATGACACAAACAAAAGTAACATAACACAATTTGATGTATTAAATTTTTTTCAGGTATCCATATCCACCTTACCACATTTATGGGCATAACAGTTAGGGAAATATTGCTCCTTACTTTTATTAATTTTTGGAGAAGTTCACCTCCCTACAGTCTAGCGAAATCTAATGAATGATGCATGTCTAAACTGTTAGGGAGGGTGCAAAATATTGAGGGAGAAGAAGAGAGTGATCAGAACTCGGATAAAGAATATGAGATCGTGTGAGAGCTCACTTTCCTTAAGTAATATTTCGACCCTATTCTACCCATGTATCACGAAATTCACTCGATGATAATCTCAATTCTTCGTTCTCGATTTAGGCAGAAATCGATCATATTTAAACACCTTGAGAATCGTAACCGACCCCATATTAATACTGATAATAATAACTCATTTAATGGAATTGATTTTTCGACATAAATGTTGGCGGTTACAAACTGATTTCATAAAAAGGGGGTTACAAAACGATTTCATAGTGCACGGCGCGGGTAGCCGCGCGGGTTAACCAGCGGCACAACCCGCCTGGGTCACTGTTCCTTTCCCACATTCTAGTGCACGACGCGGGTAGCCGCGCGGGTTACCCCGTGGCATAACCCGCCCGTGTCACTGTCATGTCCCCACATTCTAGTGCACGGCGCGGGTAGCCGCGTGGGTTAACCCGCGGCACAACCCGCCCGCGTCGCGAAAAAAGGAAATCAAAATCAAAACTGATAAACCACCAAACATGACCATCCAACAATCCTGGGTCATAATTAGCTTACACGAGTGTGCACTCCACACCTCCTAACTCGTGTTATAGCTTAGCTACTAACCCCATTATTATCTTGTGAATCCAATTACACAAAATAAACTGATGATTTCACTAAAATCACCAACAATCTTCCCCCATTTTAGTGCAATCCTTGATTCACAAACAAAATTTAATATAGGAAAACAAACTAATGCATAAATGAAAATATCTAGAAGATTGAATTTTTATCTTAGTGCATTACACATTTCAAATACTCGAGAATTCGGGTGTCCTATGGATTGAACCCTTCAACCCATTTGAGTACCATAAAATAACATACACATGAATTCAAATAATTCTCTAAAGTTTAAACTTGACACTATACAGACCATGTGTCCTTATGAATTCATGAGTGCATCAAAGCCAAGTCCAAGCTTCTTGAAGCGACCACACTTCACACTCATATAGGTAGTTCCTTTCATCATGCACCTGCACATGGATTTTTGCAAAAGAACTATTACCTCCTTTACTTGCAGTACCGAGCACATACCTTGGAATGATTATCTTGTGCTCTAATCCCTTAGAGTGAGCTTTCCTATTGAATTCAACTTCTAACGTTGTATTAGAAGGGAATTGGGTATCTCACCATTAGTGATTTAGATGGACTTTAATCCCATCCCTATCACCGACTTGTGAACCAAGTCCCTAGCTAACCCTTTCGTCAAGTGGTCTGCTAGATTTTGTTGCGACCGAACAAATTCAACTGAAATCACCCCATTCATGATTAACTCACGAATCATGATATGTCTAACACCTAAGTTTCTAGACTTTCCATTATATACTTGACTATAAGCTTTAGCCAAAGTAGTTGCACTATCACAACGAATAGAAATGAGTGATATTGGTTTCAGCCATAACGGAATTTCATGGACTAAATTCCTTAGCCACTCCGCCTCTTTACCGACAGCGGCTAATGCCACAAATTCCGACTCCATAGTTGAACTCGTGATGCAAGTTTGCTTCTTGGAATCCCATGAGATGGCACCTCCCCCAAGCAAGTACACCCAACCACTCGTAGAAGAGTGATCTTCTAAGTTGGTAATGCAACTTGCATCCGAATATCATTCTAATATCGAAGGAAACCCGACATATGACAAACCATAATCAATGGTTTTCTTCAAGTATTTAAATACTCGTCTAACCGCTTGCCAATGATGAATACTATGATTACTAGTAAACCTACTCAACTTTCCTATGGCAAAAGCGATATCCGGCCTAGTGCTTGTCATGGCATACATCAAGCATCTAATAGCCTTAGAGTACTCTAGTTGTGACACCTCTTCAACCGAGTTGGGCATAAGCTTCACACTCGGATTAAATGGAGTACTCACCGGAGAACAATCAAATCAATTAAATTTCTTTAATACTTCCTCAATGTAATGAGATTGCATAATTGCAATCCCTTTGTTCTCACGCTTGATCCTTATTCCTAGGATCACCTCCACCTCTCCCATACCTTTCATGGAGAAACTTGATGACAAAAACTCTTTGGTTTTATCAACTTGATTTTGGTCGGTGCTAAAGATCAACATGTCATCAACGTATAAACAAATGATTACTCCGTTACCGGATGTGTCAAATTTGCTATATACACATTTGTCCGCTTGGTTTAACATAAAACAGTTGGACAAGATAACCTCATCAAATTTTTGATGCCATTGTTTGGGTGCTTGTTTCAGCCCATACAATGATTTTACAAGTTTACGCACCTTATGCTCCATCCTGGGCATAACAAAACCTTCCGGTTGTTTCATGTAAACTTCTTCCTCCAAGTCACCATTCAAGAATGCCGTTTTGACATCCATTTGGTGAATCACTAAACTGTGAATAGCTCCTAAGGCTATCAACAATCTAATCGTGGAGATCCTTGCAACCGGGGCATAGGTATCAAAATAATCGATGCCTTCCCGTTGCATTACTAATCGAGCTTTGAACTTGTCGATTGATCCATCAACTTTTATCTTCCTTTTCAAGATCCACTTGCATCCCAAAGATTTACAACTGTTATCCCAGTTTAATCTAGTTGATTAACAATCACAGAAACACAATAATAATCAAGAGATAATAAGATCAAAATAACATACCAATCCCTTGAATAAACAGTTAAACCTTGTGTGTTTTGATACCCTTGAATACATAGAAAACGTACGGCTACTATTTAGAAAATTATCAGAGTTAAACCTAAAAACTAATTAAACAAAACTTTAAATACCTAGGCCATATGGGCTTTAACCTTAATGGGCTTTCTAACAGGCTTTAGGCCCATTTACAAATAACTATTAACATATTACATAATAAACCCTCTAACTTTAACTATCAAATAAATACAGTTTAGACCCTTTAATCTTAAATACAATTATTTGATCCAACAATCTCCCCCTTTGGATTCAAGATTAATTTTTTTTTTGACAATAGTCTTCGGGTCTTCACGGGTCTTCACTTTTCTTCTCTTTTCTTCAGATATGACGTTGATAGCTTCAAAACTTCAAAACTTGAAAACTTGATATCTTTAAATAATCTTCAAATCTTCAAAACTTTGAAAATCTTCAGCAGTCTTCAGATTATGTTCTCCCCCTTAAGATATTCTCCCCCTTTTTGATGAGTGGTGAGAATCATCATCATCAAAACTTGTCAAAACAATCTACCCCTTTATGGAAAAATCTCCCCCTTTGTCTTTATAGACTTCAATTTAGCACTTTCTTCATGTAATGAGCCCTGTAAGAAATAAGAGCAGTCTTCCCAGATGGAAAGAGTGATTATTTCAATCTTTTCAGATTAAAATAGAAAGTAGTAACCATTCGAATCTTTTCAAATTCAAACAGGTAATAAGTGTAACCCTGAATCAACAAATGACTCAGTTAGAATGCCTGTCAATGACACAAAGTCACTGAGTAACACGAAGTTACTATATAAGGAGCTGGTGTTGATGTTGGCTCCCCAGGTCTTCCATTCAATCATCGAATAACACATGGTTATCTATGAACGTTCTAACAGAAAACAAATTTCTGTGTGTTCGTGCATGTGTATGAAAGAATTTAAGCATTGATGATTGATTTTCAATATATAGGCTCAAAGTATGTAAACTTGTTGAGACAACAACAAATTATACAAAGAATCAATGTGCATGAGAAAGGGTTCGAAGGTGGGGCAACTTTCCTTCTTTTTCAATATTAGTATCTTCCAAATGAAGAACTAATAGCGTATGTGCTGCTTCCCCAGAAAATGTGAAACATTCTCTTTTTGAGAAAAGAATGAGTAACTGGTGGGGTTGTATGCAAGTGATGGCATGGGCTAGGTGCCTATTTCAATGATGGTCACCAAAGAATGTGAACAAATCAGATTATGTGGCTGCCCGACTCAGAAAGAATTTGGTGCAGAGTTTAATATTCTTTTACTCTGATCTCTCACCCTCTTTCTTTTAATGCTCACTTCTAACCAATCTCTCTTTTCCATTTTACCTCTTCACACACCATCACTCAATTCTTTTGACCCCTCTCCCCTCAATCACTCAGGGAATACTTCCTGGGTAGGAAACACTGGTTATCGTGAATCCATGGAAGTTCTGTTAAGTACTCACACTGAATCCCATGTATTTTCCTAAAAGAACATAGTGTTCAACAAGATTTTGTACATGAAAGCACAAAGTTATATGAAGAATAAAAATTTAGAGAAGTCAAAACAGTTGTGTTTGACGATGCAATTCTCCCCCTCAACCTAAAAAAGTTTGACAATTAAGCTCATATCATTTTATCATGAAGAATAATATTTTGGAGAATCAAAAACGAATGTTGTTTATATGAACAATATATAAACATATTTTCAATGAAAGCACATGAAATGACGTTTAATTCAATCAACAGTGAATACAAAGAACATGAGTATTACCATAGAAAGATTTAACTTTTGATACATGGTAATAACAAAGTCAAATAGAATGTTCTGAACCGTTATGTGTATGAATACTTGACAAAGTATATTGACAAGATAAAACGCAAGTATTTATCTTTAAGAACACACGGTCAGATAAGCATTTAAGTATCCAAAAATCTGTTAGCATCACAGATATTCTCCCCCTTAACTTAATGTCAATATAAATTTTTTATATTTATTTTTATTTTAAGATCAAGCAGGAAAAATAAAGCACTGAAGTGCGGGTCCTAATCTGATGTGATTAGAAGCCATAGTCACTTGAACAAACCTGCATAAATAGAAGAAAAATGGTAATCATTTGTGAAAATGATTCCTCTCTTGTTAGCAACAGTTGAAGAATAAAAATGAACACAAAGTCAAGACATAAAATACTCCCCCTTGAATCATGAGTAAGGTCTAAGACATGTTCAACATACCAAGTTTGCTGATTAGAAATTGAAATCGCTTTTCATCCAACGGCTTGGTGAAAAGATCAGCTAACTGGACGTCAGTTTGAACAAAGTGCATTTCAATGTCACTTTTTTCTACATGATCCTTGATGAAGTGATAGCGTACATCGATATGCTTGGTCTTCGAATACTGTACCGGGTTAGCAGTTATGGCGATTGCGCTCTTAGAATCACAATAAATAGGAACACGCTTGTAGTTGTATCCAAAGTCCCTTAACTGTGTCTTCATCCAGAGGACTTGAGAACAGCAGCTAGCAGCAGCTACATATTCAGCCTCAGCAGTGGATGTTGAAACACAGTTTTTTTTCTTGGAAGTCCAACTTACAAGTTTGTCACCTATGAATTGGCATGATCCAGAGGTGCTCTTCCGGTCTAGCTTACATCCTGCATGATCAGCATCTGTAAAGGCGGTTAGATCAAAACGATAATCCTTTGGATACGAAAGGCCTAAATCAGGAGAGCTTTTGAGATATCTAAGGATTCACTTAACAACAGTTAAGTGCGACTCTTTAGGATTAGACTGATATCTCGCACAAAAACATGTGGCAAACATTATATCCGGGCGACTAGCAGTCAGATAAAGTAAAGATCCAATCATGCTACGATACACCTTTTGATCAACAGGTTTCCCGGAGGGATCTGCGTCTAAGAGTGTACCAGTAGCCATTGGTGTTTTCATGACTGAACTATCTAACATATTGAAAATTTTCAAAATATCTTTGATGTATTTAGCTTGATTAATAAATATGCCTTCGGGTAATTGCTTTACTTGTAATCCAAGAAAGAAATTTAATTCACCCCTCATCGACATTTCAAACTTTGTTTCCATTATCTTTGAAAAGTTCTTGCAAAATTTCGGATTTGTCGACCCAAATATTATGTCGTCAACATAAATCTGAATGAGAATCAAGTCATCACCTTGCCTTTTAAGAAATAAGGTAGTATCAACTGTACCTTTCTTGAAACCAGAAGCAAGTAGAAATTTAGTGAGAGTTTCATACCAGGCTCGCGGTGCTTGTTTAAGACCATAAAGTGCTTTGTCTAAGACGTAGACATGATCAGGGTGATGAGGATCAACGAAACCTTCAGGTTGAGCCACGTAAACCTCCTCATGCAAAACGCCGTTCAAAAAAGCCGACTTTACGTCCATTTGATAGACAATAAAGTTTTTGTGCGTTGCATATGCTAGAAAGATTCTGATGGCTTCGATCCTTGCAACCGGGGTGAATGTTTCGTCATAGTCAATGCCCTCTTGTTGACAATACCCTTTGGCGACCAAACGAGCTTTGTTTCTCACAACTACTCCAACTTCGTCTTTCTTATTTCTGAAAACCCACTTTGTTCCTATAACAGATTTACCTTTAGGTAGTGGGATCAAGCGCCATACCTTGTTCCTTTCGAACTGTAGAAGCTCGTCTTGGATGGCAGAAATCTAGAAGGGATCACGTAGAGCTTCAGACGCTTTCTTTGGCTCTAAGGAACCGAGGAAGCTTGAAAACATGCAGAAGTTGGCTGTTGCTGACCTTGTCGTGACTCCAGATTGTACGTCACCTATCACATTGGTCAGGGGATGATCCTTAGTCCAATGATGTGTGCTTGGTAAGGATTCAGCTTGTTGTTGCGTATTGGACGCATCGTTTTCATCGTGCACAGCAGGCAGCTCCATAGATATACTCGGGACATCGTGTACTGTGTTTCTGATACTGAGGGTTCTGGACTAGCAGTTTAAGTACGCGAAACTTCATTTCCAGACGAATTATCTATAGAGACAGATTCAACATTAGTAGAGTCAGAAACCAATGGTTGAGTTGTACCTGATGGAGATGAAGTTTCAGTGACTTCTTCTTCGGACGGTCCAGATATGTCTTCAGATATAGTAGGGACCTCCGAGCCTGTACCACTTGTTATCGATGTTGATATGCCTTTTTCAAAATCTGCACATATATCATCAAAGGCATCAATAAACAATAAATCTAACTCAGATGAAGTAGAGTTAGAGTTAGAAGAAATAGATCCTTTAGATGCTGGTTCTATTCTGGAGTGAATAGAAGCTTTGTCCTTAATTACGAGTTCTGAACTGTTGTGTCCAGAAGTCCTTGTGGAATTCTCATCAAAGGAGACATTCATGCTCTCAACAACCATCTTGGTTCGAATAATGTAAATTCGATAAGCTTTGGTTGTCAGAGAGTATCCAACGAGATATCCTTCATCCGCTTTCTTATCAAATTTTGATAATCCTTGACGCTCTTTAAGAATGTAACACCTGCAACCGAAAACACGAAGAAATATGATATTAGGTGTACGATTATTGATTAACTCATATGCTGTTTTATTAAAGCGCTTGACCACAATGGTACGATTCTGTGTAAAACATGCTGTAGCGACTGCCTCGGCCCAAAGGTACATGGGTAGAACTTAATATGCAAGCATAGTACGAGCTGCTTCAACAAGCGTGCGATTCTTCCGTTCAACAATGCCGTTCTGCTATGGTGTGTAGGCTGCGGAGAAGTTGTGTGAAATCCCCACATAAGTAAGATAACTCTTCAGGGTGTCATTCTTGAACTCCGTGCCATTGTCACTATGAATAGTTCTGACTGGCAGTTGAAGATGTACTTGAATGCACTTGATGAAAGCTATAATTAACTCTGGCGCATCTGATTTGTTGCGAAGAAACTCGAGCCATGTGTACCTTGTGTAGTCATCTATCATTACCAACACATATTTCTTCCCGTTGATAGATGTTGTGCGCATTGGGCCACAAAGGTCCATATGAAGAAGTTCCAGTGCAGATGAGGTCGATGATTCAACTTTGGACTTGAAGGAGCTTCGCTTCATTTTGCCCATCTCACATGCAGAACACAGCGAGTCTTTCTTAAACCTCATTTCTGGTAGACCTTTAACCAGACCTTGTCTTTGTAGCTTCGCTATAGATCGGAAATTCTAATGAGACAAGCATCGATGCCACATCCACGATTGTGCTTTAGAAGTTTTGGCTAGTAGACATACTGGACGTGTGGCAGACAGTGTAGGAAAATCTACATAGTATAGATTTCCATGGCGCTCAGCTTTGAAGACTTCATAACCATTGGGATCCTCTAGATAGCAATGAGTGGTTGTGAAGCGGACTTGATATTTCATGTCACAGAAGTGACTGGTACTAAACAGGTTGTGATCAAGTTCTTCAATATATAGTACTTTTTGAATCTTCACAATACCATTGTCGAGCATTCCATATCCTCTGACGTGGTCTTCGGCTTCAGAATTGGCAAATCTAACTGCTCCGGCAGGCTCCTCCACATAGTTATGCAAGAGGTGCTTGAATCCTGTCATGTGGCATGAACATCCAGAATCTATTACCCACAATCGACAGGCCTGCAAAAGAGACAATTAGTTTTGCTTAGGTACCCATATCAGGATGGGTCCTTTGCGGTTAGCATCAAGCAACTCAGGAATATCATCTGGTTTGACTTTCACTCTTCATTCATAACGCGGTTTTGGAACCCATTTCCAAACCATCTTAACATTTAATTCCTGAAAGTGCTTTTTAGAAGTAGGATTGGCAACCTTAGCTTGAAATACTTTTGGTTGTGCGGAAGAATTAGAATTAGAATTAGAATTAGGATTCAGTTTAGCTTTTCTTTTACCCTGTTTGGACTTTGGAGGGGAGTAGTATTTGAATGAGTTATCCCAGCAGTGTGTGCAATATAGATTCTTTCGAGCAAAATTCATAAACTTAGATTTATCGGAACAAATCTTACATTCATGTTCATCAAAAGAATTTCTTTTCAAAATAACACTGTCTGAAGTACAATTATTTGGAATAAAAGTTTCACTAGATAACCTATCATTCTTATTCAAACTACGATCTTTATTCTTCTTACTCCTCCCAACTCCATTTCCTTTTATATCTGAAACAGAAACAGGAACCTTGTTAGTCTCTAACTTAGAAGGTGGTTCTTTTCTAGTGCTGTTTGAAGTCTCGCCCTTCTAAAAAATACTCGGTGGATATTCAGGACAATCAGAGTAAACAACTGAAGGTTTTGTAGGAGCATCAAATTCTGGATTGGTTCTTACCTTCCAGCTTGGATCATTTAACATCTGTTTATCATTTGAAGCATTTTTAAACAAAGTAATTTTCAAATCATTGATCTCAGTGCAAAGCTCTTGATTTACTTTTAAAGACTTTTCAAGTTTAAATTTGAGATCAAAGTTTTCATCTTCAACCTCATCAAGAGATTGTTGCAACATATCAATTTGCTTCATCAATTCAGATGTATGATCATTCACAGAATTTGACGCTTTTGAATTAGAAACAGGATCAGAGTCTGAAGCATTCATCATTTCAGAAAATATCTCTTCAGTCATGGACTCAATAAACTCCGTTTTATCATTTTTAGAACAAGATTCATTCGTGATAGCAGTTTCTTCTTCAACCTCTTCAACAAGTAAAGGTTTAGAAGCAATGGGATTTGAGACTGATGGTATAGTAGATGGATCAACATCCGATTCATACTCATCATATTTGCATGCAGTCTCAGGTGGAACTGTGTTGGTGCTTACTGATTCTCTGGAAGGTGTGGTAAATAGTGATTCAAACTCAGTAAATTCGATCTTTCGAGTCTCATAGCTTTTATTCAAATCACCATATGTAAAACCAACTGATTTAAAAAGATTTTGAGAATCAGTATCACCAGACTTGTTCTTTCCCATTTCTTCTCGACCTTTGGTCTCTTTAGAAGGTTTAGGAGAACTCGCTTCAACAAAAGTCGCACGAATGTCAGGAATGGGTCTGATTGCGGAGCCAAATTTATCAAAGTTGTATAGGTGCTCCGGTGCCTTTTTCAAAATTTCGTTAGTTGGCACACCCAAACCTGGTTTTAGTTTATAAAACCTTTCGTCTTGGAGTTTATTGGTCAACAGATTTAATGTTTGCTTAGTCTGACCTCGTTTCATATTAATATCCTCCAGTTGCTTGATTTTGGTGTAAGCTTCATTTCTTTCTTTATAACAAACCTCAAATTTGATTTGAAACTCACCCTTTTCAGCATTAAGATTCACAAGATCCGTTTATAAACTAGATATTTTTTCTTTTAAAGACGCTTTTTCAGCTTTTAAATCATCCTTTTCCTTTTCTTTTTCTTCCACAACAACTTTTAATATAGCATTTTCATCACGAAAGCTTATGACAGATTGATGTGCAGAGCTAAGTTTACCTTTCAGTAAAGCAAATTCATCTTTCATACCATGTATTTGTGCCATTAAAGATTCAATAAGTTCAGAATTGTCACTTACCTCAGAGTTTGCATCTTCGGATTGTGTCTCAGAGTCTTCACCGTCACCATCCAGCTTTGCCATATAGGATACTTGGGTGAAGTGCGCTTGCTCCTCGTCATCGGAACTTTGGAACAGCCAGTTTTCTTCTTCAGCCATCAGCACTTTTCCTTCTTCAGCTTTCTTGGCAATAAGTGACTTTCTTGCGTAGTACTCTCAGTTCTTTACCTTTTTGAACTTGCAGTCTCTTGAGAAGTGCCCAAATTTGCCACAGTTGTAGCATCTTCCTGGTTCATCCTTTCGTTCTTCTCTTTTCTCCTCTCTCTTTCCTTCTCTTCTATCTTCCTTCCTGTCTTCTCGTCCTTCCTCTCTCCTTCCATGCCTCGGCTTGTATCGTATTTCAGACTTCTGTTTCTTGTATCCATCATACTTTGGCTTTGAGTAGAATCTTTTCTTGCCAAATCTCTTCTTGAATCGTCGTGTGATTAGAGCTAAGTCCTCAGAGAACTTCTGAATATCTGGATTAGAATCAATTTCCAGTTCTTCATCGCTTGAAGCAGAGTCAGAGTCAGTAACTTCGGTAACTAGAGCTTTAGACACCTTTTTCTTTGACCTTGCAGAGGATACAGAACCTTTGCCGGCTATGAGAGCCACGGAGTCCTTCATATTAGTAGACTCGTTATTGATAGATCTCACCTTATCCTCATGTTGAGCAAGAGTAGAGAAGATATCAGTGACATTTTCTTGAGCCATATTCTTGGACATCTGGAGGTTGATGGCAAAGTTCTTCCATTCTGGATTCAGATTCAGATTCTTGATGAACTTGTAATTTATCTCAGAAGCAGATTTAGCGATATTGTTCCTCCGCAAGTCATTGAGAATAATGTTATACCTGTTGTAGGTATCTAGTAGTAGCTCTCCTTCTTTTGCATGAAATCCCTCGTAAGCATTTATGCATAGATTCTGCTTAGCTTGGATAGAGGCTTCACTTCCTTCAAACTGTCTTGCTAGTTCGTCCCATATTGCTTTAGCAGTGCTCTGACTGTCTACACGATTGTAGACGTCGTTTGGGATTGCCATTGTCAGATAGATTAGAGCCTCTTCTTCTATCTTATACTGTTCTTTCTGCTTTTCAGTGAAGAACTGATAAGGTTTAGGAACCTCTCTGTCAGGGATTTCTGGAGACGTTTTTGTTGCAGCTTGACCCTTGACTGTGATTATTGGAGTTTGTGGACCATCAATGATTGCTTTCATGAATTCTCTGTTCTTGTGATTCAGAAACTGGATCATTCTGGTCTTCCATTGTTGATACTCATTAGCCATGAGGACAGGAGGTTTGACCTGAGAGCCCATTGAGAGAAGTTGATTCGACATCCTAGCAATACGGTTAGTAATCAAACTTTTCTGTACCAAGACAACCAACTAGATGAGATCGTTAAAATCAAAATAAAAACTACACTAAAAAATTTTCAGAAAAATAAATTTTCAAAAATAATTAAATGCAGTCCTTTCAATCAGTATAAAGCTTCAAATAATACTGAACAAAAAGAAAATGTTGATCTCGAACAGAACTTTATCCCCCTTCACAGACTTAGCACGGGGGTCCCGCTACCCGGTTAGCGGGTGGGGTCAAGGCGCAACGCCCTTGCGGGGGTATGGGGGCAGTTCCCCTAGAGAAAAAATTTACGCAAAAGTGAACAGTGAATAGTGCAGTGAACAGTACTTGCGCAACGTGAACAGTAATTGCGCAAAGCGAGGCTTGCGCAAAGCAGAGGTTTGCGGGTCACTTGGGTTGCGCAAAGCAGAAATAGACCGGAACTTGCTTCGACCGGTATGATATTCGACCGGGAACTTGTAAAGACCAGTATAACGTTCGACAGGGAACTTGCAAAGACCGGTATAACGTTCGACCGATATGTTCCTAATGGTCTCGACCGGTTGTTCTTAAATCAGCCCAAAACGTCAATAAGCAGAACAGATAATCAACCCAGATATCAATCACAAACTCAAAATCAAATGCAAATATCAGACTATTGCGCCCATAAACAAGTATCGATCACAGTTCAATCAAAATCAAATATTAATTTCAACTATCATGCATTAATTTGAAGAACACAGAGACCGATATTTATACGAACCAGATTGCAACTAAACTCAAAAATTCGATCACTTGATAATTCTCAATGCAATTAATCAATCAGATGCTTTTCAATAGCGCAAAACGCACCTAATCAGATCAATCTTTAAACATAAAAGCACATAGATTCACGAAATTAGATGAACAAAAAAAATTCGATGAACAGTACTTGCGTGAATAGTAATCGATGAACAGTAAACTCAAATTTTTTTTTTGATTCTTTTGGCTCTGATACCACTTGTTATCCCAGTTTAATATAGTTGATTAACAATCACAGAAACACAATAATAATGAAGAGATAATAAGATCAGAATAACATACTAATCCCTTGAATAAACATTTAAACCTTGTGTGTTCTTGATACCCTTGAATACAGAGAAAACGTACGGCTACTATTTAGAAAATTATCAGAGTTAAACCTAAAAACTAATTAAACAAAACTTTAAATACCTAGGCCATATGGACTTTAACCTTAATGGGCTTTCTAACAGGCTTTAGGCCCATTTACAAATAACTATTAACATATTACATAATAAACCCTCTAACTTTAACTATCAAATAAATACAGTTTAGACCCTTTAATCTTGAATACAATTATTTGATCCAACAACAACCCAGTGGCAAGTCCGATAATACCCAAGTATCATTCCCCATGATGGAGTCCATCTCATCATTTATTGCTTCTTTCCAGAAAGCAACATCTTGAGACTTCATGGCCTCATCAAATGATTTTGGATCCTCCTCAATATTATAACAGTAAGAGAATTGTGACCCAATCTCATCTCTTGATCCCTCTACCAAGTATACTTGGAAATCAGGACCAAAGGATTTTTCGATCCTTCCTCTTTTGCTCCTTCGAAGCATCGGAGATTCAGTTGGAACAATTGCTTGTTCTTCAACCTCACTAGTTCCAATGGTACTTGGAACTATATCCTTCGGCCTGGGTATTAAAGATAATCTATTCTCATTAAATAATGCATCTCTCGATGTTGGGTCTGAAATATGCCAAACATGGTTACTACTTCTAGTTCAACATGGTTACTACTTCTAGTTCAACATGGTTACTACTTCTAGTTCAACAAGGTTACTACTTCTGTGGTTAATGTTGCTAGTTGTAGTTAATGCTGCTAGAAGAAAACAGTTAATACTTCTAGTTGTTAATACTTCTAGTTAGTACTTCTGATATTAATGCTTCTAGTTAATGCTGCTAGAAGAAAACAGTTAATACTTCTAGTTGTTAATACTTCTAGTTAGTACTTCTGTTATTAATGCTGCTAGTTGATGGTTAATGTTGCTCAACAAGATTAGTACTGCTAGTTCAAAGTTAGTACTGCTTGAAGAGATTAATGCTGTTGAGCATGGTTAGTACTGCTAGAGTTAATACTGCTCAAAGTATTAATGCTGCTTATGATTAATACTGCTTATAAGATGGAGATCTGCATGAAAGGATAACAGCTGGATAATCTGAAGATATACATGGAAGCTTAGAGATATACATGGAAGCTTAGAGATATACATGGAAGCTTAGAGATATACATGGAAGCTTGAAGATAATGATGGAAGATATACTGAAGATATTTTATTTATTGTAATTATCTTTTTATTCAGTATATGTATAGATTTGATAGAATAGTTTAGATAGAGATTAATTTATTCATTCTAAGTTTTTCTTTTAGAGAGAAAATCAACCTCAAGGCATAGATTCTAATTCTAGAGAAGTAGAATTCGTATTGGTGAGCCTGTTCATCAATATTGAGGTTGAGTGAGTAATCTTGTAACTTCAAAGCATCAAATAAAAGCTTACAGTTTGTTATTCATATTTTCTGTGTTGATTTACTGTTTCATTGAATATCAAAGTGTTATTCCGCAAACTTCTTTGATATTGTTTCTGAGAATTAATTCTTGTTGAGAATTCGATCCTGACAAGTGGTATCAGAGCTAGTATTCCCAGAAACCTGCAATCATCATTCTTCCTTGAAATCAGAAATCATCAATGGCTAAAGTTTCAGACTCTTCAAGCACAGAAATCCCCACAGAGGTAATGTCTAATCTTTGCTCTAAAACTTGTATGGAAACTGTTAAAAGGTACAGGGATCACAACCAGACAATGAGTGATGACCTTAAAAGATTAGAGAGAGATATAAAAGACTATATAAGAATTGTTGAGAGTTTTGAGGAACAGATCAAAGTTTTCCAAGCCAATGAACTTCAACATTCTTATGATACAAATTACTGGAAGTGGGAGAAGAATGACCTAGAACTTCAGCTGAAAAAGTCTAAAGAGGAGAATGAGAAAATAAAGAGTGAGTTTGAGAAAGCCAAGCTGGATATTGAGAAATTTTCCAATGCTTCTAAAGCAATGGACTCTTTGCTCCAAACTAAAATCCATGACAAACTTAGAAGAGGAATAGGCTATAACACCACACCACCACCATACAACAACAATTACATTCCTCCTATATCAAACTTACTAGAGACCAAGGATAGGAAGGAATTGCCTGTTGGAGCCACTAAGGTAGATCCTTTAGACAAAGTGGTGGTTGAAACAGACTCTGAAGAAGATAACTCTAGTGAAAAGAGTAAGGAGAACACTGGGAGTGGTGAGATTCCTCTAGAAAATCACATTATCACCAATGAGGGATGTGGAAAGACTTGGGTCAAATCTAAGGACACTGAGAAGACTGAGGGAAAGTCTGAGAAGGTCCATTATAAGCAAACCACAGTTGTGAATCCTGTCCCTTGTAAACAGTGTTCTTGCAATAAATCTGAGCCCCAAAAACATGATAAACCAAGGGGAAATCAGAGAAACTGGAATAATCAGTGGGCACAAAAACAAGGGGTTGATTTGAGTAAAATCAATAGACCAAAACCTTGTTTTATCTGTGGCAAATTGAATCATCTTGCCAAACACTGTTATTTCAACCCTATCAACCAAAAAGTCACTTTTCAAAGAAAACCACAAAACTCTTTTGGTTATAGGAATAAAAGAAGGAATCAATTGGCTGAGAAAAGAGCACCTTTAAAGTCTCATGCTCAGAACAAGTTTGCTAATACAAAGAAAAATGCTCCAGATAAGCCAAGGAGTAATTTAAAGACAAAGAAAACAAACAACTTTATTCAAGTTTGGGTTCCAATTGTAAAGAAACCTGTTAGTACTGCTATCCCAGATAGTACTGCTAACAGAAATAGTGCTGCTGCAACCAATACTACTGCTAACAAGTCTAGTGCTGCTTCTAGTAGTAATGCAGCCAAGCCTATAATCTTGACAAAGTACTCCAGTCATGAGATTCCTAAACAACTCATTCAGACCAAACTGACAGATTATATTAATGAGAAAGGTCAACCCAAGACCACTTTGGCTTGGGTTCCATCAAAGACTAACTGATTTATCAAGTGTGCAGGGCAATCAAAAGCTCAAGAGGAAGAGCATTTGGAATGAAGATAATGGTTGCTCTTGGCACATAACAAGGAACATGGATTGTCTTCAAATTCTTCAAAAGATTTGATGAAGGACATGTTACTTTTGATCCAGCAGAAGGTAAGAAAAGTGAAAAAGGTTGCTAATACTGAAAGGTAGTTAGTACTTCTAGTTCAGTGAATACTGTCAGACTGTGTTAATGCTGCTGGTATGTGTTACTACTGCCAGTTTGTGTTAATGCTGCTGATAAGTGTTACTACTGCTAATGTAAGTTTTCTATACCTAAAAATGATCTTCAATGATTTAATGTCAAACCTGGATATCAATCAAAAAGCTTTTATCTGTATCCAAGGTTTGTACAAGAAGTACTTAATAATGAATTGACGGACATACCTCACTTTGATGAGGTATATGTACCTAAACCCCCTAAAGGCAAGGTTTTCTCAAACATGAGAAGATCTGCTAGGGACTCTGAAGGAGTTGACACCCCATTGTTCTCTACAATGATGGTGGTGTCCCACACTGAAAAAGGTATGGCAGCAGGGTCAAGGCCCTCATTAGACATTCCCACTGCTAGCCAATCCCAACCTTACCACTCTATATCTATCCCACAGTCTCTACTTCATAAGCCAAGTTCACCAATAAAACAGATAAAGAAAACAGGTAAAGAAGGCTCCTTCCCTTCTTGTACCTTCACCCACTAAGCCTTTAAGCCCTCTAAGGGAGGATTCTCCTTTAGAGAATATCCAAAGGGAAACCATAGAGGTGTCTCCCAACCTCAAGAAGGTGCTCAATAAGGAGATGCAAGAGCATATGGGTTGTAAGGCTCACACTACTGACTTTGCACAAAGTGCAGGACAGGACAGTGTGAACATATCTAAGACCTTCCCCATGGCAACTTTAGATGAGTAATTATCTAAAGGTCCCAGGTGCCAAGAAACCAAGGGAGTAGAAGGTGCTTCTGCTAGGCAGAAGATCTCTACTAAAAGATCCAAGGATCCTTCAAAGGTGGTAAACACATCTAAAGGAGGTGAGGACAGTTTAACTACAAAGAATTGATGGATTCACTTGGTACAATTTGTCTGAAAGTTCACAATCAAATTATGGAGATAAAAGAGATGAAAAGATCATGATTATTTCAAAAAGGGGGAGACTTAAACATCTGAACTTGAGAAGAATTGAGAAGGAGAATCAAGTTGATATGAAATCTTATTTTGAGGGGGAGATAAGTGAAGAAGCTGAAACAAAGCAGTAACTACAACAGAAACAGAAAAGAAGATAATAGCAGAAACTGAATCAAGAAGAACTAGAAGTTGCAGAAAGTTTTGAAATTATCATAAAGACCCTATGTTGAAGAACTTAACTTCTCAGTTTTGAAAAGTTAAGTTAGGGGGAGATTGTTGGGTCTGAAATATGCCAAACATGGTTACTACTTCTAGTTCAACATGGTTACTACTTCTAGTTCAACATGGTTACTACTTCTAGTTCAACAAGGTTACTACTTCTGTGGTTAATGTTGCTAGTTGTAGTTAATGCTGCTAGAAGAAAACAGTTAATACTTCTAGTTGTTAATACTTCTAGTTAGTACTTCTGATATTAATGCTTCTAGTTAATGCTGCTAGAAGAAAACAGTTAATACTTCTAGTTGTTAATACTTCTAGTTAGTACTTCTGTTATTAATGCTGCTAGTTGATGGTTAATGTTGCTCAACAAGATTAGTACTGCTAGTTCAAAGTTAGTACTGCTTGAAGAGATTAATGCTGTTGAGCATGGTTAGTACTGCTAGAGTTAATACTGCTCAAAGTATTAATGCTGCTTATGATTAATACTGCTTATAAGATGGAGATCTGCATGAAAGGATAACAGCTGGATAATCTGAAGATATACATGGAAGCTTAGAGATATACATGGAAGCTTAGAGATATACATGGAAGCTTGAAGATAATGATGGAAGATATACTGAAGATATTTTATTTATTGTAATTATCTTTTTATTCAGTATATGTATAGATTTGATAGAATAGTTTAGATAGAGATTAATTTATTCATTCTAAGTTTTTCTTTTAGAGAGAAAATCAACCTCAAGGCATAGATTCTAATTCTAGAGAAGTAGAATTCGTATTGGTGAGCCTGTTCATCAATATTGAGGTTGAGTGAGTAATCTTGTAACTTCAAAGCATCAAATAAAAGCTTACAGTTTGTTATTCATATTTTCTGTGTTGATTTACTGTTTCATTGAATATCAAAGTGTTATTCCGCAAACTTCTTTGATATTGTTTCTGAGAATTAATTCTTGTTGAGAATTCGATCCTGACACTCGATTCTATAACAGTGTGAATCGCTATAGAATCATTAGGTTCAATAACATAGAACCTATAGGCTTTGGAATGCTCGACACATCCAACAAATATGCAATCAATACCTTTCTCACCCAAAGTTTTCCTTTTGGGTTCGGGTAGTCGAACAACCGCCCGACAACCCTAAACTCGAATATAACTCAAGTTAGGTTTTTTCTTGAACCAAAGTTAATATGGGGTAATCTTATTCCTTTTATTAGGAACTTGATTTAATAAGTAACAAGCCGTAAACATGGCTTCACCCCAAAATCCATCACTCAATCCCGAGTAGATTACATAGAGTTCACCATTTCTTTGAGAACTTTATTTTTCCGTTCTGCCACACCATTTTGTTGTGGTGTATAAGGCGCCGTAGTCTCATGAATAATTTCTATGGACTGGAAAAATATGGGGTCATAATACTCCCCACCACGATCGGTGCATAAACATTTTATAAAACAGTTCGTTTGCAATTTAACCTCCGTTTTATAAATTTTAATTTGTCCAACGCTTCATCTTTTGAGTGTAACAAAAAATACATAGCAAAAACGTGAAGCGTCGTCAATAAAAGTAACAACATACTTTTTATTACCCTAACATGGAGTTGAATGCATATCACAAAGATCACTATGAATTAAGTCAAGCACCGACGAGTCCCTTTTCACGTTAGGAAAAGGTTGCCTAGTGATCTTTGTTAACATGCAAGTTTTCCATTTTTCGGTTTTAATGTCAATGGCTGGAATAAGACTGTCTTTTGACATTTCAGCCATTCTTTTAAAATTCACATGACCAAGCCTTGCATGCCATAATTTAGAATCAACAAGATTTTCATTTGCAACAAAACAGAATTTGAAACAAAACTCATTTTATTTAAATATAACATAAACATATCATTAATCAAATAACCGAATCCTACAAAAGTGTCACCTTTTGACAAGATAAACTTGCCGGACTCAAATACTTGCCTATATCCTAACTTATTCAAGACACTACCGGAAACCAAATTCTTTCGAATTTGTGGTAGAAACAAAATGTCTAAAAGTTAATTATTTTTCCAAAACTAAACTCTAGCCTAACTAAGCCGCGTCCAAGAATGGGATCATTCGACTCGTTTCCCATGTATAGAACGGATCCGTCTTCAACCTTTTCCAAAATGGTGAACCAACGTTGATCCTTGCACACATGACTCAAGGCACCCGAGTCGATCCACCAAGCAACATCATCATCTTACACATAAAATGATTCGGATATTAGTGGTACATAATTCAAATTTGAATTAAAACCAAAGTCAAGAAACTGACCTTTCCTTGGGTTTTGATCCTTGGATCCTTGCCCACCACCACTTGTGCTTGCTCCACTATTGTTCTTGACAACCCGACAATCCCGCTTGAGATGGTTGGTCATACAACAGGTCCAACAGGTTAATTTAACCTTTTTGTTGGGCCCTTTCTTGGCTTCATTGAACTTGCGTTTTCCATTGAAGTTGTTGGATTTTCCCTCTTCCACCATGTTCACCGAAGGGGTAGAAACCTCTTTTATTTTAGGTTTCTCAGCCTCTTGTGCCCAAAGAGATTCCACTATGCGCAAGTGACTACCGAGTTATACAAGGGACGACTCTTCTTTCTTGTGTTTCAACATGTGTTTGAAATCTTTCCAAGAGGGGGACAATTTACCAATTATGCTCGATACGGATATGGATTCGTCCATCTTCATATTATGCTGAGCATATTGGCCTAGAATGCGTAGAAGCTCATTATATTGCTACATAAAAGGCCTTGAGTCCACCATCTTGTAATTGTTAAAATTACTAACGAGGAACTTCTTACTAGAAGCATCCTCCGCCATGTATTTGGACTTAAGAGAGTCCCATAGCTCTTTGGCAGACTCAACATTTTGATAAATGTCAAAGAGGGAGTCACATATACCGTTTAAGATGTGGCCACGACAGATGTAGTCGTTGTTCTCCCATTTTCCATGACGTTGGGTCATCTACAATGTCTCGTCTTCCATTACCTCCAACATCGGTGTGCTCGGCACGTACAAGACCTTCAACGTGGTCAACAAGAAATGCATCTTCTTCTGCCATCTTCGAAAATCAACGCCTTCGAACTACTCAAGTTTGGTGAACTTGGTCGTCATATCTCTCACGGATTGATCTCTCGCCATCTTTCTCACGAAAAATCAATATCACTTAAGATTGTTGGGGAGGGTGCAGAATATCGAGGGAGAAGAAGAGAGTGATCAGAACTCGAATAAAGAATATGAGATCGCGTGAGATCTCGCTTTCTTTAAGTGATATTTCGACTTTATAATGCCCGGGTATCACGAAATTCACTCGAGGATAATCTCAATTCTCCAGTCTCAATTTAGGCAGAAATCGATCTTATTTAAACACCCTGAGAATCGTAACCAACCCCATATTATGTAACACCCTGAATTTTGGGGTTGGGTGAAAAGTTGACCCTTACCCAAAGTTCAAGGGGGTAATTTGTAACTTGGGCTATATAAATAGAAATCAAATCTGAGATATTTTTAATATCTCATTATTTGATCTGTTTGGTTTTGAGAAGCCAGAGAGAAGAAAGAGCAGGAGAAGCTGTGTTTGAGGGTCGATCGTTTCGGGCAAATCGAGGTACGAATCTAGCTTAATGCTTTGATCTGAATGCTTTTAGCTGTGTAGAATCTCGTTGTGAAGGTTTTAAACCGTTCCATTTTGAGATCTGAGTATTTCTCATTTTTGGATTTGGGTCTGCGTCGAACTGTTCTTGATGAACAAGACAACCGAATGAGCAAAGGACCGGATGAGTGTTCGACCGGTATCCTTCGACCGGTGGGTTGTGTTCGACCGGGACCCCTTCGACCGGTATCCTTCGACCGGTGGGTTGTGTTCGATCGGAACCCCTTCGACCGGAACCCGTTTGACCGGTATGGGTTTGACTGGAGTGTTGTCTTCGACCGGTAGTCTTTCGACCGGTATTTGTCTTTCGACCGGAGTGTAGTCTTTCGACCGGTATTTGCCTTTTTGACCGGATTAGGTTATGTTAGTTGTAGCTTCTGTTATTTTGAGTTCTATGTCAGGAAGCGGGAGAGTTATCTGTGTTTTCGACTTACCCATTCCTTCGGTGTTGTCATAGGTAGCCCTCGTTAAGAAGAAGGAAACAGAGGTGAGTTCCTACTATCATTTTAAACTTTACACATATCAAAAGTTACCTTTTGGATCTTATCTTGTTAAAGTAAAATGATGTTTTACTTGCACGTTATGCGATTATGCGAAAATAATATTAAAGAGCTTCTTTTAATGATTTTCCTTCTTACCAGGAGTTGAACTGGAAATAACATTTGTTTATAAATTGTATTTATGCCATATGTTTATTTATGGTTGGTCACATATGTTGTTGTGACGAGTCTGTACCATTACTAGTGGATCCCTAGGTTTTGAGTCGACTGTATTGTTGGGATGTTATATTCCCCAAATTTGTAGCTATGGATCACATGTTCCTCGGGGGCAACTTGGTACGGTTATGTGAGGCCGAATACTAGCCATGGTTCATAGTGATCCTAGCGAATGAGTATACATTGGTTTTGCGCTTGGGGCTTGATCTCACGTTGAAGCACGGACTTTTGTGTTCGTATCCGCGAACTCCAATTGTTTAGCTCGTAACTCGGATTTTTGGCCTACTTTGTGTTACGCCACAATCCTTGGTAAAATGTTTTATTGTCGGTCCTTTTATGACATGTTTATAACGGAAAAGCCCGGTTGTGGCAAAAGGCTTAAATTGTAAATTTAACCTCTTTGGAAATATTATCTTATGATACAAATGTTTATATCTTTTGAGCTTTATAAACTGTATGTTCTCACCAGGCTTTAAGTCTGACACTTTTTCTCAAATGGTATGTGTAACAGGGTTCCTTTAGCGGTGGGTTGCCGGGGTTTTTGGAGAGACGAGTTTTGAGTCTCGAGGTTTTTGGAGATATTTAGTATTGTATCTGGGCATTTGTTAAGTCCCATTCTTTTGATGAATTGTGGTCTGTCAACTGATGAAATCTTGATATAGGAATCTAGATTAGTTTGTTGATGAACCCTTTATCTGTTCAGGTTTTGTAAAGTCTTAAGGACTGATCCCATTTATGGGAAGTTAATTGCAATACTTCCGTCTTGTTGCCAGGATTCCAAGTTTTATTTTACTCTGATTTTTGAGGTGTTACAAGTTGGTATCAGAGCTCTAGTTTAAGCGAACTAGGCATGAATGTAAGATGTCTAGACTTAGACTGAGTATACTAAGAATTGATCCACGAGATTTGGGTAGAGCTTCTAAGTTAGGTTAGTCTTGGAGTCGACGGAAAGTGCGTTTATCAGGCGTTGTAGTGGTGGTGACAAGAACCGTTATGTGTTGTATGTTCATAATTTCACTTAGCTAATGTTATTATGAGGATATTGTACGTAAGAGTGCTTGATTTGCTGTTAATATGACAATTGGTAATGTGGTAGTACGTTTTCCTTTCGTGTCTTCTTATCTCTCTCTTATCTCTTCCTCTGCTCCGTGTAGCAGTTCAGGATGGTAGGTACGCGCGGAAGACCGCGTACTCGTGTTGATGGTCTGGAAGCGACAGCCTCTACAGCGGGTCAGCCGGAAGGAGTTGAGGTTATCGTTCGACCACCCGTTCAGCAAAGGCTAGGTGGAGGGCCAGAGGTCATTCCGCGAGTAGACCTGGCTTCGTCCCACCCAGTCATCGGGGATGCTAATCCCCAGTCCGAGTTGTTGGCCAGCGTGATGTTGGCGATGAAGGAAGAGATGGCTAAGCAGCAAGAGTTTCTGCTGAAAGCGATGGAGGACCGCGACGTAAACAATCGGAGAAGTGAGACGGTTGTGGAGAATGTCGTAGCAGGTTCTGGGGGCGATGGTATAAGGGTCACGGCAGAAGAGCGCAGGTTTCCTGGTGCTCCGGGGAATAGGAAGACTTGTTCCTATAAGTCCTTTTTGGGTTATGGACCGCCAGAATTCTTCGGTTCTGATGACCCGGCGGTGTGTGTAAAATGGATCCAAGCGGTTGAGCAAGCTTTTGGCTCTTCCGAATGCGGAGATGATCAGAGGGTGCGGTTCGGTACCCAACTGCTGAGGGACACTGCACTCATCTGGTGGAATATCGTCCAATCCACTCTTTCTCCTGAAGTGTTGGCTCAGTTGTCGTGGGCCGAGTTCAAGAAGAAGTTGCTAGAAGAATTCTGCAACGAGAGAACAATGGACCGAATTGAGAAAGAATTACGGTCTCTGGTGAAAGGAAGCCTGACGGTGAGAGAGTACACCCGTCAGTTTATGGAGAAGCTTGGTCTGGTGGGGCACGCTGCCCCAACAGAGAAAGACAAGATGAAAGCATATCTCAACGGCTTGCCAGCGGACATGCAATCTATGGTCCATAACTTCAAAGCTTCTAACCTCCGAGAGATGGTGGAGGAAGCTCAGTTCATGGAGGAGATGTTCGCAAGAAGCAAATCTGAGAAATCGGTGGTAGTATCTGATAAGAGAAAGTGGGAGAGCAGCTCAGTACCTCCCAAGCGGGCCCGACCTTTTGTTGGAAACCGCAACTTCAGCAGTTATCAGGAAGCAAAGTGGTGCCCGAAGTGTCGAACCAAGCATCACGGTAACTGTTACACCAATTCTCAAGCTTGTTATAAGTGTGGGAAGCCTGGTCACACTGTCAGAGATTTCCCGGTCAGAGGACTCGTCTGTTTTGAGTGCAAGGCACCGGGGCACGTGAGGAAAGATTGCCCGAAGCTTGTGTCGGGTAGCACGCCAGCAAAGAAGGAGAACCCTCCTAAGGTTCAGGGTCGAGCTTTTTAGATGACGGCCGATGAGGCCAGGGCATCCGCTGATGTGGTATCGGGTACTTTTCTTATAAACTCTGTACCTGCTCGTACTTTATTCGATACGGGTGCTAGTTTCTCTTTCGTATCTGAATTGTTCCGTCAGAAAATTGCTATGCCCACTACTAGTCTTGAGGATGCGTTAGTAGTAGAAATAGCTGATGGTAGACAAGTTCTGATCCACGAAGTTCTGAAGCAGTGTACCCTTAGTATCGAAGGGAGAGAATTTCCGATCGACCTTTTACCGATGTCAATCGGGGGTTTTGATGTTGTGGTCGGTATGGATTGGTTGTCAAACAATCAGGCCGAGATCGTATTTTCCAAGAAGTTGATTCGACTTCCCAACCCTTCTGGAGAGGTCATTGTCATCTATGGTGAAAAGAGAAAGGGTGAAGTGGCAATAATCACAATGGCAAAAGCACGCAAGTGTTTAGTAAAAGGGTGTTTGTCTTTCCTAGCCTATGTGATCGATGCCAAGTTAGAGAAGTCAAAGCTGGGAGATGTGAAGATCGTGCGTGAGTTTCCAGATATCTTTCCGGACGACTTGCCCGGGTTGCCACCCGATCGTCAGGTAGAGTTTCGGATTGATCTTGTGCCTGGCGCAGCACCGATCGCTAAAGCACCTTACCGTTTAGCGCCATCGGAGATGCAAGAGATGGTGGCACAACTCCAAGAGCTATTGGAGAAAGGCTTTATAAGACCGAGTTCGTCACCTTGGGGAGCTCCGGTCTTATTTGTCAAAAAGAAGGATGGCACAATGAGAATGTGCATTGACTATCGTGAGTTGAACAAAGCTACAGTGAAGAACAGGTATCCGCTTCCGAGAATAGACGACTTGTTCGATCAATTTCAAGGAGCGGTTTGTTTTTCCAAAATCGACTTACGTTCAGGTTATCACCAAGTGAAGGTAAGAGAAGAAGATGTTCCGAAGACGGCTTTCAGAACGCGTTACGGCCATTATGAGTTTCTTGTAATGCCATTTGGCCTGACGAACGCACCAGCAGTGTTTATGGACTTGATGAATAGAGTGTGCCGACTATTCCTCGACAAGTCGGTCATTGTATTCATTGACGAAATACTCGTGTACTCCAAGAGTGAGTCAGAGCACGAACAACATCTGCGTGAAGTTCTGGAGGTGCTGAGGAAAGAAAGGTTGTACGCCAAGTTCTCCAAGTGCGACTTTTGGCTTAAAGAGGTGCAGTTTCTGGGTCACGTAATCACTCGGGTCGGAGTGAAAGTAGACCCCTCCAAGATTGAAGCTATGATGAATTGGGAGCCTCCTAAGAGTCCGTCCGAGATCCGAAGTTTCTTGGGTCTGGCGGGATACTACAGGAGATTTATCCAAGACTTTTCAAAGATCACTTCTTCCTTGACAGTTCTGACTCGGAAGAATGTGAAGTTTGAATGGACCGAAACCCAAGAGAAGGCGTTCCGGATCATTCAAAAGAAGTTGTGTGAAGCTCCGATCTTGACGTTATCTGAAGGGTCGGAAGATTTCGTGGTTTACAGCGACGCTTCAAAGATGGGATTGGGTTGTGTGTTGATGCAACGAGGCAAGGTAATCGCTTATGCCTCGAGGCAGCTCAAAATACACGAGCAGAACTATCCAACTCATGATTTGGAGTTAGCGGCGGTGGTGTTCGCTTTAAAGCTTTGGCGACATTACCTATACGGAACGAAATGTACTCTTTACACGGATCACAAAAGCCTGAAGTATGTCTTTGATTAGAAAGAGATGAATATGAGGCAAAGGTGGTGGCTCGAGTTGCTTAAAGATTACGATTGTGAATTGCTTTACCATCCCGGTAAGGCGAACGTGGTGGCCGATGCGCTAAGTCGAAAGGACTATAGCGGGAGTATTCGGGCTACCCATTCAAGAATCGAGCTAGTGTCTAGTCTTGTTGAGAAGATCAAGACATCACAGATGGAAGCATTGTTGGAAGAGAATCTCAAAGAGGAAGTCATGACAAAACAGCGTCTGCTCTTAACGGAAGATAGCCGTGGAGTGAAACTGTTCAACGGTCGTGTGTGGGTGCCCAAGATTGGGGGTAACCGTGAGCTGTTGCTAGAAGATGCACACAAGTCCAAGTATTCCATTCATCCGGGAAGTACAAAGATGTACAGGGACTTGAAGTTGCACTATTGGTGGCCGGTGATGAAGCTTGATGTGGCGCGTTACGTTGAGCGATGTGTGACGTGTTCGCAAGTTAAGGCCGAACATCAACGACCGTATGGGAGTCCTCAGTCCTTAGAGATTCCCGAGTGGAAGTGGGAGCATATCACCATGGACTTCGTGACGAAGTTGTCTAAAACTCTTCGGGGTCACAATACCATTTGGGTGATAGTCGATAGATTGACAAAGAGCGCTCACTTTCTGCCTATGCGCGAGACTTTACCGATGGATAAGTTGGCGAAACTTTATATCGATGAGGTGGTCTCGAGGCATGGTGTACCATTGTCGATCGTGTCGGATCGCGACAGTCGGTTCACTTCGAACTTCTGGGATGGGTTTCAAAAAGAGCTTGGTACGCGAGTTAAGTTGAGTACGACTTACCATCCACAGACCGACGGGCAGAGCGAGCGGACGATCCAAACCTTGGAAGACATGTTGAGGTCTTGTGTCATCGATTTCGGGGGTAGTTGGGACTCTCACCTGCCTTTGGTGGAGTTTGCTTACAACAATAGCTACCACTCGAGTATCGGGATCGCACCTTTTGAAGCATTGTATGGGCGAAAGTGTCGGACTCCCGTGTGTTGGCTTGAAACGGGAGAGAAGCAGTTCGCCGGGCCTGAAATCGTGCAAGAGACTGCCGATAAGGTCAAGTGCATTCGTGAAAGAATGAAAGCGGCTCAGGATCGTCAGAAAAGCTATGCCGATAAGAAGAGGCGACCGATGGAATTCCAAGTAGGCGACCGCGTTATGCTTAAGGTATCGCCATGGAAGGGCATTATACGGTTCGGAAAACGTGGGAAGCTGAGTCCCCGTTTCCTCGGACCTTTCAAAGTACTTAAGCGAGTCGGTTTGCAAGCCTACTAGTTGGAACTGCCACCGGAGTTGAGCAGAATACACAACACGTTTCATGTTTGCTACCTCCGGAAATGTTTGGCGGTAGAAGACAGCGTCATTCCCCTTTCAGAGCTAAGGGTAGACGAAGGTAACCGTTGTGTGGAAGAACCCGACGCCATCTTAGAGAGAAAGTCTAAGAAGTTGCGTCACAAAGAAGTCACTTTGGTCAAGGTGCAGTGGAAGCATCACCGAGGAGCAAATGTGACTTGGGAATCTGAAGAGGATATGAAGCGTAGATATCCTCATCTCTTTGTATAGTTGGATTTCAGGGACGAAATCATTCCCAAGTTGGGGAGGATTGTAACACCCTGAATTTTGGGGTTGGGTGAAAAGTTGACCCTTACCCAAAGTTCAAGGGGGTAATTTGTAACTTGGGCTATATAAATAGAAATCAAATCTGAGATATTTTTAATATCTCATTATTTGATCTGTTTGGTTTTGAGAAGCCAGAGAGAAGAAAGAGCAGGAGAAGCTGTGTTTGAGGGTCGATCGTTTCGGGCAAATCGAGGTACGAATCTAGCTTAATGCTTTGATCTGAATGCTTTTAGCCGTGTAGAATCTCGTTGTGAAGGTTTTAAACCGTTCCATTTTGAGATCTGAGTATTTCTCATTTTTGGATCTGGGTCTGCGTCGAACTGTTCTTGATGAACAAGACGATCGGATGAGCAAAGGACCGGATGAGCGTTCGACCGGAAGTCCTTTGACCGGATGAGCGTTCGACCGGTATCCTTCGACCTGTGGGTTGTGTTCGACCGGGACCCCTTCGACCGGAACCCGTTTGACCGGTATGGGTTTGACCGGAGTGTTGTCTTCGACCGGTATTTGTCTTTCGACCGGAGTGTAGTCTTTCGACCGGTATTTGCCTTTTTGACCGGATTAGGTTATGTTAGTTGTAGCTTCTGTTATTTTGAGTTCTATGTTAGGAAGCGGGAGAGTTATCTGTGTTTTCGACTTACCGATTCCTTCGGTGTTGTCATAGGTAGCCCTCGTTAAGAAGAAGGAAACAGAGGTGAGTTCCTACTATCATTTTAAACTTTACACATATCAAAAGTTACCTTTTGGATCTTATCTTGTTAAAGTAAAATGATGTTTTACTTGCACGTTATGCGATTATGCGAAAATAATATTAAAGAGCTTCTTTTAATGATTTTCCTTCTTACCAGGAGTTGAACTGGAAATAACATTTGTTTATAAAATGTATTTATGCCATATGTTTATTTATGGTTGGTCACATATGTTGTTGTGACGAGTCTGTACCATTACTAGTGGATCCCTAGGTTTTGAGTCGACTGTATTGTTGGGATGTTATATTCCCCAAATTTGTAGCTATGGATCACATGTTCCTCGGGGGCAACTTGGTACGGTTATGTGAGGTCGGATACTAGCCATGGTTCATAGTGATCCTAGCGAATGAGTATACATTGGTTTTGCGCTTGGGGCTTGATCTCACGTTGAAGCACGGACTTTTGTGTTCGTATCCGCGGACTCCAATTGTTTAGCTCGTAACTCGGATTTTTGGCCTACTTTGTGTTACGCCACAATCCTTGGTAAAATGTTTTATTGTCGGTCCTTTTATGACATGTTTATAACGGAAAAGCCCGGTTGTGGCAAAAGGCTTAAATTGTAAATTTAACCTCTTTGGAAATATTATCTTATGATACAAATGTTTATATCTTTTGAGCTTTATAAACTGTATGTTCTCACCAGGCTTTAAGTCTGACACTTTTTCTCAAATGGTATGTGTAACAGGGTTCCTTTAGCGGTGGGTTGTCGGGGTTTTTGGAGAGACGAGTTTTGAGTCTCGAGATTTTTGGAGATATTTAGTATTGTATCTGGGCATTTGTTAAGTCTCATTCTTTTGATGAATTGTGGTCTGTCAACTGATGAAATCTTGATATAGGAATCTAGATTAGTTTGTTGATGAACCCTTTATCTGTTCAGGTTTTGTAAAGTCTTAAGGACTGATCCCATTTATGCGAAGTTAATTGCAATACTTCCGTCTTGTTGCCAGGATTCCAAGTTTTATTTTACTCTGATTTTTGAGGTGTTACATATTAATACCGAAAATAATAACTCATTTAATGGAATTGATTGTTGGACATAAATGTTGGCAGTTACAAAATGATTTCATAAAAAGAGGGTTACAAAACGATTTCACAGTGCACGACGTGGGTAGCCGCGCGGGTTAACCCACGACACAACTCGCCCGGGTCACTGTTCCGTCCCCACATTCTAGTGCACAACGCGGGTTACCCCGCGACACAACCCGCCCGTGTCACTTTCATGTCCCCACATTCCAGTGCACGACACACGTAGCCGCGCAAGTTAACCCGCGACACAACCCGCTTGCGTCACGAAAAAAGGAAATCAAAACTGATAAACCGTCAAACATGACCATCCAACGATCCCGGGTCATAGTTAGCTTACACAAGTGTGCATTCTACACCTCCTAACTCGTTTTATACCTTAGCTACCAACCACATTATTATCTTGTGAATCCAATTACACAAAATGAACCGATGATTTCACTAAAATCACCAACAATAACAATGTGGAACTATCAAATATGAAGTTTGCACTGATTTGTCATACCTGCTTTTCTATCTGCTATTGTTATCTTTGTTGTCATATTTTGCTTTCTTGTAACTTTTATAACTTTAATGAAATGTGCTCTTTGTCCAATGGAGCCACAGGAAGGCACTTCAAGGGGAAATGATTTTAGGCATTCATTGGATTAGAAAGTATTCATTCCAATATATGAACTAGTTGGTGTGGTTGCCAGAATGGATAAACACATTATGTAGACGGACATGGTGTTTAATAATTTTTAGTTTGAATTAATTTGGAAGTAGCTTGATGAACTCTGAAGCTGGTACAAAGTGTGAAAGTGTTCAGTGAGAATTGTAGATATTCATTAACAATGTTATGCTAATGACCTGGTTCTGTGTAATTGATTTATTCGTTTCGTGCTTTTTCATGGGAGACAAAGTGGGGATGTTGCTGGTTTTCATTGTTTTAGAGGTTGGTGGAAATTTTCATTTGATAAAGTTGAGAAGTTACTAAGGGACTGTTTACCAAATGCTTACCCGGGTAAGCGTTTACCAAGTTATATTACCTTAACCGAAAAATATGACAATGGCCCGTAATCTTCTCCGGTAAGAGCATAAAAAAATGATTGAGAGTCTTACTCGGTAAGTGAGGGCGACAACTCTTACCCGGTTAGCTTTTACCGGTTAAATTTTTGCGTACAATGACGTTTTAATGAACTAAAATCTTATCCGGTAAAGTAAGTGATAGTGGTGTTTGGGTAAACGACCCCTAAGAATTGGAAAATGAACTAGCTAGCTTCGTGTACAATCAGAGATTTGTGTCAACCTATCGTGTGACTCTTCTGAAGGGGACATTACTATTGTTGAACCAAGAAAAACATGAAGGGGTTAATAATAGACATGTTGTAATTGTAAGGCTAACAAGATTTCTGATTGAAAGGAAAAGTGATGATGTGAGCCAAACGTGGGAATTTTTCGAATGTTTAATACATGTTGATTAACATTATCATTCGTTTTTGTTGCTTTCATAAATATCCTTGTAAATAACAAATTACTTAAAAAAAAGGTACCAAACTACAAGCAAACTGAAGAAAAGGCATGGCAAAGAAGAGCTAACTTGAAAATAAACCCCCCTATGTGTTGACCTAATTTATAGACCCATATGAGTTTGTGACTTAAATTCAACTTTAATGCCAAAATTAAGTATAAATTACATTACAAAAATATACTCTTTTTAAGTAAGCCTAAGCAAACTCTAACAAGCAATTATAGAACATGCTTGACCATTTCTACATCTATAACAAAATTAACAGCTTGAGCCCGTTACCACGCGTTGCTGTTTCAAATAGTGCAGCAAATGTCTAGATTGAAAATGAAAAACACAAGGCTGGGACACGAACAACTTCTGATTTCTGAACAACGAACAATATATCCGGTCTAGTTATCAAGAGGTATAGCAACCTCAAAATTAATCTGTGATCGTGGGAAGAGTTACATATGTGTCTAAAATAATAAATATTGGTCAACTGAGACCAAATGTCAAGGTCTGGCAGCGATACCTTAAATGATTCAATAGGATCTACAACGTACTGCTTCGATGGAGTCTTGCATGCCTATTTGGCTTTGCATTTGAAAAAGTATCATGCAATTGACTTCTTATCACACATAAGGATTTAGGAATATACACACTTAAAACTGAAATGCATTATGTTGTTAGTAACAAGTTATCTTCTGTGAGAGTTAGTAGATCTCATGTTAGACTAAATGCAGATTACATGTGTGTATGTAGGAATTTGTATGCAAACAAAAACTCTACTGGAAATGGACACACATTTTCGATCATTAATTTCTAAATTACTGCTGAAACATAAAAACCAATTAAGGGCAACATGTTAGAGAAAATAGGGCAAAGCAATAGATCAAATGACCAGATTTCTTGAGAATTGTGTAGGCCACTTTCCGAATGGGTATTTCGGCCCTATGCCTGGGTTGCACGAAATCCAATATGAGATAAGACTCAAGAACACAATCATTTTTAGGCATAAAAACGAGAGCATATTTGCTGGAGAGCATGAAAGGAGTGTTAAAAAACGTAAGTCTAAACATAAGTATGTATGGTATATATACTAGTCCCATTCGTAAAATAGGAAAATAACTGAAATGACAATGATGGGAAATTATTAGCTATTATGGTCGGTTACAACCAATTTAGCTAAAAATCATGGACCGGAAATAACCCAACATTAAATGATCAGTAACTGTAGTAAGGTTCAGAGATAGCCAAATCCAGAAATAGGCACCAGAGGCTCTTTGGTCCAAAGACGCCCACCAGAGGCTCTGCAGAAGGCCACCAGAGGCTCTACCGAAAGCCACCAGAGGCTCTGCAGAGAGCGTCTGATCAAGTTTTTCCACTTCATTCCAAGTCCAAAAATCTAAATAGCTTTTGGGGCACTGCCCCAAACTCCACTGGGGCGTCGCCCCTCGACCCCGCCTGCTGATTTGTCAGCGGGACCACTGCCAAGGCTCTGTCCCTTGGACCCCGCAAGGGGGCGCGGCCTCCTTGACCCCCACCATTTCGTCGTGTCCAGGATCAAACTCTTCTTATAACATGTGTGCACTCCGCACCACCGAATTTATATTAGATCACAGTTTCAAACCCATTAGTACTCGTGTTATATCCAATTACACTTAAATATCCGGTGACACTAAAATCACCAACACAAACAAAAGTTTTTTTTATTGGATAAAAGGGATGGAACCACATGGAAAATTTTGTATTTAAATATTAAACAAAAATACAACTTAAGATGGGCATACCCATCTAAAACATAAAATGTCTTCCTAAGAAATGCTTAGGAATGACGACTTATACTCTATAAAATTTTGTAACTCCAACAACCCGTAATAAAATTAGCTTCCCCTATCCTTTTTGATACAAGCGAAGATTGAACAAAAAAACTTGTTGCCGCCAAATTCATTATAAGTTCTAATGTTTATCAGATGGAAAACTTTGATGACTTCCATTTAAAAAATTGCGAACCTTGCGCTGATTTCCAAAATACATCAAGCTTCTTAAAAAATTCAAACACAAGATTTGCAAACACCATATCGTATACACAACATGCTTCCTCGGTTTTTGCAACCCCACCAAACAAGTCCATACTTAGGCGAGGCAAGTGAAACGAGGAATTTTCTATCCAAGGTATGCCCTCCTTTTGAGATTCCTTCTAGTGGTATGATGTTGGAAATGGCATTCAGTTCCATTGATTTATTAGAAATTCCTAAGTATGACAAAGATTAAAAGCTACAAGCGAAGATTGCAAGAGCAAACAGGAAAAAGGCACGACAGATCAGTCAACAAGAAACTAAATCACCATATATCAATAAGTTCCCCATTTTCTAGCTCACATTGTTCCTGTAGAACACATTCTACATTAAGGATGAGCACAAAAATATCTTTAAGAGTTACAAGAGTAGTAATGCCACTGTACCTTTTATACCCACAATATATATTCTGGTAAGTTTAGTTTTCGGTGTATGGAAATAAATCGAATTTTATTGTGCTACTTTGTGTCAACAACCTTTTTCTGTTACACAGTAAAAGAAGGATAATAAGTTTAGTGCCCTCAAAAGCGCTAACATGTAGCATCATTCCTATGTCACTAAGATTGCTACATGAAAGCTCCTTTTGCATCTCAAAACAAAGTGTCTCTTACTATGAAACAGAAAAGGTGAGTGATACAAAGCAACACGAAAAATTCAATATACTAAATTTCCATATATAAAAAGCAAACTTACCGCATTATACGAGGTATAAAAGGAATGGTTGTCTTCATCATTACTACTTTGAAGAAGTTTAGTGCTTATAGTTGTTGTAGATTTATTAGACGAAAGTGGGGGCTAGAGAATGGGAACTTATTGATGGATTTATTTACTTGTTAGCACTTATCTGCCTTGTCTTCTTTCTATTTGATCTTACTATCTTCGCTTGTAATTTTTGTTTGCATAAAACTTAAGTATCTGTAATGACTCGATCCATGGAATGCATGATCCCTACAATAGGAAAAATATATGGAACCTCAAAGGGAAGGCATACATTTGATCAAAATTCTCTATTCCACTTGCCTTGCCTGAGTATGTGGTGGGGTTCAAAAAAAACGAGAAAACATGTTGTGTATGAGGTAAAGTTTTGACAATCTAGCTTGTCTTTGAATCTGTATAAAGCTAGATGTCTTCTGGAAATAAGGGAAAGATTTGCAGTTGATTTAACGGGAAGCCATTAAAGTTTTCCATTTGATGGACTTTAGAAGTTGGAAATAATTGGGCAATGTCTTAGGGTATAGACTTAGGAAATTGATGATATGTTTGTACATACATGTGTGTATGTAGGGAGGCGAACTCATCAATCATCAACGAAGAAGATGCAGTAACAAAGGAGCCGTTTCACACTTTTGTACAAAGCATCACTCAAGTCACATCTTCATCTGAAACAAAATTAGGAAACAATTACGAATATAAGCAGAGGAGAGAACTCTAATGGTTTTCGCTTCTCTAAAATATATGTTTGTATCAAATGAGGAATATCGAAAGATATCTGAAGTGCTTAGATGCAGAATCAAATGGAAGCTCGGAAGTCGGACAAAATTGATTGGTCACTGAAAAATTTGATTGTTTGGAACTGGATCTGTTATCCGCTTTTTTTCGATCCAGAAGAGATGATTTCGGAGTTTAAATCGAATAAGCAAGGTTGTAGCAACGCCACAAATATTATTTGATCTAAGAAGGGAACAAAAATCTGAAGAAGAAGAAGAAAACAGTAGCTTCAAGATCGAGTTCTCTCGGAACTGAGAGACGTTTTACCAAAACCACATTTGTTGCTCTGGTACTATATCATGGGAATGAAAAGAGAGATTGTATTTGCTTGTATATCAAAAAAGATGCAACTATACCCAACTATTTATACTAATCTAACCAACAATTGAAAATACAATAATACCCTTATACTCTAATAATAAACAAACTTTGTGTGACTATAGGTTGATTGAAAATGTGAGTATGAATCACATGGAAGACCAACAACCAATATTACCAAAAATGTTTTACTCGTGGGTATCTGATGTGTGTCATCATGTTCTGTGTCACATGAAATAGGCCTTGGAAAACTAGAGGCTTCCAACCCAAAAGATACAATGTGTTTTTTTTTTCGATAAAGGGGATGGACTTCAAGATTTTTTTTATAGAAAATTAATATATAAGGAAAATAAGGTGGGTATTAGACACACTTAGTTATTATTTTATACATTTAGTTATTGTATAGATGTATATCTCTTGATTCTTTAAGGATGTAAAGTGTAACTTATCTTTCTATAAATTCAATGTCTCTCCACCTAGTTTGGTGTGACGAGTATTATTCTCATGGTATCAAGAGCCATTTAATCCCACCACCTTTCTCTCTTCTTCTTCCCCTCTCATACGCCTCCCCCCTCCCTTTTTTTTCGGTTTCTTCAATCTCTTCTCCTGCCATGGCCTCCTCCTCTCAAGATACCACCCTCCCCATAAACACTATTCTTCATCTAATCACCCACCGTTTATCTTCTTCCAACTATCTCTTGTGGAAGAATCAGATGCTTCCTCTTCTTTCTTATCAGAATCTCATGGGGCATGTTGATGGCACTCTTCCTGCACCCGCACCTGAGATTCTCACCGGTGATAAATCCGCACCAAATCCGTCTTTTGTGGCATGGCTATCGGCTGATCAACGGGCCATTATTCTTCTCCAAGCCTCTCTGACAAAAGAAGCTTTTTCAGAAATCATTGGTCTTTCCACAACACGAAAAATCTGGGCCGCTCTTGAGGAATCCTATAGCCATTCTTCTGTCGAACGTATTCAAACTTTACGTGACCAACTTCGTCAATTTTCCAAAGGTTCGTCCACCGTTGCTGAGTTTGGCCGTAGGTTCCGGAACGTTTGTGATCAACTTTCGACCGTCGGCCATCCGGTTGTGGAATCGGATAAGGTCCATTGGTTTTTGTGAGATCTTGGTCCATCTTTCGAGATGTTTTCTATGACTATTCGGGCCTCTCGGTCTCCAACTACCCTTTGAGATCTTCTTGCTCATGCTGAAGCCCATGAATGGTTTTTGTTCTCACTACACGGGACTGCCTCTCCACCCACGGCTTTTTCGGCTCACACGGGGCTACCCGGTTTTTCTCGGGGTCGTGGTGGTCGTGCGTTTCGGGGTGGTCGTAGTCCTGGCCGCCACCCTCCGCATTGTCAATTATGTCTCAAAGATGGTCACTATGCTAGTGTGTGTCCGCATCTCTCCTCGCATGCCACCCATAAACCCGATTCGGATATGGATTTGGCTAAAGCATTTCATGCTCAATGTCATGTTACGACGAATGCTCCAGATTGGTTTGTGGATTCTGGTGCTACCGATCATATGGCATCCTCCACGGGTTCCGTGACTCAACCCGAGGCTTATGTCGAAAACTCTAAAGTCACTTTTGGGGATGGTAATGTTCTCCCCATATCCCATATTGGTCACTCTACTCTTAATAATAATATTTGGTTGTGTGATGTCTTGGTCGTTCCAAAGATCACCAAAAATTTATTGTCTATTAGTAAATTAACAACTGACAATTGCATGGATGTTTTGTTTTCCCAACTGCACTTTTATATTCAGGATCGAGCAACGAAGCAAGTTCTAGCGCAGGGCGGATGTGAGCACGGGCTATATGTTCTCTCAAATAAGCCGCAAGCATTTACGGCCGTTACGTGTTCGAAGTTAAAAGCGTCGTATGAACTTTGGCATTCTCGTTTGGGTCATGTTTCTTTTGCCACTATTTCTCTTTTAAATAAACTAGGTTATGTTTTAGTAACCTCTTTATTACCATCGCCTATTATCTGTTTGGCTTGTCAACTTGCTAAGGCGCTTCGCTTACCTTTTGAACCTAATAAAAAACGTGCTTTAGTACATGTATTGGACTTGGTTCATTGTGATTTATGGGGACCATCACCAGTTGATTCGGTTGATGGTTATCGTTATTATGCTATTTTTGTAGATGACTATTCTCGCTTTACATGGTTCTATCTGCTCAAAACCAAGTCGAGTTTTCATGTGTTTTTTGGAGCGTTCATTAAATTTGTTCAAACATAATTTTCCTCTAAAATTAAAATTTTTGAAAGCGACGGGGGCACGGAATTTTTAAATCACCATGTTCGGCGTTTACTTGATGAGAATGGTACTTTTCATCGTATCTCTTGTCCGTACACCCCACAACAAAACGGTCGGGTGGAACGCAAGCACCGTCACATTGTTGAAACCGGTCTTGCCATGTTATTTAATGGGCACGTTCCATCATTCTATTGGGTTCATGCGTTTTGCTCCGTTGTTTATATCATCAGTTGGCTACCTACGCAGCTCTTAGACGATAAGTCGCCCTTTGAAACATTGTTTTGTCGGACTCCTTCTTATAATCACTTTCGCCCATTCGGATGTCAAGTTTATCCTTATTTACGGGACTACACGGAGCACAAATTGTCCCCACGAAGTCTTCCATGCATCTTTCTTGGTTATTGTACCCAATACAAAGGCTACCAATGTCTTGATCCTGTCTCCTCTCGTATTTTTATTACCCAACATGCCAAGTTTGATGAGCTTTTTGAAAAATTTTAATTTTAGATGAAAATTGTGTTTGAAAAAATTTAATGAACGCTCCAAAAACCACATGAAAACTCGGCTTGGTTTTGAGAGGATAGAACCATGTAAAGCGAGAATAGTCATCCACAAAAATAGCATAATAACGATAACCATCAACCGAATCTACCAATGATGGGCCCCATAAATCACAATGAACCAAGTCCAATACATCTAAAGCACGTTTTTTATTAGGTTCAAAAGGTAAGCGATGCACCTTAGCAAGTTGACAAGCCGAACAGATAACAGGCGATGGTAATAAAGAGGTTACCGAAACATAACCTAGTTTATTTAAAAGATAAATAGTGGCAAAAGAAACATGACCCAAATGAGAATGCCAAAGTTCATACGACGCTTTTAACTTCGAACACGTAACGACCGTAAATGGTTGCGGCTTATTTAAGAGAACATATAGACCGTGCTCACATCGACCCTGCGCTAGAACTTGCTTCGTTGCTCGATCCTGAATATAAAAGTACGGTTGGAAAACAAAACATCCATGCAATTTTCAGTTGTTAATTTACTAATAGACAATAAATTTTTGGTGATCTTTGGAACGACCAAGACATCACACAACCGAATATTATTATTAAGAGTAGAGTGACCAATATGGGATTTGGGGAGAACATTACCATCCCCAAACGTGACTTTAGAGTTTCTGACATAAGCCTCTGGTTAAGTAACGGAACCCATGGAGGATGCCATATGATCGGTAGCACCAGAATCCACAAACCAATTAGGGGCATTCTTTGTAACATGACACTGAGCATGAAATGCCTTAGCCAAATCCATATCCGAACCGGGTTTATGAGTGGCATACGAGGAGAGATGCGGACACGTACTAGCATAGTGACCATCTTTGCAACATAATTGACAATGCGGAGGGCGACGTCCTTGACCACGACCACCCCGAAAGGCATGACCACCACGACCCTGAGAAAAACCGGGTGGCCCCGTGTGAGCCGAAAAAGCCGCGGGTGGAGAGGCAGTCCCGTGTAGTGAGCGCAAAATTAATTCATGGGCTTCAGTATGGGCAAGAAGATCCCGATCGGTAGTCGGAGGCCGAGAGGCCCGAATAGCCGTATAAAACGTCTTGAAAGACGGACCAAGACCGCACAAAAACCAACACCTTGTCCAATTCCGCAACGGGATGGCCGACGGCCGAAAGTTGATCACAAACATTCCGGAAACTGTGGCCAAACTCAACAACGGTGGACGAACCTTTGGAAAATTGACGAATTTGGTCACGTAAAGTTTGAATACGTTCGACAGAATAATGGCTATAGGCTTCCTCAAGAGCAGCCCAGATTTACCGGGCTATGGAAAGACCAATGATTTCTCTGAAAAAGCTTCTTCAGTCAGATAGGCTTGGAGAAGAATAATGGCCCGTTGATCAGCCGAGATCCATGCCGCAAAAGCCGGATTCGGCGCGGATTTGTCACCGGTGAGAATCTCAGGTGCGGGTGCCAGAAGAGTGCCATCAACATGCCCCAAGAGATTCTGATAAGAAAGAAGAGGAAGCATCTGATTCTTCCATAAGAGATAGTTGGAAGAAGATAAACGGTGGGTGATCAGATGAAGAATAGTGTTCATGGGGAGGGTGGTATCTTGAGAGGAGGAGGCCATGGCAGGAGAAGAGATTGAAGAAACCGAAAAAAGGGGGAGGGAGGGAGGCGTATGAGAGGGGAATAAGAAGAGAGAAAGGTGGTGGGATTAAATGGCTCTTGATACCATAAGAATAATAATCGTCACACCAAACTAGGTGGAGAGACATTGAATTTATAGAAAGATAAGTTACAATTTACATCCTTAAAGAATCAAGAGATATACATCTATACAATAACTAAATGTATAAAATAATAACTAAGTGTGTCTAATATGGCCCCTCAAGAGAAACGGTGGTGGACCTATACGAAGCATTTCTCGAAAGAACTCGAACTGATGACGCGACAAGCTTTTGATGAAGATGTCAGTCACTTGAAGCTTGGTAGGAACGAACTCGGTGTGAAGCTTACCGAATAACACAAGTTTGCGAATGAAATGATATTCAAGATCAATGTGCTTGGCACGTTTGTGAGAGACCGGGTTTTGGGTAAGAAAGATAGCACTTTGATTATCACATAGCAACGTCAGTCGATCGATCTGGTGGTAGCGCATGAAGTTCTCTCAAAAAATGAGGGATCCAAATGATCTTCGCGGTGGGTTTATATGTAGTCGGGCCGACCCGTCACTATTTGTGTTCACACGCGGTTCGTGTGTGTTATATTTATTGGTTTATGTTGACGATTTAATTCTTTCTGGCAATGATGACACGGTTATCCGCACTATCATCACTCGTTTGCACAACGAGTTTGCAATCAAAGATCTCGGCCGTCTAAGTTACTTTCTTGGGCTTGAAGCTACCTACACGTCCACTGGTTTATTTCTTAGTCAGTCCAAGTATGCTCACGACATTCTTTCTCGGGCTGGTCTTCTTGATGCTAAACCAATCACTACTTCTATTGCCTCTAACCGACGTTGCTATGTGATAATCAAAGTGCTATCTTTCTTACCCAAAACCCGGTCTCTCATAAACGTGCCAAGCATATTGATCTTGACTATCATTTCATTCGCGAACTTGTGTTATCCGGCAAGCTTCGCACCGAGTTCGTTCCTACCAAGCTTCAAGTGGCTGACATCTTCACCAAAAGCTTGTCCCGTCATCGGATCGAGTTCTTTCGAGAAATGCTTCGTATAGGTCCGCCACCGTTTCACTTGAGGGGGATAATTAGACACACTTAGTTATTGTATAGATGTATATCTCTTGATTCTTTAAGGATGTAAAGTGTAACTTATCTTTCTATAAATTCAATGTCTTTCCACCTAGTTTGGTGTGACAAGTATTATTCTCAGTGGGCATACTCACCAACCCTTGAAATTGTCTACCTTAAACATTGTTAGAGCACAGAATTGTTCGATTCAAGATCATAAAGATTGAAGACAAAAGTTCAAGAAGTCAAAGCTGGAAAAGTCAACTCTCATTAAAAGTCAAAGTCTTTGTAATAAAATGTAAAAGTCAAAGTCTTTGTATTTGTATTTTAGTAGTTTAGTTTCCTTGTATTTTAGTTGTGGGTATAAATACCTTATTTCCTTTGTAAGAAAGTATGTACGTAAGAAGTAGTCTAATTGAGAATCTGTGAGAATACGTTTAAAGAGAGAAATATGTAGAGAGAGAAAGAGAGTTCTAGAGAGAGAAGATTGTAATATTGTGATTTGGGAATTGAAATCAAACAGGTAATTGTTTTGTAAATCTTGTTTGTTGATTTGTTTGTGATTAGGAACTAGAATCTGGGCACACAATTGGTATCAGAGCAGATCCAAATCGAAAAACCAAGAAAATATAGAAAAGTCGACTCTGTGTTCTTCGATGTCAGAATCAAGTTCGAGTTTTAGTGCGAATCTGGAGTTGTAATCGATTAGGTTTTGTTTGTATAGTGAAATTGATCGAGTTTGTATAGGAAATTTTTTCAATTGCACTGTAATTGAGTTTTAATTTTGGAATTTGTTGAGTTCGAGTTCACGAGTTGTCACGCATTGTAATCGAGTTGATTTGTATCGATTTATGTTTTTGATCGAAATTAAGTGCTAGAATTGTGTTCTAGATGTTTAGACTAGCAAATTGTCAAAGTTTCGAGTGGAAATTCGAGTTCTAAAGTGGTTTTTGGTGTGATTCTGAACGAGTTTTGAAAGTTTGCGTGAGATCTAAACTTTGCGCAAGTTCGTCAAGGTTTGCGCAAGTTCATCTTGGTTTGCGCAAGATCATCGAGAAATTCATCGTAATTTTTCTAAGTTTTGCGTGATCAATAGGAAAAGAATTTTGAGCTTTGCGTAATCAACGAGTCGCGAAAAGTGTTGTTTGCGTATCAACGAGAAACGCAAAGTGAAGTTTGCGTTTTAGACGAGATACAAAAAGTGAACTTTGCGTATTTAACATCATACGCAAAGTTGAAGTGTGAGTTCAGATAGTCACTTGTTACGAGAAGTCTCGTTTGCGCAAGTTGCACGTCATGCAAAGTCTCGTTTGCGCAAGCTGCCTATCGCGCAAAGTCGCTTTTGCGTTACATGTGCAAAACGCAAATTTGTCCTTAAGTTTCAATTGTTTCACGCATTATGTGTTTTTCATACTTAGCTAATTTTTCTGTGATTTTTCTTGAGATTTCTATTTTGGACTAACGATCAGTTCTAGTTTCTTATTGCATAAATTTCTCAAACAGATAATTCAAGATGAGATATTTTTCTGATGATGATGAAAAGAAGATTGAAAAGCTCAAATCAGAGAACAAAAATCTTGCTTCCTCAGTTGATTACTACACCAAGAGGTCAAAGAAATATTCTGATGAAAGGAAGCTACTGAGAGAAGAAGTCAGTGAAGAAAAGGTCTTGTTTTTGGAAGCTGAAAACACTGAGTTAAAGAACAAGATCTCAGAATTAGAAGATCACATTGTCAAGTTTCAGCAAACAGGGTGTGCTAATGAAAAGAAGATCTTTCAATTAGAATTGCAAATTGTTGAAGAAAGATCAGCTTTTGAGAAAGAAAAGAAAGAGTTTGCTAAGAAATTCTCCGACTTTTCTAGAAAAAGTGCTGAAGAGAAGAAGACAATTGAGCTTAAATGCATTAAACTTTCTCAACAAGTTTCTGATTTTGAGAAAGTGATCATTATTGAAAGAGAAAAGTTTGCAAAGGATAAAAAGGAAATTGAACATTGGATTCTTTAAAAAGATATCTGATGGAAGAAAGAGTGCTGAGAAGGACTTTGAGGAAGAAAGGAATATTTTTGAGGAGGAGATAAGGAAATTAACTGCAAAGCTATCTGAGCTATCTACAAATGCACTGAAAGAGCAGATAACGAAGTCTGAATTCAAGAAGAAGATTGACCTACTCATTGAAGAAAGAGACGGTTTATCTTTAAAGATAAAAGAGCTTGAAAAGATTGTTTCAAAGGTGGTGGTGATTGAGCATACGACTCCAGAGTCCAAAATCCACTCACCTAGAAATAGTTCAGTTGGTTCTTTCAAGACAGCTGCAAGCTCACATCAGAAAACTGTTTCTTCAAGAAGGTTAATTAATTCATTTGATCAGATTCGTACAACTAACATTTTCTATGATTGGAAAATAGATGGTTCAGGTACACATAGAAGGAGAAGAAAAAGATATGAAAAAGAGAAACTGGTTTGGAAGGTAAAACCAATTGAAGATGAGAAGAATGATGAGAAGAAGGAAGAAAAGAAAGGAAAGAAGGAAGAGAAGACAGGTAACAAATCATTTGTATCTGCCTCAAATGCAAAGAAGAACAAAGTGCTGAAAGGTAAACCTGATCTTGCTTATTCGAGAGATCAATTGATCAGGTTATCTAAAAAGAGGTATTGTTCTTATTGTCACACATATGATTTTGTTCAAAAAGCTAGTGATCATTACTGGTATGGTTCTTATTCCGTTACTCCCATTCGAACTGCAACTAACACACATGGACCCAAATACCAGTGGGTACCAAAACCAAAGACTGATTCTGTGTTGCAGGCACCTACTGTAAAGGGGGAGTAAGAGAACCAAGGCTTCTGAATAAATCAGTCCAGGACCCGTAATTCAACGGAGTTTGACTTCTAAACACAACAGTTTAGGACTCGTACTTAAATGATGAAAAAGAGATGTTGTTGGGAACTGAAGAATTCATCAAGTATGGTTAATGCTGCTGGTTCAAAGTTACTACTGCTAGAAGACTTAAAGGTTAATACTGCTGAGTGTTACTACTGCTAGTACTATTAATACTGCTAGTCATAGTTAGTGCTGCTTGAACAAAGTTAGTACTGCTTAGCTAGTTAGTACTGCTAGTAGTTAGTGCTGCTTAGTAGTTAATGCTGCTAGAAGAAGTTAATGTTGCTGATCATGGTTAGTGCTGCTAAAGAGATTCGGATGGAAAGAATGACAGCTGGATAATCTGAAGATTATGGAAGCTTAGAGATATACATGGAAGATATACTGAAGATATTTTATTTATTGTAATTATCTTTGTATTCAGTATATATATTGTATAGTTTAGAATAATGAGTTAACTTTTGTTTTTATTCTTTTAGAGAGAAAATCAACCTCAAGGCATAGATCCTAATTCTAGAGAAGTAGAATTCGTATTGGTGAGCCTGTTCATCAATATTGAGGTTGAGTGTGTAATCTTGTAACTTCAAAGCATTCAATACAAGTTTACAGTTTGTTGATTATATTCTGTTTTGATTTTCTGTTTGATTAAATATCAAAGTGTTATTCCGCAAACTTCTTTGATATTGTTTCTGAGAATTAATTCTTGTTGAGAATTCGATCCTGACAAGTGGTATCAGAGCCAAACTCTCTCAGAAACAGTTATTCATCATGGAAAATCTTACAGAATCAAGCAGTACTTTGGTTTATAAGGTTCCAATGCTCAAACCAAGCGAGTTTGACATGTGGAAGATCAGAATCAGACAATATATTCTTCTCACTGACTACTCAATGTGGGATATCATTGAGAATGGTCCTTCTGAAGCTGGAAGGATAGGACCAGATGGGAAAAGACCTCCACCAAAGACAGATGGTGAGAGGAAGATCAGACAGACAGAGATGAAGGCCTTGAGCACTCTGCTCTTGGCCATTCCCAATGAATATCAGCATCAATTTTGCAACTGCACTGATGCTCAGATTCTCTGGAATGCTCTAGAGAAAAGATTTGCTGGAACTAAGAGCATCAAAAGAAATCAAAGAGATGTTCTAAAGCAGCAGTATGAGAACTTCACTTCCACAAAGAATGAGTCTATGACTCAAACTTTTGATAGGTTCAATAAACTCATAGGTGAACTGGCTACTGTAGGGGTGAAGATGGAACAAGATGATATCAACAGAAAGTTTCTCAGATCTCTTGGGGATGAATGGACTATGTACACTGTCTCATATAGACAGAGTGACAATCTGGAAGAGAAAGAACTTGATGATCTATACAATGATCTAAGAGTTTTTGAAACTGAGGTAGAAACCAAGAAGAAGCCCTCTGGTTATATTCACAATGCTGCACTTCTTTCAGCATCCACTGATACTACTACCAACCCTGAAACAGTAAGTACTGCCAGTGGAGTAAGTTCAGAAAAAGGCACTGAAACTATATTTGAAGTCTTTTTGTCCAGTCATAGCAGCAATTCTCTGATTAATGATGATCTTGATCAAATTCACCCTGATGATCTGGAGGAGATGGATATTAAATGGCAGATGGCCATGTTATCCATGAGGGTGAAAAAGTTCATTAAAAGAACTGGAAGAAATAACTTCTCTCAAAGAAGAGAAGATGGAGCTGGTTTTGACAAAACCAAGGTGGAATGTTATAAGTGTCACAAGAAAGGACACTTTGCTAGAGAATGCAGGAGTACTGTTCCAAACAACAACAACCATCAACAAGCTCAGAATGGAGGATACAATCTGAACAAGAATCCTGCTCAAGCCCTTGTTTCTCAACAAGGAATGGGATTTGACTGGAGTGATCAAGCTGAGGAAGCCATTCAGAACCAAGCTCTTATGGCAGAAGTGTCTGATCTCCCTACTGAGGTAAGTTCTAATCTTTGCACTAAATCTTGCATTGACACTGTTACAAGATACAGGGATCACAATCAAAGTATGTGTGATGACCTCAAAAGATTAGAAAAAGACAGAAGAGATTATGTGTTAATAGTAGAGAGATTTGAAGAGCAAATCAAAGGCTTTCAAGCTAATGAACTTCAACACTCTTATGACACAAACTATTGGAAGTGGGAAAAGAATGAGTTAGAAACCAAACTGTCTAAGTCCTTAGAAGAGAATGATAGACTGAAAGAGGAACTGTCAAAAGTTAAGCTTGACATAGACAAGTTTTCCTATGCTTCAAAAGCAATGGACTCTCTTCTAAAGGCTCAGATACATGATAAGATGAAGCCTGGTATTGGATACAACAATACACCCCCTCCTTACAATAACAACTATATTTCTCCTACATCAGACTTGTTAGAAACTAAGGAGAAAAAGGACTTGTCTGAAGAAGTTTTTAAGATAGATCCTTTGGATGAGGTAGTAGTTAAGGATTTGACTGAAAAAGGAGCCAGTGAGAACAGGGATAATAATGTGAGTAAAAAGATACCATTAGAAAACAATATTATCACCAATGAGGGATGTGGGAAAATCTGGGTCAAGTCCAAGGAGATAGAGAAGACTAACGGAAATGATAACAAGGTCCATTACAAACAAACCACAGTTGTGAATCCTGGATCTTGTAAACAGTGTGATTGCAATAAAGCCAAGAGCCTAAATTCTGGTTTAAAAAGAGGAAATCAAAGAAACTGGAATAATCAATGGGCTCAGAAACAAGGAGTTGATCTGAATAAAATCAATAGACCAAAACCTTGTTTTATATGTGGCAAGTTTAATCATTTGGCTAAGTATTGTTACTTCAACCCAATTAACCAACAGATGAACTTTAAAAGATTTGTGCAAAAACCTGTTGGTTATAGGAAGGCTGGAAAGAAACATGTGATAAAGAAATCTGTTGAAAGTAAAGGCACTTTAAAGAAAAAGATTTTAAAAGAAAGTATCAAAATGTGGGTACCTAGAAGTACTAACAGTGTTAGTACTGCTAACAATATTAGTACTGCTAACACAGTTACTACTGCTAACAGTGTTAGTACTGCTGAAAATATTAATGCTGCTAATACTGTTAATACCTCTTCAAAGGTTAATACTGCCAACACAGTTACTGCTGCTAACACAGTTACTACTTCTAACAAGGTTAGTGCTGCTAAGCATGCAAGTGCTGCCAAGGCAGTTAGTACTTCTAAAACTAGTCCTGATTCTAGCAAACATATTTCCAAGTCTATTATTGTAACAAAGTACTCCAAGAATGAGGAGTTAAAGTTCAAAAATCTTGTCAAGAAAGAATGCAAATATTTTGATGAGAAAGGGGTACCCAAGACCACTTTGGCTTGGGTTCCTAAATCATACTAATTGATTTATCTAATGTGCAGGGCAACCAACAGCTCAAGGGAAAAAGCATTTGGCATGTTGATAGTGGTTGCTCTAGGCACATGACAGGCAACATGTCATGCCTTCAGGATTTCAAGCATATCAATGGAGGACATGTTGCATTTGGAGACAATCTTACTGGTGGTAAGATAAGTGGAAAAGGTAATGTCATCAAAGGTAAGATGACATTTGAGGATGTCTACTATGTTGATCAATTAAAGTACAACCTGTTAAGTGTATCACAGGTTTGTGACAAACAACATAGTATATTATTTACTAATACTGAGTGTATGATCCTTGCTCCAGGGTTCAAGGTAGTTGATGAAAGCATGATACTACTTAGAACTCCAAGAAAGGACAATGTTTACTGTCTTGATTTGGACATGGTTGATAGTGATTCATCTCTAAATTGTCTTGTTTCAAAAGCTTCTGTAGATGAATCCTCTCTTTGGCACAGAAGGATGTGTCACATGAATTTTAAGACTATGAACAATCTTGTTAAAAGTAACCTTGTAAGAGGTTTACCTTCAAAAATCTTCTCATGTGATGATCATTGTGTTGCTTGTCTTAAAGGCAAACAACACAAAACTTCTCATAAGACCAAAGAGATAAATTCTGTTTCTTCATGTCTCCAATTACTGCATATGGATCTGTTTGGTCCTACAAATGTTATGAGTATAGGCAAGAAATCTTACTGCTTGGTTATTGTTGATGATTACTCCAGATTTACTTGGGTATATTTTCTAAGGACTAAGGATGAAACAAGTGGTCTTATCAAATCCTTTATTCTAAGAATTGAAAACCAAACTAATCAAAGAGTAAAAGTCATTAGATCAGATAATGGAACTGAGTTTAAAAATCATGATCTAAACACCTTTTGTGAAGAAAAAGGTATTGAGAGGCAATATAGTGCTCCTAGGACTCCTCAACAGAATGGTGTTGCTGAAAGGAGGAATAGAACACTAATAGAGGCTGCTAGATCTCTGTTGGCTGATTCCAAATTGCCAATTACCTTCTGGGCTGAAGCAGTTAATACTGCTTGTTATGTCCAAAACAGAGTTCTAGTGGTCAAGCAAAAGAACAAGACCCCATATGAGCTTTTAAATAAAAGAAAACCTTTTATTGGTTTCTTCAAACCTTTTGGGTGTCCTTGTACAATTCTAAATACCAAATCTCACTTAGGTAAGTTTGATAACAAAGCAGATGATGGATTTCTTGTTGGATATTCATCTCAGAGTAAGGCTTACAGAGTTTTTAACTCTTCTTCTAGAATAATTGAAGAAAGTGACAATGTCAAATGCAATGAGAACACACCAAATCCTGTTGGGTCTGGACCTCAGTGGCTATTTGACATTGATTCACTAACTAACTCTTTTAGTTTCAGTAATGAGTATACAGGAACAGGAAGTGGAGGATCAGGGATCACACAAGTTCAAGAAAGTATATCTAAATCTGTGATTTTTCCCATACCCACAGTAAATTCTGGTGAAGACTGTGAAAAGGAATCAATTACTGAACCAAGTCAAAGTGAAGAAGACACTAGAGATGAGGAGACTCAAGAAAATAATGAAGTGGCATCTGAAAACACTTCAGTTGAGCTGCATGAATCTAATCTTGAGGCTGGACTGAATGAAGAACCTAGTCATAACACCAGAGTTCAAAAGAATCATCCTCCACAGTTGATAATAGGAGATATCTCTTCTCCTATGATGACTAGACATCAAAGCAGGCTTCAGGAAATGCACGATCAACAGCATACAGTGCTTTCTTGTTTTCTATCACAGCTTGAGCCTAAAAAGGCACATGATGCTATGAAAGAATCCAGCTGGATAGAAGCAATGCAAGAGGAACTGTTACAGTTCAAGCTACAAGATGTATGGGATCTAGTAGACCTTCCTAAAGGTCACAGAGCGATTGGCACAAAGTGGATTTTCAGAAACAAGAGAGATGAAAGAGGTATTGTCATAAGGAACAAAGCAAGGCTGGTGGCTCAAGGCTATACTCAAGAAGAAGGTATAGATTATGAAGAAGTTTTTGCACCTGTGGCTAGGATAGAAGCAATTAGATTATTCCTAGCCTATGCTTCTTACATGAACTTCAAAGTCTATCAAATGGATGTAAAAAGTGCTTTTCTCTATGGATCAATTGAAGAAGAAGTATATGTCTGTCAACCACCAGGGTTTGAAAACCCAAGCTATCCAGACAGGGTATACCAATTAAAGAAAGCACTTTATGGACTACATCAAGCCCCAAGAGCATGGTATGACACACTGTCATCCTATCTCTTGGAAAATGACTTTGAAAGAGGAGTCATTGATAAGACTCTATTTATCAAAAGAAAGAAGAAGGATATTTTGCTGGTCCAAATCTATGTTGATGACATTATCTTTGGATCTACAAGAAACAACATGTGCAAGGAGTTTGAGGATTTAATGCATCAAAGGTTCAAAATGAGTTCCATGGGGGAACTTACTTTCTTCCTTGGACTCCAAGTTCAACAGAAGTCAGATGGCATTTTCATCTGTCAATCCAAGTATGTGCAGGATATTCTAACCAAGTTTGGTTTCTCAGAATCAAAACCTGCCAGCACACCTATGGAAACACACAAGCAGATCACAGCAGATCTTGAGGGGGAGGATATGGATGTGCATCATTATAGATCCATGATTGGCTCTCTCATGTATCTCACAGCATCAAGGCCAGATATAATGTTTCCAGTCTGTGTATGTGCAAGATTTCAAGTTAGGCCAAAGCAATCTCACTTTCAAGCTGTTAAGAGGATATTCAGATATCTCAAAGGGCAACCCAGATTGGGACTTTGGTATCCTCATAACTCACCTTTTGACCTAATAGCATACTCAGACAGTGATCTAGGTGGGGCAAACTTGGACAGAAAATCTACTTCTGGAGGATGTCAGTTTTTGGGTGCTAGACTAGTCTCATGGCAGTGCAAGAAACAAACCACAGTATCCACATCTACAACAGAGGCAGAGTACATAGCAGCTGCAAGTTGCTGTTCTCAAGTCTTATGGATTCAGAATCAAATGTTGGATTATGGGGTAACCTTTCTACACACTCCAATCTTTATTGACAACAGCAGTGCTATTAGCATTGTGAATAATCCAGTCAAGCACTCAAAAACAAAGCACATTGAGATCAGGTATCACTTTATAAGAGATTGTAATGAAAAGAAACTTATTCAAGTTGTCAAAGTTCACACTGATAATCAGTTTGCTGATCTATTCACTAAAGCCTTTGATGTGGGTAGATTCACTTTCTTGGTAACAAGTGTGGGAATGATAAACTCTGAATAATCCCCTTCTCAAAAAGTGGTTGTATATCTGTATAGTATTCTGGAGTTACTAATTGTCTGTTTCAGGATTTGCATAGCAGTACTCAGTGTTTAGCAAGTTTAAAAGGAGTAAGTTAGTTAATACTGCTAGTGGTTAATACTGCTTTCAGTTAATACTGCTAGTAGTTAATACTGCTAGTAGTTAATATTGCTTTCAGTTAATACTGCTAGTGGTTAATACTGCTTTCAGTTAATACTGCTAGTGGTTAATACTGCTTTCAGTTAATACTGCTAGCAGTTAATACTGCTTTCAGTTAATACTGCTAGCAGTTAATACTGCTAGCAGTTAATACTGCTAGCAGTTAATACTGCTAGCAGTTAATACTGCTAGCAGTTAATACTGCTAGCAGTTAATACTGCTTTCAGTTAATACTGCTAGCTAGTTAATACTGCTAGCAGTTAATGCTGCTAGCAGTTAATGCTGCTAGTAGTTAATACTGCTCTAGGTTAATACTGCTTATATTCCGAATACTATAAATACTTTTTGCCCGCCTAAAAGTTCATAACGACTCTTTGCATACTGTTCTCTTGCACTCAAAACCTTTTCTCTCTCAAGTTCGAAGTTTTCAGGCAAGCTTTTCACTAAGATCAATGGCATCCATGACTTTCATCGACGAGCACAACGAGATTGCGATGCTACAAAAGCCAAAGCAAGCTTCAGGATTTCATCAGATTGTGGATTTCCTCAAGACAAGCCACATTGCTCATGCTCTTACTATATCCCCTACAATCTATATTGAGCATCAAAGGCAGTTCTGGGCTAATGCAACCATTGTTGTTGAGAATGGTGTGCAGATGATCAAGACAAGAATCTGTGATCAATCACTCACGGTTACTGAAGAGGTTATTCGCATCAGTCTACGTCTAGACGATGCCTCTGGTATAACCTCTATCCCAAATGATGAACTGTTTTCAAACCTTACAAGAATGGGGTATGGAGGCCCATTGGGAGTGTTCAAATTTTCTAAAGCAAAATTCTCACCCCAATGGCGTTTCTTTGTCCATACTCTTATGCATTGTATCTCCAAAAAGACCACTGGATGGAGTGAGTTCAGCAGCACTATTGCTTATGCCTTGGTGTGCTTGGCCACTGCCAGAAAGTATAATTTTTCTAAAATGATTTTCAGTGATCTTGTCTCAAACATGGGAAACAAAAAGAGCTTCTTTATGTATCCCAGGTTTGTTCAAGAAGTCATTACTCATGAATTGACGGATATACCTCAACCTGTTGGGGTATATGTACCTAAACCCCCCAAAGGCAAGGTTTTCTCAAATATGAGAAGATCTGCTGGGGACTCTGAAGGAGTTGACACCCCATTGTTCTCTACAATGATGGTGGTGTCCCAAACCAATGAAGGTATGGCAGCAGGGTCAAGCCCCCCATTAGACCAACCCACTGCTAGCCAAGCCCAACCTTCCCTCTCAAAATCAATTCCCCGGTCCCTTCTTGAAAAACCAACCTCTCCCATCACCCAAACTTACAAGAGAAAACAGGTAAAGAAGGCTCCTTCCCTTCTTGTACCATTACCCACTAAGCCTATAAGCCCTCTAAGGGAGAATTCTCCCCTAGAGAATATCCAAAGGGAAACCACACGGGTGTCTCCCAACCCAAAGGAGGTGCTCTCTGAGGAGGAGGTAGAGCATATGGGTGATGAGGCTGCCACTACTCCTGCTAGTACAGAGGAGGAAAGTGGTAACATCAATAAGACCTCCCCCATGGCAACTTTGAATGAGCAATCATTTGAAGGTCCCTGGTGCCAAGAAACCACAGGGGTGGATAGTGCCTCTGCAAGGCAGAAGACTTCCACAAATAAAAGATCCAATGATCCTTCAAAGGAGGGTAACACTTCTGGAGAGGGTGAGGACAGATATACGTACGATGAATTGATGGAAACAATGGGGAACATCAATCAAGATGTTCTCAAACAAGGCAAAGAAATTGAAGAAATGAAGCTAGTAATTCTGTCACAACAAGAACAGATTGCTAAGCTGAAGAGGATGGTGGTTAGTCTGATACAAAGGAAGAAGAGAAAGCAATTCCAATTAAGGAGAAGGCCAACTGAGGATGATGCTCCCAAAAAAGGGGGAGATCAACATGGAAGAAGCCACAAGAAAGGGGGAGCTTGATGGAGAGAAAGTTGATGTTCAGGGGGAGAAGCAAGAAGAAACAGTTACTACTGCTGACATTAATAAAGCAGCAGAAACTGTGAAAGAAGTGTTAACAGATCTTGAGATTGCAGAAACCTTACTAAAAGCCAAGAATGATACTCCCAAGGTCACTTCAAAGACCAAAGGTGTAATCATAAAAGAACAAGGTGAAGTGATCAAGAAAGATAACAGTAAGAAGGCAATGAGCAAAGACAAAGGAAAAGCAAAGATGGTAGAATCTGATCAACCAATCAAAAAGCAAAGGTTGGTTGAATCAGATGAAGCCCTAGCTAAAAAGATGCAGGAGGATATTGACAAAGAAGAAAGAGTTCAGATGGAAAAGGACAGGGAAATGGCAAAAGCTCTAGCTGCTGAACTGAATGAAGCTTATCAACAGAGTATGGCAACTGAAATTGCACAGAAGAAAGCTGCAAGTATGAAGAAATCTGTGGTGAAAACAGTTGCAAAGAAGAGAAGACCCTCAAAGACATTCCTAGGTACCCAAGAGAGAAACAAGATGATTATATTTCTCAAAGGTGCTGTAGGAGTCAAAAAGGAGATGTTCTCCAAAATGTCTTTTGAGAAGATCAAAGAGCTCTATGATTCAGAGATGTTAAAGCTTCAGGGAAGTGAAACTGCTAGGGTGGAGATGGAGAAGAGAATAAAAGAAAGTAATGACTTTGATTGTCAAAAGCCATTTCCAGATGAGCAAGAAACACCTCCTAAGAAAGAGTCCACTCTGGGAGAAAGTCTAAGGACTTTAAAAAGAACAAAGATGATGGCAAGAAGAAAGCCAATCAAGAAGTCTAGAGTATCTGAAGAAGAGGCTGAGAAGGTAGCTGAAGAAGAAGGGGCACCTGAGTCATCTAAACAGACAGAGCCAACCAACACTGATGATGTAAATTTGTATATGGTAGTGATGGACAAAGTACCTGAACCAATTTCAGCAGAACCTGTAGGAGTGAAGCCTCCTGAGGTCATTCTCTGGGATACATTGACAGTGGATGGAAAGGAATACATAAGGCTGAAAAGAAAGGATGAAAAGTATGAAGTGTTCAACACATGGGCAAAAATTGTCAGAACATGCTCTAGATCAGATCTTGAAGAGATGTTTGAGATAGGAATGAAGTTGTATGCAGATATTCTAAAGGCTCCAGGAATTTCAATTACAAAACTGGTAATGGAGTATATGTGTATGATGTTCAAACCTGAAGAAGTAAAGCATATGATCAAGGATGTATTCAAGTTGGTCAACAGTTGGACTCTATATGAAACTAGTGGAGTATATACAGTGACTTTGGATTTAAATCACACTGAATACTTCCTAGTGGATAGAGTGTACAATCATAGCAGATTGAAGCTACATGCTGTTGGGAACTGAAGATTCTACTAAGTGTAGTTACTACTGCTAGTACAAGTGTAGTTACTACTGCCAGAACAAGTTGAAGATTAATACTGCTAAGTGTTACTACTGCTAGTAGAATTACTACTGCTAGTTGAAGTTAGTACTGCTTGAACAAAGTTAGTACTGCTTAGCTAGTTAGTACTGCTAGTAGTTAGTACTGCTTGAAGTTAATGCTGCTAGTTGAAGTTAATGCTGCTGAGCATTATTAGTGCTGCTAAAGAGATACGGATGGAAAGTACTACAGCTGGATATACTGAAGATATACTTAGAAGATATACATGGAAGATATACTGAAGATTTGTTTATTCTTTGTAATTATCTTTTTATCAGTATATGTATAGAATGTGTAGAATAGATAGATATAACTTTTGATAATTGTTTTTCAAGAGAGAAATCAACCTCAAGGCATAGATCCTAATTCTAGAGAAGTAGAATTCGTATTGGTGAGCCTGTTCATCAATATTGAGGTTGAGTGTGTAATCTTGTAACTTTAAGTATTCAATACAAGTTTACTGTTTGATCATTATATACTGTGTTTGATTACTGTTTTATTAAATATCAAAGTGTTTTTCCGCAACTTCTTTGATATTAGTTTCTGAGTATTAATTCTTGTTAAGAATTCGATCCTGACAAGTGGTATCAGAGCCAAATTCTCTCAGAAACAGTTATTCATCATGGAAAATCTTACAGAATCAAGCAGTACTTTGGTCTCAAAAGTTCCAATGCTCAGATCCAATGAATTTGACATGTGGAAAATCAGAATCAAGCAATATATTCTCCTCACAGATTACTCTATGTGGGACATCATTGAGAATGGCCCATCTGATGGAGGAAAGATTGGTGAAGATGGCAAAAGAACTCCTCCAAAGACAGATACAGACAGGAAATCAAGACAGACAGAGATGAAAGCCTTGAGCACACTGCTCTTGGCCATTCCAAATGAGTATCAACACCAATTCTGCAATTGTACTGATGCACAGATGCTCTGGAATGCTCTAGAGAAGAGATTCTCAGGTACTAAAAGTACCAAGAGAAATCAAAAGGCAATCTTAAAACAACAGTATGAAAACTTCATCTCAACTAAGAATGAGTCCATGACTCAAACTTTTGACAGGTTTAATAAACTAATTGGTGAACTAGCTACTATGGGAGTACAGATTGATCAAGATGATGTGAACAGAAAGTTCTTAAGGTCCCTTGGAGATGAATGGATCATGTACACTGTGTCATTCAGACAGAATGATCAGTTGGAAGACAAAGAACTTGATGATCTGTACAATGATCTTAGAGTATTTGAAGCTGAGGTGGAGGCAAAGAAGAAGCCTTCTGGATATGTTCATAATGCTGCACTCCTATCAGCATCAATTGATTCTACTGCTAACCCTGAATCAGTTAATGCTGCTAATGGATCAAATTTAGATAAAGGCACTGATTATGTATTTGAAGCTCTTCTTTCTAATCATGGAAATTCTTCTTTGATCAATGATGACTTAGAACAACTGCATCCTGATGATCTGGAAGAGATGGATATTAAATGGCAGATGGCCATGCTCTCCATGAGGGTTAAAAAGTTTATAAAGAGGACTGGAAGAAACAACTTCTCACAAAGAAGAGAAGATGGAGCAGGGTTTGATAAATCAAAGGTAGAATGCTACAAATGTCATCTGAAGGGACATTTTGCTAGAGAATGCAGAAGTGGAATGTCTCACAACAACAACCATCAACAAGTTCAATCTGGAAGCTTCAATAACAACAGAAACTCTGCTCAAGCCCTTGTTTCTCAACAAGGAATGGGGTTTGATTGGAGTGATCAAGCAGAAGAAGCTACTCAGAATCAAGCTCTTATGGCTAAAGTATCTGATCTTCCATCTGAGGTAAGTTCTAATCTCTGCAATAAAACTTGCATAGACACTGTTAAAAGGTACAGGGATCACAATCAGAAGATGAGTGATGACCTGAAGAGACTAGAAAAGGATATAAAAGACTATGTGAGGATAGTAGAGAGATTTGAAGATCAAATCAAAGGTTTTCAAGCCAATGAACTACAACACTCATATGACACTAATTACTGGAAGTGGGAGAAAAAGGATTTAGAACTTAAACTGACTAAATCTAAAGAGGAGAGTGAAAAACTGAAAGAGGAGTTAACCAAGGTTAAGCTTGATGTAGAAAAGTTTTCCAATGCTTCTAAAGCAATGGACTCCTTACTGCAAAATCAGATTCATGATAAGTTGAGAAGAGGAATTGGGTATAATGCCACACCTCCACCATATAACAACAATTACATTCCTCCTACTTCAGACCTATTAGACACCAAAGATAGGAAGGAATTGCATGAGGGAGCCACTGAAATAGATCCCTTAGATGAGGTAATTGTTGAGGATAAGACTGAGAAAGAGGTTGGCAAGAGTAAGGAGAACAAGGTGAGTGGTGAGATTTCTATAGAAAACAACATTATCACCAATGAGGATTGTGGAAGGGCTTGGATCAAATCCAAGAACATAGAGAAGACAGAGGAAAAGTTTGGTAAGGTCCATTATAAACAGACCACAGTTGTGAATCCAGGTCCTTGCAAACAGTGTGCTTGTAAGAAGAATGAGCCCCAAAAACAGGACAAAAAGAGGGGAAATCAAAGAAACTGGAATAATCAATGGGCACATAAACAAGGGGTTGATCTGAGTAAAATCAATAGACCAAAACCTTGTTTTATCTGTGGCAAATTGAATCATCTTGCAAAATTCTGTTATTTCAATCCTATGAACCAAAGAATGAATTTCCAAAGATCCATGCAAAAACCTTTTGGTTATAAGAAAATTGAAAAGAACCATGTGGCTAAGAAAAATGTTAAAACTAAAAGCCACATGAAGAAAAAGTATTCTGTTAAAGAAAGTGTCAATATGTGGATTCCTAAAAGCACTAAAACTGTTAGTACTGCTACCACAAATAGTGCTGCTGACAATGATAGTGCTGCTAGAAGTAATACTAACAATGTTAATGCTGCTAACAAGGTTAGTACTGCTAAACCTGTTAGTACTGCTCCACCTGTTAGTACTGCTAACTCTGTTAGTACTTCTAAGATTAGTACTGCTTCCAGTATTGATTCTGCTAAGCCAATCATATTGACAAAGTACTCTAATAAAGAGTGCTCTGAGTTTAAAAACCTCATTAAAAAGGAATGTAAATACTTTGATGAGAAAGGCAGACCCAAGATCACTTTGGCTTGGGTCCCCAATCATACTAATTGATTTATTAAATGTGCAGGGCAACCAACAGCTCAAGGGAAAGAGCATATGGCATGTTGATAGTGGTTGCTCTAGGCACATGACTGGCAACATGTCATGCCTTCAGGATTTCAAGCAAATTAATGGAGGACATGTTGCATTTGGAGACAATCTTACTGGTGGTAAGATAAGTGGAAAAGGTAATGTCACCAAAGGTAAGATGACGTTTGAGGATGTCTACTATGTTGATCAATTACAGTACAACCTGTTAAGTGTATCACAGGTTTGTGACAAACAACATAGTATATTATTTACTAACACTGAGTGTATGATTCTTGCTCCAGGGTTCAAAGTAGTTGATGAAAACATGATACTACTTAGAACTCCAAGAAAAGACAATGTTTACTGTCTTGATTTGGACAATGTCAATAGTGATTCATCTTTAAATTGTCTTGTTTCAAAAGCTTCTATAGATGAATCCTCCCTTTGGCACAGAAGGATGTGTCACATGAATTTCAAGACTATGAACAATCTTGTTAAAAATAACCTTGTAAGAGGTTTACCTTCAAAAGTCTTTTCATGTGATGATCATTGTGTTGCTTGTCTTAAAGGCAAACAACACAAAACTTCTCATAAGACCAAAGAGTTAAATTCTGTTTCTTCTTGTCTCCAGTTATTGCATATGGATCTGTTTGGCCCTACAAATGTTATGAGTATAGGAAAGAAATCTTACTGCTTGGTTATTGTTGATGATTACTCCAGATTTACTTGGGTATATTTTCTAAGGACTAAGGATGAAACAAGTGGTCTTATCAAATCCTTTATTCTAAGAATTGAAAACCAAACTAATCAAAGAGTAAAAGTCATTAGATCAGATAATGGAACTGAATTTAAAAATCATGATCTAAACACCTTTTGTGAAGGAAAAGGTATTGAGAGACAATATAGTGCTCCTAGGACTCCTCAACAGAATGGTGTTGCTGAAAGGAGAAATAGGACACTAATAGAGGCTGCTAGATCTCTGTTGGCTGATTCAAAATTGCCAATTACATTCTGGGCTGAAGCAGTTAATACTGCTTGTTATGTCCAAAACAGAGTTCTAGTGGTCAAGCAAAAGAACAAGACCCCATATGAGCTTTTAAATCAAAGAAAACCTTTTATTGGTTTCTTCAAACCTTTTGGGTGTCCTTGTACAATTCTAAATACCAAATCTCACTTAGGTAAGTTTGATAGCAAAGCAGATGATGGATTTCTTGTTGGATATTCATCTCAGAGTAGGGCCTACAGAGTTTTTAACTCTTCTTCTAGAATAATTGAAGAAAGTGACAATGTCAAATGCAATGAGAACACACCAAATCCTGTTGGGTCTGGACCTCAATGGCTATTTGACATTGATTCACTAACTAACTCTTTTGGTTTCAGTAATGAGTATACAGGAACAGATGGTGGAGAATCAGAGATCACACAAGTTCAAGAAAGTATATCTAAATCTGTGATTTTTCCCATTCCCACAGTAAATGAAGACTGTGAAAAGGAATCATTTACTGAACCAAGTCAGAGTGAAGAAGACACTAGAGATAAGGAGACTCAAGAATCAGAAGTGACATCTGAAACCACTTCAGTTGAGTTGCATGACTCTAATCTAGAGGCTGGACTGAATGAAGAACCTAGTCATAACACAAGAGTTCAAAAGAATCATCCTCCACAGCTGGTAATAGGAGATATCTCTTCTCCTATGATGACTAGACATCAAAGCAGGCTTCAAGAAATGAAAGATCAACAGCATACAGTCCTTTCTTGTTTTCTATCCCAGCTTGAGCCTAAAAAGGCACATGATGCTATGAAAGAATCTAGCTGGATAGAAGCAATGCAAGAAGAACTGTTACAATTCAAGCTACAAGATGTATGGGATCTAGTAGACCTTCCTAAAGGTCACAGAGCAATTGGCACAAAGTGGATTTTCAGAAACAAGAGAGATGAAAGAGGTATTGTTATAAGAAACAAAGCAAGGCTGGTAGCTCAAGGCTACACTCAAGAAGAGGGCATAGATTATGAAGAAGTTTTTGCACCTGTAGCTAGGATAGAAGCAATCAGACTATTCCTAGCCTATGCTTCTTACATGAACTTCAAAGTCTACCAAATGGATGTAAAAAGTGCTTTTCTCTATGGGTCAATTGAAGAAGAAGTATATGTCTGCCAACCACCAGGGTTTGAAAACCCAAGCTATCCAGACAGAGTATACAAATTAAAGAAAGCACTTTATGGACTACATCAAGCCCCAAGAGCATGGTATGACACCCTGTCATCCTATCTCTTGGAAAATGACTTTGAAAGAGGAGTCATTGATAAGACTCTATTTATCAAAAGAAAGAAGAAGGATATCTTGCTGGTCCAAATATATGTTGATGACATTATTTTTGGTTCTACAAGAAACAACATGTGCAAGGAGTTTGAGGATTTAATGCATCAAAGGTTCAAAATGAGTTCCATGGGGGAACTTACTTTCTTCCTTGGACTCCAAGTTCAACAGAAGTCAGATGGCATTTTTATATGTCAATCCAAGTATGTGCAGGATATTCTAACCAAGTTTGGTTTCTCAGAATCAAAACCTGCCAGCACACCTATGGAAACACACAAGCAGATCACAGCAGATCTTGAGGGGGAGGATATGGATGTGCATCTTTATAGATCCATGATTGGCTCTCTCATGTATCTCACAGCATCAAGGCCAGATATTATGTTTCCAGTCTGTGTATGTGCAAGATTTCAAGTTAGGCCAAAACAATCTCACTTTCAAGCTGTTAAGAGGATATTCAGATATCTCAAAGGGCACCCCAGATTGGGACTTTGGTATCCTCATAACTCACCTTTTGACCTAATAGCATACTCAGCCAGTGATCTAGGTGGGGCAAACTTGGACAGAAAATCTACTTCTGGAGGATGTCAGTTTTTGGGTGCTAGACTAGTCTCATGGCAGTGCAAGAAACAAACCACAGTATCCACATCTACAACAGAGGCAGAGTACATAGCAGCTGCAAGTTGCTGTTCTCAAGTCTTATGGATTCAGAATCAAATACTGGATTATGGGGTAACCTTTCTACACACTCCAATCTTTATTGACAACAGCAGTGCTATTAGCATTGTAAATAATCCAGTCAAGCACTCAAAGACAAAGCACATTGAAATCAGGTATCACTTTATAAGAGATTGTAATGAAAAGAAACTTATTCAAGTTGTCAAAGTTCACACTGATAATCAGTTTGCTGATCTATTCACTAAAGCTTTTGATGTGGGTAGATTCACTTTCTTGGTAACAAGTGTGGGAATGATAAACTCTGAATAATCTTCTTCTCAAAAAGTGGTTTTATACCTGTATATTTTTATTCTTGGTGTTACTAATCTTCTTTTCAGGATATGCATAGCAGTACTCAGTATTTAGCAAGTTTAAAAGGAGTAAGTATAGTTAATACTGCTAGTTCAGTTAATACTGCTCGCGGTTAATACTGCTAGTTCAGTTAATACTGCTCGTGGTTAATACTGCTCGCGGTTAATACTGCTAGTTAGTTAATACTGCTCTAGGTTAATACTGCTTATATTCCGAATACTATAAATACGTTTTGCCCGCCTAAAAGTTCATAACGACTCTTTGCATACTGTTCTCTTGCGCTCAAAACCTTTTCTCTCTCAAGTTCGAAGTTTTCAGGCAAGTTTTCACTAATATCAATGGCATCCATGACATTCATCGACGAGCACAACGAGATTGCGATGCTACAAAAGCCAAAACAAGCTGAAGGTTTTCATCAGATAGTCGACTTTCTGAAGTCGAGCCACATTGCTCATGCTCTTACTGTATCACCTACAATCTACATTGAGCACCAAAGGCAGTTCTGGGCTAATGCAACCATTGTTGTGGAAAATGGTGTGCAAATGATCAAGACAAGAATCTGTGATCACTCACTTACAGTTACTGAAGAAGTCATTCGCATCAGTCTACGTCTAGACGATGCCTCTGGTATAATGTCTATCTCTAATGATGAACTGTTTACTAATCTTACTAGAATGGGGTATGGAGGCCCATTGGGTGTTTTCAAATTCTCAAAAGCAAAGTTTTCACCCCAATGGCGTTTTCTTGTTCATACCCTGATGCATTGCATCTCCAAAAAGACCACTGGATGGAGTGAGTTCAGCAGTCCAATTGCATATGCTTTGGTATGCTTGGCTACATCCAGAAGGTACAATTTCTCAAAGATGATTTTCAATGATCTTGTATCAAATATGGGAAACAAAAAGAGTTTCTTTATGTATCCCAGATTTGTTCAGGAAGTAATTAACCATGAATTGACGGATATACCTCAACCTGTTGGGGTATATGTACCTAAACCCCCAAAAGGCAAGGTTTTCTCAAATATGAGAAGATCTGCTGGGGACTCGGAAGGAGTTGACACCCCATTGTTCTCTACAATGATGGTGGTGTCCCAAACCACTGAAGGTATGGCAGCAGGGTCAAGGCCCTCATTAGACCATCCCACTGCTAGCCAAGCCCAACCTTCTCACTCAAAAACAATTCCCCAGTCCATTCTTACAAAACCAACCTCTCCAATTACCCAAACTTATCAAAGAAAACAGGTAAAGAAGGCTCCTTCCCTTCTTGTACCATCACCCACACAGCCTTTAAGCCCTCTAAGGGAGAATTTTCCCCTAGAGAATATCCAAAGGGAAACCACAAGGGTGTCTCCCAACCCAAAGGAGGTGCTCTCTGAGGAGGAGGTAGAGCATATGGGAGATGAGGCTGCCACTACTCCTGCTAACACAGAGGAGGAAAGTGGTAACATCAATAAGACCTCCCCCATGGCAACTTTGAATGAGCAATCATTTGAAGGTCCCTGGTGCCAAGAAACCACAGGGGTGGATAGTGCTTCTGCTAGGCAGAAGACTTCCACTACTAAAAGATCCAATGATCCTTCAATAGGGGGTAACACTCCTGGAGAAGGTGAGGACAGATATAACTATGATGAATTGATGGAGACAATGGGCAACATCAACATGGATGTACTCAAACAGGGCAAAGACATAGAAGAGCTAAAACTCATAGTACTGTCACAACAAGAACAAATCATCAAGTTGAAGCAAATGGTAAGGAAACTGATTTTGCAAAAGAAGAAGAAACAATTTGTGCTCAGAAGGAGGAAACCAGAGACTGATGCTCCCAAAAAGGGGGAGATCAACATGGAAGAAGCATCAAGGGAAGGGGAGATTGATAAAGAAAGAGTAGAAGTTGAGGGGGAGAAGGAAGCAGAAACTGTTAATGCTGCTGAAACCTCACAAGCAGCAGTAACAGAGTTAACACCAACAGAAATTGAAGTAGCTGAAGTGCTAATCAAAGCTAAGAATGACACTCCCAAAGCAAAGGGAGTGGTCATAAATGAAGGGAGAGACAAGAAATCAGAAAAGAAAGACATGGCTGCAGATATAAAAAGAAAAGGGAAAGAAAAGATGATAGAATCTGATCAACCATCTAAAAAGCAAAAGATGATTGAGTCAGATGAAGCATTAGCAAAGAAAGTGCAAGAAGAGTTAGATCTAGCAGAAAAGGAACAGGTTGAAAAAGACAGAGAAATGGCCAGAGCACTAGCAAATGAGTTAAATGAAGCATTCCAGAAAGGGTTGGAAACAGAGAAAGCCAAGCAAAGAGCAATAACCTTGAGAAAGGCTATGATGGCCAGATCAAGTGCAAAGAAGAGAAGACCTTCACAAACTTACCTTGCCACTCAGGAAAGAAACAAAATGATAACTTTCTTGAGAAGTGCAATTGGGGTAAAGAAAGAAATGTTTGTGAAGATGAATTTTGATCAAATCAAGGATCTATATGAGAAAGAAATGGAGAAGCTGAAGAGCAATGAAAAGGATAGAGTGGAGTTTGAAAAGAAGGCAAAGGAGAGACATGATATAGATATGAATCAACCATTTCCTGAAAGTGAAGAGGGAACTCCTATCAAAGAAATGGCAAGGGAAAAGGAAGAAAAGAAGAAGGAAGCTACTCTAGTACAGGTTCAAAAGACTTTGAAAAGAACCAAGATGATGGCCAAAAGAAAGAAAGATAAGAAGCCTAGAATAGAAGAAGAACAAAATGTTGCTGAAGAAGAAGGGGCACCTGAGTCATCAAGCCAAAAAGGGTTATCAATCAAAGATGATGTAAGCTTATATATGGTAGTGATGGACAAAGTGCCTGAACCAATTTCTGCAGAACCTGTTGGAGTTAAGCCACCAGAGATCATTCACTGGGATGTTCTGAAAATGGATGGAAAAGATTACATCAGACTAAAGAGGAAGGGTGATAAGTATGAAATATTCAATACTTGGATCAAGATTGTCAAAACATGCTCTAGATCTGATATAGAAGAGATGTTTGACATAGGAATTAAGCTGTATGCAGACCATCTGAATACTCCAGGAATTTCTCTTACAAAACTGGTGATGGAGTATCTATGCATGATGTTCAAACCTGAAGAAGTGAACCAGGTCATCAAGAGTGTGTTTAAAGAAGTCACAAGTTGGACTCTATATGAAACTAGTGGAGTATATGCAGTGACTTTGGATAGAAATCACACAGAATACTTCCTAGTGGATAGAGTATATAATCACACCAGACTGAAGGTTCATGCCATGCTAAAGAAGAAGTTGGGTTGTGCACCAAATTCAGAAATGGCCAAGTATCTCATTCAGAGGATAATCAATCAGAGTTTGGGACTGAATCCAGACTTAGCAGCGTGATCTTGGAAGTTTTGGGAGCATTAAAAAGAGCATCTGGAAGAATATCTGAAGAACTTGACTTCTCTTCTAAAAGTCAAGTTAGGGGGAGATTGTTGGGAACTGAAGATTCTACTAAGTGTAGTTACTACTGCTAGTACAAGTGTAGTTACTACTGCCAGAACAAGTTGAAGATTAATACTGCTAAGTGTTACTACTGCTAGTAGAATTACTACTGCTAGTTGAAGTTAGTACTGCTTGAACAAAGTTAGTACTGCTTAGCTAGTTAGTACTGCTAGTAGTTAGTACTGCTTGAAGTTAATGCTGCTAGTTGAAGTTAATGCTGCTGAGCATTATTAGTGCTGCTAAAGAGATACGGATGGAAAGTACTACAGCTGGATATACTGAAGATATACTTAGAAGATATACATGGAAGATATACTGAAGATTTGTTTATTCTTTGTAATTATCTTTTTATCAGTATATGTATAGAATGTGTAGAATAGATAGATATAACTTTTGATAATTGTTTTTCAAGAGAGAAATCAACCTCAAGGCATAGATCCTAATTCTAGAGAAGTAGAATTCGTATTGGTGAGCCTGTTCATCAATATTGAGGTTGAGTGTGTAATCTTGTAACTTTAAGTATTCAATACAAGTTTACTGTTTGATCATTATATACTGTGTTTGATTACTGTTTTATTAAATATCAAAGTGTTTTTCCGCAACTTCTTTGATATTAGTTTCTGAGTATTAATTCTTGTTAAGAATTCGATCCTGACACATGCCATGCTGAAGAAAAAGTTAAGGTGTGTTCCAGATTCAGAAATGGCTAAATACTTGATTCAAAGAACCATCAATCAGAGTTTGGGATTGGATGCAAACACTGGAATTTAGGCCATAATAGAGTTTTGGGAGCATCTTGAAGATTAATTCTGAAGAACTTGACTTCTCTTCTTAAAAGTCAAGTTAGGGGGAGATTGTTGGGAACTGAAGAATTCATCAAGTATGGTTAATGCTGTTGGTTCAAAGTTACTACTGCTAGAAGACTTAAAGGTTAATACTGCTGAGTGTTACTACTGCTAGTACTATTAATACTGCTAGTCATAGTTAGTGCTGCTTGAACAAAGTTAGTACTGCTTAGCTAGTTAGTACTGCTAGTAGTTAGTGCTGCTTAGTAGTTAATGCTGCTAGAAGAAGTTAATGCTGTTGATCATGGTTAGTGCTGCTAAAGAGATTCAGATGGAAAGAATGACAGCTGGATAATCTGAAGATTATGGAAGCTTAGAGATATACATGGAAGATATACTGAAGATATTTTATTTATTGTAATTATCTTTGTATTCAGTATATATATTGTATAGTTTAGAATAATGAGTTAACTTTTGTTTTTATTCTTTTAGAGAGAAAATCAACCTCAAGGCATAGATCCTAATTCTAGAGAAGTAGAATTCGTATTGGTGAGTCTGTTCATCAATATTGAGGTTGAGTGTGTAATCTTTTAACTTCAAAGCATTCAATACAAGTTTACAGTTTGTTGATTATATTCTGTTTTGATTTTCTGTTTGATTAAATATCAAAGTGTTATTCCGCAAACTTCTTTGATATTGTTTCTGAGAATTAATTCTTGTTGAGAATTCGATCCTGACAGATGTTACTCCCGGGCTGATAAGAAGATGTACTCCGATACTCAGATGAGGAAATCAACCTTCAAGGGGGAGTATATATGTTTCTGGAAATATGTATTTGGAAGATAAGATGAACTACACTTCAAAAGGAGTTGTAGATCTCTATCATGTGGTTTTTCACTGATAAATTTCAGATGCATATTTTCAGGGGGAGTAAGAATTATGATTTCTGATTATTTCAAATCAGAACTCGTACTTTAAATTGTTTTACTGCTTTATGTCTTTTATTTTTGAATAATTTTGTGAATAAAGTTGCTTTGACTAGACTTTGAGATTTTTGTAGAATGAGAGAAGATTACAAGATCATATCTTTATGATTTTTCAGCTGACTTTCTGAGAATTAAGATTGAGAGAAAAGGTAAATTTCTTATCTTAATCTCAAATATATCTGAAAGAAGGACAACTTTCAGATATAGAAAACATGTTCTTAAAATGTTCAAACCACTTCCCGATTCTTAAACAGATTTCATGAATTGGAAGTGTGATTTTGATCGAAGGTGGCGTTCGATGAACGACGGTGGTGGAAAAGGTGGTGTTCGACGAACAGAGGGACTAGGTTCGACGATGGAGACGATGGGTTCGGCGATGGAGACAATGCAGATGTGAACGACAGTGGAGACGATGCGTTCGACTAACAGAGGGACTGTTGTGGAGACGATATGCGCGTTTAAACCCTAACCCGTTTTTATTTCAGATTACAACCTTAGCGAAGGATTTCCGACGGAAATTCCGTCGCAAATTACCGACCGAATTTTCCGTCGCTAATTTGCGACGGATTTCCGAAGGAATCCGTTTTTAAATTAATTATATATATGTTTCTTATTAATATCATTAATTAAAATTAAATAATTCGTGTTTTTATTTATAAAAATATTTTCAAAATTATTAATAACTAGATTCACTAATTATTAAATATTTAAATAATTATATTTATTTATTAAATTATTTCTTATTTATTATTAATTAAGTTATCTAATTATTAAAAATTATATAACAAATATTTTTATTTATTAAATCATTCCGTAATTTTGTATGCATGTATCGAGTCGAGATGTCTAATTGAAGAGAACCACTAGATCAACACTAATAAGATACACTAGATCAATTTCCTTATAAAGCGAGGGATGGGGTTTGTGGGTTTGCTATATGCTTCTAATAGAACCTTTTTAAGTCTGATATATCCATCAAGGCCCAATGAAACTCATTAAAGGCCAATAGAACCGATGAAATCCTTTAAAGCCCGATAGGTCTATTAGGGCCCAATGAAACCCTTTAAAGCCCGATAGCTCCAATGAAACCCTTTGAAGCTTGATTGAACCCTTTAAAGCCCGATAGTTCCATTAAGGCCCAATGAAACCCTTTAAAGCCCGATAAAACCCTTTAAAGCCCGATAGATCCATTAAGGTCCGATGAAACCATTTAAAGGACAATATAACCCTTTAAAGCCCTATAGATCAGTTAAGGCTTAATTAAAACCTTTAAAGCCCAATAGAACCAATTAAAGTCTAATATAATTAATGAAAGCCCAATATATCCATTAACACCCAATGAAACCTTTTAGAGCCTAATATAACCCTCTAAACCCCGATAGATCCATTAAGGCCCAATGAAACCCTTTAAAGCCCGATTGAACCCTTTAAAGCCCAATGTATCAATTAAAACCCAATGAAACCTTTTAAAGCCCAATATAACCCTTTAAACCTCGATAGATCAATTAAGATCCAATGAAACCCTTTAAAGCCCAATAGATCTATTAAGACCCAATTTATGAAACCATTATTTAAATCCCGATTGAACCCTTTAAAGTCTGATAGATCCATTAAGTACCAATAGAACCATTTAAAGCACAATAGAACACTTTATGACTAATTAAGGTACAAAACAACACACATACATACTATCGATACATTAACATGTACACATGCTTACAACACATATATACATCATATGTGATTACCAAACAACACACACACACACACACACTCACACACACACATTATCTATACATTCATATCAACATATATATACACATATACAACAATGTACATAGATCCATCGCGGGTTAGCAAACAACACATGTATACATATATATACACACACACATATAACACAGACCTGTGGATATATATAACACACACATATAAAATTCAGACACGTGGATATATATAACATACACACATATAACACAGACCCGTGGATATATATAACACATACACATGCATATATATAACACAATCATGAGAAAATAAGAAAATTTAAAAATTCCGTCACTAATTAGTGACAGATTAGCGACGCATTTTAAATCCATCACTAATCCGTCGCTAATTAGCGACGGATTCTATTTATAAAATAATTAAAAAAGAAATTCCACGTGTCCGTCGCTAATCCGTCACTAATTAGTGACAGATTAGCGACGGACATGTGAAATTTCTTTTTTATTTATTTTTTAAATAGATTCCGTCGCTAATTAGCGACGGAATTAGATCCGTCACTAATTAGCAACAGATTAGTGACATAATTGTTTCCGTCGCTAATCCGTCACTAATCCGTCGGTAATTAGTGACGGAAATTTCCGTCACTTATTTCTGTCACTGATACCCCTTTTTCTAGTAGTGGTACGACGCTTCACGGTTTTGTTATATTTATTTGTTACACTTAAAAGATGAAGCGTTGGACAAATTTAAAGTTTATAAAACGGAGGTTGAATTGCAAATGAACGGTTTAATTAAATGTTTACGCACCGATCGTGGTGGGGAATATTACGACCCCATGTTTTTCTAATCCGTAGGAATTATCCATGAGACTACGGCGCCGTATACACCACAACAAAATGGTGTGGCGGAACGGAAAAATAGAGTTCTCAAAGAAATGATGAACTCTATGTTATCCTACTCGGGATTGAGTGATGGATTTTGGGGTGAAGCCATGTTAACGGCTTGTTATTTATTAAATTGAGTTCCCAATAAAAGGAACAAGATTACCCCATATGAACTTTGGTTCAAGAAGAGGCCTAACTTGAATTATATTCGAGTTTGGGGTTGTCGAGCGGTTGTTCGACTACCCGAACCCAAAAGGAAAACCTTGGGTGAAAAAGGTATTGAATGCATCTTTGTTGGATATGCCGAGCATTCCAAGGCATATAGGTTCTATGTTATTGAACCTAATGATTCTATAGCGATTCACACCATTATAGAATCGAGAGATGCATTATTTGATGAGACTATGTTAGAGCATAAATATGTTGGATACAAGATCATGAAGATCAGAAGGTCAAAAGTTCAAGAAGTCAAAGGCTGAAAGTCAACTCTCATGAAAGTCAAAGTCTTTTTGTAATAAAGTCAAAGTCAATGTATTGTTTTGTTTCTTTCTATTTGTTGCTAGGTATAAATAGGTTTAGTTTTTGTTTAATAGATATATGACTCGAGATATTCTGTACGCTTATTCTGAGAAAGAGATTGTAGAGAGAGAAAGAGACGTTTAGAGAGAGAAAGTTGTAAATTGAGATTGTAATCATTTGAGTTGTGAATTGAATTGAAAACAGGTAGTTAATCATCTTTTTTGTATTGATTAATTGTAATTAGAAACTTGAATTAGGGACACACAATTTCTATCAGAGCAGATTCAATTGAAATCAAATCAAGAAATGAAAGACGACACTGTTACATTGAGTCTTAAGTCCGATTTTGAGTGATTGTGTGTTTTTTGAGTTGGAATCAATTGATTAGTGATCGATTAGAGTACTAGAACGAGTTTGTATAGTTTGGTTCATGAATTGCACTGTAATTTTCATGAATTTCTGGATTTTATCGAGGTTTGGAGTCAAGAGTTCGTTGCACTGTAATTTGAATCAAATTGTATTAGTTTGTGAATTAGATTAGAATTCATTGCTAGATTTTGGTTCTAGGTGTGTTAGTGGTCTAGTTATCGAAGTTTGAGATCAAAATTCGAAGTCTAGGTGTGTTTTTGAGTAATTTAGAGACGTTTCTTGAACAAGATCTTAAGAACTCGCAAGATTCTTCAAGAACTCGCAGAGCATCGAAGAACTCGCTAGACTGATTTCAAGAACTCGCAGAGTGTCAGAGGATTCGTAAAAAGTTTCAAGAATTCGCAGATTTATCAGATTTTGCATAGTTGTTAAATTCTGAAATGATTAAGGATGGAATTCGCAAGTGTGTCTCTTGCGAATTGTCCAGATTTCGCAGATCAGAGTGTTGAGAATTCTTAGAATTCGCAGAAGGGTCTCTTGCAAATTTCACAGAATTCGTATAAGAGTGTTTTACGAAAAGTTTGTTATCAAAATATTTCTAAGTAAAGAATTCGCAGAGGTCATGTTTGCGAAAAGTTTTTCTTAAATATTTTTAAAGGACAAAATTCGTTTCTTTGAGTTTTGCGAAAAGTATAGAAAGTGAGAGTGTTACGAATTTCTTAGATTTCGTATCTTTCATCTAATGAATTCTTGTGTATTACGAATTCTGTGATTGTTTTTGTCTTTTGCGAATTCTGTGTATGTTTTTATAAACTTGCGAATTCTTTGTAATTCAAAGTGTTTCTTATGAATTCTATGTGATTTGCGAAAAATGGTGTATGCGAATTCTAGGTATTTCTTTGTAGATTGCAAATTCTAGACTTAGTGATTTTTAGAATTTCTTTGTCTAGTTCATTTCAGTGTTATTCAATATTCTTGTGATTTCTATTGGACTAACGGCCAGTTTCAAGTTTCTTATTGCATATTTTTAAAACAGGATGACTTCAAGAGAAGCTCCCGCAATTGGAACTGATGTTAAACCACCAGTAGTGTTCAAGGGAGAATATGAACAGTGGAAAGATCGGTTCATGGACTTTATTGAAAGACACGAGTTGGGTGTTCTTATCAATAAATCTTTGGAGGAAGGAATTATGCCAATTCCTATGAAGACTCATACTGTTGGAGGTGAACAGAGAGAGTATCCATTACCTCAAGAGGAATTTACTAAAGAGCAGTTAAAACGAAGAAATGCTGATAGACTGGCAAAAACTTTCATTCTTCAAGGAATCCCAAATGAAATCTATGTCAAAATTGATAGCTACAAAGCTACAGGCAAAGAAATGTGGGATCAACTAGAAAAGATGATGCTAGGATCAAAGGTCGGCAATCAGCTCAAGATTTCCAATTGTCTCAACAACTATGAGGAGTTCAAAGCCAAGGAAGGAGAAACTTTGGAGACAACTTATGATAGATTTGTGACATTGTTGAATGAACTTAGCAAGAACAAAGAGAATAAGTCACAAATTGAAATGAATGTCAAATTTCTCAGTATTCTCCAGCCTGAATGGAAGAGATTTACAAGACAGATGAAGCAGATGAAAGATCTGAATGAAATTCCTCTCCACGAGGTTTATGAAACTCTCAGACAGAATGAAGAAGAGGTGGATGAGATAAAAGAAGAAAAGAAAAAGACTGAGAAGACAGTCGTTGATCCTATTGCGCTTGTAGTAAAGAAGAAGTCGGTGAGCTTGAAGAAGAAAAAGAAAGTGATAATTTCTGAATTAGAAGAGGCTGAAAGTGAGGATAACTTTGACTCTGATGATTGTGAGAATCTGAAGCAGGCTATGCTTATGTTGACTAAGGCTTTTCAAAAGAAGTTTTACAGAAATCCAAGCTCAAACAGTCAGAGATATTCATCTGGTTCTAGAAATTATGAATATAAAGAGAAAGTTGAAGGAAAAAGAATTGAGGAAAAGATATCTGATGAGAAGTCGTACAAAGAAGAAGAGAAGAAACAACGAGAATCTACCAAGTGTTACAACTGTGGTAAGCTTGGACATTTTGCAAAAGACTGTCGAAAGCCAAAAGTTCGAAATTCAGAGTACTACAAAAACAAGATGCTTTTGGCAAAGCAGCAGGAAGCTGGGAAAGCACTGATGGCTGAGGATGAGTACTGGCTAGATCACTCAGATGAAGAAGAAGAGAAAGAAGAGACAACTCATTTTTGCCTAATGGGAAAGATAGTGGATGAAGCTGAAGATGAAGCTGAAGATGAAGAAGAGGAGAACGAAGAGGTATGTGATATGTCTAAATCTTATTTCATGAATGCTATGCAAACTATGATGATTAAACTTCAGGAAGTAAAGTCTAAACATGAACGCGAAAAAGGTATCATGAAAGAAAACAATCAGTTAATACAGAAACTTAGCAAGGATCTTGCTGAGAAGAATGTATTAATTGAAGCTTTGCATAAAAATATTGATACCAACGGGAAAGAGAAGACGATACTTCACAATGAGTTATCTAAAACTTTTTCAAAATATAGACTGTGTGATTTTGAATCAAAAGAGCTAAATAAAATGTATTCTTTGCTTTCAAAAGAGAACAAATCTTTACTTGAAAAAGTGAATGTTTAGGAAGGAAAATTATACACTTTGGATCAAACGGAACAAACCATTGATCTAAACAAACCCAAAGAGAACAAAGAATGTTGGGGACTCGGTTATGAGAATCCACATTATCTTCAAAAGGGTATATCTGAAGTGCCTGCTCTTTATGATTTTGGATTTCTAAAACTAGCACCACAATACCCTAACTCCAGGTTAAGTGGACTAAACTGTCTGAAGAAGATGAAGCCAAGGAAAAAGAGAAAATAATGAACACAACTAAAATTCAACTTCTATTTCGTTATGAGAGGTTGAATAACAGTTACAATTCTAATAAATCAAAATTTCTTTCTGATGATTATTTTGCGAGTTACTCTTCAAAAGAGTTGGAGGCAAAGTCTATCGAAGGTAAAACTTATGTACCTCCTCTCGTGTTGGAAAGTAAAATTTCTGAACTCGAGAATACTCTGACAGATGAAAGAATTTTGATGGATTTAGAACAAACTGTGTTCTTTACTGTGTTGAAAAATTCTGATTTTTCTAAATCTTCTAAGACATCAAAATCTGATGATATGTCTGGTTTACTTGATGATGGGTTTGACTTCTTAAACTCTAATGGTGATTTAGATGACTGTGTTGCTCATTTTGATTTTAATGCTACACTTCCTGATCATTCATCTTTTGTTATTAATTCTTTCGGATTACCCAGTGTGAATGAAAAAGGCGAAACATCAACAAAAGTTGATAAATCAGTTTCTGTGACACCTAAGAATGTCAAAGGTAAGAAAAGAAGAACTCGTCATTCACAGAAACCTACCACAACTAGTAAGCCAAGGAAGAAGCATTCTTTTGATTTTCACCGTTTAACTCTAAAGTTTCAAAATTTTCAGATGTGATAAAGAAAAGGCATGGAGTTAAATCTGAGTGGCAACCAAACAAGAAGATGGACGAGATTGCGAAATCATCTTCTATTTCTAATTGTAATAAAGATACTGATAGTAAATATGATGTAATTGAGAATGTTGCTTTTTCTAAAACAAAACTTGTAACTTCTTACAAGAGATATTCTATGAGGCAATTATTCCAGTTATTTTCGTTTACTAGAAAGTTTTCTGATTATAATAAGAATGATTTTGGGTCTTGGAAATATTCTAATGATTGGTTTGGCACATATCATGTATATTCTTATCGTTCTTATGTTTCAAATGTTGTTCAAAAATCCAAAGGGTCCATTTACAAATGGATGCCAAAATCTTGCAATAACCTGCCAGGACCCAAATATAAATGGGTACCAAAGCCAAAAGATGGATCTTTGATGTAGGTATCTGGAGTTAAAGTGAAGTAAGAGAACCAAGGCTTCTGAGTACTATAGTTCAGGACCCGTACCTCAATGATAAAGAGTGTGACTTCTAAACACAACAGTTTAGGACTCGTACTTCAAAGATCATGTCAGGATCGAAACTTAAACAAGAATTTAAATAACACACTCAGAAACTTATGTTAAAGAAGTTGCGGAAAAACACTTTAACAGAAAATCAATGGAACAGTATATAAAAACTCAAATCATAAGTTTATATTGCATAAAACTTAATGATTACAAACAAAACCTCAATCTGTTGAACAGGCTCAACAGACGTTCTATACTTCTCTATAGAAAGGATCTAAACTATTCTTAAGGTTAATTCTCTCTTAAAAAAAACGTATGAATAATTGTTAATTCTAACAAAGACTTCTATACTATATATACAAAGTTGATTACAAGATAATTATTAAAATAAAATTGATCTTCAGCATCAATACCATAATTATCTTCAGCCTTATCTCCAGTTCATCTTTATCTTCAAGTCATCTTTATCTTCATAAGCAACACTAACCATTTTCAGCAGTATTAATAATCCAGCAACATTAACATCCTCAGCAGTATTAACTATGCTTGCAATAGTAATCTTCAGCAGTACTAACTACTAGCAGTACTAACTCTCCAAGCAGTACTAATTATTCAAGTAGCAGCACTAACTTTTCAAGCAGTATTAATTCTACTAGCAGTTTTAAAATTACAAGCAGTAGTAATACCTTTCAACTAGCAGTAGTATCCATCCTTAGCATATTCAGACCCAACAATCTCCCCCTAACTTAACTTTTCAGAATGAGAAGTTAAGTTCTTCAGCATAGGGTCTTCATGATGCTTTCAACGCTTCAGCTCAGTTGCCCAGATTTGGATCCAGTCCCAGACTTTGATTGATAATTCTTCTGACTACTATCCTGGCCATTTCTGAATCCTTTGAACATATAAGCTTTGCATTTAACATACCTTGCAACTTGGCTTTGCTGTGATCATAGATTTTATCCACCAGATAGTACTCATGATAAGATCTGTCAACAGTGATGACATAGACTCTACACCTTTCAAACATCATCCAATTTTCTATTCTTTGGAATTTATTCTCCAGATGCAGATCTCTGACCACATGTTGAACTTTGCTAGGATCAAACATCATGCACAAGTACTCCATGGCTAATTTGATTAAGCTCATTTCAGCTCCTGTTAAGTCCTTTTCATACAAACTCATTCCAACCTTGAACATTTCTTCTAAGTCTGATCTGGAACAACTTCTGATGATTTTGCCCCAAGTAGAGTAAATCTCATACTTGTCTCCCATCCTTTTAATCCTGAAGTATTTCTTCCTTTGATCTTCCAGGATATCCCAATAGATAATTTCAGGAGCTTGGACTGATATTGGATTATCTTGTACAAGTTCTTCATCTGTCAAAGTCATGTACAAATGGACTTGTTCATTGCATTGTTGATTGGACTGTTCTGGATTCTGCTCTGGTTCTACTGAAGGTTCTGCTTTTTCACTTTACTTCTCCTTTTCAACTTCTTCCATTCTTGGCCTCTTTGACTTTGGCTTGGTAGCAATAGATTTCTTTCTTTTTATATCTCCAATCTGTTGAGCTAATGTCTCTTCTTGCTTAGCTTCTGCCTTTTCTTTAATGGGAGTGCCTTCTTCACTTTCAGGGAAGGGTTGTTGTATGTTGAGATCATGCCTCTCTTTCATCTTCCTTTCAGCTTCTTCCCTTTGAGTGGAGTCCCCTTTCAGATTGGCCATCTCCTTCATATACATCTCCTTTATCCTACCATAAGGCATGTTGGTAAACATTCCTTCAGGAACTCCAAGAGCTTCTTTCAGGAAGTTTATCATTTTCCTTCTCTCTTGATTAGCCAGGAAAGTCTTTGAATGTTGTCTTTGTCTTTTCTTTAATGCCAGCCTTTGCCTTGAAGCCTTCTTTGTAACTATCTTGGCAGCAGCTGCAGCCTTCAAACTCTTTTGATACTCTTCATTAAGCTTTATAGACAGATCTAGAGCAATCTGTCTATCTTTTGCAGTTTGAGACTCTTCCTCTTGTGTTAATTCAACTTGCAGCTTCTTGGCTAGCTCCTCATCCAGCTCTATCTGTTTCTGCTTCTTTTGAGATTTCTCAGACTCAACCACTTTCTCTTTTCCTTTCTTTTTGATTTCAGCCTCACTGATCTTTTTCTTTTTCTGTTCTGATCCTCCTTCTTTAATGACCACTCCCTTAGCCTTTTGAGTAGCCTTGGGAGTGTCATTCTTTGCCTTTAATAAAGTCTCTGCAATTGCTATTTCCTCAATAGTCAGCCCTGTTTCTGTTGCAGCTTTCTCTGTTTCTACTGCTGTTGTCACTACTTCTGGTGTAGTTACTGCTGCTGGTGTGGTTTCTACTTCTTTTGCTTTTTCTGCTTCTTTGCTACTTTCTTCTTATGTACCCAACTCCCCCTCAAATTTAGATTCCATTCCAACAGGACTTTGTTTCTCCCCTTCAGCTTGTCTCTCCCCCTTGTTGAAAGCATCTCCCCTTTTCTTCAATACATACTGCTTTCTTTTCTTTTTCTGCACCAACCTCAGAACCATCTTCTTTAGTTTGGTAATCTGCACTTGTTGAGATAGAATCACCAGTTTCATTTCCTCTATATCAGCACCCTGTTTGAGGACATCAAGATTAATGTTTCCCATAGTATCTATCAATTCCTCATAGTTATATCTGTCCTCACCTCCTTTGGGTGTGTTGACCACCCTTGAAGTATCCTTGGATCTTTTAGTAGTAGTATTCTGCCTAGCAGAAGCACCCTCTACCCACTTGGTTTCTTGGCACCTGGGACCTTTGGACTATTGCTCACCCAAAGTTGCCATGGGGAAGGTCTTAGAGATGTTAACATTGTCCTGCCCTGCACTTTGTGCAAAGACAGTAGTGTGAGCCTTACTGCCTATATGCTTTTCCTTCTCCTTATTGAGCACCTTCTTGGGGTTGGGAGACACCCCTGTGGTTTCCCTTTGGATATTCTCTAATGGATAATGCTCCATTAGAGGGCTTGAAGGCTTTGTGGGTGAAGGTACAAGAAGGGAAGGAACCTTCTTTACCTTTTTCCTTATATAAATTTTGGTGATGGGGGATGTGGGCTTTACAATAGGAATCTGAGGAGGATTACTAGAATGGAATGGTGTGGGTAGGTCATCAGTTGGGTGGTCAGATGTGGGCTATGACCTTGATGCCTCACCATGGGAATGAGACATAACCATCATTGTAGAGAACAATGGTGTCTCTTGTCCAGAAAAGTCCTTGCTAGGCCTTTTCATGTTTGAGAATACCTTCCCTTTGGGAGGTTTTGGTACATACACGTCTTGAAAAGAGGGTAGATCCGTCAATTCCTTTAGTATAATCTCTTGTACAAACCTAGGATACATATAAAAGCTTTTGGATTTGGTATCCAGGTTTGACATTCAATCATTGAAAATCATTTGAGCAAAATTAAACTTTCTAGAGGTCGCTAAGCAGACCAAAGCATAGGGTATGAACAAAGAATCTCCATTGAGGTGAAAATTTGTTCTTGTAAAATTTGAAAACATCAGTGGGACCTTCATACCCCATTTGACTAAGTACAACAAAGAGATCTTCCTTAGAAGAAAGGTAATACCTGAGGCATCATCTAAACGTAGATGGATGCGAATACAGCCTTCTGTGATGGTCAGGGGTTTATCACATACCCTTGTTTTGATGACCTGATTGCCCTCTTCAGATTGAATAGCAGCATTGGCCCAAAACTGTCTTTGATGTTCTACATAGATTGTGGGATTGACAGTTAGAGCGTGGGCGATGTGTGAGGATTTGAGGAAATCCACTATGGCATGGAAACCTTCAGCTTGCTTTGGTTTCTGTAACATGGCGAGCTCGTTGTGTTCATCAAAGAATGCTCGTCCTGCCATCGTTCTGATTGATTCTAGCGTTCGAATCGTGACTAGGGTTGACACTGGTAAGCAAGAAATCGAGAGAGAGAGAAAGAGATGCAATGGAAGTTCAAAGAGCCGTTTGTATTTTGGCGGTCACACAGGGTATTTATAGGTGGAGGGTTTCAGTTAGAAGCAGTACTAAGTACCCTAGCAGTATTAACTAACTCGCAGTATTAACTCATATTAGCAGTAGTAACAGTACTAGCAGTTTTAACACAGCCTAGCAGTACCAGCAGTAGTAACATTGATTAGCAGTATAAATCAGGCAAGCAGTAGTAACTTTGCATTGGCAGTATAAACCACCTAGCAGTAGTAACCATACTTAACCATTTTTGAAATGTTATCATGAGTAATATAGCGAGCAATATTAACTTAATTAGAAGTACTAAGTATCCATTTGAAGCAATCTGAAACACTGAAACACACAAGGTTAGCAGCACCATGCACAATACAATATGAGAAAGTAGACAGGAGGGAAACTATACAGGTACTTGAGTCCAAAGATAATAGGCTTATTCAGAGTTTATCATGCCCACACTTGTTACCAAAAATGTGAATCTACCCACATCAAAAGATTTAGTTAATAGATCAGCAAATTGGTTACTTGTATGGACTTTCACAACCTGAATTAGCTTCTTTTCATTGCAGTCTCTGATAAAGTGATACCTGATTTCTATATGCTTTGTTTTGGAGTGCTTGACAGGATTATTAACAATGCTAATAGCACTGTTGTTGTCTATGAAAATTGGAGTGTGAAGAAAAGTCATACCATAGTCCAGCATTTGATTTTGAATCCAGAGTACTTGTGAACAGCAGCTTGCAACAACTATATACTCTGCTTCTGTTGTAGAGGTGGACACTGTGGTTTGTTTCTTGCACTGCCATGACACTAGTCTTGCACCCAAAAACTGACATCCCCCTGAAGTTGACTTTCTATCCAAATTTGCACCACCCAAGTCACTGTCTGAATAAGCAAGTAGGTCAAAAAGTGAGTCATTAGGATACCAAAGACCTAATCTAGGTTGACCTTTGAGATATCTGAATATCCTCTTGACTGCTTGAAAGTGTGACTGCTTAGGCCTTACTTGAAATCTTGCACACACACAAACAGGAAACATGATATCTGGTCTTGAAGCAGTGAGATACATGAGGGAGCCAATCATGGATCTGTAGTGATGAACATCCACATCCTCCCCCTCAAGATCTGCAGTGATCTGTTTGTGTGTCTCCATGGGTGTGCTTGCAGGCTTTGAATATGAGAATCCAAACTTATTAAGAATGTCCTGCATATACTTGGATTGGCTTATAAATATCCCATCTTTCTTCTGTTTAACTTGTAGGCCAAGGAAGAAGGTAAGTTCATCCATAGAACTCATCTTGAATCTCTTGTGCATCAAATCTTCAAAATCTCTGCACATTTGATCTTTCGTGGATCCAAAGATAATATCATCCACATAGATTTGCACTATTAGGATGTCCTTCTTCTTCCTCTGAACGAACAGAGTCTTGTCTATGATTCCTCTTTGAAAACCATTTTCCAAGAGATAGGTAGACAGAGTGTCATACCATGCCCTTGGTGCTTGATGTAGCCCATAGAGTGCCTTCTTCAATTTGTAAACTCTTTCAGGATACTTTGGATTCTCAAATCCTGGAGGCTGACAGAAATACACTTCTTCTTCAATTTTCCCATACAGGAAAGCACTCTTTACATCCATCTGATAGACCCTGAACTTCATGAAAGAAGCATAGGCTAAAAATAGCCTGATTGCCTCTATCCTTGCCACTGGTGCAAATACCTCTTCATAGTCAATTCCTTCTTCTTGAGTATACCCTTGTGCCACTAATCTGGCCTTGTTCTTTATTACTATTCCTCTCTCATCTTTCTTGTTCCTAAAGATCCATCTTGTGCCAATTGCTCTGTGTCCTTTTGGAAGATCCACCAGATCCCATACATCCTGCAGCACAAACTGCAGTAGCTCCTCTTGCATTGCTTCTATCCAGCTTGCATCCTTCATTGCATCAAATGCCTTTTTGGGTTCAACCTGTGATAGAAAGCAAGATAATAAACCTGATTGTAGGCCTTTCAATCCCCCTATCTTGCTTTGTTGCCTTGTGATCATTAGAGAATTGATGTCACCAATCACTAATTGAGGAGGATGATTCTTCTGAGTTCTTGTAGCATTGACAACCTCTTCATTAAGATTGACTTCAATATTGGTGTCATTCTTTTCTGGAGTGCTTCCACCATATACTGAAGAATCATCATCTGAGTCATTCTCTTCCAAAAATGGCATCTCAGGACCTTTGATTCCTGAATCTGAAGGTTGATCTTCCTTTTCACCTCTGTCCTCTTCATTCTGATCTAGTTTAGTGTCCTTTAAATTTGAAGTATCTTTCTTATCTTGGTCACAGAATTCAACAGGATCAGCAGTAGGTGTTGGGAACAACACAATCTCTTGTCTTTGTACTTGTACCTGTTTTGTCCCTGTTCCTGCATTATGCTCATTACTGAAACCCAAAGAATTAGACAGTGAATCAATGTCAAATAGCCAATTAGGACCTGAACCAAGTTGATTTGGTGTGTTCTCATTGCATTTGACATTGTCACTTTTCTCGATAATCCTAGAAGAGGTGTTAAAAACTCCGTAGGCCTTACTTTGAGATGAATAACCAACAAGAAACCCATCCTCAACTTTACTATCAAACTTGCCTAGGTGATTTTTGGTATTGAGAATTGTGCAAGGACACCCAAATGGTTTGAAAAATCCAATAAAAGGTTTCTTCTTTTTAAAAAGCTCATAGGGTGTCTTGTCTTGAGATTTTACTACTAGAACTCTGTTTTGAACATAGCAGGAAGTATTAACTGCTTCTGCCCAAAAAGTAATTGGAAGTTTTGAGTCTGCCAACAGAGATCTAGTAGCTTCTATCAGAGTCCTATTTCTCCTTTCAGCAACACCATTTTGTTGAGGAGTCCTAGGAGCACTGTATTGTCTCTCAATGCCCTTTTCCTCACAAAAGTTGTTTAGGTCATTGTTTTAAAATTCAGTTCCATTATCAGACCTAATGACTTTAACTCTTAGATTTTTTTGGTTTTCAACTCTAAGAACAAAGGATTTGATCAGTCCACTTGTCTCATGCTTTGTCCTCAGAAAATAGACCCAAGTGAATCTAGAGAAATCATCAACAATAACCAAGCAGTAGGATTTCTTACCAATACTCATCACATTTGTAGGGCCAAACAGATCCATATGCAATAAATTAAGAGGTGAAGAGATTGTATTTATCTCTTTGGACTAATGAGAAGTTTTGTGCTGTTTGCCTTTAAGACATGCAACACAATAATCATCACATGAAAATACCTTTTGTGGCAAACCTCTTACAAGGTTGTTTTTCACAAGTTTGTTCATTGTTTTAAAGTTCATGTGACACATCCTTCTGTGCTAAAGAGATGATTCATCCAATGAAGCTTTTGAATATAAACAATTTAGAGATGAATCAGAAACTACACTCTCCAAGTCTAAGCAATAAACATTGTCCTTTCTAGGAGTTCTAAGTAGTATCATACTTTCATCAACTACCTTGAACCCTGGAGCAAGGATAATACATTCAGTATCATTGAATAATATTCTATGTTTCTTGTTACAGGCCTGTGATACACTTAACATGTTGTAACTCAATTGCTCAACATAGTATACATCCTCAAAGATCATCTTACCTTTTGACACATTACCTTTTCCACTTATCTTTCCACCTGCTGGATTATCACCAAAAGCAACATGTCCTCCATCAATTCTTTTGAAGTTTTGAAGGCAGGACATGTTACCTGTCATGTGCCTGGAACAACCACTATCAACATGCCAAATGCTCCTTCCCTTGAGTTGTTGGTTGCCCTGCACATTTAATAAAGCAGTTAGTTTTTAATAGGAACCCAATACAAAGTGCTCTTGGGTTTTCCATTCTCATCAACATATTCATATTCAGACTGGATGAGATTATCACACTGAGAAATCTTATTGCTTGAATACTTTGTCACAATAATGGGTCTGTTACTGGAAGCAGTACTAACTTGATTGGCAGTAATATCTTTGTTAGCAGTACTAACATCATTAGCAGTACTAACTGGGTTAGCAATACTAACTTTGTTAGCAATACTATTGCTTGCAGCAGCAATATTTCTGTCAGCAGTACTATTTGAAGTAGCAGTACTAACAGATTTCTTTACTCTTGGAACCCAAACCTGAACAAAGTTGTTTGCTTTCTTTGTCTTTAAGTTATTCCTGGGCTTATTTGGAGTATTTTTCTTTGAATTAGCAAACTTATTCTGAGCATGAGATTTTACAGGTGCACTATTCTCAGCCATATGATTCTTTATTTGCTTCCTATAACCAACAGGATTTTGTATATTTCTTTGAAAAGTGATCCTTTGGTTGATAGGATTGAAATAACAGTGTTTGGCTAGATGATTTAACTTGCCACAGTTAAAACAAGGCTTTGGTCTGTTAATTTTTCTCAGATCAATTCCTTGTTTTAAAGCCCACTGATTATTTCTATTTCTTTGATTTCCCCTTGTTTTATCATGTTGTTGGGGCTGATTCTGTTTACAAGTACAGGGATTAACAACAGTGGTTTGCATGTAATGGACTCCCTGTACCTTTTCCTTTCCTCTCTTAGGGGTCTCAGCTTTTTCATTCTTAACAGTCTCTTCCCCAGACTTCACTTTCTCACTCTTGACAAAAGGTTTAACCCCCCTTTCATTCGTCAGTATGTGGTTTTCTAAGGGAATATCTTTGTGGTCTTCCTCATTCTTACTCTCAGAGTACTCTTCTTCAGAATCTGCTTCAACCACTACTTTGTCTAAAGGATCTACTTCAGTGGCTCTCTCAGATAATTCCTTCTTGTCCTGTCTTTCTAAGAGATCTGAGGTGGGAGGTATATAATTATTGTTGTATGGTGGAGGGGTGGTGTTATAGCCTATACCTCTTCTCAGCTTGTCATGAACTTGAGTTTTTAGAAGTGAGTCCATTGCTTTAGAGGCATTGGAATATTTCTCAATATCAAGTTTGGCTTTCTCAAAATCACTCCTTATCTTCTCACATTCCTCTTCAGAATTTTTAAGCTTAACCTCTAACTGATTTTTCTCCCACTTCCAGTAGTTTGTATGATAGCAATGTTGAAGTTCATTAGCCTGGTAAGACTTAATTTGTTCTTCAAACCTCTCAACAATCAGAACATACTCTCTTCTATCTTTCTCTAACCTTTTAAGGTCATCACACATACTGTGATTGTGATCCCTGTACTTTTTAACAGTTTCAATACAGGTTTTAGAGCAAAGATTAGAAGTTACCTCTGTGGGAATATCAGTGCTTGCTGACTCTGAAACTTTGGCTATTAAAGCTTGATTCTGAACTGCTTCTTCTGCTTAGTCACTCCAATCAAATCCCATTCCTTCTTGGGAAACAAGAGCTAGGGAGGAGTTCTTACTGTTGAAGCTAGTGGACTGTGATGGTTGATGGTTGCTAGTATGCTGTTGAGGGATTCCACTTCTGCATTCTCTTGCAAAGTGCCCTAGATTGTGACACTTGTAATATTCAACCTTGGATTTATCAAATCCAACCCCATCTTCTCTTTTCTGAGCAAAGTTGTTCCTTCCAGTCCTTTTGATGAATCCTTTTACCCTCATAGTCAGCATAGCCATCTGCCACTTGATATCCATCTCTTCCATATCATCAGCATTTATCTGTTCTAAGTCATCATTAATTAGAGTGGAATTAGCATGACTGGCTAGAAAAGCTTCTAAAATTGAGTCATTGGATCCATCTTGCTTTGATCCATGGGCAGCACTAACTGATTCTGTATTTGCAGCAGAATCAGTAAAGGATGATAAAAGAGCAGCATTGTATGAGTATCCAGAGGGCCTCTTCTTTTCTTCTACCTCTGCTTTAAACACCCTAAGGTCATTATAGAGGTCATCCAATTCCTTGTCCTCCAGTTGGTCATTCTGCCTGAAGGAGACAGTGTACATAGTCCATTCATCACCAAGAGATCTTAAAAATTTTCTGTTTACATCATCTTGATCTATCTGAACACCAACAGTAACCAATTCGCCAATTAACTTATTGAATTTATCAAAAGTTTGAGTCATGGACTCATTCTTTGTAGACAAGAAGTTTTCATATTGCTGCTTCAGGATGGCCTTCTAATTTCTCTTGGTACTTTTGGTACCAGAAATTTTTTTCTCCAGTGCATTCCATAGAATTTTTGCATCAGAACAGTTGCAGAATTGATGTTGGTACTCATTAGGAATAGCCAAAAGCAGAGTGCTCAAGGCTTTCATCTCTGTCTGCCTCATCTTCCTCTCTCCATCAATCTTTGGTGGAGGTCTCTTGCCATCTGCATCCATCTTTCCTCCATCAGAGGGACCATTCTCAATGATATCCCACATTGAGAAGTCCGTGAGAAGAATATATTGCTTGATTCTGATCTTCCACATGTCAAACTCATTAGGTTTGAGCATGGGAACCTTTGAGACCAGAACACTATCGCTTGAACCATCCATTATTATATATTTATGAGTTTTCTAGCTCTGATACCACTTGTCAGGATCGAAACTCAAACAATAATTTAAATAACACACTCAGAAACTTATGTTAAAGAAGTTGCGGAAAAACACTTTAACAGAAAATCAATGGAACAGTATATAAAAACTCAAATCATAAGTTTATATTCATAAAACTTAATGATTACAAACCAAACCTTAATCTGTTGAACAGGCTCAACAGACGTTCTATACTTCTCTATAGAAAGGATCTAAACTATTCTTGATGTTAATTCTCTCTTAAAAAAAACGTATGAATAATTGTTAATTCTAACAAAGACTTCTATACTATATATACAAAGTTGATTACAAGATAATTATTAAAATAAAATTGATCTTCAGCATCAATACCATAATTATCTTCAGCCTTATCTTCAGTTCATCTTTATCTTCAAGTCATCTTTATCTTCATAAGCAGCACTAACCATTTTCAGCAGTATTAATCATCCAGCAGCATTAACATCCTCAACAGTATTAACTATGCTTGCAGTAGTAATCTTCAGCAGTACTAACTACTAGCAGTACTAACTATTCAAGTAGCAGCACTAACTTTTCAAGCAGTATTAATTCTACTAGCAGTTTTAAAATTACAAGAAGTAGTAATACCTTTCAACTAGCAGTAGTATCCATCCTTAGCATATTCAGACCCAACAGATCAAAAGGATATGATACTCCCGGGCTAATAAGAAATTGTACTCCGATACTCAGATGAGGACATCAACCTTTAAGGGGGAGTACATATGTTTCTAGAAATATGTATTCGGAAGATATGACGAACTATAATTCAGGAAGAGTTGTAGATCTCTATCATGTGCCTTTTAATGACAAATTACAGATGCATATTTTCAGGGGAGGTATGAATTATGATTTCTGATTACTTCAGATCAGAACTCGTTAATTCAATGTTTTACTGCTTTCTGTTGTTTACTTTTCAATAAATTTGTGAATAAAGTTGCTTTGACATGACTTTAAGGTTTTTGCAGATTGAGATGATGCTTACTAGATCATATCATTATGACTTTAAGCTTGACTTCATGAGATTTAAGACTGAACGATAAAGGTTAAATTTCTTATCTTAATCTCATATATGGTTGAAACAAGGACAACTTTCAATCATAGAAAACATATTCTTCAATGTTCAAACCACTTCTCGATTCTTAAACAGATTTCATGAATTGAAAGTGTGATTTTTAAATGTTTTCATTTTACTTGTGCTTAAACGATTAACAAACCGTGTGTTTCCAAAGATAAATACTTGTGTATTGTCTTTTCTATATACTTTCAAGTATTCACACACACCGGTTTGACTTTTTGTTTAGAATGTTCTTACCATGTCTCAAATTTGAAACATATTTTTCAATGGTAAGACACCCCGTTTGTTATTCAAAGCTTGTAGCGTGATTTCATTTCTAAACATTCTTTCAAAAATGTCTATATTTTTTATTCGTATAGACAAATTCCAATTTTTGCTGCCCAAGCCTTGATTGTTATATCATTCATATTTGATCATATTTGATCTTTTTCATACAATGTCATATTTTCAAACAAGTTTCTTGCATTCATGTCTATTCATTCAATTTACTTGTTTGAAAATATCTTCAATGTTTCAAATGCTCAAATATTCATGATTATATTTTGAGCATATACACATCTGACTTGTATTTTAGCTTTAACTATTCAAAATAAACCATTTTGAGCAACATTTATTTCATAGGAAAATATGGGTTCTTTGTGCTAGGACTTAAATGAAAACATCTATGGATTAACGATTACTAGTGTCTCCTACCCAAGAAGTTAATCCATAGTGATTGAGTGTGAGGAGTCGAAAAGAAATGAGTGTGGGTTGTGCGTTGAAGTAAAATGGAAAAGAGAGTTTGGTTAGATGTGAGCTTAATGATTAAAATAAAGAGGGTGTGAGAACAGAGTAAAAGAATATCAAACTCTGCACCAACTACTTTCTGAGTCGGGCAACCACATTACTAATGTTTCACAATTCTTCGTCAACATTATTGAAATAGGCAACTAGCTCATGCCAACTCTTGAGATAAACCTCACCAGCCACTCATTTTCTTCTTAAAAAGAAAATGTTTCATATTTTTCTAGGGACGCAGCATATAATCTATCTGGTTTTCATTTGGAAAATCTGGATATTGAAAAAGGAGGAAGTCTGTCCCACCTTCGCACTTCAATCATGCACATTGAGTCTGTGTTTATCTACTGTTGTCTCAGTGGTTTACACAATGTTGAGCCTTTTATAACAACAATCATCATATGTTTAATTCTTTCTACACTTACACGAACACGCAAGGAATTTGTTTTCTTGTCATAACATTCAAAGAAATTGCCTTTGTGGTGTTTCGATGATTGGATGGAAGCCCTGGGGGAGTGAACATCAAAAAGCTCCTTTCTTATGTGTATCTGTTACACACAGTAACTTCGTGTTACTGACAGGCATATTAACTGATTCTTTTGTTGATTCAGGTGTTACATTCCTAATTTGTCTGGATTTAAAAAGATCTGGATGAATACCTTATTTTGGATCGATGGTGAATCAGAGGCTCAGTTCAAACGACCAGTGGTCAGAATTGTTACAGACATTTATTGGAGGAAGTTTTGATGTTATAGATGCTCTATTCATCAAAAAGGGGGAGATGAATTAAAGAAATGTCCGTGTTAGAAATTTCAAAGTTAAAGAATTGTTTAAAGATCAAAGGATAATTGTGAAAGAAGGATGCAAAGTTGCAGATTTCTGAAAGATGTGATGATTTCACTGAAATTTTCTTTGAAGATATTTTGCTAAAGCAATCCGAGCTAATTCTGAAGATAATTTCTTTCCGAAGTCTGAAAGAGTTGTGTGATAGTTTTGGGGAGATTGTTGAAGAGCTTTTCTACTATATTTGGGGAAGATTGTTAATATCTTTCAAAGATACAGACTTGGGAAGAATACAGACAAAGAAAAAGGGAGATTACAATGTTTGTGCTTTAAGAAGAAATTTGTCACAAAAGGAAGAGATTGTCCAGATTGATCTAAAAGGGGAGATTGATTTGCTAAATCTTTTTGAAGATGATCTTGAATCCAAAGGGGGAGATTGTTAGAGCAGAAATATGTTGGATACAAGATCATGAAGATCAGAAGGTCAAAAGTTCAAGAAGTCAAAGGCTGAAATTCAACTCTCATGCAAGTCAAAGTCAATGTATTGTTTTGTTTCTTTGTATTTGTTGCTAGGTATAAATAGGTTTTGTTTTTGTTTAATAGATATATGACTGGAGAAATTCTGTACGCTTATTCTTAGAAAGAGATTGTAGAGAGAGAAAGAGACGTTTAGAGAGAGAAAGTTGTAAACTGAGATTGTAATCATTTGAGTTGTGAATTGAATTGAAAACAGGTAGTTAATCATCTTGTTTGTATTGATTAATTGTAATTAGAAACTTGAATCAGGGACACACATACTAGATTCTCTTCAATACCTAGGCCGAAGGATCTTGTTCCAAATACTAGTATAACTAGTGAGGTTGAAGAGCAAGCAATTGTTCCAACCGAATCTCCGATGCTTCGAAGGAGCAAAAGAGGAAGGATTGAAAAATCCTTTGGTCCCGATTTCCAAGTATACTTGGTAGAAGGATCAAGAGATGAAATTGGATCACAATTCTCTTACTGTTATAGTATTGAGGAAGATCCATAATCATTTGATGAGGCTATGAAGTCTCAAGATATTGCTTTCTATAAAGAAGCAATAAATGATGAGATGGATTCCATCATGGGGAATAATATTTGGGTATTATCGGACTTGCCACTGGGTTGTAAACCGTTGGGATGCTAGTGGATCTTCAAAAGAAAGATGAAAACCGATGGATCAATCGACAAGTTCAAAGCTCGATTGGTAATCCAAGGCTTTAGGCAACGGGAAGGCATCGATTATTTTGATACCTATGCCCCGGTTGCAAGGATCTCCACGATTAGATTGTTGATAGCCTTAGGTGTTATCCACAATTTAGTGATTCACCAAATGGATGTCAAAATGGCATTCTTGAATGGTGACTTGGAGGAAGAAGTTTACATGAAACAACCAGAAGGTTTTATTATGCCCGGTATGGAGCATAAGGTGTGTAAACTTGTAAAATCATTGTATGGGCTTAAACAAGCACCCAAACAATGGCATCAAAAATTTGATGAGGTTATCTTGTCCAACGGTTTATGCTAAACCAAGCGAACAAGTGTGTATATAGCAAATTTGACACATCCGGTAACGGAGTAATCATTTACTTATATGTTGATGACATGTTGATCTTTGGCACCGACCAAAATCAAGTTGATAAAACCAAAGAGTTTTTGTCATCAAGATTCTCCATGAAAGATATGGGAGAAACGGAGGAGATCATTGGAATAAGGATCAAGCGTGAGAACAAAGGGATTGGAATTACGCAATCTCGTTACATTGAGAATGTATTAAAGAAATTTAATTGCTTTGATTGTTCTCCGGTGAGTACTCCATTTGATCCGAGTGTGAAGCTTATGCCCAATTCGGGTGAAGCGGTGTCACAACTCGAGTACTCAAAGGCTATTGGATGCTTGATGTATGCCATGACAAGCACTAGGCCGGATATCGCCTTTGCCGTAGGCAAGTTGAGTAGGTATACTAGTAATCCTAGAATACATCATTGGCAAGTGATGAGACGAGTATTTAAATACTTGAAGAAAACCATAGATTATGGTTTGTCATATGTCGGGTTTCCTTCGGTATTATAGGGATATTCGGATGCAAGTTGGATTACCAATTTAGAAGATCACTCTTCCACGAGTGGTTGGGTATACTTGCTTGGGGGAGGTGCCATCTCATGGGCTTCCAAGAAGCAAACTTGCATCAAGAGTTCGACTATAGAGTCGGAATTTGTGGCATTAGCCGCTGCCGGTAAAGAGGCGGAGTGGCTAAGGAATTTAGTCCATGAAATTCCGTTATGGCCGAAACCAATATCACCCATTTCTATCCGTTGTGATAGTGCGGCTACTTTGGCTAAAGCTTATAGTCAAGTATATAATGGCAAGTCTAGACACTTAGGTGTTAGACATAACATGATTCGTGAGCTAATCACGAATGGGGTAATTTCGGTTGAATTTGTTCGGTCGCAACAAAATCTAGCGGACCACTTGACGAAGGGGTTAGCTAGGGACTTGGTTCACAAGTCGGTGATCGGGATGGGATTAAAGTCCATTTGAATCTCTAACGGTGAGATACCCAATTCCCTTCTAATATAACGTTAGAAGTTGAATTCAATGGGAAAGCTCACTCTAAGGGATTGTAGCACAAGATAATCATCCCAAGGTATGTGCTCGGTACTGCAAGCGAGGAGGTAATCGTTCTTTTGTAAAAGTGCATGTGCAGGTGCATGATGAAATGAACTACCTATATGAGTGCGAAGTGTGGCCGCTTCAAGAAGCTTGGACTTAACTTTGATGCACTCACGAATGGATAAGGACACACGACCTGTATAGTGTTAAGTTTATACTTTAGAGAATCTTTTAAATTCAGGTGTATATTATTTTCTGGTACTCAAATGGGTTGAAGGGTTCTATCCCTAGGACACCGGATTCTCGAGTATTTGAAATGTGTAATGTACTAAGATGAAAATTCAATCTTTTAGATATTTTCATTTATGCATGAGTTTGTTCCTATATTGATTGTTGTTTGTGAATCAAGGATTGCGCTAAAATGGGGGAGGAATGTTGTTGATTTTAGTGAAATCATCGGTCCATTTTGTGTTATTGGATTCACAAGATAATAATGGGGTTGATAATTAAGCTATAACATGAGCTAGGAGGTGTGGAGTGCACACTCGTGTAAGCTAACTAAAATCCAGGATAGTTGGATGGTTATGTTTGTCGAGTTAACAAGTGGAAAATGCTGAGCACGACCCATGCCGTTTCCCTGTTATAAACGGCACGACCCGTGCCAAGTTTGGCACGACCCATGCAACTTTGTTCATAAAATGAGCACGGGTCGTGCGGTTGTCGACAGAAAGTTTGGCAGGACCCGTGCGGGTTTTCTTCTTGAAATTGGCACGGGCCGTGCGTGGTCGACAGAGAGTTTGGCATGACCCATGCCATTTTCTTCTTGAAATTGGCACGTGCCGTGCGTCTTCATCAGATTCGTAACTGATAAGAACTTTTGTAATCGCCAACATTAATGTCCACAATCAATCCCATTAATTGGGAAATTATTATCATTAATATTATAGGGTCGGTTACGATTCTCTAGGTGTTTAAATATGATCGTTTTCTACCTAAAACGAGCCCGGTGAATTGAGATTATCCTCGAGTGAATTTCGTGATACCCAGGCATAATAGGGTCGAAATATCACTTAAGGAAAGCGAGCTCTCACGCGATCTCATATTCATATCCAAGTTCAGATCACTCTCTCTTCTCTCCCTCTACCCATCGATTTCTGCACCCCACTCCCCAACAGATTCAAACCAGAAGACAGCCCCTGGTCTGTTCAACCGCTCAACCAATTTTTGCAAGTAGAATCTTTTGTTATGAGAGGCACGCACGCTAAACTTTACAAAAAAAACGAAAAGTCCTTCGAAATCAACCAAATAAAACTAAAAAAATCCCTCGAAATCAACCAAAAAACTAAAAAAAATTCCTCGAAATGGTGGAGTTTAGTTAAAAAGACATCAAATGACTTTGCGCGCCTTAGATCCACCATAAACGTGCATCCGCTCGACAAAATTCCTCGGTCCGCCGCCGCTGGAAGACAATATTTGAAAGCTGAGAAAATAGCAGTAATTAATAAGAAAACATAAACTTTAGAACCAACGGCAACATGTTTTCCTACAAGAATTGCAAACAAAATAGTTAGGGAAATAGTTACACTACGACCCAAACCTATGATGACAAAAACAATTGCAAAATTGTTGGGTTTGATCAATCTATCGTTTGGGGTTTATCACCAAGCTTTATCTTAATTAATGATTTGTCTACGTCATCCCTATGTGGTAATTCTCTAGAGCTCATAAACTTGAGTATCACTCAGCTTTTTAGTGTTAAGGGAGAAATTAATCCCTTTCGAATTTGGATGGTGTTAATGTTTTTTCGGATATTGAGAGACTGGTACCTTAAGGGGGAAATTAAAAAATGGCGGGATGGTCAGGCCTTGTTTAAGAATCAGCTCTATAAGGAGCTATCGTGTAGAATAGCTACGATCGATATCGTAGCTAAGGCAGGCCTTCTTGACAAAGAGTCTCTTACAGACGGAGTGTGTTATCAAAATTCATGATGTTAAATCTAAAGAGTTGCTCGACCTTAGACAAAAATCTCGTTCGAGGTGGACTCTTGAAGGAGATGAAAAGTCGAAATTCTTCCACAGGACATTAAATAACAATATTAAGAAGTCGAGAATCAGCGGTCTAAACATCAATGGAGAATGGGTCTCAGCTCCTAATCGTATAAAGGAGGAAATCTTTAGATTCTTCTAAGATAAATTCAATGAATAAGAGCCACTTGCCCCTCTTTCTGGATGTTAGCTTTAAAAAACTTTCAGAGGATTAGAAATCTTTTTAGAGAACCCGATTGGGATGTAGGAGGTAAAAGGGCTTGTGGAAGTGACAATGCACCGGGTCAAACGGGTTTTCGTTTGGGTTTCTTAAAAAAATTTGGGACGTGATTGGTATGATGTTTTCTCTTTGGTCAAATTCTTATAGCAACATTCAATTATTAACTCCTACAACAACTCTTCCTTTAACTTTCTTGTCCCAAAAGTGAAAGATTCTCTCAACTTAGCTGAATACCGACCTATCAACCTCATCAGGTGTATTAGGGGTTGTATTTGGCAGTTGATGAATGGTTTAGTGCAGAATTATTAAGAGGTTAGAATGATTAAGAGGCTCTTATGATATAGTGTAAAATGAAATATGGTTGTTTGCTAATTGTTCAAAATGAAATTAGGGCACTTAATGGTGAAGGGAGGATCATGATACAAAATCATTCACAAGATTTTGGAACCATTAAGAGGCATGTCTTTTTTTGCCAAACAAGATTAACCTCTAAGCGATTCAGAGGCTGCCTCTTAATGGAACCATTAAGAGGTAAACAAACAGGCCCTTAGTAAATTAATCTCCAAAACTTTGGCGGAAAGACTTAAAAAGGTGGTGGGTCAGTGATTGGTTGAGAACAATCGACCTTTATCCAAGGCCATAGCATTCTTGATGCACCCTCGGTAATCATGGAGACTATTTCTTGGACAAAAAAGTGTAATAAGAAAATGTTTTTATTCAAGGTGGACTTCGGAAAAGCTGTCGACAATTTGAATTGGAAATTTCTCGACGAGGTGATGGCTCAAATGGTGTTCGGCTCGACTTGGATAAGGTGGATTGGGCTTGCGTTTCCTCGGTAAAAAGATCGGTCCTTGTCAATGGGACTCCGACAAAAGAGTTTAAGATAGAGAAAGGAATCCGACAAGGAGACCCACTTTCCCCTTTCTTGTTTAACATCGCTGCTAAAGGGCTGAATGTGGCTTTGGCAGAGGATCGGGAAAAAAAACCTCTTCAGAGGGGTTCGACTATCAAACATTGGACCCAAAATCTCCCATCCTACAATACGCGGATGATGCTATATTCTTAGGAGAATATAGTCTCAATAATGCTAGAAATCTTATACGGGTTCTAAGGTGCTTCCGACTAGCATCTGGGCTCAAGGTGAATCTTGCTAAAACTAGTGTGGTGGGCATCAGGGTGATCAATTCAAAAGTCTTGGAAATGGCCTGAGTGTTGAATTTCTTTGAAGTTTCACTTCCGATGAAATATCTTGGTGTCCCTGTGGGTGCTAAAATGACTAGAGTAGCCCTCTTGGCTCCCGATCATCGAAATATTCCAAAGTAAGTTATCGGCATGGAAATCTCAAAGTGTCTCTTTTGGGGGGAGACTTACATTGTGCAAGTCTATTTTAGGCAGCCTTGGGTCATATCTATTCTCTCTGTTCAAGGTCCCTTCGATGGTTATAAATCAATTGGAGAGTATATGAAACCACTTTTTCTGGGGAGAAATTCAGAGAATAGAAAAATCACTTGGGTGGCTTGGATTAAATCTCAAAACTCAAAGGATAAAGGGGTCTAGATATTCGAAGTCTCAAGGCGCATAATCATGCTTTGATAGGCAAATGGTGGTGGAGATTCAAGAGATAAGAGGGGGCATTTTTGGAAGGAGGTGATATGCACGATTCATGGCCAAGACGGAAGATTGGGTGTCGGTTTCCGAGTGGTTACAAATCTAGCACTTGGGAGGTGATTAGCCCATTAAACTCCACCTTATCTAATTTTAATATCAATTTTGGTGATCTTTTTGCTTGCAACAGGAATGTTTGGAGCTGGGCACTGAAAGTAGAGGGATTTTCTCGGTGGCTGGACTTAGAAAGATGATAGACAACAACCTACTCACCCATGTTCAAGCAAAGACCTTATAGATAAAAGTCGTCCTAGGGAAAGCCAACCTTGAATCCAAAGAGGGAGATTGTTGGGCTAAAATAGAATTATATTCAAGGTCTAGGGGTTTAATTGTAATTTCTTGAAAGCTTTTGAATTGTCAAAGAGTTTGTTCTTTGACTTGGTTTAAATACGTTTTTTTGTTTTGTGAGACATATAACTTTGAAATCATTAAGCAATACAACTTTGAGCTTTCTCTCTATGTTCTCTCTGTACAATTTACTTTCTCTTACTAGATTCTTGATCATAATTGTATTAGTTTGATTGCATAAAACTTGAATTTGGGTTTACAGATTTGATTTCTCATCACTTAGCTTTGCCTTGTCGTGTTTCTAGTTTTGTTTTACCGTGTTTCTAGGTTTGCTTTGTCATGCTTCTAGCTTTGCTTTCTCATGCTTTGCCTTTTAAGCTACTTGTAAACTACTTGTCATTGAAATATGATGATTTTAAAGATGCTATAGCTGCTGGAATCTTTTGCATACTTAAACTTAACCATAACCCTTGTATGTAAAGCTTAAAACATTAATTTCTAACAAAAACTAAAAGTAGGGTGTTACACCATTAGTACCGAACAACTAGCATCACCATGAGGTCAACTTATTTTATGTATTCTTAAACGGTCATTTAAAAAACAAAAGGATTTTAAAAGAATTTCCCATGGGCAAATGCATGGGTCTGAGTAGTTTATTGTAACAACTTAGCTTTTTGATTGTAAAGATCATTGGTGACATTTTTTTAGATGTTAGTACTTTTTCCAGAACAAAACAATGCTTCTTATACCGGATAAAAGTTGACACTACAAAAGCAAACAAAATACAATTTGATGTATTAAAATTTTTTAGGTATCCACATCCACCTTACCACATTTATGGGGCATAAAAGTTAGGGAGATCTTGTTCATTATCACTTTCATGACATTTTGGAGAAGTTCACTTGCCTGCAGTCAATGAAATATAATGGATGATGCAGGTTTGAAGAATGTATAGATGGACAAGAATTTGAAGTTAGCACTGACTTGTCATGAAATTGTTATCTCTACTTATATTTTTTTTGCTTATTTCCTCAAACTTTGATAACTTCAATGAAATTGTTGAACCAATTAAGAAAAACAAGATGGAGGAGATGATAGATTTTTGATTTCAAGGAAAACTACGATGCGAGCCAACCGTAGGAATTATTTGAATGTTTAACGATTCACATCTTGATTTAACATTATTACACTTTTGTTGCTTTCATTAATATCCTTGCAAAACTTTTTCTATCAGAAGATTACGCCTTCGTATAGGCTATGCTCATAGTTGACTTACCTCTCTGGTGCAAAACAAAATCTAGGCTCATCGATCACCCAAACAATGGTAACTTCTAAAATTTACCAAATGGAATTAAACTTCAATGATGTGCTAACCACAAAGGTACAAACCTTTACAACAAGAAGCAAGAAGGTTCCCAACAAAGTACTCCAAGAAGAAACAAAAGTGAACATACTAAAACACAACTTCATTTGCAGCATAACATTATCCATGGAAAACCTTCTTATACGCGCACTTTCATACCTTCCACGGGTTTGTGAAGTTCATTGAACTACATGCAGAACTCAAACAAAGAATTTTCAAACACCATATCCATATCCACGACGTATTTCTCCCTTTTTACATCCACACCCAACAAGTCCCAATATAGGCTAGATGATCAGTATAAAGAGAACATTTAGAACCATTCTACGTAGACGTGATTACCTCTTGAGATTCATTCTAGTAGTCGTATTGGAGAAAATGCACATGCGTTAGTCATTAGCGTTATAAAAGTTTGATGAAATTAACAAATTACTTACAGAATAAGTAGCAAACTACAAGCAAATTGAAGAAAAGGCATGGAAAAAAAGAGCTAACTTGAAAATAACCCCCCCCCCCCCCCCCCCCTCTATGTGTTGGCCTAATTTATAAACCCATATGAGTTTGTGACTTAAATTCAACTTTAATGCCAAAAGTATAAATTACATTACACAGTATACTCTTTGTAATTAAGCCTAAACAAACTCTAACAATCAATTATAGAACATGCATGACCACTTCTATATCTATAACAAAATTAACAGCTTGAACACGTTACCAGGTTGCTGTTTCAAATAGTGCAGCAAATCTCTAGCTTGGAAATGAAGAACACAAGGCTGGGAACGAACAACTTCTGATTTCTGAACAACAAACAATATATCAGGTCTGGTTATCGAGAGGATAGCAATCTCACAATTAATCTGCGATCCTGGAAAGAGTTACATACGTGTCTAAAATACTAAATATTGGTCAACTGAGATCAAATGTCAAGGTAAGGCAGCGATAAACTTAAATTATTCAATAGGATCTACATTATACTGCTTCAATACAGTCTTGCATGCCTATTTAGCTTTGCACTTGAAAACGTATCATGCAGTTGGCTTCTTATCACACACCAAGATTCAGGAATAAACAGACACTTAAAAACTGAAATGCATTATGTTGTTAGTAACAAGGTATCTTCAGTTAGAGTTAGTAGCTAGATCTCATGTTAGACTAAATGCAGATTACATATGTGTATGTAGGAATCTGTATGCAAACACAGTTGTTTACCATTAAATTACTGTTGGAACATAAAACCAATTAAGGGCAACAAATAATTCTACCAGAATTTATCAAAAAAAAAAAAAAACTCTACTCGAACATGGACACACATTTTCGATCAATAATTTCTAAATTACTGCTGAAACATAAAAACCAATTATGGGCAACAAATGTTTTCTTATTGGTTAAAAGGGACGGAACCCCATGGAAAATTTTCAATTTAAACATTAAACAAAAATACAACTTAAGAGTTAAGATGGGCATACCCATCTAAAACAGAAAATGTCTTCCTAAGAAATGCTTAGGAATGACGACCAATACAGGCCTAAAGTTATACCCTTTAAAATTTCGTAACTCCACAATCCAGTTATAAAATTAGCTTCCTCTCTCCTTTTTGATACAAGCGACGATTGAACAAAAAAACTTGTTGCTGCATTATCAGTTCTAATGTCTATCAAATGGAAAACTTTGATGACTTCCATTTAAACAATTGCGAACCTTGCGCTGATTTCCAAATTACATCAAGCTTCTTAAAAAATTCAAACACAAGATTGTCAAACACCATATCGTATACACAACATGCTTCCTCGCTTTTTGCAACCCCACCAAACAAGTCCATACTTAGGCGAGGCAAGTGGAACGAGGAATTTTGTATCCGAGGTACGCCCTCCTTTTGAGATTCCTTCTAGTGATACGATGTTGGAAGTGACATCCAATTCCATAGAGTCATTAGAAATTCCTGAGTTTGACGAAGACTAAAAACTACAAGCGAAGATTGCAAGAGCAAACAGAAAAAAGGCACGGCAGATCAGTCAACAAGAAACTAAATCACCATATATCAATAAGTTCCCCATTCTCTGGCTATGTAGAACAGTAAGGATAAGCACAAAAACATCTTTTAAGAGTTACAAGAGCAGTGATACCACTGTACCTTTTATACCCACAATATATATTCTGGTAAGTTTAGTTTTCCGTGTATGGAAATAAATCGAATTTTGTTGTGCTACTTTGTGTCAATAAGCTTTTTTGTTACACAGTAAAAGAAGGATAATAAGTTTAGTGCCCTGAAAAGCGCTCACATGTAGCATCATTCCTATCTCACTAAGATTGATACATGGAAGCTCCTTTTGCACCTCAAAACAAAGCGTCTCTTACTATGTAACAGAAAAGGTGAATGATACAAAGCAACAAGAAAAATTTAATATACTAAATTTCCATATATATAAAAAGCAAACTTACTGCATTATACGAGGTATAAAAGGAATGGTTGTCTTCATCATTACTACTTTGAAGAAGTTTAGTGCTTAATGTTGTTGTAGATCTATTAGACGAAAGTGGGGGCTAGAGAATGGGAACTTAATTATTAATGGATTTATTTACTTGTTAGCACTCATCTGCCTTGTCTTCTTTCTATTTGCTCTTACTATCTTCGCTTGTAATTTTTGTTTGCATAAAACTCAAGTATCTATAATGACTCGATCCATATAATGCATCCTCCCTCCAATAGGAAAACTATATGGAACCTCAAAGGGAAGGCATATATTGGATCGAAATTCTTTATTCCACTTGCCTTGCCTGAGTATGGACTTGTTTGGTGGGGTTCAAAAAAACGAGAAAGCATGTGGTGTATATGGTACGGTATTTGACAATCTAGCTTATGTTTTATCTGTAGGAAGCTAGATGTTTTTTCGAAATCAGGGAAAGATTTGCAATTGATTTAACGGGAAGCCATTAAAGTTTTCCATTTTATGGACTTTAGAAGTTGGAAATAATTGGGCAATGTCATAGGGTATAGACTTAGGAAATTGATGATCTGTATGTACATACGTGTGTGTATGTGGGGAGGCAAACTCATCAATCATCAACGAAGAAGATGCAGTAACAAAGGAGCACACTTTTGTACAAAGCATCGTCAAGTCACAGCTTCATTTGAAACAGAATTAGGAAAGAATTACGAATATAAGCAGAGGAGAGAACTCTAATGGTTTTCGCTTCTCTAAAATATCTGTTTGTATCAAACGAGGAATATCAAAAGATATTTGAAGTTTAGATGCAGAATCAAATGGAAGCTTGGAAGTAGGACAAAATTGATTGATCACTCAAAATTTTGATTGTTTGGATCTGGATCTGTGATCCGCTTTTTCTCGATCTGGAAGGGTAGATTTCGGAGTTTAAAGTGAATAAGCAAGGCTGTAGGAGCGACATGGATATTATTAGATCTAAGAAGGGAACAAAAATCTGAAGAAGAAAAAAAACAGTAGCTTCACGATCGAATTCTCTCGGAACCTAGAAATGTTTTACCAAAACCACATTTGTTGCTCTGGTACTATATCATTGGAATGAAAAGACAGATTTTATTTGCTTGTATATCAAACAAGATGCAACCATACCCACCTATTTATACTAATCTAACCAGCAATTGAAAATACAATAATACCCTTATACTCTAATAATAAACAAACTTTGTGTGACTATAAGTTGATTGAAAATGTGAGTATGAATCACATGGAAGACCAACAACCAATATTACCAAAAATGTTTTACTCATAGGTATTTGATGTGTGTCATCATGTCCTGTGTCACAAAAAATACATGAAATAGGCCTTGGAAAACTAGAGGTTTCCAACCCAAAAGATACAATGTGTGTGTGTGTTTTTTTTCGATAAAGGAGATGGGACTTTAGGAAATCTTTTTACAGAAAATTAAAAAATACCGAAAATAAGGTGGGCATACTCAGTTAATCACTGACCCATAAAATTTCTACCTTAAACATGCTTTCTATGTTGGAACATATAGTATTTATCACTTGTTGTTGTCCCACATAGGAAGAGTGAATTTTGGTCCTTATAATTAACGGTCCGTTAATATTTTCGTTAACTCTGTTAGTTAGTTAATTCGGTTATTTTTGGAGGAAAATCGAATCATTGCACCTCTTCATGAAAGGTTGCACCTTTTCATTTTTCTGCTATATATACTATAGTTTCCTTCAAAGAAATAATCTTTTTCTTTTGTTTTCACTCTCCTTCACAAAGACAATAATCATGATCATGAGAAGAACATGTAGGATCGTTGCCTACTGTTCTTAGAATCGAGGAGGTCCTGGGAGGAGTTAGCCTAGATCCATCAACGACTTAGTAGGGGCTAATATTTCTTAAGGATAGTGATTTAATCACGTCCTCGTTTTAGTCTAAAATTGATCATTTTGTTTCTATCAAATTCCCTATATCTAACAAACTTAAGGAATATTATCATGGATGCTTCAACTACGATGCTAAGGATGGTCTGTCAAGATTCCCTCAAACTTGACAGAATGGATGGAATGAACTTCACTTGTTGAAAGGAGAAAATGAAGTTTCTATTAACTGCTGCTAAAGTTTATTACACATTGGAGACACCACAAATTGTTGTGTTTAATGAAGAGGAACAAAGACAAAGGGAACACGATGACATGCTGTGTAGAGGATATATTCTGAGTACCCTCACTGATCGCTTGTATGATCTCTACACACCGATGACTTCTGCAAAGGAAATCTGGAATGCTTTGGAGGAAAAGTACAACGCTGAAAAGGAAGGAGCAGATAAGTTCATTACTTTTAAATTTTTTGAATTTGCTATGAAAGATAATGTTTCTATTGTGGATCAAGTCCACGAATTTCTAATTCTTGTCTCAAAGTTCAAGAATCTCAACATGTAATTCCTGATAAATTGGTGGTTGGGGCTATCATTACTAAATTTGCCCCCATCATGGAGGAATTATAGAAAAAAGTTGATGCACACTTCCGAAGATTTCACTTTAGATCAAATTCAAAAACATTTACGAATTGAAGAGGAAACTCGTATTCGTGAAAAGAATTTGGATGTTGCATCTACTTCTAAAGTCAACTATGTTGAATCTAGAAAGAATCGAGGAAAGAAAAGGAAGGCAAATTCATCCTCTTATACAAAAACTCAAAAGAAAGGCAAGAGGCCTTTATCCGAAATCACTTGTTATAAGTGTGGTGAAAAAGGTCATGTGAAGAAATTCTGCAAGAATCCTAAGAAGAAGATTGATTTGAGAAATAGGAAGAACGGAAGTGGTGATGCAAACATGGTCGAAATTGCAGAACCTACAACTGAAATTACTACCATGGTTTCTGAATTGAATATCTCTATGATTCAAGAAATGCATGTTGCAAGCTTTAACATTTCTAATGATTGGTGATACAATTCTGGTGTGACAACACATGTTTGTAACAACAAATCATTGTTCAATGATTGCAAGGAATCGCAAGAAGGACATGAAGTATTGATGGGCAATAATCATACTTCAAAAGTGTTTGGAATGGGTTCTTTTGAATTGAATTTCACTTCTGGAAAAAAGGTTGTACTCAAGGAGACCTTTTTAATCTAATAAAACCGTTTCTGACTTTAGATTGATACAAAAACCACTTCCTTCACGTTCCTAGCATTAGGAAGAATTTGGTTTCTGGTTATAAGCTATGTAAAAATGGAATAAAGGCTATGCTAGAATTTGATAAAGTGATTCTATCTAAAGCCGGTGTGTTTGTAGGCAAAGGCTATGTTGCCGAAGGGATGTTCAAACTAAGTATAAATAAAATTACTACTTCTACTTACATCGTTGATTGTTTATTTGCTTCAAATTTTAGCATTGAATGTTCATCTTTTAGTTTATGGCATCATCGACTAGGACATATAAATTATAGAACAATGAAATGCATGTCCAAACAAGGAATTATTTCTTATAATAATGATCATAATGAAAAATGTGAAATTTGTGTGTCAAGCAAAAATGAAAAGGAAACCTTTTCCAAAGATTGATAGGAACACAAAAATCCTTGACTTAGTTCATTCAGATATATGTGAATTGAATGGGCAACTAACTAGAGGAGGAAATAGATATTTCATAACTTTCATTGATGATTGTTCTAAATATACTTATGTATATTTGCTAAAATCTAAGGACCAAGCTTTTGATGCATTCAAAAGATATAAGGCTGAAGTAGAAACTCAAAAGGGTAAAAAGATACAAATACTTAGAAGCGATAGAGGTGGAGAGTATTTTCCCACGGAATTTTCTTCTTTTTGTGAAAGTCATGGTTTGATTTATCAAATGACGGCTTCATATACACCACAACAGAATGGTGTAGCGGAAAGGAAGAATGGGGTTTTGCAAAACATGCTTAATGCTATGTTAGTAAATGAAAATTTACCAAACAATTTGTGGGGTGAAGCATTACTCACGGCTTGTCATTGTAAGTCCTTGTGATTGAACACTATCGTTTACCAGATAATCAAACAACAAACAAGATACGATTTACCAACCTGTTTAGATTACAAACGCGGATTACAAAGGTTGATATTGTTTCTCTGTTTAAGCTCTCTCTCTCTCTCTCTGATGATGAGCAAGGTCGATGTGTTATGATCTGAGATATGAATAGTTATGAGATAATAATATCTCAAAACCTTTTATATCTCAAACATAATATCTAACTAAGATATTATCAAAACATAATATCTAAACTAATATCTAGATATTTAAACTAATATCCTAATATCTAATAAAAGATATTTAGGACAAACATAAAATACAATAAACAACTTTGATATTTTATTACAAACTAACATTAGACTTAATATCGAGAGTGGCTTTTCAGCGTTAGCTTCAGATTCCAGTCTTCAGATTGGATGATCTTGAATCCAATAAATCTGAGATCTAACAATCTCCCCCTTTGGATCAAGATCATTAATAAACGGATTTAGCAATTCAGTCTTCTTTTTCAGCTCAGAAGATGGAATCTCTTTCTTTCTCTTCAATTTGTAATAATCTCCAGGCAAAGTATCTTCAAAGAAAATTTCTCTTAGATAAGCATGTCTTCAGAATACTTTGATCTCTCGCATTTCTTGGTTGGCTCTTCTCTTCTTCAATCTTGTAATGTAATGGACATTTCTTCAAGCTTTATGTTCTCCCCCTTTTTGATGAAAAGTGCAATGACTTCATCAAAACTTGTAGCAAGAAATGTCTTTCATTTGGAGATTTTGATCCGTCAATTCAAAAGATATTCATCAAGATCTTTGCAAATCCAGACAAAATAATCGTGTAACACCTGAATCAACAAATGAATCAGTTAAAATGCCTGTCAGTAACACAAAGTTACTATGTGTAACGAATACACATTGGAAAGGAGCTTTTTGATGTTGACTCCCCTAGGGCTTCCATTCAATCATCGAAACACCACAAAGGCAATTTCTATAAACGTTATGAAAAAGAAACAAATTCCTTGTGTGTTCGTGCTTGTGATAGAAAGAATTAAACACGAATAATTGCTTATAGGCTCAAATTTGTGTAAACCACAGAGACAACAGTAAGTTAAACACAGACTCAATGTGCATGAGTGAAGTGCGAAGGTGGGGCAGACTTCCTTCTTTTCAATATCCAGATTTTCCAAATGAAAATCAGATAGCAAATGTGTTGCGTCCCCTTTGAAAATGTGAAACACTTTCTTGTTAAGAAGAAAATGAGTAGTTGGTGAGGTTTGATCAAGAGTTGGCATGGGCTAGTTGCCTGTTTCAATAATGTTCACCAAAGAAATGTGAAACACTAGAAATGTGGTTGCCCGGCTCAGAAAGTAGTTGGTGCAGAGTTCTGATATTCTTTTAACTCTGTTCTCACACCCTCTTTCTTTTAAACAGTAAGCTCACTCTAACAAAACACTCTTTTTCTGTTTGACACACTCATTTCTTTTGACTTCTCACACTCAATCACTATGGATTAACTTCTTCGGTAGAAATCACTGGTTAACGTGATTCCATAGAAGTTGTGTTAAGTCCTAGCACAATGAAATCCTGTTTTCCTATGATGCATATGATGCTCAGATTGGTTTAACTTTCTCAGTTAAAGCACAAAGTAGATCTTTAAAACATTTAAAGTCACACTTCCAATTCATGAAATAGGTTTAAGACTCGGGAAGTGGTTTGAACTTTTAAGAACAATGTTTTCTATGATTGAAAGTTGTCCTCCTTTCAACCATATATGAGATGAAGATAAGGAATATACCTTTTGAGTGCAATCTTACATCTCATGAAGTTAAGCTTAAAGTCATAAAGATATGATCTTTTAAGCATCTCTCAATAACTACAAAAGTCTTATGTCATAGTCAAAGCAAATTTATTCACTTAAATTAAAATGACAAAAAGCAGAAAAACAATTAAAGTATGAGTCCTGATCAGAAATAATCAGAAGTCATCACCTTTTTACTCCCCCTGAAATTATGCATCAGAACATTATCAGTGTTAAAGATATGCATAAAATTTCAGAAAAGTATGTACTCCCCCTTGAAGGTTGATTTCCTCATTCGAGTATTGGAGTACAATCTCATATCAGCACAAGAGTAAGGTCTTTCGATCATTGAAGTGCGGGTCTTGAACTGCATTATTCAAGATCCATTGTTGACATTGAAGAACGAGTTCTAATCTGTACATAATCAGAAGTCGATTTTCTTTCTCCTACTCCCTCTTGACAGTATGTACTGCAACACAGAATCATCCCTTTTCTTTGGTATCCATTTCCATTTGGATCCAACTGTGTTAGTTGCAGTTCTTATGGGGGTTACTGAGTAAGAACCATACCAGTAATGGTCACTCGTTTTATGAACAGGATCATGTGTACGACAATAAGAACAATAGAGTTTCTTACCTGACAAACTGATTAATTGATCTCTCGTGTAGATAAAATCAGGTTTACCTTTATGCGCATTGTTCTTCTTGGCATTAGGCGTATGTACACATGAGTTTTTACATTTCAGCTCATATTTCTTCTTTGCTTCAATTGGTTTCCTGTTCCAGACCAATTCAGCTTCTTTGTAGTTGCTTCTCCTTCTTTGATGTGTACCTGAACCATCTATATTTCTATCAAAGAAAAGGTTAGAATTACCAATTTGATTAGAAGATTTAACTGACCTTTTTGAAGAAACAGGTTTGGATATTGAACTTGCAACTGACTTGAATGAGCATTCTGAATCATCTCTAGGTGAGTGGATAATTGACTCTAGAGTCTTGCGCTCAGTCACCACCACCATTGAAATAATCTTTTCAATCTCGTTAATCTTTGAAGAATAACTGTTTCTTTCTTTAACAAGAAGGTCAATCTCCGTCTCAAGCTCACACTTCTTTTTCTTCTCTTTCTTTGCACACATAGAAAGTTCAGATAGCTTTACATTAAGCTTTCTAATTGCAGCTTCAAAGGTGCTTCTTTCTTTTTCAAATTCCTTCTTTGCACCTTTTCTTCCATCTGATATCTCTTTTAAGAATCCTACGTTCTTTCGTTCAATTTCCTTATTCTCTTTGGCAAATTGATATCTTTCTAAAATGATTACTTTCTCAAAGTTACTAACTTGTTGAGAAAGCTTTATACTTTTAAGTTCAATCACTTTCTTCTCCTCAATACTCTTCTTGGAAAGATCTGAGAACTTCTTCTCAAACTCTGATATTTTCTTTTGTAGCTCAGAATTTGTACTCTCCAAATCCTTAGATTTCTTCTGATTGCTCTCAACAAGATCTAAATTCTATTTTTGAGCATCAAGACCAGAAATCTTTCTTTTTAGCTCAGAGTTCTCAGCTACCAAATCTTTTCCTTTTAAGAAAACCTTTCGGTCTGAGATAATCCATTCAGATTATAATGCAAGATAGTCCCATATCTCTTTCCATGAAGCTTCGGGAAACTCCATTAAATCATATATTTCTTTAGAAATACTCTTTTTCGGATAAACTCTAGCTCTATTACCAACTCTCTCTTATTGCACCTATGCTCCTTCAGACAACGATAATCTCATGTAGTGACCCAGATCATCATTATCTACAAAGCTGAAAAAATTCTTTTTCCACTTTTCGTATTCTCCTTTATTCAACATTGGAAAATAGGAAGTCATTCTGTTTGATAAGAAAAACTTGAATATGATCGTTAGCCCAAATAAAATCAATCAGAAAGACTAAGTCAGGAATTGGAGCAAAAGCACAAGTTGCGCTAAGTGAAGGTGGTGCAAAAATCAACTTTGCGTAATAAGATGCTGGCGCAAAAGAGTTTTGCGCGAGAAGCAGGTCGCGTGAACTGGAAGGTTTACGCGAGACGTGTATGGCGCAAAGCAAAGTTTGCGTGAGAATTTAGTGGCGCGAAATATAGATTTTCGTTAGAAGTAGGTCGCGCAAAAGAAGATTTGCGCGAGCATTGGTAGCGCGAAGTGCAAGTTTGCACGATGAACTGTTGGCGCAAAACTCTCAACTGAATGTTCGACGACCGGTGCTTTGCGTCGACCGGGGTTATGCTTTGACCGGTGTAGAGATGTGTCTACGACCGGGGTTGATTTTGTCGACGGGGGTACTGTAGCAACGGGGGTACTGTAGCCACCGGGGGGTACTGTAGCAACCGGGAATTTTATGCTTTTTGATCTGTTTTGAATAGTTCGACCGATATGAAACCATCGACCGGTGTGCTCCTACGACTGGTATCGTTTCTTCTTCGATAGATCAGCCCTGTTAATCCCAAATACACCAACCTTAAAGTCATTTTTCGACACCAAAAATTTGACCAAGTGTTCGACTAACCAAGTACAACAGTATACAACACTTTGATTTCAAAAACAACCTCTTTTCGAAGGATTGATCGATGTCCCAGTGTTCTTGAAGAAATGAAGAACACAGAGAGTTTGATAATTTGATTTTGAATCTGGTTTCAGCTCTGTTGGATCATAATTTGTATTCAAGATTAAAGTTAAAGTTTAGGGTTCAAATTGTAATAAGTTGATAGTTATTTGTAGTTGGGCCCAAGCCCATTAGGCTTATACGCCTAAGTATTTATAGGTTTTGTTAATTAGGTTTTTAGGAAAATCCTCTCATAATCCTCAATATTACATTCATAATCATATAGAGGAGGTAGCCGTATTATTATATGTAATCCTACGTACAAGGTACCAAGAACACACAACTGGTTTTCATTGATTAATCAAAGGATTGTGGTATGTTATTCTGATTTATTATATCTTGATCTATATTATTGTGTGTGATTGTTTATCAACTAGAATACTGGGTTTAACAAGTGGTATCAGAGCCAAAAGAATCAAGTTTTCTCTGGATTACACTGTGTTCATCGACTTATCTGTTTATCTCTGGGTGAAAATCAATTTCATGATTTAAGGTGTTTTTATGCATAAAATTGATTTGATTCGAGGAGTCGTATGTTATGGAATGTTATCTGATAGTTTAATTGCGCTTTAATTCATTAATCAATTGGATTTTTGATGATTTTTTTGATACTGGGTTCGACAACTTCTTATACTTGTCGTCTTCTATGTTCTTCAAATTGAGTCATAAAAGTTGGTTTTTAATCATTAATTTTGATTGCATTCTGATCGATATATGTTTGTGGATATATGATATGGATTTTACTCTGCTTTGTAATCGATTAAAGTGTTTTCTGGGTTGAAAATCGTGTTCTGGGTCGAACTAAGAACACCGGTCGTTATTCAAGTAGTCCGGTCCCGGTCGCAACACCGGTCAGAGACATCGGTCGCCCAACTTCGGCCATACCGGTCGATACAATATCCCGTTCGCAAACACCGGTCGGTAAAATACCGGTCACTCAGACACAGGTCGATACTCAGGACCGGTCGTCAAGAGACCGGTCGATACTTTGATCCGGTCGCACCATCCCGGTCACAAGATACCGGCCGTTACACAGGACACCGGTCGAAGGATCCGGTCAACGTGACACCGATCGCAAACACAAGTCCGGTCGAGATACCGGTCGAGCAAGACACCGGTCAAGCAAGGCACCGGTCGCATCATTTGACTTATTTTTGCGCCATCTTTTATTCGCGCAAACCTCAGATTTGCGCCATCCGCTTATCGCGCGAACATCTCTTTTGCGCCACCTTCTATTCGCGCAAAACTCTTCTCTCGCGACCCACATCTCGTGCATTCCTCAGATTCTCTCTAGCTTCAGTTAGCGCAAAACTCAGTTTTTGCGCCAACTTCTCTTAGCGCGAGTTGACTTTTGCGTAAATTTTTTCTCTAGGGGCGTTGCCCCATACCCCCGCAAGGGTGTTGCCCCTTGACCCCACCCGCTAACCGGGTAGCGGGACCCCCGTGCTAAGTCTGCGGAGGGGGACAAAGTTCTGTTCGTAATCAAATTTTTCTTATTTTCAGTATTACTCTGTATTTAATTGATTTTATCTACTGTTTGCGAATTCTGCATTTGATCATTTTTGGAAATTTATTTTTCTGAAAATTTTTTAGTGTAGTTTTTATCCAATTCTTGATTCTAAGATCTTACAAGTTGATTTAAGTGGTACAGATATTATCATGCCTAACACAGACGAGAAGGGAATTACAGTACTGACCAAGAGAGATTGTGCTTTAGCATATATGCCAGAGATTCCAACACTAGAAGGTGAGAATGAAAATCTGAAGATTCATAACTCATTTCACCTTGATCAAATTAATCAGTTGCAAGATGATAAATGCTTAAAGAAAGATTTTGTTTGCTCAGAATGTATATCTAATTCTGAAATTAATTTTGCAGGAATTATTGAGTCAAAAGAGAAAGAAATATTAAATCTTCAAGCTAAAGTAAAAAGTCTTAACTCAAGCTCTAAATGGTCAAAAAAGGATTCAATGCAAAGAGAGCTTGAGGAGCTTAGAAGGAGAGCAAGTGTTGCAAGTGATACTAGTAATGGACTGAGAAAGATAAATTCTCAAGTTTTTGCGGAAAGAGATAAACTGAAAGATAAAGTCTTCAGTCTTGAGGTTGAAATTGATATGCTGAAAGAAAAGGCAACCCAAGACAAAGACAATACAAAAGTCCAAGATGAAATGTTGAAGATTGAGAAAGAAAGAAAAGAATTTGCTAAGAAATTCTCTGATTTCTCCAGAAAAGCCTTTGAAGAGAAAAAATCTTTAGAGCTTAAATGTGTTAAGCTTTCTCAACAAGTTTCAGACTTTGAGAAGGTTATCATTCTTGAGAGAGAAAAGGTTGAGAAAGAGAAAAAGATATCTGAGCAGAAGAAAATAAATATAAACTTTTCTGAAGAAAATAAAGTATTTGAAATTGAGATAGCCAAGCTGACAAGAGAGTTATCTGAGCTATCAACAATCATTCTGAAGGAAAAGAAGACGAATTCTGAATTGCAAAAGAAGTTTGATCTTATTGAAAAGGAAAGAAACAGTTTGTCTTCAAAGATAAAGGAACTTGAAGAGATCGTATTCAAGGTGAAGCTAACTGAGCATAAGACGCCAGAGTCAATAGCTCAATCACCTAGAGATGATCAAACTGATTCAGATTGTTCACTCAAAAAGGCTTCGAGTTCACATTTTTCAAATGTTTTCTATAATCCTTTCTGTGATTTAGATGATGGTCTTACTTCTAAATCTACTGATCACATTCGTCCTTCTAACCTTTTCTTTGACAAAAATGTTGACGGTTCAGGTAATTTCAAAAAGAACAAGTCTCGGAAGAAAAGGTTCTGGAGAAGGGAAGATGAAGAAAAAGATAGAGAAAATTGGATTTGGAGAGTTAAAGGATCCTCTGAGGAGAAAAAGACCGATAAATCATTTTTGCATACATCAAATGCTAAAAGGAACAATGCTCCGAAAGGTAAACTTTTGGCAAACCTGATCTGGTTTACACAATCAATCGCACAAAAGAAAATTAGTTGTTCCTACTGTGTCTCAAATGATTTTGTAAGAAAAGATTATGTGAATAACTGGTATGGTTCTTATTTCATATCTCCCACTAGAACTGCAACTAACCCATTAGGACCCAATTACCGGTGGGTACCAAAAGCTAAACCTGTGTTGCAGGCACCCAAAGTTTAAGGGGGAGAAAGAACAATGACTTCTGATTACTACAGATCAGGACTCTTGCCTCGTTGTCAACAAGATGACTTCTAAGTACAACAGCTTAGGACTCGGACTTCAATGTCAAAGAGTTTAATTTCTGAATTTACTCTAATCCTAGTAATTCAGAACTTGGTTTCATGATTAAGGATTATGCACATATTAAGGGGGAGCTTATATTCTTTATACTTTTACTGATGTGTTTTCTGATGTTTCAGGAAAAGATTAAATACTATTCTCACCGGAGAATATGTATAATGGCTCTTGAATAATTCAGTTCAAGACCCGTTCTTCAAGGATAAAGTAACTATGGCTCCTAATTACATCTGATTAGAACCCGCACTTCAGTGCTTTATTTTTCTGTTTTCTGTTTCTATTAAAAAAAAAATCTTCAGTTGAGGGGGAGCTTACTTGTCAAAGAGATAAATTGTCAACCACCTTTAGTTTGAGAGGCAGAATTGCATTGTCAAACATCTTATGTTTTTGACTTCTCCAAATTTTTATTCTTCATGTTTATATTCCTTTGTGCTTTCATGTACAAAAGACTGTTGAACAGCTCGTTCTTTTAGGAAAATACAGGGGATTCAGTGTATGAGCTTAACAGAACTTCCATGGATTCACGATAACCAGTGTTTCCTACCCAAGAAGTATTCCCTGAGTGATTGAGGGGAGAGGGGTCAAAAGATTGAGTGTTGGTGTGTGAAGAGGTAAAATGGAAAAGAGAGATTGGTTAGAAGTAAGATTTAAAAGATTAAAAGAAATAGGGTGAGAGAACAGAGTAAAAGAATATCAGACTCTGCACCAAACTTCTTTCTGAGCCGGGCAGCCACTTAATCTGATTGGTTCACATTCTTTGGTGACCATCATTGAAAAAGGCACCTAGCCCATGCCATCTCTTGTATACAACCCCACCAGCTACTCATTCTTTTCTCAAAAAGAGAATGTCTCACATTTTCTAGGGAAGCAGCACATATGCTATTGGTTCTTCATTTGTAAGATACTAATATTGAAAAAGAAGGAATGTTGCCCCACCTTCGAACCCTTTCTTATGCACATTGAGTCTATGTATAATTTGTTATTGTCTCAACAAGTTTACATACTTTGAGCCTATATTGAAAAGGAATCATCTATGCTTAATTCTTTCATACACATGCACGAGCACACAGAAATTTGTTTTCTGTCAAAACGTTCATAGATAACCATGTGTTATTCGATGATTGAATGGAAGACCTGGGGAGCCAACATCAACACCAACTCCTTATATAGTAAGTTTGTGTTACTCAGTGACTATGTGTTACTGACAGACATTTTAAGTGAGTCATTTGTTGATTCAGGGTTACCACAATTACTTTATTTGAATCTGAAAAGATTGAAATAATCACTTTCTCCATTTGGAGAGACTGCTCTTATTTCCACACAAGGATCCGTACATGAAGACAGTGCTAAATTGATGACCAACCACAAAGGGGGAGATTGTTTTGATATGTTTTGATGGTGTTGATTCTCACCATTCATCAAAAAGGGGGAGAATAATAAAAAGGGAGAATACAAGAAGAGTGCAAGAAGAATTTTTTGATTGAAAACTGTTGAAGATTTCAAAGAATTCAAAGTCTCTAAGCTTACTTGATCTATCAAAAGTCTGATTGAAGATGATCGTCAGAAGGACACTTCATTTAAAGAAAGAGGAAGATGAAGACTAAAAGCTACAAGTTTTGGAGATATCTGAAGTTTTTCAAGAAAAGTGAAGACCCGAAGATAATTGCCAATTTTTTTTAATCTTGAATCCAAAGGGGGAGATTGTTGGATCATAAATTGTATTCAAGATTAAAGTTAAAGTTCAGGGTTAAAATTGTAATAAGTTGATAGTTATTTGTTGTTGGGCCCAAGCCCATTAGGCTTATACGCCTAAGTATTTATAGGTTTTGTTAATTAGGTTTTTAGGAAAATCCTCTCATAATCCTCAATATTAGTTTGATAATCATATAGAGGAGGTAGCCGTATTATTATCTGTAATCCTACGCACAAGGTACCAAGAACACACAACTGGTTTTCATTGATTAATCAAGGGATTGTGGTATGTTATTCTGATTTATTATCTCTTGATCTATATTATTGTGTGTGATTGTTTATCAACTAGAATACTGGGTTTAACAAGCTCTGATACCAATTGTGAGTCCTTGTGATTGAACGCGATCGTTTACCAGATAATCAAACAAGCTACGATTTACCAACCTGTTTATATTACAAACACGAATTACAAAGGTTGATATTGTTTCTCTGTTTAAGCTCTCTGTCTCTCTCTCTCTCTCTCTGTGATAACAGTAAGGTCGATGTGTTATGATCTGATATATGAATAGTTATGAGATAATAATATCTCAAAACCTTTTATATCTCAAACATAATATCTAACTAAGATATTATCAAAACATAATATCTAAACTAATATCTAAATATTTAAACTAATATCCTAATATCTAATAAAAGATATTTAGGACAAACATAAAATACAACAAACAACTTTGACATCTTATTACAAACTAACATTAGACTTAATATCGAGAGTGGCTTTTCAGCGTTAGCTTCAGATTCCAGTCTTCAGATTGGATGATCTTGAATCCAATAAATCTGAGATCTAACAGTCATGTAAGCAATAGAGTAATCTCAAAGAAACTCAAAGTAGCTCCTTATGAAATCTGGAAAGGTAGAAAACCAAATATAAGCTATTTCAAGGTTTGGGGATGTTTGGCTTACTATAAGGTTCCTTTTCCTAAAATGTCCAAACTTGGACCCAAAGCCTTGAAGAGCGTATTCGTGGGATATGCAGAAAATTCAAAGGCATATCGCCTTTTGGATTTAGATACAAATGTTATAGTTGAATCAAGGGATGTTGAATTTTTTTGAGAATAAATTTCGACATGATTCAACAAACTTAGATCTAGTCACTTCTGATGTGCCACAAGGTACTCACTCTCTAGAAATTGACCCTAGTAATAAAAGACAATTGCCTGAGACTTCTGTTCCACCTAGAAGAAGTGAAAGAGCCAGAAAAGATAAAAATCTAAGTCCAGATTTTATTAACTCTCAAGCCATTATATTTCTAGTTGAAGGAGATAGGGATAATAAAGTATTTAATAAAATACCTATTCTTCTTTATGTAGAAGATTCCCCAAGGACTTATCAAGAAGCTGTTACCTCTAGGAATGCTGCTTTTTGGAAGGAGGCAATTAATGACGAAATGGATTCTCTTGTATCTAATAATACTTGGGAAATCACAGAATTGCCTCCTGGATCCAAGGCTATTGGGTGCAAATGGGTTTTTAGAGTTAAATCGAATACAGATGGCTCTGTTCAAACCTTCAAAGCTAGATTGGTGATACAGGGTTTTAGTCAAAGACAAGGAGTAGACTACTTTGATACGTATGCCTAGTAGCTAGAATTACGTCAATTAGAATACTCTTTGCTTTAGATTCTATACACAATTTACCCATACATCAAATGGATGTAAAAAAAATGGGGAATTAGATGAGGAAGTTTACATGAGACAACATGAGGGATTTGTATTGCCCGTAAACGAAAATAAAGTACGTAAACTTAAAAGATCCTTGTATGGTTTGAAACAGGCACCTAAGAAATGGCATGAGAAATTTGATGTTCCTATACTTTCAAATGGTTTTTCTCACAATTCAACGGATAGATGCATTTATTCTAAGTTTACTCAAGAATATGGTGTTATATTTTGCCTTTATGTGGATGATATACTTATAGTTGGAACCAATATGCAAGGTATAATTGAAACTAAGAAGGTTCTATGTTCATGTTTTCAAATGAAGGATTTGAATGAAGTAGATACTATATTGGGCATTAAAGTGCAAAGACATAGTAGGGGTTATATGTTAAATCAGTGTCATTATATTGATAAAATACTTGATAAGTTTCAACACTTAGTTATTAAGGAGGCAAATACCCCGTATGAAACATCATGTAAGTTAAGTGAGAATAGTAGTATAGCTATTGCTCAACTTGAGTATGCAAGTGCCATTGGTTGCGTTATGTATGCTACACATTGCACAAGACCGGACACTGCATTTGTAGTTTGTAAACTTTCGAGGTTTACTAGCAATCCGAATAAAGACCATTGGAAGGCTACTGGTCGGGTTCTAGGATATCTAAAAAGAACCAGAAATCTTGGTTTACATTATGAAGGTTTTCCAGAAGTACTTGAAGGTTACTCGGATGCTAGTTGGATTACTGGTGGAAATGATAACAAATCCACAACTGGATGGATTTTCACCCTAGGTGGGGGTCCTGTTTCTTGGGCTTCAAAGAAACAAACATGTATTACTCATTCTACGATGGAGGTTGAATTTATGGCCTTGGATGCCGCAGGTAAGGAAGCAGAATGGCTAAGAAATATGTTGTTGGATATAGAGTTGTGGCCACAACAAATGCCAGCCATCTCCTTAAACTGTGACAGTAAGGCTACTTTAGCTAGGGCTTATAATAATATCTACAATGCTAAATCTAGGCATATTAGCCTTAGGCATGCTTATGTGAAACAACTAATTTCTGATGAAATTATTACTATTGTTTATGTACGCTCTTGTAGAAATTTAGCGGATCCGTTTACAAAAGGTCTTCCTAGAGACTTGATTTATGGAACTACAAGAGATATGGGTTTGAAACCCATTGATTGATGTTGGCAATAACAGAAACCCAACCTATACTTAGACTAAATTCTACTTGTAGGTTCAATGTGGTAAAAACAAGTTATTGATCACCAGCTTGGACATTAGTTTACTAAACTAATGAGTAATTATTTGAGGGTGAGTTTTATACTCTTAATGAAGTATTCCTTTGGTAATTAAAGGGACTTCACCTATGTAGACACAAAGAGTGGTGCCGCTCTAGCTTAGGCAAATATTTTTCTTTTATAGGTGTCTATGAAACTGGGACGAGCGCATGGCCATAATAGTGCTCCCTTATTCATGAACATGGTATGACTGATCAAGTGTGTTATCTCTCCGAGTCTGACTTATGGAATCATGGCTCAAATGCTTAAAGCCGCCTATGATTCTGTTGGGCTTCTTGAAAGGTATACACTATATCAAGGTTCAAAGCGAAAGCTACCTTGATTTAAGCATGAAGGTCAGATGCTTGTGATAAATCCTAAGTGGGGGACTGTTGGAACATATAGTATTTATCACTTGTTGTTGTCCCACATAGGAAGAGTGAATTTTGGTCCTTATAATTAACGGTCCGTTAATATTTTCGTTAACTCCGTTAGTTAGTTAATTCGGTTATTTTTGGAGTGAAATCGAATCATTGCACCTTTTCATGAAAGGTTGCACCTCTTCATGAAAGGTTGCACCTTTTCATTTTTATGCTATATATATACAATAGTTTCCTTCAAAGAAATAATCTTTTTCTTTTGTTTTCACTCTCCTTCACAAACACAATAATCACGATCATGAGAAGAACATGTAGGATCGTTGCCTACTGTTCTTAGAATCGAGGAGGTCCTGGGAGGAGTTAGCCTAGATCCATCAACGACTTAGTGGGGGCTAATATTCCTTAAGGATAGTGATTTAATCACGTCCTCGTTTTAGTCTAAAATTGATCATTTTGTTTCTGTCAAATTCCCTATATCTAACATTCTACGTACAAGTAATGTAATCAAACCTATGAAACTAAATAATTTAGAATAATGTTGCATTGGAAAATTTTATCAAAGACAAAATTTATAACAAATAATAATCGAGAACTCAAAGATAGCACAATGACAACAATCAAGAAGAAAATTGAACTCATCACTTCTGCCCAATTAACAAGCGAGAGGTAATATGATCATGTGACGGTGTAAAAAGTGATATGCTACAATGTGACATGTTGGGGAGGGTGCAAAAAATAGAGGGAGAAGAGAGTGATCAGAACTCGGATAGAGAATTAGAGATCGCGTGAAACCTCTCTTTCCTTAAGTGATATTTCGATCGTATTTTTCCCAGGTATCACGAAATTCACTCTAGGATAATCTCAATTCACCGGTATCGATTTAGGCAAAAATCGATCCTATTTAAACACCTTGAGAATCGTAACCGAACCTATATTAATAATGATAATAATACCCCATTGAATGGTATTGATTGTTGGACATAATGGTGGCGGTTACAAAATTGATATCATAAAAGGAGCGGTTACAAAAACGATTTCACAGTGCACCACGACGGTTGAGCCGTGGCTTAACCCACGCGGGTCACTATTCCGTCTCAACTTCCAGTGCACTGCGTGGGTAGCCGCACGGGTTAACCCGCGACACAACCCGCCCGCATCGCGGAAAAAGCATATCAATTTCAAAACTGATAAAACCGCCAAACATGACCATCCAACGATCCCGGGTCATAGTTAGCTTACACGAGTGTGCACTCCACACCTCCTAACTCTTGTTATAGCTTAGCTACCAACCCCATTATTATCTTGTGAATCCAATTACATAAAATGAACTGATGATTTCACTAAAATCACCAACAATCCTCCCCCATTTTAGTGCAATCCTTGTTTCATAAACAAAAGTTAATATAGGAAAACAAACTCATACATAAATGAAAATATCAAGAAGATTGAATTTTCATCTTAGTACATTACACATTTCAAATACTTGAGAATCCGGGTGTCCTATGGATTGAACCCTTCAACCCATTTGAGTACCAAAAAGTAACATACACATGAATTTAAATAATTCTATAAAGTTTAAACTTGACACTATACATGCCATGTGTAAAGTTTAAACTTGTACCGAGCACATACCTTGGAATGATTATCTTGTGATTCAATCCCTTAGAGTGAGCTTTCGTATTGAATTCAACTTCTAACGTTGTATTAGAAGGGAATTGGGTATCTCACCGTTAGAGATTTAGATGGACAACCCATCCCTATCACCGACTTGTGAACCAAGTCCCTAGCTAACCCCTTCGTCAAGTGGTCCGGTAGATTTTGTTGTGACCGAACAAATTCAACCGAAATCACCCCATTCGTGATTAGGTTAGGAATCATGCTATGTCTAACACCTAAGTGTCTAGACTTGCCATTATATACTTGACTATAAGCTTTAGCCAAAGTAGCCGCACTATCACAATGGATAGAAATGGGTGATATTGGTTTCAGACATAACGGAATTTCATGGACCAAATTCCTTAGCCACTCCGCCTCTTTACCGGCAGCAGCTAATGCCACAAATTCCGACTCCATAGTCGAACTCGTGATGCAAGTTTGCTTATTGGAAGCCCATGAGATGGAACCTCCCCCAAGCAAGTACACCCAACCACTCGTAGAAGAGTGATCTTCTAAGTTGGTAATCCAACTTGCATCCGAATATCCCTCAAATATTGAAGGAAACTCGACATATGACAAACCATAATCAATGGTTTTCTTCAAGTATTTAAATACTCGTCTAATCGCTTGCCAATGATGAATACTAGGATTACTAGTAAACCTACTCAACTTTCCTATGGCAAAAGCGATGTCCGGCATAGTGCTTGTCACGACATACATCAAACATCCAATAGCCTTTGAGTACTCGAGTTGTGACACCGCTTCACCCGAGTTGGGCATAAGCTTCACAGTCGGATCAAATGGAGTACTTACCGGAGAACAATCAAAGCAATTAAGTTTCTTTAATACTTTCTCATTGTAATGAGATTGCGTAATTGCAATCCCTTTGTTCTCACGCTTGATCCTTATTCAAAGGATCACCTCCGCCTCTCCCATATCTTTCATGGAGTAACTTGATGAAAAAACTCTTTGGTTTTATCAACTTGATTTTGGTCGGTGCCAAAACTCAACATGTCATCAACGTATAAATAAATGATTACTTCGTTACTGGATATGTCAAATTTGCTATATACACACTTGTCTGCTTGGTTTAACAAAAAACCGTTGGACAAGATAACCTCATCAAATTTTTGATGCCATTGTTTCGGTGCTTGTTTCAGCCTATACAATGATTTTACAAGTTTACACACCTTATGCTCCATCCCGGGCATAACAAAACCTTCCGGTTGTTTCATGTAAACTTCTTCCTCCAAGTCACCATTCAAGAATTCCGTTTTGACATCCATTTGGTGAATCACTAAATTGTGAATAGCTTCTAAGGCTATCAACAATCTAATCGTGGAAATCCTTGCAACCGGGGCATAGGTATCGAAATAATCGATGCCTTCCCGTTGCCTAAAGCCTTGGATTACTAATCGAGCTTTGAACTTGTCGATTGATCCATCAACTTTCATCTTCCTTTTGAAGATCCACTTGCATCCCAAAGACCCAGTGGCAAGTCCGATAATACCCAAGTATCATTCCCCATGATGGAGTCCATCTCATCATTTATTGCTTCTTTCCAGAAAGCAACATCTTGAGACTTAATGGCCTCATCAAATTATTTTGGATCTTCCTCAATACTACAACAGTAAAAGAATTGTGACTCAATCTCATCTCTTGATCCCTCTACCACGTATACTTGGAAATCAGGACCAAAGGATTTTTCGATCCTACCTCTTTTGTTCCTTCGAAGCATCGGAGATTCGGTTGGAACAATTGCTTGTTCTTCAACCTCACTAGTTCCACTAGTACTTGGAACTATATCCTTCGACCTAGGTATTGAAGAGAATATAGTCTCATCAAATAATGCATCTCTCGATTCTATAACGGTGTGAATCGCTATAGAATCATTAGGTTTAATAACATAGAACCTATAGGCCTTGGAATGCTCGACATATCCAACAAAGATGCAATCAATACCTTTCTCACCCAAAGTTTTCCTTTTGGGTTCGGGCAGTCGAACAACCGCCTGACAACCCCAAACTCGAATATAACTCAAGTTAGGCTTTTTCTTGAACCAAATTTCATATGGGGTAATCTTGTTCCTTTTATTAGGAACTCGAATTAATAAGTAACAAGCCGTTAACATGGTTCACCCCAAAATCTATCACTCAATCCCGAGTAGGATAACATAGAGTTCACCATTTCTTTGAGAACTCTTTTTTTCTGTTCCGCTACACCATTTTGTTGTGGTGTATAAGGCGCCGCAGTCTCATGAATAATTCCTACGGATTGGAAAAACATGGGGGTGATATACTCCCCACCACAATCGGTGCATAAACATTTTACAAAACAATTCATTTGCAATTCAACCTCCGTTTTATAAATTTTAAATTTGTCCAATGCTTCATCTTTTGAAAGTAACAAAAATACATAGCAAAAACGTGAAGTGTTGTCAATAAAAGTAACAACATACTTTTTATTACCCAAAGACGGAGTTGAATGTAAATCACAAATATCGCTATGAATTAATTCAAGCACCGACGAGTCCCTTTTCACGTTAGGAAAAGGTTGCCTAGTGATCTTTGTTAACATGCAAGTTTTACATTTTTCGGTTTTAATGTCAAAGGCCGGAATAAGACCGTCTTTTGACATTTCAACCATTCTTTTAAAATTCACATGACCAAGCCTTGCATGCCATAAACTAGAACAACAAGATTTTCATTTGCAGCAAAACAGAATTTGAAACAAAACTCTTTTTATTTAAATTTAAATTTAACATAAACATATCATTCATCAAATAACCGAATCCTACAAAAGAGCCACCCTTTGAGAAGATAAACTTGTCGTACTCAAATACTTGCCTATATCCTAACTTATTCAAGACATTACCGGAAACCAAATTCTTTCGAATTTATGGTACAAACAAAACGTCTAAAAGTTCAATTATTTTTCCAGAACTAAACTCTAGCCTAACTAAGTCACGTCCAAGAATGGGAGAACTCGAATCGTTTCCCATGTGTAACACGGATCTGTCTTCAACCGGTTCCAAAGTGGTGAACCAACGTCGATCCTTGTACACATGACTCGTGGCACCCGAGTCGATCCACGAAGCAAGATCATCATCCTGCACATAAAATGATTCGGATATTAGTGGTACATAATTCAAATTTGAAACAAAAGTAGGGTCAAGAAACTGACCTTGCCATGTTTTTATCCTTGGATCCTTGCCCACCACCACTTGTGTTTACTCCACTCTTATTCTTGACAACCCGATAATCCCGCTTGAGATGGCCGGTCATACCACAAGTAAAACAGGTTAATTTAACCTTTTTGTTGGCCCTTTCTTGGCTTCATTGAACTTGCGTTTCCCTTGAAGTTGTTGGATTTTCCCTCTTCCACTATGTTCACTGAAGGGGTAGAAACCTCTTTTATCTTAGGTTTCTCAGCCTCTTGTACCCGAAGAGATCCCTCTATGCGCAAGTGACTACCGATTTGTACAAGGGACAACTCTTCCTTCTTGTGTTTCAACATGTGTTTGAAATCTTTCCAAGAGGGGGGCAATTTATCAATTCCCCATCACAGACCTTGAGTCCACCATCTTGTAATTTTTAAAATTACTAACGAGGAACTTCTTACTAGAAACATCCTCCGCCATGTATTTGGACTCAAGAGAGTCCCATAGCTCTTTGGCAGACTCGACATTTTAATAAATGTCAAAGAGGGAGTCACACATACTGTTTAGGATGTGGCCACGATAGATGTAGTCGTCGTTCTCTGTAACAGCCAAAAACCCACAGAAGCATCAAGATAACATTACAGCTAATAAAAGGTCCCAATTAACAGGTTACGACATATCCCAACGATGGAAAGTCACACTAGGAGAAATAGAACAATAACTGAGATAGTCTAAGTCTACCGGACTTCGGGCTCCCTCCAAGACTCTACCTCGGCACGCCTCCCAACATCTCTCAGGCGACCTTCTAACTAATTCTTTACCTGAAAAAGGATTCAGTTTGGAAAAGCGAGGGTTAGACCATGTGGTCTAGTGAATTCCCTTCTAACGGTAATTTAAGCAACGTATAAAATTTACTTCGCATCAATAGCAATCGATAAGTTTAAATAACAAAAAAATAATAATAATAATATCGAAAACGGTTTCACACCGTTAGAATTTCACAACGAATCAACTCCATCACCTCGTGATGTCCACGCTCGGGGCCCCCAGTAGATCCCCTTTTTATCTTGGCCCCCCAGTAGATGCCATTTCCGTGTGCGCTAGAAACAGATTCAAGGCACACGACTCCATTTGGATCCTCAATCAATCGACAATTCATAATGAATAAACATAATAATCGTAAATAAAACGGAAACCTTTCATTATAAAGCCAAGTGAACCGTATATCACGTTCCAACCATAAACGGCACCAACACAATTCAAGCATTTGAGAATTAAACACATTTTCATAGGAACGGGAAAAATAACAAGGGAACTCACCTGTAATCATGAGACTAGACACCCGAACTGGACTCACCCCAACGATACGAGCTCCTACACGGAGAACATAATTTTAATAGTTTGCTACCGATTATCCTTGCTCTCACTTACCCAAACCCAAACAGGAAACCCCCTAACGTTTGTCCTAACAGGTTGGTCACTCGACTTGTACCCGGGTCTCGATTCAAGAGCTCCCAGGTCCTTCCCGGTCGATGATCCCAGTGGAGAGTCATGGCCCGGTGTCCGGATGGGGTAACTCCCGGTTAGTCCCGTGTTTAGTGACTCTCGGCTCGAGGATTCTGATGGCAACATGAACCCGGGGATGGGCGACAACCCCATCGATCCCCATTTCGGTTTCTTCCATAAAAGAAAATTACATTCGATATCACCATCATTTATTCTCAGATTACCCCAATCTATTACACCTCCATGATTTTACCAGCTCATTACCGAAGTTCCCAAACCTTGATTTCATTTCTTGAAACTTATAAAACGAGGGTTTGATAAAAGATATTTTTTTCTCACCAGATCAAGGGTTCAACCTAAATAGAGATTGGATTGGTTACCTTTTGAAGAAGAAGAACTCCACTGGCTTCCTACTCCGATTCCAAGAATCAAGCTCTTCAATGGTCTAAATCTCCACAAAGTTCTTCCATCCTCCTTTTTCCTTCTATCAGTGCCGCACCCACCAAGAAAATGACCAAATGAGGAGACGTTTAAGATTATAAATATTATTAGGTCTAATTTCTCAAAGAGGTCCCCAAGCTTTCTATTATATACGAAAATGATCACCACTTAAGATTTTCCGACATCGGACACCGGAACTAACGGTTGTTACACATCTTTTTGTCCCAAAATTACCTTTTTGGTCCTCTAAAATAACATGAACCAACCCACACCTACACTTCTACTGATTTTCCAAACTAGGATATAATTTTTTTTTTCTTTTTGGGTTATTACATTCTCCCATTTTCCGCAATGCCGAGTCATCTCCAACGTCTCGTCTTCCATCACCTCCAGCATCGGAGTGCTTAACATGTACACGACCTTCAACATGGTCAACAAGAAGTGCATCTTCTTCTGCCATCGTCGAAAATCGACGCCTTCGAACTTCTCAAGTTTGGTGAACTTCGTCATCATATCTCTCACAGATTGATCACTTGCCATCGCTCTCATGATGAACAAATATCACTAAAGAATGTTGGGGAGGGTGCAAATAATAGAAGGAGAAGAAGAGAGTGATCAGAACTCGGATAAAGAATTAGAGATCACATGAGAGCTCGCTTTCCTTAAGTGATATTTCGACCCTATTCTGTCCGGGTATCACGAAATTCACTCGAGGATAATCTCAATTCACCGTATCGATTTAGGCAGAAATCGATCCTATTTAAACACCTTGAGAATCATAACCGACCCTATATTAATAATGATAATAATACCCCATTGAATGATATTGATTGTTGGACATAATGGTGGCGGTTACAAAATTGATATCATAAAAGGAGCGGATACAAAAACGATTTCACAGTGCACCACGCGGGTTGACCCGCGCAGGGCACTATTCCGTCTCCACTTCCGGTGCACGGCGGCGGGTTAACCCGCGGCACAACCCACCCGCGTCGCGGAAAAAACATATCAATTTCAAAACTGATAAAACCACCAAACATGACCATCCAACGATTACATGACCATCCAACGATCCCGGGTCATAGTTAGCTTACACGAGTGTGCAATCCACACCTCACAACTCGTGTTATAGCTTAACTACCTACCCCATTATTATCTTGTGAATCCAATTACATAAAATGAACCTATGATTTCACTAACATCACCAATATGACATATGAGGTTCGGAAACATGTTTTTTTTGTGCGTAAAAAGGGGACGGAACCCAGGTTGCTAATAAACTGCAGAGGTTTTCATGTGACCAAATGTGGAATAACCAATATGTGCTCATACGAAATATCTAAAGCCTCTTTTTTTCTTATTCGATCTCTATATATGTTTATTTTATAATCATATCAATATCTATTTGTGACGTACCGCACATCATATTAGGAAGAAAGCATATTCCACCGGAAAAAGCAAAAAGTGTTTTGATAGTTACGTTTTTTATATCAACAAAACCCCCAAGCTAATTAATGTTTGTGGATTCAAATCGGAAGACATCGGTAGTGTGGGGTCCCGTGCAACCGCTCGACCAATTTTCGCAAGTAGAATTTTTTTTGGTATGAAAGGCAACGTTAAACTTTACAAAGAAACCGAAAAAATTCCTTCGAAATCAACCAAAAGAACTTAAAAAAAATCCCTCGAAATCAACCAAAAAACTTTAAAAAATCCCTCGAAATCCAAAAAAACATTAAAAAATCCCTCAAAATGGTGGAATTTAGTTAAAAAGACATCGGACGACTTTGTGGGCCTTTGATCCACCACAAATGTGCACCCGCTCGACAAAAGTCCTGGGTCCTCCACTGGAAGATAGCATTTGAAAGATCAGAAAATAGTAGTAATTAATAAGAAAACACAAACTTTAGGACCACCGGCAGAAAATTTCTCTACAAGATTATCACAAACAAAATAGTAAGGGAAATAGTTACACTAGGACCCAAACCTATGATGACAATAACAATTGCAAAATTGTTGGTTTTGATCAATCTATTGTTTGTTGTTCGCTTGGGGTTTATCACCAAGCTTTATCTTAATTAATGATTTGTCTACCTCATCCCTACGTGGTAATCCTCTCGAGCTCATGAACTTGAGTATCACTCAGCTTTGTAGTGTTAAGGGAGAAATTAGTCCCTTTTGAATTTGGATGGTTTTAATGTTTTTTCGGATATTGAGAGACTTTCCAGGAAGTTAAGTTACCTTAATGTAACACCCTCAAATTTGGAAAAAACAACTAATTTAAAATTTTCAATAATATATCAAATGAAGGATAAAATCTCTTTGTACAAATCAATACTTGAAATACCTCAAATGGAATTCTAGATTTAACCTCAACAAATAATAAATCAAGTCTTATATAAAGACTACATAAAGGTCACGTGTTACTAAACCCATCAACAATTGCTATCTCTAAATGTGCGGAAGACATCACCCATTAGCTATATCCATCTCGTGTGTCCAACTAGGACTTAACTCTTCACGGTGTCGCTAGTACCACTCCCATCAATCACCTGATGCACATGCTGACAAATAAAAAGGGTTAGGCTTAACGCCTAGTGAGTTCAAGAGTTTTCAACATTTATATGAAATTGAAGAATGGTTTTTAAATCAAGGTTTCTAAAAAGGAATATACAAAAATATGAAAGCAACATCTTCCCAAAAACCCACTATTTTCATGATGAAAACCCCCAATACAAAACATTCTTTCAAATATGAATTCAAAACTCAATATTTACACAAAACGTTAATAATGATAAATGTCCAAACATTGTAAACATGGATAAAAACTCTGTTATCCAAAAATACTCCAAACATTGATAAGGTTCAATATAAAAAAACCACAAATCATGGATAAACTCTATATCCAAAATCAACACCTTTTGGTGATAGGGGAGACCCGTTTCCATTGAACGTGAGTATGCCACGTATCTATGTTATATGAGCATCACTTATGGTAAATAAACATTGACATCAACCTTATCCGGGTCTTTAGTCAAATGAGCCAACAAGCTCAACTATATCCAAGTCTTTCGTTTAGAAAGTCACCGAGTTCAACCTTATCTGGGTCTTTAACTTGGGATCTCCCAAATCCAAGTTAAGCTCGTTCACTAGAAATGACAGACACAACGGACGGACTACATGGTCATCAAGTTCAATTCGATCCAAGTCTTTACCTTGAGTCCGTCACTACGGATCACACGGTCATCAAGTTCAACTCTATCCAAGTCTTTACCTTAAGTCCTCCGCTAATCCGAGTTTCTAGTTACAACACATGGATAACTATTCCATTCCAGACCGACTCTTATGCCTATGGATCCAACACATTACAGTATAAATTATATGACTCCTAATGAATGACCACCGTACTCAAAACATGTAACTTAAAAATAAATATGACATAATTGCATATAACTCCAAAAGCTCAACATAGAGCAAATTAAACCGGACAAATGTCCACAAGACTCTTCTAAATCAAACCGAGTCAAAAGCTCAAAAACTCAATAACTCCATGCTTATGTGACTACTAAATAAAAGCCAACATAGGTCAATAAAATGCATTTAACTAACGTTTATGCAAACACATATTTCAGAAGTATGATTACCTCCAAAAACTCATCATTGACATTCTCCAACATGAAATCATACTCCTTATATTTCTAAAATGTCCCATAATGCAATAATATGCCATTTCCAAAACAAATACACCCAACATGCATTATTGTCAAATAATTCTCCATTTGTAAACAAATCAACAAAACAACCCACTATTATGATTTATTCATTAAAATGTCCAAAAACCCAAATGTGGGTATTTCCCAAGTTTTGTAAAATCAAATGTACCACATATGTAAATATCATCAAAATCAACACATTTGACAAATGGCAAGGAAAATATTTCAATACATAAAAGTAGACATTTTTGGCATGTACATAGTTTTCACAAATCAACTCGAACTCACTTTGCTAGATTTAGGCTAAATCTAGGTTTTACCCCAAAAAATTTGAATACTTTTGATGAAGACTTGAAATCTCTAAGCAATCTACCTAGATCTTAGATCCAACACATCCACAAGGTTTCCTTCACCACACAAGTCATCAAAATCATACCCAAGTTCAAGGATGAATGGGAAAAGGATGAAAACATCAAACCCTAGCTTAACAATAAGAAAGATAAGGAGATTACCACCCCAAAATAATCTTGAATCTTCTAATAAACTTCAACACTCGTAATCTATCCTTGAAGAGCTCTAAAAAATGAAGCCATAGAAAGAAGAATCACCAAAATCGTAGCTAAAATGAGGGAGATATGAGCAAATGAAGAAAACTAAAGAAAATCGGGCATTTAACCCTCTGGACCCCGACCGCGATTGTGACATGCGATTGTGCCATAAGGTACAATCGCGATCACAATCTCCCCATATGTACCGAGACTTTTTTGTGCTATAGTGACATCTGTCACACAATCACGGGAACAATCGCCCGATCGTTCCTCGACCATTTTCTTGGCCATTCACCAATCATTCTCCTGACTATTCCTCTACCGTTTTCTTGGTCTCTCCTCTAAATTTATTTTATAAATAACACCGAATTGACGGGTGTTAAACTTAATACAAAAATTAAAAAATGGTGGGCTGATAAGGCCTTGTTCAAGAATCAACTCTATAAGGAGCCGTCATGTAGAATAGATGCGATCGATATGGTAGCTGAGGTAGGCCTTCTTGACGGAGAGTCTTTTAGAGAAAGAATGGAGTGTGTTAGCAAAACTCAGGATATTAAATCTAAGGGGCTGCTCGACTTTAGACATAAATCTCGTTTGAGGTGGACTCTTGAAGGAGATGAAAACTCGAGATTCTTCCACGTGACCTTAAATAACAATATTAAGAAGTCGAGAATCAGTGGTCTAAACATCCGTGGAGAATTGGTCTCAGCTCATAGTCATATAAAAGAGGAAATCTTTAGATTCTTCCAAGATAAATTATGTGAATTGTGAGCCATTCACTCCTCTTTCCGGAACATTAACTTTAAAAAACTTTTGGAGGATTAGAAAATCATTTTGGAGAACCCGATTAGGATGGAGGATGTAAAAGGAACGATGTGGGCTTGTGGAAGTGATAAAGCACCAGGGCTAGACGGGTTTTCGTTCTGCTTTATTAAAAATTCTGGGACGTGGTTGGTTCAGATGTTTTCTTTTGGTCAAATTATTCGAGCAACTTTCAATTATTAACTCCGACAACAACTCTTCCTTCATCTCACTTGTCCCAAAAGTGAAAGATCCTCTCAACTTAGCTGAATACCGACCTATCAACCTTATCGGGTGTACTAGTAAAATCATCTCCAAAACTTTGGCGGAAAGACTTAAAAAGGTGATGGGCTCATTGATCGGTTGAGAGCAATCAACCTTTATCCAAGGTCGTAGCATTCTTGACAGACCCTTGGTGATCAATGAGACTATTTCTTGGGCAAAAAAGCGTAATAAGAAAATGTTTTTATTCAAGGTGGACTCGAAAAAGACTTCAACAATTTGAACGAGAATTTCTCGACGAGGCGATGGCTCAAATGATGTTCGACTCGACTTGGAGAAGGTGGATCTGGGCTTGCATTTCCTTGGTAGAAAGCTCGGTCCTTGTCACAGGGCTCCGACAAAATTAAGAGTTTAAGATCGAGAAAGGAATCTGGCAAGGAGACCCGTTTTCCCCGTTCTTGTTTAACATTTAATGTGGCTTTGGTGGAGGCTCGGGAAAAAAACCCCTTGAGAGGGGTTCGGCTATCAAACCTTGGACCCAAAATCTCCATCTTTCAATATGCATTCTTAGCATAATGTAGTCTCAGTAATGCTAGAAATCTTATCCGGGTTCTGAGGTGCTTCCAACTAGCATTTGGGCTCAAGGTGAATCTTGCTAAAAGTCGATGTGATCAATTCAGAAGTCTTGGAAATGATACGGGTTTTGAATTGCTTGAAAGGTTCACTTTCGATGAAATATCTTAGTGTCCCGGTGGGTGTTAAAATGACTAGAGCAACCTCTTGGCTCCCGATCATCGAAAAATTCAAAGTAAGTTATCGACATGGAAATATTGAAGTCTCTCTTTCGAGGGGGAGGATTACATTGTGCAAGTCTGTTTTGGGCAGCCTCAAGTCACATCTCTTCTCTCTATTCAAGATCCCTACGATGGTTATAAACAAATTGGAGAGTATATGCAACCACTTTTTTCTAGGGAGGCAATTTAGAGAATAGAAAAATCACTTGGGTGGCTTGGAGTAAATCTCGAAACTCAAAGGATAAAGGGGGTCTAGATATTGGAAATCTCAAGCCGCATAATCTTGCTTTGATAGGCAAATGGTGGTGGAGATTCAGAGAAGACGTGGCACTTTGGAAGGAGGTGATATGCACAATTCATGGCCAAGACGAAAGATTGGGTGTCGGTTTCCGAGTGGTTACAAATCTAGCACTTGGGGGCGATCAACCAATTAAAAACTTCATCTAATTTTAATATCAATTTTGGTGATCTTTTTGCTTGTAACAAAATGTTGGAGCTGGACACCCGAAGCTAGCGGGATTTTCTCAGTGGATGGACTTAGAAAGATGATAGACAACAACCTACTAGCCTATGTTCATGCAAAGACCTTATAGATAAAATCCATCCCACGGAAAGACAACCTTTTGTTTTGGGGTGCCCGAAAAACTTCGTGCTCGATGCAATTTGTCTAGTAGGGGAGTCGGAGTCCGCTCTACCATCTATTGTGTTTGCAACATTAGTGATGAGACCGAAAGTCTCGATTGTTCTTTAGCGAGAGTTATGGGCGCTTCTGCATCAATGGTGGCCCGAGATCCCATCAACATCGTCATCATTTGAGGAGGTTACGGAGTTGATATTAAACCCTACCGGAGAGAAACTATCAAAATTGTTGTTGTCTTTGATCTATCTTGCAGTCCCTTGGGTGCTTTGGAGGAGTCGGAATGGGAAAGTTTTCGATAGCAAGATACAGTCTACCCGTGAAGCCACATATGAGGTTTAATTTTTTTCCTTTCTGTGGGTTCAAAAAGAGTCAAGTCGGGGAAGAAAATTAGGTGGGAAAACTGGAGTTGTAATCTCTTTTATGTTTTTTGGGACTATTTGTAATCTAGCGTCTTGATAGGTTCCTATTTTATTAAATTTGTTCTATGCTATTCAAAGAAGAGAGAGAGAGAGAGAGAGAGAGAGAGAGAGAGAGAGAGAATGCATTAGTAATTTTACATCATATAAGAGAACAATATTTATGAATATGCATCATCAATTTGTAACTATAACAAAATCGGTTTTATAGGATGTCAAATATGTCTAAATGTCCTAATAGACTATTTTATAGAATGCAAGTTTATACTTTATAGGACCAAACAATTGTGGGACTGACGTAAAAATGTTACAATAAGTTGATAAAATGGTTTTGGACGTTCTGTAAAGTTTTTTATGACCATTTTGAAACAAATTGTCTTATTCATTTTTCATATATCACCTTTAATTAGTGTCCTAGGAACATGTTTTTTTATAAGACGTTTCTTTTTCAAATAGTGTCAAATAAATATACTAATAAGACGTTTTATTTTAAAAGTGTTCTTAACAGATTTTTAGGATGTCCAAAATTGTCAAATCAACTTATTTTAGAAAGAGAGTTTATTTTATAAATTGGAAGGTACATTTTGAAAGTTGGGTGGCACCAACAAGGTTATGGCATTGTTTGGCAAAAATAAGCTACCTTATTTTCTGGGTACATGTTTTGATGACCATAAGTTAGCTTTTTGATAAGCTACTTGAACTATGTTTGACAAACTAGCTGATAAGCTGATAAGCAACGTTTGGAAAAAACTAGCTTATAAGATGTAAAATTACCAAAAAGGACATCTAGCAAAAATAATCAATTACAATATTTAATAATATAATTAAAATAAATTTATAGTAATATAATATATTAATTAATGCAAATAAGGTAGTAAATAACATAATACGTTAGTTAAATTTTTTTGAAATTTATTATATATATATTATAAATTTTGAATTTTAAACCAAATTAAAAAAAATACATTAACTTATTATTTTAAAAAACCGTTACATATAATATGGAAAAAATAATCAAATAATAAATACAAAAATAATTATAATTGATAACTAAAATATATTGATCAATATTAAAAAAATTGATATAATTATCAATAATTCTAAATAATTAAAATTTTATATCAATATATAATTAAAACTTGTGTTATATTTTTCAGATAATATTAATTAATATTTATTAGTTAATAATTATAAATTTTAATAATTAATATTTATTTATAATTAATAGTTAATATATAATAATAGATATTAATTATGACATAATTGGAATAATCACAAAAAACTTCTAATAAACTACTCCAAGTAGCTTATCAAAAAGCTAACTTATGTTCATCCATACATATATCCAGAAAATAAGCTAGCTTATTTTTGCCAAACAATGCCTTGGAGTAGCTTATGAGGAGTTTTTTTATGAATATTCCAATTATGCCTCATTAATATTCATTATTATATATTAACTATTAATTATAAATAAATATTAATTATTAAAAGTTATTATTAATTAATTAATATTATCTGAAATCATAACATAAATTTTAATTATACATTGATATTAATTTTTAATTATTCAGAATTATTGATACTTATATCTGTTTTTTTAATATTGATCAATATATTTTAGTTATCAATTATTGTTATTTTTGTAATTATTATTTGATTAATTTTTCAATATTATATGTAACAGTTATTTAAAATCATAAGTTAATATATATATATATATATGTATATTTTAAAATTTGGTTTAAAATTCAAAATTTATAATATATATAATAATAAATTCAAATTCTTTTAATTAACATATTATATTATTACTACCTTATTTGTATTAATTAATATATTATATTACTATAAATTTGTTTTAATTATACTATTAAATATTTTAATTGATTATTTTTTTCTAGATGTCATTTTTGGTAATTTTACATACTCATAAGCTAGTTTTTGTCAAATGTGACTTTTTTAATCGGCTAGCTTGTCAGATACCGGCTAGCTTGTCAGTCATAAGCTAGCTTATAAGCTATGTTTACCAAACATAGCCTATATAAGTAGCTAAAAATAAATGAGGAACTAGTTCTGACGAAGGTTTAGAACGATTTTAGCAAGAGTTTCCTAAAACTTAAATATTGGGTGTGTATTACAAACGTTATTGCGATACACCATTTTTTTTCTTGGATTACTCTAGTATTTGGATAATATAAGTTTTTGCTTCTTTGTCTTGCAAATCTTAGAATGTATCGCCCATACGCAACAAATGTGTTAGAAATTGGGGTTGGGTGTAGCCAAAATGACTTGGATGGAAAAAATCAAACATGTATGTAACACTTTTTTGAAGTAATATTTCGACCCTTTTCACAATCTTACGTATCCCAAAGTTCACTTTGGGATAATTCAAATTCGCACCCTAGATTCTAAGGAAAAACTGAGAGCAAAAACACATGAGACTATGTCATGTTTCATATGTTTATTGAAATCAAATATTCCACGAACTTAACAGTACACTAGTACACTTCTAGAGGCTTTGAATAACTAATCCATCGTTAAAAGTCATAGTCGTTAAGAACCCATTTCGAAAAACGAATTTGATTGCAAGATGTCAAGAACCTATTTCGAAAACCTTATTGAAATCAAGGGGGTTCAATTGTCATTTTGTCAAAATCACTAGACAGTTACGTATCTAGATATTTGACTAACAAACATTTACATGAACATCAAGTAATTGTCCAAATCAAGGAACATTCATCTAATATTGACATTGAACATACAATTCCAACAAATAAACTTGTCCTAATCTGATTACAATGGAATCTCAAAGTAAATATATCCAAACCAAAATATTGACTATTGTTCGAAGTGAGAAATTAGCCACACATGGATAAACTAGGGTTTTAAATATCAAAACCACAGAGAAATTACTAAATATGAGAAGAAATTGATGAGTGATGCTTCCGATCGCTCCTTAGTGTTTGTTTATGGTTTCAACCGTAAGTTCATACCCCGTATGCAACCTTTGTGCGTGACCGTCACATGACAATTTTGTGCATCATAAGTCCATATCCGTTATGCACCCTTGCATGCGACCCTTGCATGGCGGTAGCATGTGAGGGTAGAATTTTTCTCTGTTATGCCTATCTTTGACCACTTGTTCTGTACAACCCTCTTAAGCATGACGACCATTTTTCCTCAGTTTTCTTGTCAGGATCGAATTCTCAACAAGAATAAATTCTCAGAAACTAATATCAAAGAAGTTTGCGGAATAACACTTTGATATTCAATGAAACTGTAAATCAACACAGTAAATATGAAGAACAAACTTGTAAACTTGTATTGAATGCTTTAAAGTTACAAGATTACACACTCAACCTCAATATTGATGAACAGGCTCACCAATACGAATTCTACTTCTCTAGAATTAGGATCTATGCCTTGAGGTTGATTTTCTCTCTAGAACTAAAACTTAGAATGAATCAATTAATCTATTCTATCAAATCTGTACATATACTGAATAAAAAGATAATTATAATAAATAAAATATCTTCAGTATATCTTCCATGTATATCTCTAAGCTTCCATGTATATCTACATATTATCCAGCTGTTAACCTTTCATGCGAATCTTCATCATATAAGCAGTATTAATCTTCAGCAGCATTAATACTCTGAGCAGTATTAACTACTAGCAGTATTAACTACTAGCAGTACTAACTAGCTAAGCAGTACTAACTTTGTTCAAGCAGCACTAACTTTGACTAGCAGTATTAATTCCACTAGCAGTAGTAACACTCAGCAGTATTAACCTTTAAGTCTTCTAGCAGTAGTAACTTTGAACTAGCAGCATTAACCATACTTGATGAATTCTTCAGTTCCCAACAATCTCCCCCTAACTTGACTTTTAGGAAGAGAAGTCAAGTTCTTCAAATTTTCTTCAAGATGCTCCCAAAACTCTATCATGACCTAAATTCCAGTGTTTGCATCCAATCCCAAACTCTGATTAATTGTTCTTTGAATCAAATATTTAGCCATTTCTGAATCTGGAACACATCTTAACTTTTTCTTCAGCATGGCATGAAGCTTCAATCTGCTATGATTGTACACTCTATCCACTAGGAAGTATTCAGTGTGATTTAAATCCAAAGTCACTGTATATACTCCACTAATTTCATATAGAGTCCAACTGTTGACTGACTTGAATACATTCTTGATCACATGCTCTACTTCTTCAGGTTTGAACATCATACACAGATACTCCATTACCAGTTTTGTAATTGAAATCCCTGGAGCCTTCAGTATATCTGCATACAACTTCATTCCTATCTCAAACATCTCTTCAAGATCTGACCTAGAGCATGTTCTTACAATCTTTGCCCAAGTATTGAACACCTCATACTTTTCATCCTTCCTTTTTAGCCTTATGTATTCCTTTTCATCCACTGTCAATGTATCCCAGAGAATGACCTCATGAGGCTTTACTCCTACAGGTTCTGCTGAAATTGGTTCAGGCACTTTGTCCATCACTACCATATACAAATTTACATCATCTGTGTTTGATGGCTCTTTCTGTTTAGATGACTCAGGTGCCCCTTCTTCTTCAGCAACCTTCTCAGCTTCTCCTTCAACTATTCTAGGCTTCTTGATTGACTTTCTCCTAGCCATCATCTTTGTTCTCTTTAAAGTCCTTAGACTTTCTCCCAAAGTAGCTTCTTTCTTTGATGGTGTTTCCTGCTCATCTGGAAAGGGCTTTTGTATCAGAAGATCATTTCTTTCTTTCATCCTTTTCTCCATCTCCACCCTTGCAGTTTCATTCCCCTGCAGCTTTAACATCTCTGAATCATATAGCTCTTTAATCTTCTCAAAAGACATTTTGGAGAACATCTCCTTTTTGACTCCTACAGCACCTTTGAGAAATATAATCATTTTGTTTCTCTCTTGGGTACCTAGGAAAGTCTTTGAGGGTTGTCTCTTCTTTACAGCTGTTTTCACTACTGATTTCTTCATAGTTGCAGCTTTCTTCTGTGCAATTTCAGTTGCCAGACTCAGTTGATAAGCTTCATTCAGTTCAGCAGCTAGAGCTTTTGCCATCTCCCTGTCCTTTTCCATCTGAACTCTTTCTTCCTTTTCAATATCCTCTTGCATCTTCCTGGCTAAGGCTTCATCTGATTCAACCAACCTTTGCTTCTTGACCGGTTGATCAGATTCCACCATCTTTGCTTTTCCTTTGTCTTTGTTCATTGTCTTCTTACTGTTATCTTTCTTGATCACTTCACCTTGTTCTTTGATGATTACTCCTTTGGTCTTTGAAGTGACCTTGGGAGTATCATTCTTGGCTTTAAGTAAGGTTTCTGCAATCTCAAGATCTGTTAATACTTCTTTCACTGTTTCTGCTGCTTTATTTATGTCAGCAGTAGTAACCGTTTTTGCTGCTTCTTGTGTTTCTATTGGCACTGAATCTCTTTCTGTTTCTGCTTCCTGCTCCCCCTCAACATCACATTTCTCTCCATTAAGCTCCCCCTCTCTTTTGGCTTCTTCCATGTTGATCTCCCCCTTTTTGGGAGCATCATTCTCAGATTTCCTTCTCCTTAGTTGGAATTGCTTTCTCTTCTTTCTCTGTACCAGACTGATCACCATCTTCTTCAGCTTAGCAATCTGTACTTGTTGTGACAGAATGACCAGCTTCATTTCTTCAATTTCTTTGCCTTGTTTGAGAACATCTTGATTGATGTTCCCCATTGTTTCCATCAATTCATAGTAAGTATATCTGTCCTCACCCTCTCCAGAAGTGTTACCCTCTTTTGAAGGATCATTGGATCTTTTTATAGTGAAAGTCTTCTGCCTAGCAGAAGCACTATCCACCCCCTTGGTTTCTTGGCACCAGGGACCTTTGAATGATTGCTCATTCAAAGTTGCCATGGGGGAGGTCTTATTGATGTTGCCACTGTCCTTCTCTGTGCTAGCAGAAGTAGTGGCAGCCTCAGTACCCATATGCTCTACCTCCTCCTCAGAGAGCACCTCCTTTGGGTTGGGAGACACCCTTGTGGATTCCCTTTGGATATTCTCTACTGGAGAATGCTCCAATAGAGGGCTTAAAGGCTGAGTGGGTGATGGTACAAGAAGGGAAGGAGCCTTCTTTACCTGTTTTCTTTGATAAGTTTGGGTGATTGGTGAAGTTGGCTTGTCAAGAAGAGACTGGGGAATTGATTTAGAGAGGGAAGGTTGGGATTGGCTAGCAGTGGGTTGGTCTAATGAGGGCCTTGACCCTGCTACCATACCTTCATTGGTTTGGGACACCACCATCATTGTAGAGAACAATGGGGTGTCAACTCCTTCCGAGTCCCCAGCAGATCTTCTCATATTTGAGAAAACCTTGCCTTTGGGGGGTTTAGGTACATATACCCCAACAGGTTGAGGTATATCCGTCAATTCATGAGTAATAACTTCTTGGACAAACCTGGGGTACATAAAGAAACTCTTTTTGTTTCCCATGTTTGAGACAAGATCACTGAAAATCATTTTAGAAAAGTTATACTTTCTGGCAGTGGCCAAGCCCACCAAAGCATAAGCAATGGTGCTGCTGAACTCACTCCATCCAGTAGTCTTTTTGGAGATACAGTGCATAAGAGTATGGACAAAGAAACGCCATTGGGGTGAAAATTTGGCTTTTGAGAATTTGAACACACCCAATGGGCCTCCATACCCCATTCTTGTAAGATTGGAGAACAGTTCATCGTTTGGGATAGAAGTTATACCAGAGGCATCGTCTAGACGTAGACTGATGCGAATAACCTCTTCAGTAACTGTTAGTGATTGTTCACAGATTCTTGTCTTGATCATTTGCACACCATTCTCAGCAACAATGGTGGCATTAGCCCAGAACTGTCTTTGATGCTCGATATAGATTGTAGGAGATACAGTAAGAGCATGAGCAATATGGCTTGACTTGAGGAAATCCACAATCTGATGAAATCCTGCAGCTTGCTTTGGCTTTTGTAGCATCGCGATCTCATTGTGCTCGTCGATGAATGCCATGGATGCCATTGATCTTAGTGAACAACGTGCCTGAAAGCTTCGAACTTGAGAGAGAAAGGGTTTAGAGCGCAAGTGAATAGTATGCAGAGAGTCGTTATAAGCTTTTAGGCGGGCAAAGAGTATTTATAGTATTCGGAACATAAGCAGTATTAACCTAGAGCAGTATTAACTACTAGCAGTATTAACTACTAGCAGTATTAACCTAGAGCAGTATTAACTACTAGCAGTATTAACTACTAGCAGTATTAACTGAAAGCAGTATTAACTACTAGCAGTATTAACTACTAGCAGTATTAACTGAAAGCAGTATTAACTACTAGCAGTATTAACTGAAAGCAGTATTAACTACTAGCAGTATTAACTACTAGCAGTATTAACTACTAGCAGTATTAACTACTAACAGTATTAACTGAAAGCAGTATTAACTGAAATACTCCTTTAAACTTGCTAAACACTGAGTACTGCTATGCATATCCTGAAAAAGAAGATTAGTAACACCAAGAATAAATAATATACAGGTATAGAACCACTTTTTGAGAAGGGGATTATTCAGAGTTGATCATTCCCACACTTGTTACCAAGAAAGTGAATCTACCCACATCAAAAGCTTTAGTGAATAGATCAGCAAACTGATTATCAGTGTGAACTTTTACAACTTGAATAAGTTTCTTTTCATTACAGTCTCTTATGAAGTGATACCTGATCTCAATGTGCTTTGTCTTAGAGTGCTTGACAGGATTATTCACAATGCTGATAGCACTGCTATTATCAATAAAAATGGGAGTGTGTAGAAAGGTTACCCCATAGTCCAGCATTTGATTCTGAATCCATAAGACTTGAGAACAACAACTTGCAGCTGCTATGTACTCTGCCTCTGTTGTAGATGTGGACACTGTGGTTTGTTTCTTGCACTGCCATGAAACTAGTCTAGCACCCAAAAACTGACATCCTCCAGAAGTAGATTTTCTGTCCAAGTTTGCTCCACCTAGATCACTATCTGAGTATGCAAGTAGGTCAAAGGATGAGTCATGAGGATACCAAAGTCCCAATCTGGGTTGCCCTTTGAGATATCTGAATATCCTCTTAACAGCTTGATAGTGAGATTGCTTTGGCCTAACTTGGAATCTTGCACACACACAGACTGGAAACATTATATCTGGCCTTGATGCTGTGAGATACATGAGAGAGCCAATCATGGATCTATAATGATGCACATCCATATCCTCCCCCTCAAGATCTGCTGTTATCTGCTTGTGTGTTTCCATAGGTGTGCTGGCAGGTTTTGACTATGAGAAACCAAACTTGGTTAGAATGTCCTGCACATACTTGGATTGACAGATGAAGATGCCATCTGACTTCTGTTGAACTTGGAGTCCAAGGAAGAAAGTAAGTTCCCCCATGGAACTCATTTTGAACCTTTGATGCATTAGATCCTCAAACTCCTTGCACATGTTGTATCTTGTAGATCCAAAGATAATGTCATCAACATAGATTTGGACCAGCAAGATATCCTTCTTTTTTCTCTTGATAAATAGAGTCTTATCAATGACTCCTTTTTCAAAGTCATTTTCCAAGAGATAGGATGACAGAGTGTCATACCATGCTCTTGGAGCTTGATGCAGTCCATAAAGAGCTTTCTTCAATTTGTATACCCTGTCTGGATAGCTTGGGTTTTCAAACCCTGGTGGTTGACAGACATATACCTCTTCTTCAATTGAGCCATACAGAAAAGCACTTTTTACATCCATTTGATAGACTTTGAAGTTCATGTAAGAAGCATAGGCTAGGAATAGTCTGATTGCTTCTATCCTAGCCACAGGTGCAAAAACTTCTTCATAATCTATACCCTCTTCTTGAGTATATCCTTGAGCCACCAGCCTTGCTTTGTTCCTTATGACAATACCTCTTTCATCTCTCTTGTTTCTGAAAATCCACTTTGTGCCAATTGCTCTGTGACCTTTAGGAAGGTCTACTAAATCCCATACATCTTGTAGCTTGAACTGTAACAGTTCTTCTTGCATTGCTTCTATCCAGCTAGATTCTTTCATAGCATCATGTGCCTTTTTAGGCTCAAGCTGGGATAGAAAACAAGAAAGCACTGAATGCTGTTGATCTTGCATTTCTTGAAGCCTGCTTTGATGTCTAGTCATCATGGGAGAAGAGATATCTCCTATTACCAGCTGTGGAGGATGATTCTTTTGAACTCTGGTGTTATGACTAGGTTCTTCATTCAGTCCAGCCTCTAGATTAGAGTCATGCAACTCAACTGAAGTGTTTTCAGATGCCACTTCTGATTCTTTATTTTCTTGAGTCTCCTCATCTCTAGTTTCTTCTTCACTCTGACTTGGTCCAGTAGATGATTCCTTTTCACAGTCTTCAACAGAATTCACTGTGGGTATGGGAAATATCACAGATTTAGATATACTTTCTGAGACTTGTGTAGTCCCTGTTCCTCCACTTCCTGTTCCTGTATAATCATCACTACTGAAACCAAAAGAATTAGTTAGTGAGTCAATGTCAAATAGCCACTGAGGACCAGACCCAATTGGATTTGGTGTGTTCTCATTGCATTTGACATTGTCACTTTCTTCAATTATTCTGGAAGAAGAGTTAAAAACTCTGTAGGCCTTACTCTGAGATGAATATCCAACAAGAAATCCATCATCTGCTTTACTATCAAACTTACCTAAGTGAGATTTGGTATTGAGAATTGTACAAGGACACCCAAAAGGTTTGAAGAAACCAATGAAAGGTTTTCTTTTATTTAAAAGCTCATATGGGGTCTTGTTCTTTTGCTTGACCACTAGAACTCTGTTTTGGACATAACAAGCAGTATTAACTGCTTCAGCCCAGAAGGTAATTGGCAATTTTGAATCAGCCAACAGAGATCTAGCAGCCTCTATTAGTGTCCTATTTCTCCTTTCAGCAACACCATTCTGTTGAGGAGTCCTAGGAGCACTATATTGTCTCTCAATGCCTTTTTCTTCACAAAAGGTGTTTAGATCAAGATTTTTGAATTCAGTTCCATTATCTGTTCTAATGACTTTTACTCTTTGATTAGTTTGGTTTTCAATTCTTAGAATAAAGGATTTGATAAGTCCACTTGTCTCATCCTTAGTCCTTAGAAAATATACCCAAGTAAATCTGGAGTAATCATCAACAATAACCAAGCAGTAAGATTTCTTGCCTATACTCATAACATTTGTAGGACCAAACAGATCCATATGCAGTAAATGGAGACAAGAAGAAACAGAATTTAACTCTTTGGTCTTATGAGAAGTTTTGTGCTGTTTGCCTTTAAGACAATCAACACAATGATCATCACATGAAAAGACTTTTGAAGGTAAACCTCTTACAAGGTTGTTTTTAACAAGTTTGTTCATAGTCTTGAAATTCATATGACACATCCTTCTGTGCCATAGAGAGGATTCATCTACAGAAGCTTTTGAAACAAGACAATTTAGAGAAGAATCACTATCAACATTGTCCATATCTAGACAGTAAACATTGTCCTTTCTTGGAGTTCTAAGTAGTATCATGTTTTCATCAACTACCTTGAACCCTGGAGCAAGGATCATACATTCAGTATTTGTAAATAATATACTATGTTGTTTGTCACATACCTGTGATACACTTAACAGGTTGTACTTTAATTGATCAACATAGTAGACATCTTCAAATGTCATCTTACCTTTGGTGACATTACCTTTTCCACTTATCTTACCACCAGTAAGATTATCTCCAAATGCAACATGTCCTCCATTAATATGCTTGAAATCCTGAAGTCATGACATGTTGCCTGTCATGTGCCTAGAGCAACCACTATCAACATGCCATATGCTCTTTCCCTTGAGCTGTTGGTTGCCCTGCACATAAGATAGATCAGTTAGTATGAATTAGGAACCCAAGCCAAAGTGGTCTTGGGTACCCCTTTCTCATCAAAATACTTGCATTCTTTCTTGACAAGATTTTTAAAGTTTGATTCCTCATGCTTGGAGTATTTTGTCACAATAATAGGCTTGGAAATATTTTTGCTAGAAGCAATACTGGTTTTAGAAGTACTAACTGCCTTAGCAGCACTTGCATGCTTAGCAGTACTAACCTTGTTAGCAGTAGTAACTGAGTTAGCAGCATTAATATTTTCAGCAGTACTAACACTGTTAGTACTTCTAGGTACCCATAGTAAAATACTTTCTTTTAAAACCTTATTTTTCAATGTGCCTTTACTTTCAAAAGATTTCTTTATCACATGTTTCTTTCCAGCCTTCCTATAACCAACAGGTTTTTGCCCAAATCTTTGAAAGTTCATCTGTTGGTTAATAGGGTTAAAGTAACAATACTTAGCCAAATGATTTAACTTGCCACATATGAAACAAGGTTTTGGTCTATTGATTTTATTCAGATCAACTCCTTGTTTCTGAGCCCATTGATTATTCCAGTTTCTTTGATTTCCTCTTTTTAAACCAGAATTTAGGCTCTTGGCTTTACTGCAATCACACTGTTTACAAGATCCAGGATTCACAACTGTGGTTTGTTTGTAATGGACCTTGTTATCCTTTCCTTTTGTCTTCTCTATCTCCTTGGACTTGACCCAGATTTTCCCACATCCCTCATTGGTGATAATGTTATTTTCTAATGGGATCTTTTTACTCACATCATTATCCCTATACTCACTGGCTTCTTTCTCAGTTAAATCCTTAATTACTACTTCATCCAAAGGATCTATCTTAAAGGCTTTCTCAGATAAGTCCTTTTTCTCCTTGGTTTCTAACAAGTCTGAAGTAGGAGAGATATAATTGTTGTTGTAAGGAGGAGGTGTATTGTTGTATCCAATACCAGGCTTCATCTTGTCATGAATCTGAGCCTTTAGAAGAGAATCCATTGCTTTTGAAGCATATGAAAACTTTTCTATGTCAAGTTTAACTTTAGACAGTTCCTCTTTCATCCTATCACTCTCTTCTAAGGATTTAGACAGTTTGGTCTCTAACTCATTCTTTTCCCACTTCCAATAGTTTGTGTCATAAGAGTGTTGAAGTTCATTAGCTTGAAAGCCTTTGATTTGCTCTTCAAATCTCTCTACTATCAACACATAATCTCTTCTGTCCTTTTCTAATCTTTTGAGGTCATCACACATACTTTGATTGTGATCCCTGTATCTTGTGACAGTGTCAATGCAAGATTTTGTACAAAGATTAGAAATTACCTCAGAGGGAAGATCAGACACTTCTGCCATAAGAGCTTGATTCTGAATGGCTTCCTCAGCTTGATCACTCCAGTCAAATCCCATTCCTTGTTGAGAAACAAGGGCTTGAGCAGGATTCTTGTTTTGATTGTAGCCTCCATTCTGAGCTTGTTGGTGGTTGTTATTTGGAACAGCACTCCTGCATTCTCTAGCAAAGTGTCCTTTCATGTGACACTTATAACATTCCACCTTGGTTTTGTCAAAACCAGCTCCATCTTCTCTTCTTTGAGAGAAGTTATTCCTTCCTGTTCTTTTAATGAACTTCTACACCCTCATTGATAACATGGCCATCTGCCATTTAATATCCATCTCCTCCAGGTCATCAGGGTGAATTTGATCCAGATCATCATTAATCAAAGAATTGCTGCTATGACTGGACAAAAAGGCTTCAAAGATAGTTTCAGTGCCTTTTTCTGAACTTACTCCACTGGCAGTACTAACTGCTTCAGGGTTGGCAGTAGTATCAGTGGATGCTGAGAGAAGTGCAGCATTGTGGATATAACCAGAGGGCTTCTTCTTGGTTTCTACCTCAGTTTCAAAAACTCTTAGATCATTGTATAGATCATCAAGTTCTTTCTCTTCCAGATTGTCACTCTGTCTATATGAGACAGTGTACATAGTCCATTCATCCCCAAGAGATCTGAGGAACTTTCTGTTGATATCTTGTTCCATCTTTACTCCTACAGTAGCCAGTTCACCTATGAGTTTGTTGAACCTATCAAAAGTTTGAGTCATAGACTCATTCTTTGAGGAAGTGAAGTTCTCATACTGCTGCTTTAGAACATCTCTTTGATTTCTTTTGATGCTTTTAGTTCCAGCAAATCTTTTCTCTAGAGCATTCCAGAGAATCTGAGCATCAGTGCAGTTGCAAAATTGATGCTGATATTCATTGGGGATGGCCAAGAGCAGAGTGCTCAAGGCCTTCATCTCTGTCTGTCTGATCTTCCTCTCACCATCTGTCTTTGGTGGAGGTCTTTTCCCATCTGCTCCTATCCTTCCAGCTTCAGAAGGACCATTCTCAATGATATCCCATATTGAGTAGTCAGTGAGAAGAATATATTGTCTGATTCTGATCTTCCACATGTCAAACTCACTGGGTTTGAGCATTGGAACCTTAGAGACCAAAGTACTGCTTGATTCTGTAAGATTTTCCATGATGAATAGATGTTTCTGACTGAGTTTGGCTCTGATACCACTTGTCAGGATCGAATTCTCAACAAGAATAAATTCTCAGAAACTAATATCAAAGAAGTTTGCGGAATAACACTTTGATATTCAATGAAACAGTAAATCAACACAGTAAATATGAAGAACAAACTTGTAAACTTGTATTGAATGCTTTGAAGTTACAAGATTACACACTCAACCTCAATATTGATGAACAGGCTCACCAATACGAATTCTACTTCTCTAGAATTAGGATCTATGCCTTGAGGTTGATTTTCTCTCTAGAACTAAAACTTAGAATGAATCAATTAATCTATTCTATCAAATCTGTACATATACTGAATAAAAAGATAATTATAATAAATAAAATATCTTCAGTATATCTTCCATGTATATCTCTAAGCTTCCATGTATATCTACATATTATCCAGCTGTTAACCTTTCATGCGAATCTTCATCATATAAGCAGTATTAATCTTCAGCAGCATTAATACTCTGAGCAGTATTAACTACTAGCAGTACTAACTAGCTAAGCAGTACTAACTTTGTTCAAGCAACACTAACTTTGACTAGCAGTATTAATTCCACTAGCAGTAGTAACACTCAGCAGTATTAACCTTTAAGTCTTCTAGCAGTAGTAACTTTGAACTAGCAGCATTAACCATACTTGATGAATTCTTCAGTTCCCAACAGTTTTCTCCCACATTTCTTGCCGTCATCAACATAAGACTTAGATTAGGCTTATAAAAACATAATTTAGGCCTATTAAAACAAAATTTAGGTCTACAAACACATTAAATTATGAAAATTTGATGCTATCAAAATATCCCCACACTTAGAACTTTGACCTTCCTCACGAAAACCTAAGAATTTAGCACGATACAAGACTCATGAGTTGATTTCGAGTTTTCACAAATATTCACAACCTTTAAATAGAATGCGGTTTAAACCATATAGCAGTAATTGATGTACAAGACAAACGCAAGATGAAGACAAGATAATTTCACAGACACCTCACGAGGGTCTAAATCTATTATATCCTCTCAATTCTCTTTAAAAGGTAAGTGTTTCCACTCTTGGCATCAATGCACATGCACATGAACTACCATAAGCTCGAAAAATGTTTCAATTCTTCATTCCTAATGGTCAACAATAAGTGTAAGTATGGATCAAAACTTGGCTAAGGGTCAAGGGTGGAAAATTTGGTCAGGTGACTAATCTTTAGACTTTGGAAATAAAGCCATGAACCAAAACGTCCACTCCCACATTTTGTACACCAAAGCAATGACATTTACTTCATTTTGAGCACTTATTTAGCTAAGCACACTATGAAGATAATTGTATTTTTTTTTTCAATGTTTGTCTCCATTTTTTTTCTTCCTTTTAGCTTTTTGCTTTTTTTCTTCTTGTTTTTTTTTTCTAATTAGTCTCTTGTGTGTGTGTGTGTGTATATATATATATATTTCTTTTGGAATCTCTATAATATCACGATTATGATTTTGGAACACGTTAGAGGACTTACAACACACGTACCAACGGGTATAACTAAAAGATACATTGTCTCATTCCAAGAGTCTGTTAGGTGAAGGGTTTGGCTAAGGGGCCGGTTGACAATAAAATGGGTAATTAGGCTCAAAAGGGGTGATAAAAAAGGAATACATATATTAGGTTGGCTTTTTAGGCTAAATGGTTTAAAAGAATAACATCAAAGATGGCGTATTTCATTTCCACACTAGTATTGCCTAAAGTCAATCTTGAAGAGTCCTAATGCAAGTTCTAGAGTGAAATGAACATGGAAGATGCAATGAACATACAACAAAGTAGGATAAAAAATAATGTTCAATCACGGCCCAAAAATCTCATAGTTGCATATTTTGTCTATACAATTAGCAAATCTCACAAAGGGTATCTCAAACATGTCAATCATAACTACATCGGCAAACCACATAACCATCCATGCTATGTGTTCATGTAATAGCAAGTAGAAAACAATCAACTCATATGTATCACTTAAATATTGCGCAAAAACATAGCCAAATTTTTGAAAAATTAAGCCCAATTAGCCCAACTATGTTAGATGTGACAAATAATCCCAAAATAACCCCCTCCCCATACTTAAACCATATATTGTTCTAAATATATGCATATTATGGCACAGTCTAAAAGTAGTAATAACAAAAGCAACAAGAAATCTCCCGTGATTTGACGACTTATGCCGATATATGGTTCTTGATGGGGGGGGGGGGGGATAAAAATCCAATATTGAAATTAGTGAACCTGGAAACAAACACACATCAGAACAAAACAACTATACTAGGAACGGAAATAAAACAATAAAATTGGGTTGCCTCCCAATCAGTGCCTTTTTTTTAACATCGTTGGATCGACACTATCCAGACTAATTAATAACGGGTGGTGGCTGAATTGCCAAAGCTCACGGAGGCGTATCCGCATTTGGGGGAGTCGGTGAACGGGCAGTGGTCAAATAGGATCCTTTTCTCCTCAAGACCTTTTACTTTTTTTCATCACGTGGGAATTGGAATTACTTCTGGTTTATCTACTTCTATCCAAAGTGAATTCTCTATAGATACATCTGTTCAATTAAATTATGAATCTATGCCAATTTCGAAAGCCATAACATCAATGTACTTAGACTGATAACCTTCATAAAAAGGTTTCAGTCTGTGCCTATTCACTTTAAGCGACTTACCCATTTCCGGGCCTTAAATGTCCTTAACTCCATGAGTGTAAAATTTAACAACTATGAAAGGGCCAACCCAACTTGATCTAAGCTTACCTGGAAATAACTTTAGGCGTGAATAAAAAAATATAACTTTTCCCTGCCACAAACTCTTTCCGAGAGATTAGCTTGTCATGAAAAGCTTTAGTCCGCTCTTTGTAGATCTTGGAGCTCTCATATGCATCATTTCTGATTTCTTGAAGCTCTTGCAATTGTAGCATCCTTAGAACTCTCGCCTCATCCATCTATATATTTCTCTTCTTTAAAACCTAGTAAGTCATGTGCTCTAATTCAACAGGGAGATGAAATGGTTTATATAACACAGGAAAGGGGATATACATGTAGGTGTCTTTTAAGCCCAATGGTAGCCCACAAGGCATCATCCAAATGCTCTTTCCAATCCTTAAGGTTAGGATTTACGGTCTTCTCGAGAAATAATATGATCTCCGTGTTAGAGACCTCGGCTTGCCTATTAGATTGGAGATGGTAGGCGGTTGAAATCTGATGGGTTACATGATAGTTCTTGAAAAGTGCCTTAATCACCTTGTTGCAAAAGTGTGTTCCCTGATAACTTATGATGGCCCACATAGTCCCAAATCTAGCAAACATTTTAGATCTAAGAAAAGCTGAAACAATACGAGTATTATGGATTTTGGTGGCTTCGATTGCTTAAACCTCTTTGGAAATGGTGGTCGAATAACCACCTCGGGTGACTTTCCGTTGTCTTCAACAATATTACCTTCAACCTTTTCCTCATTCAATTTGGCACATATAATTTCGGCCTCTCTCTTCATTCGTTTCGTAGTAATAACATTAACGTTAGCTTTCAAGTTAGTCTTATTTTGGGACAATAACTTACCTTGATTCTCAATGTGATTAAGTAAAATTGTCATTCGACTAATTTGAGCTTCCAAGTCTTGTGTTGGGCCGTTAGATTCTGATTTTGGGCCACCATGTTTTGGATGTTTATCCTTGATTCCTACTGAAATTGTTGGGTGTCAGTAGCAAAAGAATTAACAATATCTTCCAATGACATACCTAAACTACTTGAGACTTGGTTGTTAGGATGAAATGACACCTTTTGTTGGAAAGGTTGTTGGACTGCTTTTGCTGAAACTGTTGAAGGGCCTTTGGGTTTTAGAACTCGAGTTGTAGAACCTTTGATTGTCATGTTTGCCCTGAAAGGCTCCAATGGCACTAACATTATCGAGTGTAACCATGACATCTTCTTGTAATTGCGAATATGCATCTGTAGGATGGTTCACCTTCTTGCAGATTCCACACGCCTTTACCTTTGCCAAAATTAACTGCTTAATGAGGTTAGTCAAATCATATAATTTACTTTGGGACTATCTCCTGAAATCACCTCGAACACTAAAATGCTGAGAATTTCAACGATAGTGGTGATTACGACCTTTACTTGGTCGGAATTTTATAAAAAACTGCCCTTCGACCGACGACATCTACCATTTTTCTCTCTATAGGAAAGAGGCCCTCATAAAAGTATTGCAAGGGAAGCTTCGTAGAAATTCCATGTTGTGGGCAACAAATGTAGAGATGTTTGAATCTCTCCCAATATTCACGGAGAGTATCTACACCTCTTTGTTTTATGCCACAAATTTCCTATGTAGTGTGGCAGCTTGGGAGGTGGGAAAGAATTTATATAGAAATAACCTCACCATTTGGTTCCAAGTTGTTATCGAATTAGGGGGTAATGAATACAGACAATCCTTATCCCGATCTTTTAAGGAAAATGAAATGCCTTTAAATTTATTAGATCTTCCATAACCTCATGAGGTTTCATATTCAAACACACTACACGAACTTTCTTAAGGTTGTTGTTAGGGTCCTTATTCTCCAAACCATGATAGGTGGGTAGGAGATGGATCAAACCAATTTTTAGAACAAAATTGGCATTAACTTGCAAACACTTGATACATATATGATACAAATAGGCATATAGGCGACATCATATGTTGCCAACTCTCGGTCGAAGGTAAAAATGTTACAATAAGCAAATAAAACGCTTTTGGAGGTCCTAAAAAGTTTTTTAGGACACTTGATCTAAATTATCATATTAATTTTTTATATGACACTTGTTTTTATAAGATATTTTTCTTCTTAAATAATGTCATAAAATACTAATAGGACGTTTTATTTTAGAAGTGTTCTAGAAAATTTGTTAGGATTTCAAAAAGTGTCCTATCAATTTATTTTATGGGGAGAGTTTATTTTGGGATAAGTTGGAAGGTACAAATTGAAAGTTGGTGACATCAACAATGTTATATAGCTATGTAAATAAACGAGGAACTAAGCATAGACCAAAGAAGATTTAAAGCCTAATATGAGTAAGAAGTACTTCGGTTTCGGATGAAGGTTTAGAACGCTTTCAGAGACCATTCTTGTAGTTAACGGGAGGTACATTTTTTTTCTTTAAACAATGTCATCAAATACTGTGAGAGTTTATTTTAGGATAAACTGGAAGGTACAATTTGAAAGTTGGGTGACACCGACAAAGTTATATAGGTAGCTAAATAAATGAGGAACTAGAAGCGTAGACCAAAGGAGATGTAGAGCCTAATTTGGGTAAGAACTTCAGTTTTAGATGAAAGGTACTTTAGAACGATTTTAAGGAGAGTTTTTCACTACCCAAAACTAGGTGTGTACAAAATTTATTGTGATCCCTCATTTTTTTGGGGATTAACCTAGGATTTGGATAATGTAATTTTTTTCGTCTTTGTCTTCAATTCCAAATCTAATGTATCACCCATAAACAACAAATTAATGTGTTAGAAATTGGGTTTGGGTGATGTATCAATTGAAATCAATCATGTATGTAACACTTTCCTAAAGTAATATTTCCACCATTTTCACATCCATAGGTACACATTAACTTTGGGGATAATCCAAATTCGCACTTTAGATTCTAGGCAAAAAGAGAGTAAGAACACACGATTATCATAGTTAATCCGTCGTGTCACAGTCGTCACTAAAACTTTGTTTGTCAAACTTTCGTGGGTAATGATGTCACTGATAGATTTTCGGAGGCCATTAACGAAGTATTTTCAAATGCACATTTTCCCGACAGATTTTCGAAGGCATATTTTAGCGACAGATTTGCAAGGGCATCTTTTACGCACATATTTTTTAGGGAACGTTCTACAGACAAATTACTGAGTCTATATATGTGTATGTCTATAGTATATATATATATATATATATATACATGTATGTAGCAGATACACACACGCACAAACATATATAGTGGATATGAGAAGTATCAAACGAGAACATGATCAAAATAAGAAAACAAGAAAACGACTAAATCATATCAGATGAGAATCACATGTGATTTGGGCAAAAAGTTGATAACCGACAACCCCAACCGCCCCATACGGAACCCCCTCCAAAGACACTAATGTGAGGGAGCATTTTTTGGCTCACTCAGCGGCTAAGGCTAGAGGGGGTCTGGGATCGAACCCTGGACGGTCTTGTATTTGGACAAAGTCGCCTTACCTCTTTGCAAACTGAGCTACACTCCATAGGCGAATCATACACGACACGGTTAAAGAAAGGGTGATCGGGCAACGACCTCGCGTCCAAAGTTGCGTAATTCACATGTGATTTTACACTAAAATCACATGTGATTCAACACTAAAATCACATGTGATTCAGCCATTTCATGTTCTTTTATTTCGTTAATAGTATCGTATGAACGTGACTATAGTGGATAAATTACAAATAAAGTATACTCTTTTAAAGCAAGCTCTAACAAGCAACTATAGAACATGAGAATGTCTACATCGATCTATAACAATTAACAGCTTGAACCCACTACCAGGTTGTTGTTTCAAATTGTGCAGCAAATGTCTAACTTGAAAATGAAGGACACGAGCTATGATGGGACATGAACAACACTTATTCTTTCTGAACAACAAACAATATATCAGGTCTGGTTATCGAGAGGTATAGCGATCTCACAATTAAGCTGCGATCCTAGGAAAACATAAGTGTCTAAAACTAAAATAATAAATATTGGTCAAGTGAGACTAAAGGGTTGTTTGTTTTTTTTTCAAAAAACCTCTTAATACCTCTTAAATCTGAATCGGTCAGACATTTTTACATTCAGACCATTTGTTTTTTTCCAGATTTTAGACCCTCTTAACTTTTAAATACATCTGAAATTAGAAGTGGTGACATTTTTTTGATTAATTGTTATCACAAACAAAACAATCTTATTGATCCAGATTAAGATTTTAGACTTACAATGTTACAAAAACAAATAGTCTTATTGATTCTGATTTCAGACTTCAGCACCACCTCTTATTAATCAGAAGTGAAATAAAACTTCAGACCTCTTAGAAAACAAACGCCACCTAAATGTCAAGTTCAGGAAGTGATAAACTTAAGTGATTTAATAGGAAATACATTATACTGCTTCACCCGGGTCTTGCTTGCCTATTTAGATTTAGATTTAGATTTGAGAATGTATCACACAATTGACTTCTTCTCACACATCAGGAATAAACCACTTAAAACTGAAATGCATTTTTTTTGTTAGTAACAAGTTATCTTGTGTTTTAGAGTTAGTAGATCTCATGTCAGACTAAATGCAGATTACTTGTGTGTATGTAGGAAACTGTAGGCAAATGTAGTTGTTTACCATTGAATTACTGTTGGGACATAAAACCAATTAAGGGCAACAAAAAACTCTATGGAATTTATCGGAAAAAATAACTCCAGTCATAGACACACATTTTCGATCATTAATTCCTGAATTACTAAATTACTGCTGAAACACACAAAACAGATTAATTAAGAACAACAAGGTTCTTTTTATTTGGATAAAGGGGAAGGAACCCCTTGGAATAATTGTATTCAAACATCAAACAAAATACAACTTAAGATTGGCATACCCATCTAAAATACAAAATGTCTTCCTCAGAAATGCCGAGGAAACAGAACAAGTGATCAAGTGGCAGATATGTTTACTAAAGCATTGAAGTGTTGGATCATAAATCACATAACATTATCACTTTTATTGATTAATTCAGTAACCTTTACACAACATTACAAAGACAAATATAAATACAAAGAAGAGATGTGACTCTTCACCAAGCGACACAACCCTTGACAGTTTATTAACTGTCAACTATAGTAACTAACTATGATAACTAAAGCATTGAAGTGTTGGATCATAAATCACATAACATTATCACTTTTATTGATTAATTTAGTCACCTTTACACAACATTACAAAGACAAATATAAATACAAAGAAGAGATGTGACTCTTCACCAAACGACACAACCCTTGACAGTTGACAGTTTATTAACTGTCAACTATAGTAACTAACTATGATAACTAACTGTCATATAACCCAACGACCCAAAGTAGCTTCTTACTAGCTTATATTTCAACACAGCCCCTTAAGCTAGCAAGGGTAAAACTCCCAATTTCTCTTGCATGATCTTGAAACTTCCAACCTGTAGAGCCTTTGTCAAACAATCAGCAATTGATCCTTTGTACCACATAATTCAATCTTTATCTCTGCATTTGCAACCAACTCCCTAATGAAATGGAATTTGATCCGTATATGCTTACTCTTTCCATGAAACACAGGATTCTTAGAGAGTGCAATGGCAGATTTGTTGTCATAATAAATAATGGTGGGATGATTCTGTGAATGTTCCAATTCTGCCAAAACTGACCTTAATCACAAAGCTTGACAGCCTGCAATAGATAAGGACATATACTTTTCCTCAGCAGAGGATAAGGCCACCACACTTTGTTTCTTGGATTGCCAAGAAATAGCTCCAGATCCCATGTTAAAAACATTACCTGTTGTACTTCTTCTAGCATGGATTTCCAAAATCACCGTCACTATACCCTCTTAGTTCAAATTCTTTACACCTTGTATAAACAATTCCATGGTCTAGAGAACCCTTCACATGTTTAAGAATTCTCTTCCGTGCCTCCCAATGATCTGACCTAGGTGAATCGATGAACCTGCTAACTATACTAACAGAGAAGGCCAAGTCTGGCCTGGTTGCAGTTAGGTACATAAGACTGCTAACCATACTTCTGTATAGTCTAGCATCCACACATTTCTCATTACTTTCCTTTGAAAACATTAATCCAAACTCCATAGGAGTGTTTATTGGATTAAAATGTCCCATATTGAACTTATCTAACAGAGTTTGTGCATACCTTTTCTGTGAGATTTTAATCTGCTCATTCCCTTGCTTCACTTCAATCCCCAAAAAATAATGGAGCAAACCCATGTCAGTCATGTGAAACTCCCTTTTCATAGAATCTTTAAATGTGTCTATCATCTCGTGGGAATTGCCTATGAAAACAAGATCATCCACATAGATACATACTATGAGAATCATACCTGAAACCTTCTGTGTGAATAGAGTATGCTCCTGAGGACACTTTTTGAAACCATTTGATAGGAAATATCCTTCAATCATGCTGTACCAAGCCCTTGGATCTTGCTTAAGCCCATATAGTGCTTTCTTAAGGTGACAAACCTTATGCTCTTCTCCTCTTTTGATATATCCTTCAGGTTGTAAAACATATACATCTTCTTCAAGGCTTCCATTTAAGAAAGCAGATTTAACGTCCATTTGGTGGACTTTCCGGTTGTGTTAGCAATGGCAAGCACTAGTGTATCTGTTTCTAGCCTAACAGGAGCATACACCTCTTGATAATCAATTCCATACTTCTGCTTATACCCCTTTACAACCAGCCTTGCCTTGTGTCTATAAATCTCACCTTTTTCATTTAATTTAGTCTTATATACCCAAATTTAACTCCAATATCTTTGTGATTCTTAGGAAGGTTGACCAATGCCCAAGTATTGTTCTTTATAATTGCTTCTATCTCCTTGTTCATTGCAACTCTCCATTTCTCATCCTGACTTGCTTCTTCATAAGATATTGGATCTGCATCAGCAAACAATGCAAAATCCACCACAATATCCAAGTCTAACCTCCTTGTATTATCATAGATGTCTTGCATACTTCTGAAGCCTCTATTTGGTGTACTATCTGGTGAAGAATCTGAGGGTATTGTCTCTTGATCATTTTGATTATTGACAGAACTTATAGGAGAGTTTACTGTTGATGGAGTTAGAGCATGACCATCTTGACTTACCTCTCTCTCCTTCCCTGGTTCGATATCATTAGTTGCCTGAGTAATAATACCATCAAGTGGTAAATCATTCCAAGCCTAATTCTCATCAAATATAACATCCTTGCTAATAATAGTCTTCTTAGTGACTGGATTAAAAAGCTTATATGCTTTTGACTTTTCACTATATCCCACAAAAATGGTCTTTTCAGACTTATCCTCTAACTTGCTCCTCTTTTGATATGGTACTTGTGCATATGCTATGCAACCAAAGGTTCTCAAGTGAGCAACAGTGGGCTTATAACCACTCCATGGCTCTTGAGGTGTCATATTGGAAATACTTTTAGTTGATGTACTATTCATGAGATAACAGGCACATGCAACTGCTTCTGCCCAAAAGCTATAGTTCATATTTTTGCTCTTCATCATGCTCCTTGCTTTTTCAACAAGTCTTGTTTTCCCTTTCTCTACCCCATTCTGTTGGGGAGTATACCTTGTAGTCATTTGATGATGAATACCATTTTCCCTTAGGAATTCTAAGAAGTAAATAGAATTATACTCCCCACCTCCATCTGATCTAATTGCCTTGATTTGGTTTCCACTTTGTTTTTCAGTAAAAAGTTTGAACATCTTGAAAGTATTAAACACCTCTGACTTTTCTTTCAGAAAATATACCCACACTTTTCTACTATAATCATCTATAAAAGTCAGAAAATACATGTTGCGCAATAGAGGGAGTCGTCATTGGTCCACACACTGTGTGGATGAGTTCAAGTTGTTTTATGGCTCTCCAGGCTTTTTCTTGAGGGAAAGACTCCCTTGCCTGCTTTCCCAACATACAACCTTCACATACCTCTTCTACTGTGTTGATATTAGGAATCTCTCTTACTAAATTGTGCTTGTACATGTAGTTCAAATATCCCAAGTTTGCATGACCAAATCTGTTATGCCACAGAAGTGAGGTCTGCTTTGTGGTCATGTGAAAAGAGAAAAATGTATCCTCTTTGAATCTGAATGGAAACATTTTATTTTCAGTCATCTTTATTCTGCCTAGTGTGTTTCCATTTTGATCCTTTACTTCACATGCTTCATCTTTGAATTGAAGTTCATACTTTTTTTTTTGTAAAAGTTGACCAAAACTCAATAAATCATGTTTCAACCCAGGAACAAAATAGACATTTGAAATCCTCTTCTGTCCCATCTTAGTATTGACCATGATTTCTCCAATTCCTTGAACACTTAGGGGTTGTTTGTTTTTAAAAAAAAATCTCTTAATCTCTCTTAAGTCTAAATCATTCAGACCTTTTTACACACCACCTCTTATTAATCATAACTAAATTAAGACTTCAGACTTTAGACCTCTTAAAAAACAAACGACACCTTAGTCTCTTATCATCTCCGGTCCTTACTTCTCTCTTCTGAGTTTCATCTACTTGAATGAAAATGCTTCTGTTCCCCGTCATATGGTTGCTACAACCACAGTCAATGTACCAATTATCATTATATGATACTTCTTGAGTGTTTAAAATCATAAACATGCTATTATCGTCATTTCCGTCTTCCATGCTTATGAAACTAGACCCTCTTTCTTCTGCCGATTTATTTCTGCAATATTGGGCTATATGTCCAAATTTTTGGCTAGACGGGATGAATTTCTGCCTCTAAATTTTCCTTTGCTTTCATTCTATAGATCCAAGCATTTGTTTCTCTCTTGTATATTGGAAGATTGCAGTTGGAAACCTGTTCAAATGATGAGGAATCAAATTGCCTCCTTCTCAGTTCGTGTGATTGTAGAGTTCCAAGTAATCCTTCAAGGGAAAGCAACGACAAATCCTTTGATTCTTCAATTGCCACCACTATGTATTCAAATTTCCTAGTTAGACTTCTAAGAATTTTCTCAACCACTCTTCTATCTTCTATAACTTCTCCATTCAATCTTAATTGGTTGAGTACTAAAATCACACGATTATATAATTCTTCTACAGTCTCTGAGTCTTTCATTTTTAGCCCATCAAACTCACATCTTAGAGTTTGTAGTTTCACCACTTTAACCTTGTCTTCTCCACGGTATGTCCTGTAAAGCATATCCCATGCTTCCTTGGAGGAATTTGTGGAGGAAATTCTTTCGAAATTGACTTCATCAACAGCCTCGTAGATCGTATAAAGAGCCTTTTTGTCTTTCTTCCTTAAGTCTCTTAACTCGTCTTCTTGTTCCTGTGTTACTTCATCAATATCGAAAGGCTCATCAAAACATTGTTCAACAATGTCCCACAATTCTTGCGATTCAAATAATACTCTCATCTGAATACTCCGGTGATAATAATTCCTCCCATTTAATTTTGGGAGTTGTACGTGCATTAGATTATTCGAAGTGGAAGCCATTTGAGTTCGTAGCTCTGATACCACAATGTTGGATCATAAATCACATAACATTATCACTTTTATTGATTAATTCAGTAACCTTTACACAACATTACAAAGACAAATATAAATACAAAGAAGAGATGTGACTCTTCACCAAACGACACCTGTCAACTATAGTAACTAACTATGATAACTAACTGTCATAGAACCCAACGACCCAAAGTAGCTCCTTACTAGCTTATATTTCAACATGAAGGTAGGAGATTTCAACAAGATGAAGGATAAGCTTGGTGTTATACAAGTCTAGCTTAAGGGGGAATGTTAATTATGTAATCTAGAGTTGATATATATATATATATATATATATATATATTGACAGTTATATAACTATCGTATGGTAGTTACCCAACTGAATAGCACTCCTATGTATAAATATCTTATCAGTTGCAATAGTAAAAATAATGATGGATTATTAGTGATATTTACGCGTGAAAACAACCTTCCTTTAATTCATATTTTATTGCAGTAATCTTCCTACAATCGATTCGATATTATGTTACGTACAACAAGGTTTCTTCTGTGTAACAATATTGGTTAAATTATACCACATAAGTTAATTGTTTTTTTTTTCTTTTTGGGGGAGGGGGTTGTATGTGTATCAAATGGATGTAGTAATACAGTTTTACTTGCAAAGAAGAGATGTGTAAAGTCACCTTCGTCTGATTGCCTAAACCATTTATAACTCTTCTGTTATGGTGTATTGGTAATCAACATATATCTAATTTTCTATAAAGAGTTCTCTTTTAGGGTTAATATACATTCTAATTATTATAACTATTATATTTCTTTAATTGTTCTCAGTGGCCATGGAAGCTTCTCCAACAATCGGAAACTTAATAGTTATTTTGCAATGATTACATTTAGTTTTCACGATGATGCATGATATATATATATATATATATATATATATATATATATATATTGTTATTGTAGATGCACCAAGATTGCGACATACTACACAAACTAATTACTAAATAAAAGCTAAATATTATTCATTGATAATGCATCTTAGCAGCTAGCTTTTAGTTCAGATTTCTTCATATTATAAGATATTTACGTTTTTCTAATAGTTTGATCAATAAATAGCCTGAAGATTTTGTCATTTTGATCTCTTGCATGCGTGGTCTAGAATAGTGAAATATAATAGTATATATATAATTAATAGTATATCTAACCACATGATGTTGTCTCTCCTCAAATGTTCTATGAGTTTGGATGCCCTAAGCTACTGGATCTTTCAATTGGACTTTACTGCTGAAGTGCAAAACTATTGTGAACTCATTTGCTATTTTAATGATATGCATAGACCGATAATCTAACATCTTTAGAAAACATAGCATGCCCATTATTTTGAATTATACCTGATTATGAGGTATACATATTTATTATCTGTGGCCTTTTTGTTTATTTTTGCTTTTACATGTTTGTTTTTAAGAGTTTGAACCAAATGCTATATAATATAGTCAAAATTTTCTTAAGTATTACTTATAATGCAATTAGTTTCTCAAACATATGTGCCAACGAGAATTTGCATTGAAACACTTGCCTAATGATCCTGTGTTCCACCTCACCAAACATTTTATAATGTAATTAGTTTATTTCATGTCACTTTGACCGGATATCGATCTCTCTGGATCTTTTTCTTTGTATTAAATTTCTTTAGGTTTCAAAGCAGTATAATGTGGTGCCACCACCAATACTAACGGAACTTGGCAAGGTAGGTTGTTTTAGTGCTTCTATCTTACAAAGGAAAAAGTGAAAACGTTTTTGGATTGTTACTTTTTTAGTTCTATGAATCTAGAGCCAAAGGGGTATACAAGCAAATTAGGAGCACACTAAATATCATTTTTTATATACATAATCTTGCAATAAAACTACATCAAGATATTGCAGAAGTATAATTATTATGAAGACGGTCATTTCATCAAATTTGATCGGGAATTTTCAGGTCTAGGGTTTAGGTGAAAATTCCTGGGCTCAATGTTGATGCTGATAGCGGTGTGTTGCTCAACTACTACAGTTTAACTGAAGTAAGGTATGGAACTTCTAGTATTTTTAATTTGATGGTTCCAATAATATCATAGCATCAATATTTGGTTGTTAAACATTGTCACATATTACACGGTGTAGCTAGATGACAAATTGACAGTTAATATTGCTGATTCGGTGATTCTTGCCATAACACTTGCATATTTTAGTTTGTGCTTCTGTCATGTATATATATATATATATATATATATATATATATATATATATATATATATATATTGGGGTTGAGTTGAGCCAAAGACGTTTAATTACAAAGACATCGATCACAAATGGTACATTTAGTTTTTAAACCTAAGTAATGAAACTCCAAATTATAGCAAGCAGGGCCTCTCGTTGAAATATGTACTGCATATATATATAAAGGAAAGATCATGCGAGAAGTTAAACATTTTGCGAGAAGGCGAGAAGTGTTTAATCATATATGATTACACGGCCTTTAGGTGTGTTTAATCATATATGATTAAACGTCTATGTATTGCCAATATAACATGTGTTTAATCATATATGATTAAGCTTGTGTATCATATATGATTAAACACTTCTCGCCTTCTCGCAAAATGTTTAGCTTCTCGTTTGAACCTGCCCCTATATATATATATATATATTTGTGTGTGTACATATAGAAACCCTTTAGAGAATGAAATGATTTTTTTTAGTGTAACTAAAGGATATTTTTTTACAAGAAAGTGTAACTAAAACATATACTTTTAGAGAAGATTTTGGTTATGTGTATCTAAAGATGACAATTAGAGAAGGTTGGGGAAATTGTAACTAAAGGATACCTTTAGGGAAACTTTACATAAAGCGTCACTAAAGTGTATATCTTTAGAAAAGCTTTTTCAAAAACCTTCTCTGAAGGTACTTTTAGTGACGCTTGAAAACCGTCACTGATGCTCAAAAAACGTCACTAAAAACATACATTTAGAGAAGCTTTTTAAAATAAATCGGTCAACCTTTAGATAAGGTTTAAAGCGTTTCTAAAGCCCAAAAAAGCTTCTCTAAAGGTAAACGTAAATGTACCCTTCAAAAACCTTCCCTAAAACCTTTAGCTACTGTTATATATACATATGGAAGGTTATTGACGGAACTGAAAACCTTTTCTAAAACCTTTAGATTCAAACTTTTAAATACAAAAGAAAACCTTCTGTGAAGTCATTTTTCTTGTAGTGTTTAATCAAACCTATACTAGTAAATAACTTAGAATAATGAAGCATTGAAAAAGTATTATCAAACACAAGCTTTATAACAAGTAATAATCTAGAAAACTCAAACATTGCACAATGACAACAATCAAGGGGAAAATAAAACTCATTGCTCCTGCCCCAATTATCAACCCAGAGAATTAGTAATGCTAACCATGTGACAGTGTGAAAATGATTATTTTTATGTGACGTATGAGGTTCGAAAACATTTTTTTATGGTAAAAAGGGGACACAACCCAGGTTCCGAATGTTATCACAAACTGTAGTGGTTTTCATGTGACCCACTGTTGAATAACGAATATGTGCTCACACGAAATATCTAAAGCCTCTCTTTTCTTGATCTCTATATTTGTCTTTCTTTATATTTGTGTATATACCGCGCATCATATTTGGAAGAAAGCATATTGCACCAGGAAAAGCAAAAAGTGTTTTGACAGTTACATTTTTTATACAACAAAAATAACAAGCTGATGTTAAGTTTGTGGATTAAAATAGGAAGACATATTCAACGGTATTTGAAAGCCCATAAAAATAGCAATAAAATAGTAAAAATACTATTTTCATATTTTGAAGGATCAAGTCCTTAGATAATTAATTTTTTTTTAACAAATACATCATTGGACTTCCTTTTTGCACATGCGAGATTGAGACGGTCCAACATATTTTCTTCAGATGCACTCGGGTGATAGCGATTTGGGATAAGATGCAAAGATGGAGGAATTTTCCATTCTCTTCCCGTGTCCCAAATGCAATTCGAATGGGCGTCAAAGCCATTATCATGATCACTTGTTTCTCCGTATGGCGTTTTCGCAACAACTCTATTTTTGATAGGTCAGCGCCTAGAATTAGTGATTTGTTTGACTTTATCGTTGAAAATTCTTTTAGATGGGTGATTTATAGATGTAAGGGGAGTTGGAAAAACTTAGTCGAGTGGAGATCTTCCCCTTTTTCAAATCTCGTCTTGGGATCCATGTATTCCTTCGTGTTGTTAGCTGTTGGCTATCCTTTTTAATTGGATTGTCGTTTCCAAAAAAAACATCATTGGACTTCCTAAACCTATTAAATATATCCTTATGACCTATAAAACGGTTGATGTGGTAAAATAATTGGAAAGGTTTGAAAAGCTCCAACACAATAGACGTATAACACAAGTGAAGAAACCCCATAATTTCTGAAAGAATGAAATAAGCCGATTATTTCCACAACCAAATCAAAAAAAAAAAAAAAGACACACACACACAAACTTTAGGACCACCCGCGTTATATTTTACTACAAGAAGAGCAAACAAAACAGTTACACTAGGAACCAAACCTGTGATGACAGAATTGTTGGTTTAGATCAATTTAATTAGGCTTTTTTTTTAACAACAACCAAATATTTATTACCAACCAAACTTACAAAGAGAGTAAAAAAACCGACCAAAACAAAGCGAAACAACTTAACAAGACAACACAAAAAGACCACAAGTTTTCAACAAAAAATGAGAGGAATTTGCGAGGGTACACCCATCCAACCAAACGAGAGAAGCAAAACTCAGCCGAAGCAAGAGGCCGAACCATAAATTTAATTAGGCTATGTTTAACAAACTAGCTGTTAATCTAACTTTTGGCTTATAAACTAGTTGTTGGCTAAAGAGGTTAGCGGATAAGTTGCCGATGAACTAGTAATGTTTTCAAAGACTAGGTGATAAGATTGACAAATGTAAAATTATCTAAAATAAGACGTATTTAAATTACTCATTTAACATTACATAATATATTTAAAATAAATAACTAATAAATATTTTATTAAAATCATTTATGGCTTTTTTTTTTGCTATTTATATAACATAAAAAGTATAACTTTAACTTTTTTTTTATCACATATATAAACATTTTTGGAAGTTTTATTTGATCTTCGGTCGACTACATTTTTTTTAGATAATAATAATGAAAAAGTTCATAAAAACCCAACAAACTATTCCATTTTAAGTGACTAAGTTCTTAAACTAATTTTTTGAATGAAAAAACCATTAAATTTTCTCATTTTTAATGATTAACTGAACTATTTTTTTGAATGAAAAAACCATTAAAATTTCTTATTTTGAAAGAAAAACCATTAAACTTTCTCATGTTAAAAGAAAAAAACATTAAATTTTCTCATTTTGGATGATTAAGTCTCAGGACATTTTTTTCAATAAATTAAATCATCGAACTTCTAAAAATTGGTTACTTACATTATTTTAACCAAAAAAAAAACTACTTGTAATTGGTTATCTTTTGATTCTTCTCTCTTTTGATAGATAAAAAATAGATCAAAAAGAGGAGATCGATGGCAGAGGCAACAACGTGTAAGCGATATGGAGAATGAACAACGTTCGGACAACGACAAGTGGCTACACGGAGCGATATGATTGTTTGTGAGGGGTTCTAATGGCATAGAGTGTGAGAACAGTAAAACTGATTTAGATTTGTTTTTACTTTAAAACCTTCATAGTCAATTTCAGGTAACTTTAAAAAAAAGGTAACCAATTTTTAGAAGTTTGATGGTTTATTTATTAAAAAATGTTTAAGGACTTAATTATTCAAAATTAGAAAATTTAATGATTTTTTATTCGAAAATATAGTTGGAAGACTTAATCATTCAAAATGAAAAAGTTTAATGGTTTTTTTCATTTAAAAAAATAGTTTAGAGACTTAATTATTCAAACTGAGATAGTTTATTAAGTTTTTTTTGACCTTTTCCGTAATAATAACAACATACAAATAAGTAATTTTTTTTTTGGAAAAGCACATGCAAATATGTAATGATAATTAACATGACTAAAAATAATTCAAAACAATTAGTAAATAAAATATCAATAATTAAATACTTAGTACTAATATTTATAAGTTAATAATTAAATATTAATTAATAAGACAAATTAATTAAAAAATATTAGGTAAAATATTAAGGGTATATTTTGAAGAAAATGGCAAAAAGCTCACAGAGTTTATTGAAACGCTACTCCAACTAGTATCTAAACGAGATTTTTACACTAACCCCAAAAACTAAGTTAGTTTATGGTTGTGAAACATGACCTTGTTGTTTGTTGTTTGATGTTCATTTGGGGTTTATCACCCAACTTTAACTTAATTAATGTTATGTCTAGTTCACCCCTTAAGTAGTAATTCTCTCTTACACTACTATACAAAGAGGTTTCATTGGCAGATTTTTTAATGCAAATATTTTTTTGACCGAAATATTAAGGTGAATTTGCAACGAATCTGTGGCGGATCCAAATAAAATCAACTTTTCCATCGCTTTTGTGGACTTCCTTCACAAATCCGTCATTTATCCACCACCTATTTTTTTTAAAAATATTTTTTAATTTAAAATTTTTATTTGTTAAAAAAATCTTCACAAATCGACCACTCATTTATAAGTTTTTTGTATTTCAGAGAAAATTAATCAACACAAAAAATAACTAATTAAGTTCATCATTGGAATTTGATTAATTAATTAGTTAATTAAATTGATAATTTTATTTATTTTAAATTTATTATTTTCAAATCCTCCGGTAATAGGCGAACAATTAATGATACTTCTTTATTGACATGTCATCAACAATCAACCATTACCTAAGAATCACAACTTATGAAACCCTAAACCCATAAAGATATTCAATAATTAGTTTATATTACAATTGTTGACGAAAAAAACTATAATGATATAATTTATAATAAGAATGAAAACGTATTTTACGATTATGTATTTTTAATGTGCTAACGTTGGAAAAAAATAAAACGTATGGATAGAAAACAAATTAATTCGTAGATATTCATGATATTTAATAGTACGGTTAAATTAAAAAATATTCAATATTGGGCTCGTTTAGAAGGTATTGACGAAACGATTATAATTGTATAATTTGTAAAAAGAGAAACGTATTTTTTCATTGCATTTGTGTTCATATACGATTATTTGTGTTAATATGACAATGGTGTAAAATGAAAAATGAAAAAACAAAGGATATAAAGTAAATTAAATAAGTAAGTGTAATGATGGTAAATGTAACATTATACAAGAAACCACTTTGTACAAATAACCGTTTTAGAATATAGTAGAGATAACATAGTTAATAAACTCCGTCTTTGGGGGTGTTTGGGATTGCTTATTTAAAATGTTTTTTAGCTTATTGCGGTTTGACACAGGAGATAAACATTTTCTAGTGTTTGGATGGAGAAAAAAATGAAAGTCCTTATAGCGGTGTCAAACAAGAGAGAACCCCTTTTTCATAAGTCATTTTGTTTTAACTTATTAGCTTATTTGAAAAGTGTTTATGACTTTTTAGTTTATTTTATATGTATAAGCAATCTCAAACACCTTTAAACAACAACTTATTAACTTATTACGTTTTGTTACCACAATAAGCTAATGCAAACACTTTTTTAAAAAATTCGGTTTGACACCGCATAAGTTAACTAACACTTTTCAAAATAAGCATAAGTTGTTTTAAATAAGCAATCCCAAACACCCCCTTTAACATAAAGTAATTGATAAGATAGTTGAAAAATATAAAATGACTGAAAAAACATGTTAAAAATCTATTTAATTTTTAAATATCAAAATTTTACAAGTTTTTTATGTAACATAAGAAAATATTGTTAAAATAATATATTATATATAAACTTATTAACAATTAACATCAGGAAAAAAGTGACAAAAAATTGGTTAAATTTATTACTCCAATAAATTATTAAAAACGAAGAAAGAAGGATAGAGGATATAAAATTAGATGAGAGTAATAAAAAAACAAATAAGACCCATATATATAGACTTAATTAGTTGAATCACAAAACTTGCATGAATACAAATAGGCACAACTAATACATAACAAGTCTTTATAACATTATTTTGTTTTTGAATTTGATGTTTAAGTTCCCCAAAACTCAAGTACAAGATAAACACGATAGTGGGCATTCAAAAATACAACTACCCATACATCAAATACATGTCATTTTAATGGTACAACTCTATAGGTTGTTTTAAAAGTAAATAATTTTTTTATATACAATAAATGTAATAAACTCATATACTCTTATTATTTTTGGTGATGTTTGAATCCCAACCTCCAAAAAAGTCCAAGGCCCGTATATCGTCATACCAAATTAAAGGCCTTTTACTTTTCTACTCTATAGTTCATAGTTGAGTGTTACCTCTTATATATTGATGATAAACTAAAAATCCAAAAAATATTTAGAACTAAAATCTTGAACCGAAGAAAGAAATCTTGATTCCGAAAAACAATAAAAACTCAGTGAAGTATGTATATATCATCTTTCAAGAATCTTATACAATCAAGAAAACAACTCTACAAACTCTGAATTCTTGATTTGCTTATATGTAATATGTCTTTGTAACGTCTAAATGTGGAATGAACCGACTTAGTTCATGACAACATTTACAACAAAAGTTCGATCATTTTCTAACATAGCGATCTTTACCCTATAGTATTAACAATATATTCGTTGCTAGATGAACCGCAAAAAACACATTGCTCCGCTAAAATCCTTCTAAGAATGCTCCCATCGTCGATACGAAACACTCGACTTTGCTTATTCCAAAGATGAACGGTATAAATTTGGTTCCGAATCTGCTCAAACTATAGTTCATAGTTTGAGTGTTACCTCTTATATATTGATGATAAACTAAAAATCCAAAACGGAAGCATCATTAAACCTTCTGCCAATCAATCGCTTAGCATCTGCCATTAAAACCAAGCTTCGTATCAGTATGCAATCAAGCATTAACAAAAGGCGTAGATACCATATCTCACATAAGCAAGCCGCAATGTCAATTACAAAAACCGAATTTATTAAAATTCAAGCTTAAAAAAGAAAGAATTTTCAGGAAAGCAGTAAACAAATACAATAACTGCAACATTCAAGTAGTATGGATTTCTAGGGTAAATCGTTCTGTTACGAGTTCCAAATATAATAACTGCAACACTAATTCCCATTCGATTGTATGGATGGATCTCTAATCATTCTGTATTTTTTTTAATCATAAACAATAGGATTACATCAAAACGTTACAATAACCTTGCACAACAAGACATATACTACGAAGATTAGAAGAAAAAACAAAATTTAAACAGTGAGCTAAGCTTCAAACCTGTATAATGAAATAATGTTACCGTATCCAAAGAGCGACCCTTAAAAACTAATAGTGTATAATAGATCATTCATCATCTAGCACCAAAAAACTTCGAATATATGATATCGAAAACTGAAAATTTATCCAATGGAAGCACATACAACAACAAACACAAAGTCCAGCAATGTACACAAAATCAACACATAAAAACTACAAAACAGAGTAAAGCATGAAAAAGCTTACCAAAAACGGTATTCACGGGATTCATTGCCCCGACTCGAGATTGGTGGCTGCCTCTCAATGTCCTCAACTGCACGATTCAAACCGAAAGATTTAGTAATTAGTAAACTAAACAAACACCCATCAAACTGTAAGATTTTATACTGAAAATTTTTCATTCAAATCATTACCAATCGGTTAGATGTCGAATCCCAGAGCTGGATATCCGAATTGTTTAGCCCGACAGAGAATGTGTCGACCATCGGGTGGCCATTTGACGCTGGTCACCGGGCCGACTTCATCATCGACAGTCACGAGCTCCGAAGTATTACCTTCAGAAGCATCCCATAAGTACACTGTGTATCCTAGAGCAATGGCAAGAACATTGTTGCTTCCCCAATCCAACAGATTCTAGTAGTAATCATGGACAAGATCGGGAGCATCAAGAGTTCTTTCCGAAGTCTGTATAACAAAAACGAAACCACATTTCAGGACTCGAACAAGATATATATATATATATATATATATAAAGTTGAATCTAACAAAAAAAGAACCGATCTTGCAGACGAGCACCTGAGGAATGTATCTACGGGCCTTAACGGGTTTCGAGTGCTGAACCGAAGCACAACTTTCGTTGAACATGGCTTCCGACGGGGTTGGAGGCTTGTTCTTGAAAGATAGAATCCGGGTTCGGTTCATGTTAAAGCTATCGGCCAAATGCTTCCTTCGACGGCGAGCTTGTCATCGGATTCTCCTTACCTTTCTTCGCTTCCGTCAACATGTAATGCGCGTAATCGAAATCTATCGCTGATCTATTCGGAATGAATCTGTCCAACTAAACAAACAAAAGCCAAAATTCAGAAAACCACATCAAAACCCTAGATTCAGTAACAAATTCAACAAAACTCATTACGGAAAACCAAATCAAAACCCATTATAGAAAATCACATCAAAACCCTAGATTCAATAGCGAAATTACAGAAAAATAGTGAATTACGTTTTCTCAAGAGTTTCTTCTTTGAAGGAATTGCTCTTGAAGGGGGCATCGAGATTGGGACTTGGTAGCAGAAGAACTCAGAAATCCTGCATCCATAATGTTAGTAGAAACAAAGATATATGTATATACAAAGATATAAATAAATTGTAGAAACCTGCAAAACAGAAAGTGGGTGAAGAAGCAAGATAACAGAAATCAGATTAATAGAACATAAATTAAAGAACAATCGATTAGAGAATGCGTAAGAGAGATAGTTAGTTGCTTAGATTACGATTGATGTACCTTGAAAAAGCAGAGTGGATGCAAACGTGGGAGGAAGAGGACGTGCAGGAAGATAGAGCTACAAAAGGGGTTTTAAAAACTGATTTTCAAGAACTGATTTCAAGAACCGATTTCAACCGTTTAAGCCCTTTAATATAATAGTATAGATAAGTTTCGAATCCCTCCGTAATTACTAATGGATTGTCTAACGAATAATTCAATTTTTTTAAATTGATAGTTTTCAAATTCGTGGTGGTTCCTTCGTAATTAAGTACGAATTATATTTTGGATGGTACTTTGATTGTCAATGAAGTAATCCATTGGGCAAGGAAAAATAAAAGAAAGTTGATGCTTTTCAAAGCGGACTTTGAAAAGGCATATAATACGGTTGATTGGTGCTATTTGGATAAGATTATGGAGGCCATGGGATTCTCGAGACAATGGAGTAGATGGGTTAAAGCGTGTAATTATTCGGCCACAACAACGGTTTGATTAACGGGTCTCCAACATCCATGTTTCAGCTCTGGAGAGGTCTCCGTCAAGGGGATCCTTTATCTCCCTTTCTTTTCATCATTGCTACAGATGGTCATCACATGCTCTTAATAAAGGCAAAAAATAAAAACTTGATAAGGGGCTGGGATATTGGTAACGAAAATGTTGCTCTAACTCATTTATTTTATGCAGATGACGCTGTTAAGTCTGATTTTATAGTAATCATTGTATTTATAGACTTGGTCTTTTACAATGTTTAGTGTCGTATTCTCTGTTGTATCTGACCAGGGTATTTAAGTCCCTTTGGTCTTGGTTGTTGGCAACACTTTCACGCATTCTATTGAATACATCTCACTTAGTGCTTCAAAGCTTTCTCTCTCTACTTTCTCTCTCTAGGATTTAGTGGTCTTGGACTATCAATTGGTATAAGAGCTGTTCTAGATCTTGAGAGAATTGAGAGAATCAATTTTCGTTTCTGATTTTGTGCATTAATTCGAAAATTTGATTGATTTTCTTGAATTTTTTCAAGAAAATCTCGTTTTTGAATTTTTCATCAATTTCAGTTGTGTTTTTGATCGAATTCTTGTGAAAATTGGTTTGTTGGATCCGTTTTTGATTATAAAATCTTTTTGATTCACATCAATTTGCAAGAAAAACAAGTTTTGGTGTTTGATTTTGAATTTTTTCAAGATTTTGGTAAAACGAGTTTTACGTACTGTTACATACTCGAATTCTTGAGTTTGTTTTTGATTGAAAAGTGTTAAAAAGTTGTTTTCGAACATATTTGGATTAGAAATTTTCATCAAATTCAGTTTTGAAATCAATTTTTTGGCAGATTTATTGTTTTCCCTTCGGTTTGCGCCAGATTTAAACTTTGCGCTAGTTCATAGGAGTTTGCACGAGTTCATATTCTGGTTTGCGTGATCTTACTTATTTTGTTTTAGTTTGTTTCAGTTTTTCTTCAAGTACTGATCTTAGACTTACGCAAAGTTCAGTTCTCGTTATCAGCGCATCACGTAAAGTTCATTTTGCGTCTTCCTCTGTTCAAGAAAAGCTTGATTTGCGTTTTCAGTGACTCACGCAAATCCGAGTTTGCGTATACTTCATCTCACGCAAAGCTACTTTGCGTCTCCTTCAGCTCACGAGAAGTCTTGTTTGCGTTACACGCTTCTAACACAAAGTTCAGTTTGCGTCTTCAACATCACACGCAAAGCTCAGTTCTCGTCTTCCTTTGCTCACGCAAATCAAAGTTATATCAGCTCAAGAAAAGTAAAGTTCTCGCCACGTTCTCCTCAAACAAAGCTCAGTTTGCGTTATTAGTTCTTCACGCAAAGCTTACTTTGCGTCTCACTCAGCTCACGCAAATCTAAGTTTGCGTTTCCTTCTGCTCAAGAGAATCTTAATTTGCGCTTCTTGCTTCTCACGCAAACCTCAAGTTTGCGCCATCTCAGTCAAGACTTAGCATTTTTCTGGATTTCTGCTATGGATTCTGAAAAGTTTTCTTATCAAGCTCAGTTCTACAAAAGTGATCATATGATGTCTTTGGGTACAGAAAATCGTCCACCAGTGCTGATTGATGAAAATGAGTTTACACAGTGGCAAGATCGGTTCCTGAACTTCATTGAACGTCAAAAGAATGGAAATGACATGATGATTATTTTATCAGAAGGACCGTTTGAAAAACCCAAGTTGGCTTCCGGATTATATAAGCCTACTAAAGAATATTCACCTGAAGAGTTGTCGGCATATCAAGCTGATCGTGATATTAAGGCAAATCTGATGCTAGCATTACCAAACTCCATATACAACAGGATTGATTGTTTCAAAACTCATCCTAATCTTATGTGGCAACAACTTGAGAAGATTATGCTTGGTTCTTCAGTTGCGACTCAACTCCGACATACTCGTTATATGAATAACTTTGAAGAATTCAAAGCCAAGGACTGGGAGCCACTGAAGACTGTGTATGACCGATTCTGTGCTGTGATCAATGATCTTAGGAAGATTAAAGTTGAGAAGACAGAGATTGAAACAAATCTGAAATTCCTCAATGCACTTCAACCAGAGTGGAATAAATCCTGCCACAGACTGAGGAATGATGTCAGAATATCTACAATGCAGATCCAAGAGATGTTTGAGATCTTACTGACTGATGAGTGCATTGTATCTCAGAAGAAAGCCAAACTGGAGAAGAAGAACAAGAAATCAGTGGACCCGGTTGCTCTTCTCACGAAACATCTGACAGAACAAGCATTGTCTGATAATGCTTACAACGGGTCAACTGAAGATGATGGCGAGGCGTTAGAGAAATCTATGATCCTTCTCTCTCAGCATTACCAGAAAAAGTTCGAGCCTCGTTCGAGATCCAACACTTCTCTCTTCACTTCCGGTTCTAAAGTCAAAGTTCCCGAGCCAAAGACTACTGCCTGCTATAATTGTGGAAAGTCGGGTCACATTTCAAAAGAGTGTCGAGTGAAGAAGGTTAGGGACTCAGCTTATTATCGAAAGAAATTGGAACTGGCTGAAAAGAGATAGAACGGAACTGCTTTACTTGCCGAAGAAGAATTCTGGCTGGATCATTCCGACGATGAAGCTACAAATGTCGAGATCGCTCAGATGTGCTTTGTTGGAGATGATCAGTCAGATGATTCTGACAATGATGAAGACGAGGTATATTCTGAATTTGATTTTAATTTCATTTCTTCACAGATGGATATTATCATTACTGCTTTACATGATATTCGCTTAAAGTTATTATCTGAAAAGATTTTAAATTCTGAAAAGTCAGATTTGATTGACAAACTGAAAATTTCTTTGAAAGATGAAAAATCTATATTGGAAAATACTAAAGACATCTTTCAAAAGAAATTGGATGATTTGGAAAAATCAAATAAGTCTTATCTTGAATCTTTGACTGATATGACCACTTTAAAAGATAGTTTTTCGGATAAAATAAATAAATTAGAAGAAAAGTTATATCGAAGGAATCAATCTGAGCAAACAATTTTTATGAATAAACCAAGGAGTGATGAAGCCTTAAAAGAAAAATGGGGACTTGGTTTTGAAAATCCACATTGTTTAAACAATGCGATTGAAAAATCCCCTATTTTATATAAATATGATTATCTAACTCTTACTCATTATGCTCCTCAGTTTAAAATTGATTGGATGAATGAGAATCAAGTGTTAGAAATCGAAAATGAGAAAAAGGACAAATAACAAGAAAAAGGAAATACCTTTTGTTTACACGTTTGCAAATGCCAAATATTTTCCTGATAAATCAAGAAGAGGCAGAAAAGATTTAAATGATATATCTCATGTCAAGTCTTCATTATCTGATGATTTTGTTGATATTTTTGCCAATCAATCTGATAAGGAAAATATTTCTCCAATCATCTATGATTCGAAGAAATATACCCCTCCTTTAATTTTAGAAGGCAAAATCATCGATCTTGAAGATAAGATAGAAGATCAAAATATTTTAAAGGAAATTGAATCTGATATTTTTCTTTCTTTCATGACGTCTAGTCTTGAAGAAAAATTAGTTTTTCAAAAACCAGATTCTACTTCTAGACTTTCTTCTGATTATCAAGTAACAAAATGGAAGTTTCTAATTTTAAAATATCTTCTCAAACTAATTCTGACTCCGAGGAAAATTCAGATTTATTGTCTGATCAGATTGGTTGCTTAGATAAAATTATTTCTTCTGATTTAAATATTAATTCGGAAATTCTTGATGAATCTTTTACGTGAAATGATGAATATTATAAACCCAAGCGTAAAAGAAGAAGGTCAAAGAAGTCGAAGAAACAAGATAAAGTTCTTTCTGACAGTTCTAATTCTTATGATTCAATTCTTTCAGATAGGACTTTGAGCAAGTCAAAGAAGCAAATCTGAAGAGCGAAGCGGACATCTACTGATTATATGACTGATGAGGATAAATGTGTAGACAAATTTTATAAAAGTGATTCATTTGCTACATGTAATAAAATTTCAAAATATTCAATAAAGCAAATGATTCGAATTTCAAAACATGTCTCATGTTCTTCCTCTGATTCTAGTTCAGATGATTGTGCTTTATATTCATCTGATGACTGTGCTTATTTTTCTAATGATATTTCTCGTGCTTCTCATGTCAAATCTTATAAATATTTCCCCATAAGAACTGCATCTAACTTTCACGGGCCCAAATTCAAGTGGGTACCAAAATCTCAATCTGATTCAAAGTTGCAGGCACCTCATGTCAAAGGGGAGTAAGAGAAATATGGCTCTTGAATATCACAGTTCAAGACCCGCACCTCAGAGTAGAGAAATATGGCTCTTGAACAACACATTTCAAGACCCACACCTCAAAGTAGAGAAATATGGTTTTTGAACACAGCAGTTCAAGACCCGAACTTCATTGTCAACATTTTGGCTTCTAAGTATTTCAGCTTAGAACCCGTACTTCAAAGGAATTTGACTTCTAGACATGTCAGTCTAGGACTCGTTCTTCACTGTTCTAAGCTTCTGACTAATGAGAAACTGTGAGTACATCTATTTAATTTCCGCTGCATTTTATCTCTGATAATGATGTTATTCCAGTATTCTCAAATGTTTTTAAAGAATCTGAGCAATCTTTTTCAAACCCTGATTTTGTTCAACCCAAGTTTTTTCCAAAAGAGACACAAATTTCATTTTACATTATGTGGAAGATGATATTATTGAATTATATTTTATTTCAACTGAATATAAACTTGCCGATCAAATATTTCAATTTTCATTACTCGGCATGTTGAATTTAAAAGTTTAAACTTTCACAAATTTTATTCTATAAAGTAAAAGTTTTACAATTTTTCTTTCTTTTGAATAAAATGTGTATCTAGGATAAATTTTCAAGTTACTTTGTTTATATTAAAGTTTTTATATGTTTATTTTTCAACTCTAACAAAAGTCGAAATGTCAGCAACATGTTTGTAGCTTTTGATATTGCTTTAAAGTTGTGTGATTCGGAATATTTATAGTTTACAATGCTTAGAAAACCTAAAAAGTCGAAATTTTGGATTGTAATGAAAATATGGGCTAAGCACTTAGATGTAAAACCTTGTGTTTGAGATGATTATTAAATTCTTATAAATCAGAAATCTTTAAGTTTAAAAGTTTGTACATGTGAACTTTCTGGTTTGGGAAAGTAAGTTCTGTGGGATGCTTGTCATCTGGTCCCTAAGGTCATTTGATCTGGGAGTGATCGAACCTAAATCCTTCTATAGAATCAGGTCGAAAGTCATGTTCTACTGGTATGCATGGGTTTAGGATGTGTCGATGTAGCCTTTCTGATCTGGGAGAGTAAGTTCCAAGGGGTGTTTGACACCTAGTCCCCTAAGGCCAACTAGTCTGGGAGCGGCTGACCCAAATCCTGCAATAGGATCAGATAGAAAGTTACGTTTACGGCATGTTCTTTACTTAATAAACTTGTTGATTAAAAAGATGCCAAAAATGCACAAGCTTAAAAGATGCCAAAGAGCACACTCATGTAAAGATGCCATAGAGCACAATGTTAAAAGATGCCAATGAGCACACATCTCATGATACTTGGTAATATTTCTAAGTTGCAATAAACCTGTAAATTTGTGAAAGTCTGAATTTTTGATGGATTAGTGTGATTATTTGCAAAGTTCTCTATTATATTTTTAGAATTGCATTTTCTTGAAGCTAATCGAAGTTCACATGCGAGCACACTGAATAGATTGATGAAAGTTTTTGAAACTGAACATGTTTTAACTTGATATGCAACAAAACTTGTTTCTATATCCAAATACATACATTTGATTTCATCTGATGGATTTTATTGTGATATTTTACTAAGTAGAATTTTATTTGTTTCTGTTTAAATTTTTATATATTTAGTCGTTTCAAAATTCATATTCAGTATATTTTTCTTTATACATTGATGTTTCAATCATTGTCTTCTCATTTATATCTTAATAGATTTGAGCATTATTCAAGGGGGAGTGAAAAAGGAGAATTTTTCTTAACGATCATATCTGTTTTTGAGGGGGAGTATCTGATTCTTTATATGAATGCTAACTTGAATTGTCAAATTTAGTGCATTTGTGTAGGGGAGTCAAAGAGCTAATCAGGTAAAAAAAATTCAGACTCCAAGTCAGATTTGCGTCACCAGTTGGTAGAGCAAAGCTCAATTTGCGCCAACAGCTTCTAGCGCAAAACAAGCTTTGTGTCTCCTGCATGTCGCGCAAAACATGCTTTGCGCTTTCTTCTGTTAGCGCAAACCTCCCTTTGCGTCACCAACTTGTAGCGCAGACCTTCTTTTCTCTGTTTCTTTGATTTTGCAGATCTTAAGTTGTCTCGTCTCCAACCTATGCATGACCAAGTTCATCCAGATCATCAAGGTCATGAGGGGGAGAAGTTAAGAGAAGTTAAGGAGATGATAAAGAGACAAAGTGCTCAAATGTTAATCTGCTGATCAAGATTCACTAAAGATTCAAAATTTCTTCAACTTTACTTGTCTTTTGCTGTTCAAGCTCCGATCACCACAACTTCTTCAAGGTCATTTAAAAGAGGTGTGTCGTTTAGAGCTCAAGCTGATGAACCGACTGTTCGTTCAAGGTTATTTCAAACTGGTCCAGTCTTGTCAAGGCAGCAAAGATAATTCAAACTGTAAAATGCCGAGAAGAAATTTGTTTTAAAAGTTAGAAAGCTTCATAAAGTCGCTTTGATTGTCCGTGCTGCTTTAGAAGATTGTTTTTGAAGATCACAGCGCCAATGATTACTAAGGGGGAGATTGTTAAGTCTGATTTTATAGTAATCATTGTATTTATAGGCTTCGTCTTTTACAATGTTTAGTGTCCTATTCTCTGTTGTATCTGACCAGGGTATTTAAGTCCCTTTGGTCTTGGTTGTTGGTAACACTTTCACGCATTCTATTGAATACATCTCACTTAGTGCTTCAAAGCTTTCTCTCTCTACTTTCTCTCTCTAGGATTTAGTGATCTTGGACTATCAGACGCGATGTTTATTAATGAGTGGTCGGTGGAAATGGGAGGAATATCATTAGGACTTTGAGATGTTTTTATCTCACTTCGGGGATTCGTTTAAACATGTCAAAAAATGAGTTGTTTGGTGTTGGAGTGGGAGCGAACGTTATTCAAAGGGTTGCGGTGGAGCTTAAGTGCAAACCAGGCTAGTTGCCAAAAAAGTATCTCGGGGTATTGTTGGGTGCTAACACGACTAGGGTCGAAGCTTGGATGCCTATTATTGAGAAATTTAAGAAAAGGTTGTCGGATGGAAGATCAAAATGTTATCGATTGGTGGTCGACGAGTTCTCGTTCAAGTCGTCCTGGGTAGATTCTCCATTTATTATCTTTCGATCTTCAAGGTTCCTAAGACAATAATTAATCAGCTGGAGAGTCTAAGAAGATATTTTTTCTGGGGTTGGAAGAAGATAACAGGAAACTATCTTGGGTGAATTGGAAAATTGTGCTTAGAAACAAAGAGAATGGAGACCTCGGTATCGGGAGTATAGTTGTTTCAAATATATCTCTCTCTTTATTAAACGGGTTTGGAGATATAGGAACGATTCTAATGCAACGTGGGCAAAAGTAATAAATGCTATCTATGGCAAAGAGGGGGGGGGGGTTCTAAACTTGGAACAGGGGCAATCAAATAGTTCTAGTCCGTCGGGAAGTGTGATTGCGGTTGTCCATTCTTTGAGAACACTAAACTTTAATTTTCATGAAATGTGTGTGAAACAGGTCGGGAACGGAGTACAAACGGATTTTTGGACGGATATATGGAGGGGCTCTTGCCTTTTTGAAGTTATATTTCCTAGGATTTTTGCTCTAGAAAATGAGAAACAAACGTCGTGGAGGACATGATCAAATTTGCTCTAGAAAATGAGAAACAAGCGTCGTGGCGGACATGATCAAATCTGGAAATTCGTAGGCTTGGCGTAGACCTATCTGCGATGGATGTGAAGATGACGGAACTTGATCAATTGAAGGAAACGATTAAGGAATGTGAGTTATCCGATAATCGAGATGGTTGGAGGTGGAGTCTAGCCTCTAATGGTATGTTCTCTGTTGGATCGCTGAGACGTGCCATCGAAAATCCGTATTTAGGTGTGGGTAAAAAAGAAACGATATGGAGTTCCATGTCACCTCCTAAAGTTAATATATTCATGTGGAGGGTTATGTTAGACAGATTTCCTATGCGAGTCAACCTTTGCAAGATGAAGATGGATATCGATTCTATTTTATATCCAGTTTGCAGAGCTAATCCAGAAACAATTGACCATGTGCTTTTCGTTCGGATGTCCAGTCGTGGTAGAGGTGTGAAGATTCATCGAGATATTGTGGAAGATTTCTCTCCTTGCAAATCGATGCTCAACAGGGTCAATTCAGCTTGTAAAGACCGACAAGTCAAGGAATAAATCATTTTCGTCAGTTGTTACTGTCTGTGGTGTTTTCGGAACAAGTGCGCTTTCGATAATCTACCTCCCTGTAAAGACTCTCTCTTGGATCAGATTGTGGAAAAATCGTTCTGCTGTTTACTAGCTAGTGTAGTGGGAGTGTTAAAAATCCTTTAACGTGGATAATCCATCCAATCGATTTTATCAAGAATTTGTAATGTTTTTATTTCCCTTTTGCTAGTTCCTAGTCGTAATATAATTTGGTCTTTGTTTCCAAAAAAAAGGTACGAATTTGAAAGTTTATTTTTATTTTGGTTAAAATGAATAATTTTCAAATCCACCTATAATCACTTATAGATTACTCAAGGGTATCTAAAACATTTGAAAAAAATGCTAAAAAGAAAAAAAAAAGGTTTCGATGATCCATCGACGGTTGGTAAAGTCATCTGTCTAGTAGTGCAAACAACAACTATTTCATGCTAAAACAATTACAAAAGTAACTACTGATGGATAAGAATAAACTTGTTTTGCACAAATCATATTTGAGTCGGTTCAAAAGTTAGCCTTCTAAACTTAACTTTCTAAACATCAGAAGGTCTTATGAACTATTTGTCTTCTTAATCAGTTGGCCTTCTAATTTTCACCTTCTAAACTTTACTTAGTGCATACCATTTACGTTTCTTCATGCTTTCTAATCCATATTATATGGTGATCCAAGGTTTAAGTTAGCTTATACAAGTGTAAACTCCACACCTCCCAACCCATATTATAGCCTAACTTAAAACTCTTTGAACTTGTGTAAATCACAATTACATCAAATGATTGATGACGGTAAAATCACCACCATTTCTTTGATTTACAAATTAAACAAACATATATATAAACCAAACTCATGCATAAATAAAAATGTCTTGAAGATTGAATTTTCATCTTACTATATTACACATTCTAAATATTCGATAACCAAAGTGGATTACGGGTTGACCATTTAACCCATTTGAACATATATGTGAAGACAATATACTCACAAGTTTCAAGAGGACTATAGTGTTTATACTTGATATTATAATAAGCCATGTGTCCTTATCTATTCATGAGCATATACAAAGCCAAGTCCATGCATCTTGAAACAGCTACATTTCATACTTACATAGTTTTGTATTCATGCACATGCATTTTTTCAAATTATTAACAATATAAACTTCAACCTAACATCATTTGCAGGTCCGAGCACATACCTTGAGATAATATAGAACTTGTGCTCCAATCTAGGTGTAAGCTTTCTATAGGGATTGAACAATATATATATATATATACACTAGCAGTGTACCCACGCAATGCGGCAGAATCAGTGTTCAAATAAATGTAAGCAAAAATGCTAAGTATAAACACGATTTTATAAAATAAAATACATAGTCGATTCCATCTTACTTTGAGTGTGAGAATGTGTAGATTTAAAAACATAGTTGGTGCCCTGGTGGAAACATGTTTTTATTTGACCTATATGTCAAAAATTGGAACTCCAACAAAATTGGGTAGGTTTTCTATTCCTTAGATGCAAAACTCCAAACTCCACAAACCTCGGCTCAATATAACTCGGCTCAATATAACTGGTAGTGAACATAAACAATACACAATTGTTACTTTTTCCCATTTAAAGAGATGTGATTGCATGTATATGCATCACACATGCTATTTCTTTTGTGTTTTCTTTTCGATACACAATATATCCTTTTGAGCCTTCTATCATCTAAAAAGTTTGTGTTTGCTTTTCAATGCACAATATTTCCTTTTGTGCCCTCTACCTTCTAAAGTGTATTTATGTGTTGCAAATGGGTATTAACTTGAAGCTTACATAGCAAAGACGTCATTTCATCATGTTAACATGGTGCACCAAATTGATCAGACTTGATAACATTCCTTCAAATTTCATTAACCAAAAGTAGCATCGAATAGTAATTTCATTATAAATATGATTGGTTAGTAATCACCCAAGATAAAGACAAGGGATTATAAAATCAACCCGAGTTTGAATCCTACCATCTATATATAAGCTTACACGATTGGGAAATTTACTTCAGGCCTATGGACGAAACTTACAATTGTGACTTGCCATGAGATTAGTTTGAGCAATGCCTAAAACCATCCATTTACAAAATTAACAGATGTATACATAACATACCCACCAAAGATACTTAAATTTAATAAAAGTTGGCAAAACGCATCATCATACTTCATGTTTTTCGTTATTATACATGCAAATTGTTCTACATATGCTATCTCGGAAACGTATAAATACATATCTCATCATTTAAATACATTTTACACATCAACAGACCTACAAAGTATCATAACAATAATAGACTACAATCAAGAATCAAAGATAGAAAACCAAACAAAATGGGCTGCAACTCGCATCGTGCAAAAACCTGATATGAATTGCTTTCAATGTGCTCAGCCACATTGAAATCACCTGCAAAAACAAATATATTTTATTGCAAACAAACCATACTTTTTGTTGCACTTTGTATCTATCAACAACTTTGATTTTTTTTTTTGCTAAATACTATGGTTTTTTGGCATTTATATTCCCACAAATTTTCCAAAATATACTCATTACGCAAACTCTTATCTTCACGTCCTATATGGTTGCATGATTGTAAAAAAACATAGTGCGAAAAAATATCATCGATGCAGTTGAGCATGAGGTGTATCTCCTTTAGGCATATGTCTGTTAGAGCTGTACAGGTGGCACGTATAAAACTATCAACATCTCCTACAAATCTGCTATGGATAGTGTTTAGAATCTGCACAGGTTTAGATCTTCCCAAGATCATGCAATCTGGCTATCCCATAGATCATCATGTATTCAACATCATTCACAGAATAATGATAGAAGAAAGAACAAGAAACGTGGGTTGAACCCTATAATAATCTGGAAATATATATTTAGAATTCCACGCACTTGAAACTATACAAATCGATACATATTTATAGACACCGAAAGGGTGCCTTCGAACCATCACAATGGTTCGGTAATGGACAATCACACCCCTTCACAAATAACTACCTATAACTACCATAACTACCATATATATACTATAATAATTAAACCTATGTTTTGACATTTACATTATTTCTAACATTCCCCCCTAAATGTCAAAACATCTTTTGATCTTGAAACTTCAAACTATGACGACAAAGTCATCACCATCAATCGATCCATCATTTGGGTCTTGATTTCCTTTCGAGTAAAAACCTTCAATCTCCGGATCTTCTTCTTCCGTTCCCTCACCTTCATAATCCTTGCTTTCAACTGGTTGACTTGCTATCTTGGTGACGTTCCGGTCTTCCTGACCATTCCCTCTGGTGCATCTACCGTTTGAGGTACCTACGCCATCTTCCGCCTTGCAACCTTTTGTAACTTGAGTCTTGACGGTCACACTTCCGTACTTCCGACTCTCAATGCTCGTGTACCTTCCGTACCACATAATATTCCAAATACCCAAAGCTTTGTGCGATTTCATCCCAAAGCTTCTCCACTATGATGATTTCATGTCCACCATAACTGTCAATTAAATGATAAAGATCAAATAGACATACCTCCAATCCCGCTATCTTCGGAGGTACCACAATTTCTTCGTTATCCTTAATCTTCCTTGTTTTGCGGGGTGAATCAAACCAACTGCCTCTAACAGTCCCCTGCCTCTAACAGTCCCCGACTGGTTCTTTTTTCACCGGACAAAACTACTGTCTTCTCCTGTTTTGCGGGGCAAATTAAAACCAACTGCCTCTAACAGTCCCTGGTTCTTTTTTCTTCATCGGACAAAACTACTGTCTTTTCCTGTTTTGCGGGGTGAATCAAACCAACTGCCTCTAATGGTTCTTTTTTCACCGGACAAAACTACTGTCTGCTTCGATTCTCTTTGGTGTTCCGGAATCCATCCCTCCTTTATTTTCCTTGGATGATTCGGGCATTGGCCGTTTCTTCTTTCTTCCAATTTTCGGCTTCTTTTAAATATGATTCTCTTCAACACAAAACGATTTCTTGAATGATAATTGAAACATGATTGATCTTTGATTCTTGTTTGAACCCTTTGCTCTGATACCATGTTTAGAATCGGCACAAGTTTAGATCTTCCCAAGATCATGCAATCTGGCCATCCCATAGATCATCATGTATTCAACATCATTCACAAAATAAGGATAGAAGAAAGAACAAGAAACGTGGGTTGACCCTTTAATAATCTGGAAATATATATTTAGAATTCCACGCACTTGAAACTATACAAATCGATACATATTTATAGACACCGAAAGGGTGCCTTCGAACCATCACAATGGTTCGGTAATGGACAATCACACCCCTTCACAAATAACTATGTATAACTACCATAACTACCATATATATACTATAATAATTAAACCTATGGTTTTTTGGCATTTATATTCCCACAAATTGTCCAAAATATACTCATTACGCAAACTCTTATCTTCACGTCCTATATGGTAGCATGATTGTAAAAAAACATAGTGCGAAAAAATATCATCGATGCAGTTGAGCATGAGGTGTATCTCTTTTAGGCATATGTTGTTACAGCTGTTCAGGTGGCACGTATAAAACTATCAACATCTGCTACAAATCTGCTATGGATAGTATATGGTTAATTCAGGATCTCCATGAAGATAAAGGGATTCTTGGATTTGATGTCAAACCTAATACCTTTGAACTCTTAACTTAGATGGGGTGTTCCTTCAAATCTAACACCAAAATCTTTCGATTTGTAGTACTTCTCATTGAGATCAATTTAATTATCAGATTCATGGAAACTCCAAGAATTTATGAAATTCTAGAATTCGAATTTGGTCTTTTTGACCTTGAGGGAAAAGCCTAACATTATGAAGCATTTAGAACATAATTTCTTCATTTAAACTTCATGCCTCCACAATGAAATTAAAGATCACTTACATGCTTATCGCTGAAACATTGAAGGGGATTCACAATAACCATCAACCCACCAGCCACTATCCTACCACCACCGATGTCTCTGTCGCCACCACGTCGACCTGGTTCAAGTATATATCCAAGTCCAGTTCCAACAATTTCTGTTTCTGCTTTCCTGTAATAAATCACTTTCATTGAACAAATTTTCCGACAACAAAACAAACACCAATGTTAAAAATTATTCAGCTCCAAACGACAAATTGACCCAAAAGCCAACCAAGAAAAACAGTCTTGCACTTCTTATCTCAAAAACAGAAGCAACACCATAATTAGTTTATCAAAAAACAATCATACTTTAGCATTCTGATGAAATATTGAAACCATAATCACAAACTGAAGTAGGATCTCAATTTTAGAAACAGAAAAACAACCCTTGAGCCATAACAGAACCTACAAAATAATAGCTTCAGATAATGGGTTTTGTAAATTTCCTTAATTGATCAGCTTGTAATACAATAAAGTTGATACATATGATTTAACATCTCAATATTCCAATTACACATTTTGCAAACATATCCCAATAACATTTCAATTATGTAACAATAGGGGACTTATTTCGTTCATACACAAAAGTTGAAATTACTTGAACAAAAATCCAGAAAAGTTCAAGTTGAATGGTTATTCAAGTGAAAGTTTGAAGATAAAAAAAGAGAGAGAAAAGTTAGACATGCCAAACAAAACAGTTCTTGAAGCTTGCGTTGGATATGCAATTACATGGACGGATATAATCTTCAGCGCATAACACAATTTAAAGGCTTTCTAACCACCTGACCAATTTGCTGCATTCCATTATTTGGACATATTGGTTTAAATCGTGTTATACAACTGCATCCATCCAGGGACTGTTAATGTTCCAAATTCGAGAATTGATCACTGCCGAAAACAACTTGCACATCTTTTCTCCCTAATTCTTTATGTAGTATCGAACATAAATCGTTTATGATATTAGGCGATGGAAAAACATATGCAAGTATTTTAAAAATTATTTCTATCATTTGATCGCTACTTCTGATAAGAAGTGCTAGGAATTTGGAGAATTTTAGTGTATCTTATCAAAACTTTAGTCTTTCCTACGGGAAGTTTTCAATAATTCAACATTTTCATATTTTCAAAGACCTCCTGACTTTTCAAAGCACCATACCTGGGTTTTCATTGCAAATAAACCGCCATTATTGCAAACAATGCAAAAGAAAAGACACTACACTCTGCAAGAATGAGTGATATTGGACAGAAACTACAATCTATACACTCACGCTTCATTTTCTACTTTTTAGCCTTGGGATTCTCTTAGGAACTTTACCCAGATTCTTCTTGCTAGGGAGCAAGTTGCATCAAGAACATCCGTTATTATTTAAAATATATGATCAAGATTTAATTTTGTTAAAATTGGAATGATTTGCTATTCACCCATTAAAGACAACATGTATAGTTTGCTAGCTTTTCACAATTCATAGTTGTTCCAAGCACCTAAATTAAGTGTCTTGTAGTTGCAAAAAAAAAAAAAGAGAGGAACAAACGGTAAAATAACATATGAAGTCATACCTGAGAAGGGGAACCATTATGAGAAACCAAGTAAGTCTTCCTTCTAGTCATCCTGTAAAAAAATGCAAGTCAACCGGGAAATCCACAAACTCTAAAACGAGAACAACAACATTTTCTTTTTCCAATTTGATTCTTATAATACATGAGTCAACATATCTCAATGTAGACATTTCCTCTTGTAATAAAAATTTTTAACCACGTTATCAAATAGGTGTATTATAAAAAATGGGACACCTCCAGATAGATGAATTGATGTTGTCTTCATTGCAACACAGAGTACAAAAGAACATAAGAATGACAAAATCTACAGCGAATAAACACCGACGTCAATATATAAGAATGAAAAATCCGGGATCAAGAAAGAACATAAGCCATAATATATATATATATAACACCATTAGTATCACTGCAATAGAATGGAACTCACTAGTGAAGATATAAGTAGATAGTCCAATAAACACCGAGGTGAAGATATAAGTAGACACTAAAAGAAAAAGAAATGAATGTTGTGATCTATTGATGGTATCTGATACAAAGTAGATACTAAAAAATACCTCTACGAATTGAAGAAAGCATCAGTAAAATATTCAACCATAAAAATCGATAGCTTTTGTAATTGGAAATAAAAACACATAGTTACAAAACCCATTCAAAGGCCAAAAATGACTTCTAATTATACATAACATAAACACATCCGGATGATAAAATCTTGATAGAACGAACTACTTACCAAAACCCATTCAAAGGCAAAAGCTGGTAGAACAAAGTTACAAAAACCCATTCAAAGGCCAAAGAAGGAACCTTTTCCCTTCTGAAATCGATCTCCAAAAGGCCAAAGCTGGAAGAAATGGAACTCCAGAGGCCGAAGTCGTTGGGTGTTGCCTGTTGTAGAAAAAAATTTAGGTATGAGATTCTGTGGACAACAAAAGAAGGAACAAGTGAACAACAAAGGAAGAAAATCTTCAAACCAAGAACAATAAAAAAGAAAACCTTAGATCCAAGCCAAGAACAAGAAAAAAAAACTAACTATTCAAAAATCAGATTCAAGAAGAAGAAACCTACATTTGCTATGTTGCTTCATTGTGGATGGACATTGGGCAGAGATTATGGATCTGCTTCTCCTTATGTGAAACCACTTGAACCTGCCGTGAAAACCCATTTCCGACCTCCCCTTAAAGCACCCCACCACCGTAAATCAAACAAAGAGAACTTCAACACATTTTGATTTACAACCCTAAATCCATAAATCGAACCCATAAAGGATATGACATAGGGGTGCAAAATCTGGAGAGAAAGGTGTAGAATCCGAACACACGTTCAAGGGAAGAAGAAAAGCCACCGTTGTAGGGTGTTCCAGATCAAGATCAACAGGGGAAGAAGGGACACTGTATCAGAGCGAAGCATCGATGGTGGAGAGGAGGAATGAAGGATTGGAGATTTGAATTTGAAATTTGAATCTGGACCATTGTTTGCAGTTGTGGGTGGAAGAGGAAAAAGTACTCTGCATTAAAGAAAGTAAAATGTGAAGTAACTCAATCTGGTTGTGGTGGTAAGTGCATTAAAAGTGAGTACCTTATACATATAAAATTGTAATTCATAGTTTTTGAAATTTAATGCATAAGATGGAAGTACCTTGTGCATCTTGAATTGTCTTCAAACCAAGAACAATAAAAAAGAAAACCTTAGATCCAAGCCAAGAACAAGAAAAAAAAACTAACTATTCAAAAATCAGATTCAAGAAGAAGAAACCTACATTTGCTATGTTGCTTCATTGTGGATGGACATTGGGCAGAGATTATGGATCTGCTTCTCCTTATGTGAAACCACTTGAACCTGCCGTGAAAACCCATTTCCGACCTCCCCTTAAAGCACCCCACCACCGTAAATCAAACAAAGAGAACTTCAACACATTTTGATTTACAACCCTAAATCCATAAATCGAACCCATAAAGGATATGACATAGGGGTGCAAAATCTGGAGAGAAAGGTGTAGAATCCGAACACACGTTCAAGGGAAGAAGAAAAGCCACCGTTGTAGGGTGTTCCAGATCAAGATCAACAGGGGAAGAAGGGACACTGTATCAGAGCGAAGCATCGATGGTGGAGAGGAGGAATGAAGGATTGGAGATTTGAATTTGAAATTTGAATCTGGACCATTGTTTGCAGTTGTGGGTGGAAGAGGAAAAAGTACTCTGCATTAAAGAAAGTAAAATGTGAAGTAACTCAATCTGGTTGTGGTGGTAAGTGCATTAAAAGTGAGTACCTTATACATATAAAATTGTAATTCATAGTTTTTGAAATTTAATGCATAAGATGGAAGTACCTTGTGCATCTTGAATTGTCTTTAAGAGTTTTAGGCTATATGTATTATAAGGTAGTAATAGATATATATCAAGTTTTAGAGATAGGTAGTGTACTAGCGGTAAAGGCCGTACGTTTCACGTAAAATTAGTTGATAACTAGAAAGGTCTAGATACGAGTAGTGGAAAGGATTATAAAGGTGTTGGTATCATAAAAAATGGAGGATGTTCAGATACTGAAAAGTGAGGTGAGTACAATAACTTTGACATATTGGCTAAGAAAAGTATACATAAAAGAAGAAAGCACGTTTGGTATGGTGGACAGAATGGGATAGGACAGTGGACAGAATGGGATAGGACAAGACAAAATGGGACATAAAAATCGATAGCTTTTGGTCTAATCATTATTTACTTTTCTTATTGTACGTTTTCTCTCAATCAATATATCGAGGTTTCAAACCTTCAGCATATTCATCGTCTCATTCAATCACATTCATCTTCTAACATGGTATCAGAGCTGTAGGTTTATTCATCGGTTTCACTGTTCATCGGTTACTATTCATCGGGTATTGTTCATCGGTTCATGTTCATCGGTTCATGTTCATCGATCACTGTTCATCGGGTACAGTTCATCGATTACTGTTCATTGATTTCACTGTTCATCCGAATCGCAGTCGCCCCTCGTCATCGTCGCTCGTCGAAATCCAGTCGCCCCTCACCGCCTATCGTCGCCTTAATCGATCGTTGTTTGTTAATCGATCGTGGTATCTGTTTATTCGTCATCGTCATCGATTCCGCTGCTCTCTGTTCATCATCGATTCAAATCACACCACAACCCTAGCCGCCGACCGGAAGAACTACCGGTCGCATACTCTACCGGTCGAACATTCTATCGGTCGAACTTTCTACCGGTCGAACATTCTACCGGTCGAACATTCTACCGGTCGCACACCCTATCGGTCTACTTTCTATTGGTCGAACATTCTACCGGTCGCACACCCTATCGATCGACTTTCTATCAGTCGAACATTCTATCGGTCGCACACCCTACCGGTCGACTTTCTACCGGTCGCTAATACTGGTCTACCCTACCGGTCGCTAATACCGGTCGCTAATATCGGTCGCTAATACTGGTCCATACCGGTCACACTCAGTGAACTGTTCCTCACCTCATTCATCTCTCAGCTCCTGTTTTGAGATGAAGGATCTTGGCTCTTTACACTATTTTCTTGGTCTTGAGGTGCTCTCAGATCTATCGGGAATTTATCTTTGGCAAGCCAAATACACCTCAGATCTTTTGTCAAAAGCTGGGATTACTGACAACAAAACTGCATCCACTCCTCTTGAGCACAACCTTCATTTGGCTCCGAATGCTGGACCTCCTCTGCGTGATCCTACTTTATATCGCCAGTTAGTAGGGTCACTTGTCTACCTGACATTGTCTATGCTGTTCATACTGTCAGTCAGTTCATGTCGGCACCCTGTTCTGATCACTATGCTGCTGTCCTGCGCATTCTTCGATATTTAAAAGGGACCATGTTTCATGGTCTTCATTTTCCATCCACCTCATCATTGAATTTGCGAGGTTTTTCTGATACTGATTGGGACAGTGACATGACTGATCGTCGCTCCACTACCGGCTACTGTTTCTTTCTTGGCGACTCTCTTATATCTTGGCGGAGCAAGAAACAATCTCTCACAGCTGGATCCAGTACTGAAGCTGAGTATCGAGCACTAGCTGACACGACTCAAGAACTTGTGTGATTACGCTGGCTACTCTCTGACATGGGGGCTCCTCAACAGTCTCCAACTCCATTGTGGTGTGACAACAACAGTGCGATTCAGATTGCTCACAATGATGTCTTTCACGAGCGAACGAAGCACATTGAAATTGACTGTCACTTTGTTCGTCAACATGTGACTCGTAAGACTATTCAGCTTCTTCCTATTTCAACTCTTGATCAACCGACTGACATTTTCACTAATCATCTACCAGGACGGTTTCGTGATCTAGTTTCCAAACTCCATCTGGCTCATTCTTCTCCCGATTGAGTTTGAGGGGGGATGTTAATGTATATGTCAGTATATGGCCCAAGCCCATATAGTCCATGTATAAATACATTGTATCTTGTAGTCTAGGTTTAGTCTAATCATTATTTACTTTTCTTATTGTACGTTTTCTCTCAATCAATATATCGAGGTTTCAAACCTTCAGCATATTCATCGTCTCATTCAGTCACATTCATCTTGTAACAAATGGATTTTCTCCATGAAATTTCTTCAATGTGCAATCGGTTTCTTCAATCGTTTTTCTGCAATCTATGTTTTGCAATCGATTTTCCGCATTCAATTTCTCCAATCGATTTTCTACATTCGGTTTCTTCAATCAATTTTCTGCAATCGATTTTGTCCAACCGCTCCGGTCGATTTCTTCAATCGATTTTCTGCGTTCGATTTCTCCAATCGGTTTTCTACAATCAGTTTCTCCAATCGGTTTTCTACAATCGATTTCTTCAATCGTTTTCTGCGTTCGATTTCTCCAATCGATTTTCTGTAATCGATTTTATCCAATCAATATCTCCAATCGATTTATCCTACATGGTAGAACCCAATCGATCTACCGTATCGATTTATCCTACATATTATTCCTAATACACATTATTCCTAATCGATTTCTCCTACAAATACAAGGTACTGATCGACTTCACTAAGTTCACGACTTCTCATCAGATTATCCACCTACACCTTGAATCTACCATTCTTCCTCATGTTGATAGTGATTAATGGCCACTGGAACTTGATTTTTGGTCACTGTAACTTTTTTGTGGTTTGATAAAGCCTAATTTGATAACTCCATTGCACTATTTTTGTGGCTTGATATTCCATCTTCACGGAAGTGATTGTTTTTGGTTTGAAGTATAAAAGCATATTTTGTTTTACATAGGTTATAGCCAAATCGTGATTAAATTAGTTTTATGCTTTTAATAAATCCACTGCACTATGTATTAACAATGTAGATTAGTTTTATGTGATGTAATTTATGATTTTTCATCGGGGGTAATTTCATCATTTAACAGGTCTAGTCGTGTTCTGTCTTACCAAACGCTAGATACTTGTCTTGTTCTGTTATGTTCCATCTTATCCTATCGTGTCTTATCCTGTCAGCGTACCAAACGCACCCTTAATTAGGGTATTCGAATGGAGATTGTGGATATGTATGTGATAGCAAAAAATTACCCAACAAGGAAGACGCGGGAGAGATGAAAAGATCCATGATGATTACTTTGTTGAGCAGTGTCATTTGCATGACCTTATTGATGAGTTGATATTATTAAACATGTACATGAGTACTGAGATGATACATGTATAACACAATTTACGAAGATTGTATAGTTTTGTGTTTCTACTTGTTATGGTAGGAGCTTTGGGTAGTTTTGAGTACATTGTTTTGTAGTCCGACGTGGCTCCCAAAGCATGTTTTTGGGATAGCGAAGTTTTGAACTCTTTGCGGTTCTTTTATGAATAAAAATCACATGTCCCAAATTATCATGTCCCATTCATGTCTACCAATCACATGAATACACGTCATCGGAGAGACAATATGAACTTGAATTAAATAAAATCAAAATTATATAAAATCTGATGTGTCTTAACGATACACGAGATTTTGGAATCTTTTATTTTTTTTATTAATAACAAATATTTTCCTAGGTTACGTGTACCAGAAAAAAAAAAAAAAAAGCAAGATCAGAAGAAGGAGCAATTTTGTTTTTGTTTCAGTAAAATTGGTCTCATGACTAATGCAACTTGAAAGGCGCTTTATCTCGCATTTGAGCTTTAAGTGACATATGAACGGAGTTGATTAAGTTGCCAATGAACTCAGTTCAAATGTTACATAAGTTTTATGCAACATGTTAGTGACATCCAAGTCGCATGCTAAGTCCTTAATTTACATGAATATTAATAATAAATTCATCATTTTTAATTTTATTTTTCTTTAGTTTGTGTATATTTTTTACTTAATTTGCATGCATGATATATATATATGTATATATATATATATGTATCGTGGTTGGTCGGCATGCGGGAAAACTAATGGTTTTATTGTGTATATAGGTCATTCGTACAAAAACAGTGGTTGGTTTGGTTAGCAACCTCGTGATACTACCAAAAGGGTGTTAGCCTAGTGGTAAGGCATGTGGACTAGCTAGTAGCGGTCTCATGTTCGAACCCTGGGGGACGCATCCTGGAGGTACGGGGGCTTCGACCCCGGGCTGCATGCTTTAGCAGTCGGGCTTCGGCCCATATTGCCAGGAATTAGTCTGGGCCAATGTGGTCTGGGATACCCTCTCAAAAAAAAACCTCGTGATACTGCAGGAAGAAAGACAAACGGGCAAGAAAATGGAAGAAGCCATGTGCAGTCATTAAAGGAGTAAAAAAGAGTGAAGAGAACCAGCACAGACCATCAGGGGCGGAGCCAGAAAATAAATATAGAGGGGGCTAAATAAATGTAAGAAATCCATTGTTAAGTACTTCGCAAGATTGCGTTAAAAATCTATTTTTGTTAAATATTTATCCATATTTAATAGCCATTTGGGAAAAAGTTGATTACCGGTAGCCCCCATCTAGCCCCACACGAAACCCGCTTTCAAAGGCACCAATGTGAAGGCCATTTTTTGGCTCATTCAGTGACTGAGGCTAGCAATGGGCCGGCTGAATCGGCCGGTTATGAACGAACTCGAGACCTGTTTTGTATTTGGAAAGAGTCATCTCGTACCTTTGTCAAATGAGCTACACGTCGAAAGCTCATATGTAATAATTATTAAAATTCAAACAAATTACATTTTTACATTATTTATAACTACATTTATATAATTTCATTTAATTACAAAGTATTAAATTAAATTAGTTAACTAAAGTTAAGGTAATTAGATTTTTTAGACTTGTGTTATTTGCTTTTAGAAATCAAAATCCAAATAACTTATTGTTTTTTTTAATTAGCAAAACATATCAAGACTCAAATGGGTGGAGTTTGGGTATTTTTAGTGTTGTCTAATAATTGTTTTTATTTATATGTAAAAACATTTGGTTGGAAAAGAGTTAGGGGGGGCTTGGCACCACCTTGTCCCCCCATTAGCTACGCCACTGCAGACCATGCTACATTCAAGAAGAAAACATGGTCGTGCAAATTGGGCAAAAGCATTGGCATGAACCATCCGAAAACCAAAAGGAAATGGCACGCTTGTGCAATGTAGACAGTCTGCACGGCGGGCATGCATATATGTAATTACTTTAATATGGGTTTTGGCTTGCATGTCACTCAACCTTTTGTACCTCTAACCATTTGGGAGGCATATCTTTGTAAAAAAATTATCATCTTTTTTAACACAATCTAGATTACCATGTAGATAATTCTCTCTAAAAAGTTGTTCTTTTCTCCCCTTTTTCGCTCTTCAAGATTGCATTGTTCTGTTGGAGGAAAATATTGCATAGAGAGAAACAATGAGTAATAGCCTGTATATATAAAACTTAATATCGCAGTAGAGCTATTTTTCCTTAACTAATATTTCGACCCAAATATGTCTGGATTTCACGAAATTTACTCGAAAATAATCTCAAATTTGTAGAAATCATAACCTATCACTACAAGAGAAATGACCTTGGGAAGGTTTTGTTTTGTATTTAAAGGTCTTAAAAGCTTCTCTAAGAACTTTAGAGAAGCTTTTCAATTTCGTCAAGAAACTTCTCCATATAAGGGTATGTAAAGGTTTTAGGGAGGGTTTTGAAAGGGTATTTTTTTGTTAGCTTTTAGAGAAGCTTTGTTGAGGCTTTAGATACACTTTGAAAGCTTCTCTAAAGGTTAGTCAACTTTTTTTTAAAAGCTTCACAAAAAGTGTTTATTAGTGACGTTTTTCAAGTATTTGTGACGGTTTATAAACGTCTCTAAAAATACCTTTTAAAGAAGGTTTAAAAAACTCTAAAAGGTATTACCTTTAGTGACATTTAGCTAAACCTTCTCTAAATATGTCTTTTAGTTACACTTTACAAACCTTCTCTAAAGTTTATCTTTAGATACAAATAATCAAAACCTTCTCTAAAGGTTATCTTTAGATACATTTTTAAAAGATCAATTACTTCTCTAAAGAGCATATTATTTATTTTTTTCATCCAAATTTTTTTTTGAACAGCAAGATTTCATACCAACACAACAGCTAGCGAGAAGCTAGAAGTACACGAAAAGAGTACAAGGAAAGATCATACCAAGTCTAAAGGATTACAAAGCCATTTATCCCAATTGAAAGCCACCCCCTTTTAATTATATTTTTTTACCCATATGAAGGAATTTGACATCACCTCGGACGTGATTATGCTCGTTGGGGTCCCTTTTTTGTTGAAGATGAGTGAATTACGGAGTTTCCAGATGGCCCAGAAATACGCGGCGATAACGGCCCCAGAACTAAGGTCTTAGCGTTGGCGTTGGTTGAATTATCAGTTCCAGTCGTGTCGAGAAGATTTGAGATGGAACCAGCTGAGAATGGGAGAACTTTGGACACCAAGAAGAGATCATTGCTCTGATTTCCTTGCTAGTTGAACATTGTAGAAAAAGATGATCTTCTGATTCCGGTGTTGAGTGACAAAGTGGGCACGAGTCTGAGTTTAGCCCGACACCTCTCCTTATTAGATTAAGTTTGGTCGGTAGTCTCCCTAATCTCACCCTCCACAACAATAAGTTGACCTTACCGGGAACCAAACGATTCCATCTCGTGCTATGTTCCAAAATGGCCAATGATGAGTCGTCTACTGCTTTCCTAAGAGAGGACACAGAGAATTTGCCGTCACTTTCCAACTTCTAGCTCCAAGACCTGTTTTGCAAATTAAAACAAAAGAGATCATGTAACATAATATTGTAAGCATATGTCTCTTTATCTAACTTCCTTATGGTACCCCACGAGCCGCTCGAATAACCCCTCCCCCCTCTCAAGACGAGACCCCCGTTAGGACCGAATAGGGAAGAAATAACCTCACGCCATAACCCCTCTGAGTCGGATCTAAAACGCCACTACCACTTCCCGAGAAGGGCTAAATTAAGAGCCCTAACACCTCTGATGCCAAGTCCACCATGATTTTTACTATTCATGGTTGCATTCCAAGCCACCCAAGCAATTTTAGACATGTCCGCGTCCCCCAGAAGAATCTTGCCCGAATGCTCTCGAGAATTTTGATCACCCTTTTGGGGGCTTTGTAAAGCGAGAACAAATATAACCCAAGACTTCCCAAGACGGATTTACAAAGGATTAGTGTACCCCCAAACGAGATATTTTTGGCTTTCCAATTAGAGAGTTTTGATTGAAACTTATCGATGAGAGGAAGCCAACTTTCGATCTTTGACATTTTTGCTCCCACCGGCATGCCAAGATAAGAAAACGGGAGAGAACCGTCGTTGCACTTCATTCTCCTAGCCATGGACCTCACCTCTTCCAGATTAACACCGACCCCCATCACTTTCCTTTTATGGAAATTGACCTTAAGACGAGACGCTAGATGAAACATCTTAAAATTCTTACCAGGTTTAGGATATTAGATCTCGACCAATCCCCGAGGAAGATAGAGTCATCAGCGTATTGAAGAATAGAAATAGTAGGGCCATGGTTAGGAAGAGACACACCCTGGAACAACCCCTTATGGACCGCCTCATCCATCACCACTTTCAGTCCCTCGGCAGCGATGAGAAACAGAAAAGGTGCAATGGGATCGCCTTGTCTTACCCCTTTTTCCATCATAAATTCCTTTGTTGGTGACCCATTCACATGGACCGAGATTTTGGCGGTGGATAAACAACCATGCACCCACGACCTCCACTTATCCCCGAACCCCATTTGAACCATTATGTCATCCAAATAGCCCCAATGAAGAGAGTCAAAGGCTTTTTCAAAGTCCACTTTAAAGATCATAATTCTGTTATTCCTTTTTTTTGTCTAACTGATGACTTCATTGACAATAAGCGACCCGTCGAGGATGTTCCGTCCTTTGATAAAAGTTGATTGCTCGTTACTGATCACGGAGTTCAACACCACTTTGAGTCTTTCAGCGAGGACTATGGAGATAATTTTACTAATACTCCCAATAAGGTTAATCGGACGATAGTCCGAAAGCACAATGGGATCTTTGATCTTTGGAATACGAGAAATAAACGAAGAGTTACTACCCGGATTAATCGTGCCATATTCTTCAAAATATTTCACCGCTTCGAAGACATCTCCTCCAATCGTATCCCAAAAATTTTTGATGAAGGCAAAAGTGAAACCGTCCGGCCTGGGGATTTGTCATTACCACAACTCCACACAACATTCTTGACTTCTTCAAAGGAAACGGGAGTCTCGAGATTGACTTTTTGATTAACGGAAAGAGTCCGAAACCTGTCCCTTTTAAATTCCGGTCTAAGACAATTAGTCTCATAGAATTTTTCTTTAAAGAATGAAAAAATCTCATCTTTAACCTTCACCAGATCGCTAGTCCAGACACCATTAATGTTAAGCCCGTGGATCCGCAAACATCTAATATTAATCCTAACCAACCCATGAAAAAAACGGGTATTTTCGTCGCCTTCCAAAATCCATTTAGATTTGGCTTTTTGCTTAACATCAAGAAAATTTTCATACTCAAGATCACGGAATTTAAGGTTTGCCTCAGCTCTGCGTTTAATATTATCCTCATTCAACATCGCAATTTCTGCCTTGAGATCTAAATCGTTAATTTCTTTCTTAAGAATATCTGTTTGACGATTATTTTCCTTCGTCCGGTTAGCACTCCAATCTTTAATCGTCTTCTTTAGGAACCTGAGCTTCCTAGAGAACACCTCCACTTTCGAGAACACATTATCTACCCCTTCCTCGTTTTCCCAGCATCCCTTAACCACACTCTCTAGGCTCGTGTCTTGGAGCCAAGAATTGAAAAATCTAAAAGGAATCGATCCATAGTCAAGTCCCCTCGCATCCAACAGGATCGGGCAGTGATCTGCATAGATTCTCTCCAAGGCCGTCACACCCGCATTAGGCCAATAATCAAAAAAATTCGCCGAGGTCAAGAACGTGTCGAGCTTACTAAGCTTGGAACCTCTCGAACACATCTAGGTGAACCTCGGCCCTTCAAGCTTGACATATAACAAACCATTAGAATTAATGAAATCATTAAAGAGAAACGCACCTCTAGCATCGAAGATAGATTCTTTTATTTCATCCCGAGTCCTGACTTCATTGAAATCGCCACAAACAATCCAGTTCACATCGGGATCATTGTTGATTAAAACTGTGATCTTTCTCCATAACTCTGCTTTCAGACTTACGTCCTGCGGTGCGTAGACGTTGATGATACCACATTTTACATTAAGCGAGACCCATTTACCTTGGATGACTAGAAAGTTACGATTTTTGATCTCGACGTCTACGGATAAGAACCTCGGATCCCAAATCGTGCATAGACCCCCCGACCTTCCTGTAGGTTCCACCCAACCAGAGCAGTAAGTTTTATTCCACCATGCAGATCTAACGATACCATCCGAGACACCTGTGTTCCTGATTTCTTGGATGCACACCAGATTAACTTTATGTTCCTTTCCCAATATTCTAATCCAATTCCTTTAATACTCCATCCCCAAACCATTAATATTTATGGAGATTCCTTTAATCATTAGAAGTTTGCACACTATTCTCGACCAACAATTGCTTGACCAATTCTTGTTTTCCATCAAATTTAAAACCTACGATTGTTCCTACCTCTATTGTACGTGCTACTTCGTCCGAATAAGTCTTCCCATTTGAGGTGCTCGAAATGGTTGAAAGAGCTGGAATAGATTTAGAAAGTATCAGATTCCTTCTTCCAATGTATTCTTCAGAGTCTGAACCTTCCTTGTCCCTTGTGACCACGTAGGCAGACCCAACTATATCTCCAGATTTCGACAGATGCTTACACTTGCGATAAATATTCTTACCTTGTGAGCACTTATAGGGACTCATGAGTTTTTTTTTCTTTTAGTATTCTCTTCCTCTTATCTTTCCTCTGATCTAAATCTTTCCAGATCCTGATTTCCTCCTCCATGAGATTGTGACCTTCCTCTTCGTAGGGCTCCGTGTGCTGATCATCGGCCTGTAACCCAAATCACTGAGCTCTAGAGGATTCACCCACGACCTCGTCTTCCTCCGTCCCTTGCACTGGAATTCTGTAATGATCATGGAAGGAATCACTTGAGGTATTCGATTCAGTACGTGCTGCTTCAATGTCTCCAATCCCATCCTTGTCCACTCTCCCACTATACGAACTAATAGCAGAATCTCCTCTGGGTCCTTTTATTTTTCTTGGGCTAAAGGCCTGCTCTGTATATTATTTGGGTTGAGAATGTTGAGAAAGTTCAATTACAAGAACTGTGGGCTCCTAATCAAGGCCCAACGGCCTTTCCCCCATAATGTCTAGCCCAGGAACATCTGATCCTTTCTTTACCCTTGTAACATGTGCGTGTGAGGTATTTTCTACAGACGGGTCATCATTAATAACTTTTCCAATTTTTAAGACAGTGTCCCCCAACGTTTGAGTCTCTTCGTTTTCCTTGGCATCACCGGCCTTACCTTTTGCTGACGTTTGAACTTCCCGGCCGTCATTCATGTTTCCGGTGTCTCCTTCATCCTCATGGAATATTGATTCACAAACCTGAGTGCCTTGTTTCTCCATCTTGCTTTCATCTTGATAAAATTCTTTTAATGATTCCCAATTTCTCCATTCATCATTGCTGCTGTCTTCAGAGTAATCAACGGAGTCTTCCTCCTTGACTGCATCCGTGTTACCCAGTTGCATAACCTATGCTATGTCTTCAGCCACTCTAACCCAAGTCAAGTGCCCATCAACACAAACTTTTTGGATATCGAGGATCCAACTTGGGTGATCCGTAAGGATCACTGCCCGTCCAAATTCCCAGTTACATGTATCCTGATCTCATCCTTGCACCTCAATCACTTTTCCCCATTGCTTGTCGATTTCCATGAACACCAACGGATTACGAGCATGTGGTGGTATACCATGAATGGTTAGGAACGCGATTCTTTCCACAACTTTAAACTCAGGTTTCCAAGGAAAGACTCTTCGGAACCAGTTTTTCCAAGGTGAGGTTCTTTTCTCTAACATAGCTTTGACTCTTGATCCACTTGTGTTCGGAAAATCCAGCATGACAAATAGACCTCCCAAATACTTGATCTTCACCTCTGTGCATCCCTCCGCATCCGAGAATGAGCCAATGTTCTGAAGAAGGGAAAAATTATTGACTTCCGCTATAAGAGCCTTCTCCATTCTCTTTTTTGAACTTGCAGTCGATATGATGTTTATTGGGGAGTTTTCGACCTGACCACTCCCTCCATTGACGACCTCGGCGAATGATCTACATCCCAAGACTCTCGTTTGATTGCTCGTGTTTTCCTTCATGATCTGATTGCTCACGTTTTCCTTCCCGCTCTTCTCATGAACCACGTCGGTTTTGTTTACTCTGTTTTTCTCGACCCTGCTGTATTTTGAGATGTTGATTCTTACATGATATGAACCGACCCAAATGTTGCCATGGTCCCTCTCCATCTTCTTCGCATCGTCTATTCCCAAGAACGAGCAAAACCAAATCTGCTTCCTTCAAACCCTCTGGAAAGTTGGTCAGGAAGAAACTGATAGCTTTCCCACCCAAGGAGTTATCAGCAAGCGGCGAGTTCTTCCCAATCGGTCCTGTCCGGTGATCCCTGTTAGAATATGATGATGATTGAAAGAGACGATGAATATGCTGAAGGTTTGAGACTTCGATATATTGATTGAGAGAATAAACGTACAATACGAAAAATGATAATGAGAATAATAACCTAGACTAGAAGATACAAGGTATTTATACATAGACTATATGGGCCTGGGCCTTATGCACACATGGGCCTGGGCCTTATACACATATATACACTAACATCCCCCCTCAAACTCAATTGGGAGAAGAATGAGTCAGATGGAGTTTGGAAACTAGATCACGAAACCGTCCTGGTAGATGAGATCTAGTGAAAATGTCGGCCTGTTGATCAATAGTTGAAATCGGAAGAAGTTGGATAGTCTTACGAGTCACATGTTGACGAACAAAGTGACAGTCAATTTCAATATGTTTCGTTCGCTCGTGAAAGACATCATTGTGAGCAATCTGAATCGCACTGTTGTTGTCACACCACAATGGAGTTGGAGAATGTTGAGGAGCCCCCATGTCAGAGAGTAGCCAACGTAACCACACAAGTTCTTGAGCCGTGTCAGCTAGTGCTCGGTACTCAGCTTCAGTACTGGATCGAGCTGTGAGAGATTGTTTCTTGCTCCGCCAAGATATGAGTGAGTCTCCAAGAAAGAAACAGTAGCCGGTAGTGGAGCGACGATCAGTTATGTCACTGTCCCAATCAGCATCAGAAAAGCCTCGCAAAGTCAATGATGATGTGGATGTAAAATGAAGACCGTGAAACATGGTCCCTTTTAAATATCGAAGGATGCGCAGGACAGTAGCATAGTGATCAGAACAGGGTGCAGACATGAACTGACTGACGGTATGAACAACATAGGCAATGTCAGGTCGAGTCACTGTCAGGTAGACAAGTGACCCCACTAACTGTCGATATAAAGTAGGATCACACAGAGGAGGTCCAGCATTCAGAGCCAAATGAAGGTTGTGCTCAAGAGGAGTGGATGCAGTTTTGTTGTCAGTAATCCCAACTTTTGACAAGAGATCTGAGGTGTATTTGGCTTGACAAAGATAAATTTCCGATGAATCTGAAAGCACCTCAAGACCAAGAAAACAGTATAAAGAGCCAAGATCCTTCATCTCAAAACAAGATCTGAGAGATGTCTTGAGATTAGCTATGCCTGTAGAGTCTATGCCCGTAATAATCATATCATCCACATACAAAAGAAGTAAGATTGTGCCAGCCTCAGTGGTCCGAGTAAATAGTCCTGAATCATAGTTGCTGGGTCAGAAACCCAGAGAGGTGACTGTGGAACTGAACTTCTCAAACCAAGCTCGCGGAGCTTGCTTGAGTCCATAAAGAGCCTTCCGAAGACGACAAACATGACCTTGTGGAAGTCGAACACCTGGAGAAGGTGTCATGTAGACTTCCTCAGATAAGTCACCATTCAAGAAGGCATTCTTAACATCCATCTGAAAGAGAGGCCATTGTTTTGTAGCTGCGATGGCTAGGAGACTGCGAACAGACGTGACTCGAGCAACAAGTGCAAATGTCTCCTCATAATCAATACCATACTCTTGATTGAAGCCCTTTGCCACCAGGCGAGCTTTGTACCTATCAATAGAGCCATCATATTTTGTCTTGATTTTGAACACCCATTTGGAACCAATGGGTGAATTGCCCGGTGGAAGAGGAACAGAGTCCCATGTCTGAGCTTTGTCAAGAGCCTGAAGTTCCTCATCCATAGCTTTCTGCCAATCAAGATTAGAGGAGGCTTCCTTATAGGAAGTAGGTTCATGATTGGACAACAGAGTAGCATAAACATGATAATCACGGAGATGAGAAGGAACTTGTCTTAGCCGATCTGATCGTCTAACATTTGGAGATTGAGACGTTCCAGGAGCCAAAGACTCAGCAGGCAACTCAGATTTGGCTGTGCGGATGGAGCAGATGATTGATGTTGATCAGGAGGTGGAGATGATGTAGAGGCAGGTGACTCTGAAGGAGAGGCAGAGTCAGAAGATGTTTGAACAATAGGCGGAGACGATATGATGTCAGATTGGAGTGAGTCCAATGAGACGGAAGCATCAGTAAAGAACGGAGTGGTGAAGGTAGGGGAGCACGAAACTTGGATATAGAAGAAAAAGGAACATGTTCCCAGAAGGTAACGTGACGAGATATACGAAGACGTTGGGAGATAGTATCCCAGCAGCGATAACCCTTGTGCTCAATACCATATCCAAGGAAGCAGCAAAGTCTGGAGCGAGGTTCAAGTTTGGTATGTTCATGAGATTGTAACTGAACAAAACAAGCACTACCCCAAACTTTTAGAAGTTCATAGGCAGGGGTGACCTCATGAAGAGCCTCATTAGGAGACTTACGATTAATAGTATAAACTGCAGTGAAAACAGCTTCACCCCAAAAACGTTCTGGACATTTAGCAGAAATGAGAAGAGTGTGAACTGTATCAAGAATATGACGGTGTTTGCGTTCGGCACGACCATTTTGAGGAGATGTGCCGGGACAGGAGTACTGAGAGATAGTCTCCTGAGATTGAAGAAAGGAGAGAAGAGAGGACTCTTTGTATTCCATAGCATTATCAACTCTAAGAATCTTTATAGATTTTGAGAATTGGGTGTGAATCATCCGAGCGAACATAATATAAATTTTAGGTAGTTCCGAATGATGTTTCATGAGATATATCCATGTGAAACGTGTATGATCATCAATAAAAATAACAAAATATCGAGCACCCACCATGGATGGATGTGGTGTTGGTCCCCATACATCAGAATGAATAAGATCAAAAGAAGAAGTAGAATTAAACTCATTCGTTTCAAAAGATAAAGCATGATGTTTGCCAAGTTTGCATGATAAACAAGAAATATTGTCAGTTGAAACACAATTTCCTAACACCCCTACATTAGCTAATGATTTTATTCTGGCTAGAGATAAGTGACCTAGCCGGGCATGCCACAAATCAAAAGAAGAAGTGCTGGAAACTGAGGCAACAAGACTTGAAGAGGGTAATGGAAGACGAAGGTAGACCACTTCAATCATCCATCCAACTTTACGGCCGAGTCCAAGGATCTCCTTGGTCTTTGGATCGTGTACAACACAACTAGAAGAATGAAATAAAATGATCAAATTAGATTCGAGAAGTTGAGCAATCGAAACTAAGCTCAGAGATAGTTTCGGAACATTTAGAACATCTGGTAATTGTATATGAGGAGTGGAGACAGTTCCACTAAAAGATACCGGTAGGCCAGTGTTGTCAGCAGTTCGTACTGACGTAAAATGCTGAGGTGGTTTCTTAGAAACAAAACCATCAGTGCAGGGTGTCATATGATTGCAACACCCAGAGTCAAAAAGCCATAAGTTACCTGATGCACCTGAGTGTGGAGAATTCATACCCATAGCACCAGACATGATCTGCTCCATGAGTTCCTGATTGCGACGCATCAGTTCCATTAGGTCAGGTGAGGAGACTGGAGAAACCTCGTTATCAGCAATAGTAGACCCAACAACAACGTGAGTCCAGTTCTGAAGGCTAGTGTGCTTTGAGTTCTTCGGGCAGTAAGACTCATAATGGCGCGGATGAGTGATGCCACACCTACGGCACTTGCGAATAGGACAATCAAGGAGAAGATGAGCAGTAGAATGGAAAAAGGCACACTCAGATGTGTTCGTCTTTCCCACAGGTTTGGAATGGTTGTTGTTGGTCCATTTACCTTTGGACTTGGGATAAGACGTGTAGAGGACGCTATTAGTAGCGGGCATCGGTGATCGCATGTGAAGACGAGTTTCTTTACTTAACAATTCGGATATGGCTTCTTCAAAAGTGGGTAGAGGCTGCCTATGAAGAAGAGAAGCACGAATATTCTCAAATTTATCTGTAAGACCCATCAGAATGGTGATCAAATGTAGCTGATTGAAGTAGGTTGTGAACTGTTGAACCGTTTCATCAAAAATTTGTGGTGCTCCAAGACTTATATGATCTCTGAGAGACTGCATTTCAGAGATATAAGAGTTTACGGATTGATCAGGAATCTGACGTTTGTTCTGAAAGGTAGTCCATAGTTGATACTGATGAGATAGGCCCGATGACGTGTACCGCTTGGCGAGAAAATCCCAGAGACTTTTGGCGCTGACATAGCCAAGAAACTGTTGGTTGATCTCAGGAGTAGTGGAGGCATTAATGAAACCCAGAATACGAGCATTATTGATGTCCCACTCATTCATGCGTTTTGCAAAATCAACAACATTCTCAGTTGTTGCCTGAACTGGAAGTTTGGATGCACTAGTAACATAGGTGTAAATCCCATGGGATTTTAGCAGAATTGTCATATGATGATGCCACATGATGTAGTTGCTACCATTGAAAAGAACCGAAATGGGATTTGAGTGACAGAGATTGGCAGCCATGGATGTGACGAGAAACAGTTCACTGAGTGACCGGTATCGACCGGTAGGATGTGCGACCGGTAGTATCGACCGGTAGGATGTGTGACCGGTAGTATCGACCGGTAGGATGTGCGACCGGTATGGACCGGTGGTATCGACAGGTATGGACCGGTATGAAGCGACCGGTATGCGACCGATGTCGTCGACCAATATGAGTTTGCGATCGGAGTTCTTCCGGTCTGCGGCTAGGGTTTCGATTGTCGACTGTCGACCGGTGTATTTGAGGGTGGCGACGGCGAGGGCGACGAGAGACAAAGAGGTTTTCGTGCGACTTGAAGGATCCCAGAGACTGAAAGGACGGCGACGGTGACTGCGAGAGTTTATGATGTGTTCGGTGACTGTGAGAAACGATTGAAAGAAACAATGATGACTGTGAGAGTGAAAACAAACCTACAGCTCTGATACCATGTTAGAATATGATGATGATTGAAAGAGACGATGAATATGCTGAAGGTTTGAGACTTCGATATATTGATTGATAGAATAAACGTACAATACGAAAAATGATAATGAGAATAATAACCTAGACTAGAAGATACAAGGTATTTATACATAGACGATATGGGTCTGGGTCTTATACACATATATACACTAACAATCCCTCTCTCTCTTGAGCTCTCTCTCGCTGCCCTGCTCTCTTACTTTCTCCCTCACTCTCTCTCCCGCTCTCTCTCATCTCTCTATACTAACCCAATAACATATTTGTCTGCTATCTTTGTGTTTTTGTTATCATAATTTTTCATCCAAATTCTAGGTCTATATTTATATATCATTGTACATTATAATAATAATATTATTAATCAACAAAAACAACAAAATATCTTAAGCAATTAATTGTCATACATTTATCATATGAAAGACAAGATTTTGCAAAACAATCACTAACATTAAATTAATCCATACATCCATTTTTTAACATTCTCCCTAAACTCTTCACAAAACTTGATACTCAACCTTTCACTTCCAATGTATTTCTAACCTTTTTATAGTGTCTCCTCGAGTAGAACCACATTTGTTGCAAATGTGGTACCCTTAATACAATAATTTAATGGGAGTCGCTAACGGTGCCAAATTTCCCTATTTATCTACAATAAGCCATCAAAACATTTCACTGGAAACAAAATGTTTAAAAACATTATGTCTAACAAATTCACATTAAATTTTCACATCTAACTGTAACACCCTCAAATTTGGAAATAGAGACTAATTTAAAATTTTAAATAATACCTCAAAGAAGGATAAAATCTCTTACGACAAGTTCACACTACAAATACGATTCTACATTTAATTGTCAACAAAATGAATCGAAAGTCTTACATAAAGACTAATTAAAGTCGGGTGTTACTAAAACCCAATGACAGTCGCTATATCCAAAGTAAGTGCGGAATACTTCACCAAGCTATTCACTTCTTTGAGCAAACAACTAACACTCATCTCTTCACAGTGTCGCTAGAACTAATCCCGAAACGGGACCTAATGCACATGCCAACAAATAAAAAGGTTAAGCTAACGCTTAGTGAGTTCAAGAGTTTTCATCATGATTATAAAAATCGTTAAACGGAAATAATGCAACTTAATCATGATCCTTCAAAACGAATTATTTTAAATATGAGAAAGACTTGTTTTTCAATAATACACATTTTATAGATGAACGCCTCACGCCAAAACATTCTTTCATGAAGTAATGCAACCCAACACTTACTCAAACGTACGTGAATAATGGTAAATGCTCACATATTGAAATTTGAATAAAACTTTATAAATCGAATGACCGAAATATGAGTAAACTCAATGCTCCAAAATTATAACATATGGAGAATACCCCAAACTCAAAACGTCACCGAAAAACAACGATAAAACTAAATACCCTAAACAACACCTTTCGGTGACGGGGGAGACCCGAATTCCATGGTTTGTGGCGGAACACAAAAGTAGACCATTTTCCAAGTTATTGAGCTCACCAAACTAGGACCCATGGCCACGAGCTCGTCGACTCATACTAAGATGTGGATGAGGGCACCCGAGGATCCTAGTCATGCTCATTTACTAGGATTACATTTACGGCCCATGGCTAGTAACCGGCTCCACATAACCGTACCAAGTTGCCTCCGAGGATCCAATGTCCCAACTAGTTACAAATGGGAATAACTATCCCATAAAAATAGACTCAAAACTTACATCACGAGGCCAATGGTAGATGTTTGACTCCACAAGCCTGCACCATAAGGCCCTCGATGACCCCATGACTAATCTTGGTCCCAACATGGAAATAATATCCCTTTTTTTAAAATATTAAAGACCGACTCATATGTCTATAACATTACATGACTCCAATTGAATGACCAAAGCACTCAAAACATGCAATTCTCAAATGATACGCAATAAACGCAATCATACTCAAAACTCCACAAAGGCTATTAAAACAGGACAAATGTCCCAAAGACTTATCTTAGTCAAAACCGAGCCAAAAGCTCAACAATTTACTTTAACGTACAATAAAAATCAGTATAAACAAAAAAAACGCATATAGCTGACAGTTATGCAAACACAATGACCAAAAGTATGATTAACCCAAAACTCATCATCGGTTGAGACAAACTATTTTCCAAATGAACTCTTACCCTTATATTTCCAAAATGTCTCATAACACCATAAAATGCATTTTCAAAACGGTTTATAAAATCAAATACACTAAAAGGACATTTACATCAAAATGGCCTCCATTTACATATTAAATTATCAAAGAAAAATATCAACATGATTTATTTATCAAAATATCCAAAAATCCCAAATACAGGTGTTTCAAAAGATTTATAAAACCAAATAACCCAAATGAGTAAAACTCTTCAAATATTCCTACTTTTAATAAAAATTATGTAAACACATAATCACCTTAAAATAGACATTTTTGACATGTACAACGTTTTCACAAATCAATTTGAACTCACCTTGCTAGATTTAAGCTAAATCTAGATTTTCCCCAACTTGAGCTTTTTTGAAAAAAATTTGAATCCACAAGCCAAATCTTCCAAAAACCTAGATCCATAAGTTTCCAACCATCAATACACATATCCAAGAACTTAGAGTCATTCCCCAAACATCTTATATCAAAATCTCCATTTTGGCCAAAAACCCTAATTTGACTTGACTTTTCTCAAAATCTTCCAAACCGAAATTTGAGAAACATAAACACTAGGAAGTCATCAACAGATAATTTATGACTCATAGATGGAGGTGATTATGATGAGCTCTTGACCTTTGCTTCCAATCCACCACCAAATACTCTTGGATATTCCCCAAAACTAACAATCTCTCCTTGAAAATCTCTCAAAAACGAAACCATAACAACTTGAATTGCCAAAAACGGAGTCGAAATGAGAGAGTTGTGAAGAAATGAAGAATGGGACTGAAAATCCGACTTTTAACAAGTCTGGTACACCCGTGCTACTATGCTATGCGACTTTGCCATGTCATTGTCGCATGGCATAGTCGCTCCAAGTGTACTGTGGGCTAAAACTTGCCTGCGACTTTGCCAGTGCGACTCTGACACTGTCATAGTCGCCGGGCATTGTAGCCGGACTCGTACTAAGCCCCGAAACTCGACTTTTTCTATGTCAACACTCCTGAAACTCTTAAGGACTTAAAGTAATATTTTCTCAACATAATTACCACCATATACAAGTTGTGAAAACGTCCGGATGACCTTTACTTATCGAAAATTACGGGTGTTACACTAACCACAAAGATCAAGATGCACCTCTCCCAAACTGAAAGGTGATACTGAATGATTTTTCTAAAACTATAACCTTAGTCCAAGATTCCAATATTTGGGCCAGGGTCGTTATGCTTTTTCCATGCTGAGCTTTAGATGTTCTTCTTGCTTTTAAGATCATGAATATTTTATGTTACTAGCATCAAGGGCCTGTTTTTGGTTTAAGTGTGCTATATATTTTTTTCACTGCTAGATTGTTGTCGTATACAATAGATTGTACCAACTCATTTCCCACATAAGTTTTCCAATTTTCCTTCTTTTTTCTAGATAATTGAATTGCTAAATCTTCGCATAAATGAACTCTCAAGTTCGACCGTGGTCTGTCTTAACATGAAAACTCACGTTGACAAAGATTAGTGTGATTTGTTATGGTATAATTGATACCCAACTCAAAGTGAGTCATGAAATCAGATAAGTAAGTTTACTAGAACAAGTTTAGGTCATGATGTGTCTCAATTGGCATCCTAAGACAGTTTTCACATTAGGCTTATTTTATGGTATATTGCAACTTGGTTGTCCATAATTTGCATGGATTAATATAAGTTTACAAGAAGATTGTATAACAAATGCTTGACAGATGCATATGGATTTATAAAAATTTCAATTTCGTCTATACGCCATTAAATCAACAAAATGAAATGATTAGATAGCAGTAACTTACATATCTTAATGTCAGCCTTTTGTTTTGTTACCATGAAAATTACTGAATCATTCTTCCCTGCCATCACCTAAATGAAAAAGAAATTTGAGCATCAAGATATCAATCATCCGAATTAGCTAACATTAAGTAATATGAATAGGGAAAAGAAATACGAATATCCGTAATGCTGCTTGGTTCTGAAATCACAAAGTATGGCAAAATTACATAACATAAGATAGAGATCGACAACCACAAAGCATCTTAAAAGGCAACCAAAATGAACAAAATTAATCATATCACAACCATATGCATGGTTTATTCGTAATGCACCTGAAGTAAGTTTTGAAAGAATAATGAGATCATGTGACGTAAAACCATGTAATATATTAATTGTCGGAAATGGTTCTAATAAAATGTTAGTTATCTGACACAAGATTTGAAAAAGGCAGCCATCCAAAGCTCAAACATCATGAGGGACAATATAATACCTATCCAAAACTGACATTTATAACACTAAACCAAACCAAACAAGCCATGTAAATCACACCCGAAAGTGGGGTTTGGAAGGGGTGGAATGTAGGCCGACCTCATCTCCACCCCGTAGAGTAGAGCAGTTGTTTCCGTTATATTTATAACACTATAACTTCTAAATGCATGAATTATATTATATAAAAGTATGCTACTGCTTTGAGAATACAGTCATAATGAAAGTGAGAACCAAATTTCCAACGAAAAGGTCAAAACGTGAGTACCTCATAGTTAGGAAATTCTTCTCGTTGTCCGAAAACATCCCGATAGACACGCGGCCCAAACTTCATCAACAAACAAGTTAAAAAATTAGTTAAAATAAGAAGACAACACAAATCAAAAAGATAAAACACTTTCACCAAACTGAGTAACCTACCTCATCTACAGGTGGTTTGCCCCAACCTCCACGATGATAACCAAAGCTAGCGCCAGGTGAATAGGAGCATTAAGACCCGTTTAAATGTGGGTAGGAAGGTGGAGGATCGTATCTCTGCAAATTAAGGTTACCATACATCAGGATAAAAAAACCCAAACACTTAACACAAAAAGCAAAAAAAATCATAAACCTTATGTAAGATCTCAAAGACAAGGATGCATGCTAATTATATAAGCATAGATTAATTAAAATATTTAAAAAGAAAAGTCATAGATTAAAAGAGAAAAATGGCAAATGGAAAAGAAAAATAAAAAAATAAAAAAACAAACTTAATCATATTAAACTGGGCTCGTAATCCATCTCTCAGCATCATCCATTTCGATGGCAGTGTCCTCGCACTATTGAAAGGCATCAACGTTGCAGTGCTAATATGCCTCCGACTGCTATTACTTGGCAACAGTACTCTCTCGGAGTACCATCCCTTTTGAAACCCGCTCACATCGTTATCCCCGTAACGAGGAGTCCCGTGGCTAGTGTAAGCACCTGAATCACCGAAGGCAGATGAATTCTTATTCACAGATCCCAATTGTGGTGAATAGCATACATGCATTGCATCATTGGATTTCTACTTCTACCAAATTACCTATCAGGTATTTGAATTTATTTCCCAAAGGAACATTCTGCACTTCAAATCGATTTACGATTAGATGATTACCCTCGATTCTATAAGATCATTAAATTCACTTACCTACAAAGATACGAACGCTGGTACAGTTTTAGCTGTACATCACAAATCTACACATAGCATTCACACAAAATAATCTGCACATCAAATTGATTTACGATTAGATTTATATGAAGCGGATTATGGAGAGGCGGTCACTCAAGTTACTAACCAATATGAAAAGCGATCACTTCCTGGATGAATTGAAGATGGTAATTATACCAAAATACCAAATAAATTATCACATTAAACATAAATGGCACCAAGGCATTGAAATAATGTGGGTGTTTAATCTCTTACGTGTAAAATTATATATCTAACAGTATTTGCTTCTTCTTGCTCTATTCGTGGAGTTCACAGCCATTAAGAATTCCAGTCATTCTACGAATTAGTGATTAACCTTTCATAAATATGAATTTCAATTGGAGAAATCAAAAATCACAAAACTCGTTGCTTAAAGTAACATGCTACCAGAAATCATCAAACACAATGTTCATAAGAAATGCAAAAAGGATATAGTAGATGAAACATATCAGAAGCAATCGGTGAAATAAAAAATGAGAAAACTCGCCCTTATTCACCAAACATGTTTATCGATCAAAACTAGTTTATCGATCTAAACGGGAAACATTGATCAACTGAAATTCTACCTTCTTGTTGGGGCTATAAAGATACAAAGAAATCAATTCATGGCTTGCAGAGGCGTCGTTACAGATGAATCAATTCGTGGAGTTCACAACCATAAGATGGTAACATTGTCGTTGAAGCCACTTTCATCAATTTCTAAACATTGACGAACAACCATTGATATACCACATGACACTAAAATTCGTAGTGTTATACTTCTCTCACATTTCGTTTTTGTTTCAAGGTGCTGCCATGAGCCTAACCCATTAGGGCAACTCTCCTTCCACCCCGCCGACGAGGACCACCACCAAGGGCGCTGCCCCTTGGACCCTATATAGGTGCTACCCATAGGACCTTGCAAGGGGGCGACCGCGCAATGGCATAGAGCAACATCGAACAATCTTGGGATCTAGTTAACTTACATGAGTGTGAACTCCTACATAATAACCCGTGTTATAGCTTAACTAAAAACTCCATCAACCACATGTGAAACAAATTATATAACTTACCTGATGAATCCACTAAAGTCACCAACATGTTCTTCATATATTGGGTTGTAGTTTTCTACATTAATATCATGGTCAACAATTTATATAAATTTCAAGTTGAAGTTAAAGCCTTGAGTTCATGGAAGACGATTTTGGTTGCTTTCATTTTCTAGTGCATCACTTTTTTTTTACTACAAAAATCAGTCACCTTTATTAGAAACCCGAAACTAGCGAGAGGCTAGCGGTCCACAGCGTGATTACAGAAATTCAAGGGAGATCTTAACCAATCCTCCCAACATAAAGCTCTACCTATCTTAGATCTTACTTTAATCCAATAAAAAGCAAAGTACAAAATTAAATTGGTGATCTCTCTACTATTCCTCATCTTGCCTTTGTGCAACTTCTCGTTCCTTTGATTCCACAAAACCCAAAAGTAAGTCATGCAGACCACTTTTGCAACCTCCTTACTTTGCCTCTGAGGAACCGATTGTTGAACTTCGTCCACATATCAATCACTGAATTCGCCGTTGTCGGCCACATTGTCCACCATTGACGAAGACGAGCTCCCACCTCCTGCGCTATAGAGCACTGCATAAATAAATTATCATAATTCTCCGTATGTGACAGGCAACACGGGCAAACATCAGAATCTATGTGAATGCCCCTTTTTAATATATTATCTTTGGTAGCCAGCCACTCCTGTAGTACCCTCCATAGATGCACATTGTTTGACAGGACCCAAGTATTCCAACAGTTTCCGATCAGCACCTGGAAGGAGCGTACAGTCTATCATCATCCAAAGGGAGGCGACCGAGTAGCAGTCGTCCTTTTCCTTAACCCACTTCCGACGTGCGTTGCTCGAATCCCATTGGAACAAGCTGTCTAAGTTAATTCCCCACTCATCCAAATATTTTTTTAACCCTACGATCGATCCCCAAATACTCCCTTTAGATCTAATCCTATTCCCGTCCGAAAGCCCACCCGAACTACCATAGAAATTAGTCACAATACCTCTCCACATTGCTTCCGTATCCGTTCGGTAACGCCACCGCCACTTCCCCAACAACGCAAGATTCAAGGATTTTAAGCTACTAATACCAAGCCCCCCCCCCCCCCCCCTTTTCCATGCTATTTAAGACTTTCTCCCACACAACCCAACAAATTTTTATTTTTTCCTCACTACCTCCCCAAAAGAAACGACACTGGATGCTCTCCAAAATGTATGTATTGGAGTGTATCACTTTCTTTCCCTTGTGTATTTTGTTTAGTTTTAAATATCCTTTTATTATTATTTGGATATGTTTCATTATAATCAATCGTTAGATCTTTACTTTATGTTATGATGTGTGTAGGTAATATGACAACTTGCCTAATACGGAGCTACACGCTATGTATTTATAATAGAGAGGGAACATTAGGGTTTGTGTATTTACACAATGACCCGTATAGTTACAATATTTACAGTTACACGATTACACCCCCTCAATCTTAACGGGGGAAAGCACGTGTAGATTGGAATGAAGAAATTCAAAACGTTGGCTAGACAGGCTTTTTGTAAAGATGTCTGCAAGCTGTAACTGAATAGGAACATAGCGGACATGTAAATCACCATGAGCAACTCGGTCTCGGACAAAGTGATAATCAATGGCAATATGTTTTCTACGATCATGTTGAACCGGGTTAACCGTTAAATAAGAGGTAGAGACATTATCACAATAGAGACGAAAAGGTTGCCTGATTAAAATCCCCAATTCTGCAAGAATTGATCGTATCTATATTGTATCTTGGATCGTATAAGCAACCGCCCGATATTTAGCTTCAGTAGAAGACTTGGATACTGTGGGTTGTTTCTTTGACCACCATGAAATAAGGTTAGGGCCTAGGAAAATTGCATAGCCTGTGGTGGAGCGGCAGTGTTTGGACAGCCCGCCCAATCCGCATCGGAGTAAGCAATCATGACAGAGAAATCACGTGTAGGTCGTATCCATAATCCATTGTCAGAGGTGCCCTAGAAGTACCTGAATATACGCTTGACAACCAGAAAATGAGAAGTACAAGGTGCATGCATAAACTGAGATACTAAGTGTACAACGTAAGCAATATCAGGTCTAATCATAGTCAAGTATTGTAACGCACGTACCATACTACGATACTCAGTGGGATCTGCTAAAACCTCTCCATCAGAAGGAGAAAGGGTAGTACGAGATGGAAGGGGAGTTCGAACTGGTTTGGAGGTATGAAGATGGAACTTACGAATATGGTCTTTAACATATTTGTGCTGAGACAGAAAAAGACCTTTTGATGTGCGCACCGCCTGTACTCCCAAAAAATAGTGAAGATCACCTAAATCTTTCATGGAAAATTGAGTAGCAAGGATGTTGATTAGTTTTGTGATTAACGAAGGAGAGTTCCTAGTGACAATAATGTCATCAACATAGAGAAGCAGATAAACTACAAACTTACCACGACGAAAGATGAACATAGAGTTGTCAGATTAACAATCAGTGAAACCTTGTTGTAACAGAAAACTACTGAAACAATGAAACCACGCTCTAGGAGCTTGTTTAAGTCCATAGATCGCCTTTTTCAGGCAACACACATGATTGGGAAAATCGGGATGAACAAAACCGAGAGGTTGTTTCATGTATACCGCATCGATGAGATGCCCGTGAAGGATGTCATTTTTGACATCCAGTTGACGAACCATTCAACCAAACGAGACGGCAAGGGAAAGAACCAAACGAACAGTAGTTGAATGGACAATAGGACTAAAAGTCTCAGAAAAATCTACTCCAGCTTGTTGGTTAAAACCTTGTGTTGTGTCACTAACTGATCCTTATACCTCTCAACAGGACCATCAGATTTATATTTAGTCTTATAAATCCATTTAGAACTGACCAAGTTTTTGTTAGCATCAAACGGAACCAAATCCCATGTTTTATTTGCAATTAGTGCATTAAATTCTTCGGCCATTTCATCTCTCCATTTACAGTGTTTAAATGCCTGTGAAAAACATGTTGGATCGAGATTCATTGTGGTAGTGTTTAAATTAAAGACAATCTTGGGTTTTGAGATTCCACTTTTGGCCCGAGTGACCATATGATGGATGTTGGGTTGATGTGGTGGAGGAGGCACATTAGGTGACGGTTGTGGAGGTTCAACAATGTGTGTGGGTGACATAGCCGCAGGTGGCGAGGATTGTGGAGCAGTCGTAGATTGTGGAGATCGGGGAGGGGTCGACGTTTGTGGAGGCGTGTCCATTTCAATCGTGGTGACAGAAGAAGGTGAGGAGGGCGTTGAAGTTGTTATAGAACCAACAACAGACTCGACTGGTGACCGTATGGAACTTGACAATGGAGACACAATTTGAGTAGGAACATGTTTATTGGTCACATCAGGGACCGTGGAAACACAGGGCTGGTTTGTAGATGGTGGAGATGAGGTCACATTTGTCAAGGACCAAGGGGCGGCTAAGATCGAGTAATCCTTGACAGGAGGCTCGGTAGTTCCTGAAACCAGTTGATGATAGGGAAAGATGGTTTCATGAAATTGGACGTTACGACTAATGTAGACATGTCCGGAGATCGGATCTAGACAACGATATCCATTGTATCCAGAAGCATATCCTAAGAAGACACATCTGATAGATCTAGCAGTCAATTTGTTTGAAGGTTTTGCTGTGAAATTAGGAAAACATTCATACCCAAAAACTCTCATAAAAAAGTAACCAGGTTGTTTATGAAACAAATTTTCAAAAGGAGTGACATTATCAAGAATCGGTGTGGGAAGACGATTGATGATGTATACAACCGTATAGACAGCATCAACCCAGAGCCGTGCCGGAAGATTGGACACAATAAGCATGGTGCGAGCTAGTTCAATTAAATGACGATGTTTTCTTTCGGCCACACCATTTTGTTGTTGAGTTTCCGGACACGATTTTTGAAAAGAGATGCCACATTTGGAAAAATGAGTAAGAAATTGTGAATTATCGAACTCGCGACCACCATCACTTTGAAAATTTTTAATTTTAGTATCAAAGAGATTTTCAACCGGTCTTTGAAAAATAAGAAAGCGACCATACACTTCTAATTTATGTTTTGTAGGGTATATCCATGTATAACGTGAAAAGTCATCGATAAAACACACATAATATTTAAAACCCAAATTAGATAAAATTGGTGACTGCCAAACATGAGAGTGAATAATATGTAAAAGTTTAGATGAATAGTGAATTGCATCTGAAAAAGGTAAACGTTGTGATTTTCCTAAACGACATGAAACACAATCATGAGAAAAACTAGTGGCATTCACAATTGCCTTATTTCGTTGAACTCTACCTAAAACTTTGTCTCCACAATGACCTAAACGACAGTGCCACACCGGACCTGGAGCTGAGATGGTGAAACAGGCGATTGGAGGTTGTAAAGGAATGGAGATTGGATTAACGTTGTTTTTATGCGATGCTTGAAGAAGTGTCTCCCCCGTGTGATTGTCCTTAATAGAAACACAAGATTGATTAAAACTCACAATGCAATTATTATCCCGACACAATTGATGGACAGACATTAAATTATGTTTTAAATGGGGTACATGAAAAACATTATTTAGACGCAATGGGCAATGATTTTAATTTAAAGTAATATTGCCAACATGTTTGATGGGAATTTGTAAACCATTAGCTACTTGAAATTTAGTTGGACCGGAATAAACAGATTTACAAGAAAACATACCATCATGATTGGTCATGTGATTGGATGCTCCCGAGTCTGGATACCACACCGACTCATTAGTTTCACCTAAAGGAAATGCCGCAAAAGCTGAGTGATTATTTTGAGTCTAAGCATATCTAGAAGGACAGGCGGGAGCTGAGTGACCTGGATGGAAACATATTTGACAAACTATAGGAGGAGGATTAGAACCAAACACCCCCTCAACAGATGGATGGCGTGCAGATGATAAGTTAGTACCACAATAAAGAGATGGAACAGTACTATTCGATGACAAAACCGACATACGAGACGTTGTAGCTTGTATTGGAGTCTAAGAGGAGTATTGCATGCTTCGTGATCGATGTTATTGTCCCGGATAACCACGGTATCTGCCTCGACCCCCCCGGCCTCGATTTCCTCACCAAGTTCGACCACCCTGATTGTTATTGTGAGTATTCGGTTTAGGTGGATGTTGTCCGAAATTGTTGGAACTTGTAGAGTTGCTAGAAGTAGCCACGAACGCTTGATGAGGTGCGTTTGACTGATCATGTTGGCGAAGATGCTTGATTCGCTACTCTTGAAGTAGTAATTTTGCACGTAGATCATCAAAGGTAACGTTACCTAGAAAGTGGGTAATGGTAGTAACTAGGGACTCATACTCTGCACCAAGACCCATTATGGTATGTTGAATGAGATCATGGGATGTTATTGGAGAATTAATTGTTGCCAAAGAATCAGCAATCAATTTAATTTGACAAAGGTAATTCTCCATAGATTGATCATCTGATTTTATAAGCATGGATAATGATCTCTTCAATTCCATGGATCGAGCAAGACTAGCCGACATAAACCGAACTTGCAATCGTTCCCAGATTTTGCTAGAGTATTGGACATCATAAACATCAACTAAGGTTTCTTTTGATAATGTAGCAAGGATCCAAGATCGAATGATCTGATCAATACGTAGCCAAAACGAATATTCGGGATTCATGGTTTCTCGATTGTAAGTATCAAACACATAAAGAGGAGGCATAGAGATCGTACCATTGACCATGCCGAGAAGCCCGTGGGATACAAGGAACGACTCAAATTGAGTACGCCATGGGAGATAATCTTCTGCGGTGGTGAGAACGGTAGTAACAATGTTCTTGACATTTGGAGTGGAAAAAGCTAGAGATGCACTTAATTGTGCAAGGGACGATCCACCGATTTGCGAAGAAGACAAGGTACTGGCTGTTCTAGTGAAGGTCGGACCCCCAAAAAGGTGTATGTTAGACGACCCAAAATCAATCGTTGGAGATTGATAAGGAGGATGAGAGGCAGCGATTGGTGGAGTGGGAGTCCATGTAAAAATCGGCGACATTGACATGGATAGATGATCCATGTTTGATACAGTAGTCATCTATGGAAACGAAGATGATGAGATTACCTGACTAACGATTGGAGACGACGATGTCATATGCGGCGCTGAAAGCTGCACGCTAAGAGGTGGTGGTTCGTTGCTCGCATGACAGAGGACGACAACGGTGCTATGAAAACAGCGGATGGCGATGTATAATTAGTGTTAGGGACGATGACAGGAGGCACGACGGTAGTGGTGTTTGCGTTGGTAGCCATAGGTGATTAGGATTTGAGAGACCTATATGTAACATCCCATACTAGCTATACTTGCTTAAACGCATACAGAGCAACTAAGTAACTTTTATAGCAATATAGTAATAGTTATAGACAACCGGATGTTAAGGTACATATATAAATATATACAATCCCAAAAATAACTATTCACAAAAGTAAGGTTGTCTGATCAGTCTTCAAAATATCCACTCCCGGTCACTCAGCCCGGATAATCCCCAAGTCTATCTCTAGAACCTGCCACGGAATAACAAATGTGGCTGAGCAATAACTCAGTGAACAGATCAATGAAATCAACAATAAACAATATAGGGTAAGTACAAATTATCCCTATAATCATAAAACGATAAAATAAATCAATCGAATATCACAAAGATATAACAAAGGGGTTCACATAATCACCCGTTCCGTGTTTCGTGTTATTCAAGTTCACATAAATCACCCGAATACACTAAACCCGTTGTTCCTAAAGAATGTACGGTTCTATGGGCATAACTGAGAACTAGCGGTGTGGGCACGACACCCACTAGCCCTCGACTACTATTAAAGCAGTCCTAGTTCTGTTCTGTTCCTAGGATATCCATTCGCCCCTATGGCCGGATCAGGGCCAACTCACTTTCCACGCATACACAAGGACGCCATAGTGATTATAGCCACCATGGAAGCATCACAAAGTCGGTGCCCCCGACTAAGTGTCTGGGTAAAGGATCACAACGTATGTGATCTAACCGGATCACAAAGATATAGCAACAATCAATGAACAAGTCAATATGGCTTGACTCTATCTAGTCGTGCCATTCTCAATATGATAGTATCACGGTCATTGAACCAATTCAACAAATCATATTTATTCCATTCCATTCGCGCCTCAGCATTCAGAGTAAAACTCAAGAACCGGGCCAACGGTCCCTATTAGGAGCAACAAACTTTGGAAAAGTCCTAAGTCGTGCTCAACTAATGGAACACCAAATGGAATTCAACAAAGAAATTACACGATAAAAATCCAAGAATCAACATCAATGAGGTATTTTCGTATCTCAAGTTTACAATTCGTAAATCATATTTGAATGGATTAACCCTCAACAATAGGTCAATCCCGTTCCAAGAAAATAAGAGATCCGTACCTTTATATAGTCGAGATAACCAAAATACGATGCCCAAATGCCAAAGTGTCCAAAATCCTTGCTAGTCGGATTTTCCTATCACAAGTAATATATATATACACTTAGAATTATACAATCATTTCGTATATTTGTTTGATCTCTTTATCCTATTGGCACCCTTTTATTAGCTTTTGTTAACTTTATTTCCACCTTATATGCTTATAGTTCAATGCTAGTGTTTATGAAATGGTGCAAAAGGACTTGAACAAAACAACCAAAATATTGCAAAAGAAAGTTCCCCTGCACATTTCAGCTTCTGTCCATCTCTGTGTTGGACATATTAATCATATATAGGAGCATAATTTGGTGATATTTTCTAAATGAAAGTTGTACCTATGCCTCTTAGGAATCCAATCGCACTGGATTCATGTTGTTTGAAGCTATGATCGATTTTATATGAATTTTTCACTAACAGTGTGCAGATCCCGAGTTTACAGAGACCAGCTTCTGTAATTGGGTATTTTGGCACACTTAAGCTCAAAATTAGCTTTTGGACTCTTCATAACAATTGTTCTAGACACACTAAGGTTTCCAACCACATATCACACATCTCATTTGGATCAATGGTTAATTTTATACACATTTTAAAAGTAACCACAACTTTCTGTTTGCTTCCAACAACACCAAGATTAACTATTTTTAAGATATCAACACTATCATTTGATTTGGTAACCATTCTAAACCATCTTGAACCAATTTGAAGTCTTCTCATTTTGGTTTTACAGCCTTGAACATCACATAATCAAAAACTCACTAAAAGTTTAGTTTACCAAACATCTAATCAAAGATTTCCTAATTTCTTACCTTAAGGATGATTAAAATGTCTTCAAGATGTGAATTCCTTCATTTTCTTACAAACTCCAGCCCCTAACAACAAGAATACATATAATCTTAATATGTATTTCAACCAAATAACCTAAATTTCAAGATTATAATCTTACCCAATGATTTATCTCATGATTTAGCTCCAAATCTTCAAAATCTCATCATTTCATCAAGTTTTGAAGCTTAATTTCATGGAATAAGGTTTGGTCTAGGGTTTTGGAGGAGAAACGTGAAGGAGAGGAGAAATAAATCTGATTATGAGATTATTAATCTCAATATTTGTTTATATATTTTCAGAATTTTCACTTTTAGTCCCTCAAGTTTCATAAATTGCATATTTACCATGTTTGGAGAATTTCTTTACATTTTTGGTTTAATTATCGTTTCACTTATCCATGTTTAACCTCTCTAATGATTATGTTTGACAAAGTTAGTTCGGTTTAAGCCCATATGCTATATGTACAAGCATACAAAGCAATGACTAACTCTAAACACTAACTTTTCACTTAAAATTTGATATGAAATGTCCGGTTATTATACTATAGCTCTGATACCATGTGCAGGTAATATGACGGCTTGCCCAATAGGGAGCCACACGCTATGTATTTATAATAGTGAGGGAACATTAGGGTTTGTGTATTTACACAATGACCTGTATAGTTACAATATTTATAGTTACACTATTATGATGTATGATAATGAAACTTATATATATCCTTGGTTGATGTTAGTTCCTTAAATATATGTTTCGGGTGGGATAATTGGAGTTGTAATCCTCTCTTATGCATCTCGGACACTCTGTAATCTAGCACCTTGCTAGGGCTTTTCATTAATAAAATTCGTTTCTTGCCGTTCAAAAAAATGTATGTTTGGTAAGCCTACATATATGTAGAAGATGTTGTCTCGTGTTCTTGTTAATATATATGTTAATTTAGTAGTTAGCTTTTATTTTATTACTTGTTTGGTTAAGTTTCTTTACCAAAAATTCTCTCTTAGCATATCGTAGTATATATAGATTAATGTATCAATGATGTATGGATCTTATTGAGGATTTGACGAATAGGTTTTTAAGTGTGGGTTATTGATTGATCCGTTTTATGGTTAGTCGCCTATGAAAGTTGTCATAGGACCGTATACGGTAACCATTAATACAAGTAATCATTTTTAAATGAAATTTTGGTTTGATTTTCAGACTAACAATTCAAGATTTTTTACCATAAAAATAGATCAAAGCAAAAACCAAGGAAAAACATTTATCACATCTTAATGCTCCGTTTGTATTTGTTTTTTAGAAAAGTAAATGAATATCGAAATTAGGAAGGCTCATTTCATCTCGAAAGAGAGTTTCAAGTAGTTGTATAAAGCGAGTCTCGTGATACTGTTTTGATGTTAGTAAGTTTTACAAAGTTTTGGTTTATATTTAGAAGTTTTGAGTTTTATTTTAAAGATTCAAAACTTATTACATTTTCGATATTAAATGGAATTGCAAAATTCAAAATTTATTGAATTAATCGATTTGTGCCAAGTAGCTTTTCAATTCATAATTAGTAATAAGTTGTTGAGCGTAATTGTTAATTGAATTGTATTTCTTCCGAACGCACTAGCACTTCAGTTAATACAAACAGCTGACTTAACCACGACTCTCTGAGAACATCGACACCCAACTTACCCCTTTACCCATGTAAGCTAGGTCTTACAAATTTGAACATTGTTGAAGTATAACGACAACATGTCACTAAAATTTTGTTTGATTTTGGTCCATTCTACAGATGTTCAAATTTTGCCATTTGACGCACAAGAAGTTGTTTGCAATGACCCCAACAAATGACCAAGTGAGCCGATTAAAACCATCAAAAAAACTATTATAGTAGGAGGTCGTTTTCACCTATTTAAGGACAAAACTCGTGTTTGTTTTGTCACTTTAGATCCAACAATAATCTCTATTTCAGAAGTTGCTCCAACATATTCTATCAGTGTCCAAATAGTAAATTTTCATAGAACAAAGATCCTATTTGTCTAACCACAACTTCAACAAGGGAAGCCTACGAATTATAAACCTCTCAATGGGTACTACACATTTGAAGAGGTAACTCCCTAATAAAAGTTATTAAGAATAGTAATTCCCCTGAACCGATGAACTAGCACTTGTATATAAATTGTTTAGTGAATTGGCTTCAGTATCGTCGTTATGTTTGAGAGCTTCCAGAAGTGTCCTCAAAGACGAGTCTTCCTCTTCAGTTGTTTCAGACATGTAGTTGTTACCAACATTCTCTTCCTGTTTTTCCTTTTTCTTAATTGTGAAATACTGCAAATTGACAAATATTTAAAGGAAAGATATTAGATTTTTAAGTTCATCTAAAAAAGAGCGTGTATATATATATGTGTGTGTGTGTGTATGTACGTGTGTGTGTGAGATTAACTCTAGGTTTTAAGAAGAAAGAAACCAACAAAGAAGTATCTTTCTTGTGTAATAGTCATATTCCGATCACCCTCGACACAGGCAAGTGGTTTTAAAATGATGCCCCAATAGTGTTTACATATAACATTAATAAATACACACAAATCCTTGTGGAAATATGTTTCATTTGATTTTTGCCAACCATTCAAGTGAAGCTTATCAACAAAAATAAACACATATGCTAATAGCAAATTAAACATGAAACAATGAAGATTAGTTATCTTTAGATATAAAATAATGTGTTTTAAAGCAATAAAACTTACAAGATTCCCTAGTTCATCTTGGTAAAGTTTCAGCTGATCTCCAGCTTCTAACATATTTTTCTTCACAAAATCGTCTGTAAAATACAGATACTTAAAGATATATCAACTTTGCTCCAGCCACATACATCAATCTGAATGAAATTACCCCAAATGAATTTGTACAATACTTACCACAGTGATCAAGAAGATACATTTTACCCTTGTGATTCGCCCAAAACCTTTATAACGACAGAAAATCATAGCTTACATATGTTTAATTAAAAAAAAATGTCTACACAATAAGCATATAATCATAGAAAATTATTGGACAAATGGAAACACTTGAAATTTAATAAATAGGCCAAATACCTGTACTGCATTTTCCACTCTCTATTCGAATAAACCTCTTTCATTTCTATTTGGATACCTTCTTTAGATTCAAGGGCTGGTAAATTTTCTTCTGCTTCCCTCTGTGATTGTAAATCATTATTAAAGACACAACGAGAACTTCTAATAATAATTCTAGCTACGGACATCTCTATATGATTTTTATCATAAACAAAATCACAAATAATGATTGATAGTTCATTAAGAATGGAATTTAGGTAACATTTTTACTAGTTTTGCAAAAGTTTTATTTTCCAAATATATATATCTTGACAGATATAGAATGGAGGATATCAATGAAACATTGATTTTAATTTAAACTCAAGGAGCATATCTTTTATACCCGCGCATATAATACTGTAATTAGTGTTCTAACAAAAAATTCGAACTCACCTTTGGAAGCAAGATTCTGCCTAGCTCACCGACATCGGTACATGTTAATATTTTTTGCAGCACGAAACTAAGCTTCTGTTACAATATAATATAAAAGGTTAGTGACACAAAAAACAAAAAAAACAGCATTTAATATATTAATCTTCCATATATCCAAATGAAACTGTACCACATTATATGGGGTATAAAGGATATAGTGATCTTGACCACTGATCCTGTTACTTCTAGAAGATGGTTTTGTGCTTTTTGTCATTGCAGATCTACTGGAAGTTGGTGGGCCAGATAGTGAGGAACTTATCGATGTACTTATTCTCCTGTTGGCACTCATTTCGCGTGCCTTTTTTCTGTTTGCCCTCGCAACCTTTGCTTGTAATTTTTTATTTTCACCAGATTCTGGTATGTGCAATGACTGTATGGAATGTGCAGTTTCGAGAATGGGACGTCGAGAAGGAGCAACAAAGGGAAAAGAGTTTAAGCATAGAGTGGGCTCAAAATTTATCATTCCACTCGTCTCACCTAAGTATGAACTTGAGTGGTGGGGTTGCAAGAGTGGAGAAGCATATTGTTTATAGGGATATGGTGTTTGGTAATCTTGTCTTTGAATACGCACGAAACCAGATGCATTTTGGAGATCAGGGAAAGGGTTGGAATTGTATGAAGGGAAGCCATTGAAGTTTTCCATTTGATAGACTTTAGATTTTTACAAAGTGTTGGGTGAAGTGTTTAGGGGATAGAGATAAATTTGATGATCACTGTGTATACATATTTATATATATCCTCAAAGCTAACTCTTCAGATAAACATTGTGACCACAATCGAAATTGTGAGTATGTATCACACGGATGGTCAACAACTAATTATGCCAATACGTAACGTTTAGAAGATCTCCAACCGAAAAGATTGCAGTAGTGAAAGAAATGTGATGCTGTCATTTTAGACATGTGAATGGCAATATGGAAAGGAGGCCGATTGTGTGTGTGTTTTGGACAACCATGTGAAATTAACATCAAGTAAAACTAAAAATGTCACCCCAACAATGTAATTTTGCCCTAAACATTTGTCACCGGTTCAAGTCCAGCTCTTCAAGGCCACCGGGGAATTTTCTACCGGTTCTCTAGGGCTCAATTGGATTTGTTGAGGTATGCCCAAGTTCACTCGAACACCCACGGTTAAAAACAATTGTAACTCTATATATATGTGGTTAAAATTGTTGGTTTATGACTTAACTTTTGCAAATGCTTTTCACACCCAGCGGTTATGCCAATCTGATGACAGTGTAAAAAGTGATGCGTTACCAAGTCACTTGATGTTTTACATACCTTGAAAAATATATTTCTATATATAACTGCCATATCATAATTGCAGGAAAAGAAACAACACATGTTTGATTACCATTTTTTAATCAACAAAAATCACCAACCTAATGATTGTATATCCAAATCACAAGTTGCTCAAGGGTATTTAACAGCTCAGAAGAGAAATAATAATATTAATAATAATAATAAGTTAATTAATTAACAAATAATAATAATAAAAACGTTATCACTACTACATTGGGGCCTGATTATTTAACCCATTTCTTTTTTCTGGTTAAATTGAACTTGAGTGCGTACAAACTACCAAATCTTATAAAGCTGTAAGTAGAGAACCTCAAAGAAGAAAAAGAAAACATGACCAATTTTATATCATATGCAAAATTTTATAATACATAGTGAGACTCTAATTATTTTAATTTGAAAACTTTGATTGAGGTAGAACAATATGAAAGTATTCTTGTTTGAAAAATGAAAAAAGTTAAAAAAGAATGTTCATATGTGAATCATTCAAATGAATTTATATATAATATATATCTTCAAATTAATTTTTTCAATTATTAACATATATGAACCTTTCAGTTCTTAATTAACTTATGATGATATTTACCCTTCTTAGAACATCTTGATCAAATTCTCTAAAATTTATCCAAACAAGAATACATTCAACTCTAAAAGATTCTTCATTTTAGAGATTACACATTAATTATATTATTAAAATATTTCTTTTAAATAATAAAATATTATTTCTCTCTCTCAAATTTTAATTTCATAATTTACTATTGGTGGGAATATATTAAAAAAAATATTCTATCTCATTGAATCATTTTGAGGATTTCTCCAAATTTGAAGAATTTTACTGTCTATCACCTACTTTCTCCATTTTCGAGAAAAGTTTTTGGAGATTCCGTTGGAAAAAAAACAATCCCAAAATCTATATTTTCTCCATTTTGGAATATCTTCAACAGATTTTCTAAAATATAGAATCAAAAGTCAAAATTTAAAAAAAAAATATGTTAATCTCCAACGACTTCTTCATTTTGGAGATTACTATATATATTATACTATTAAAATATTCAATACCTTTAATACTTTTAATATAATATTATTTCTCTCCCCTAAACATTTAATTTCAAAGATTTTCATTGATAGAAAGAATAAAAAAAATATCATTTCTCTTTCTTAGGTAATCATGAGAGTTATCCAAATTTAGATAATTTCACCAATTCTCTCCTATTTTCTTCTTTTTGGAAAAAGTTTTGGATCATCTGTTAAAACAAAAATCTTAAAATTCTCCATTTTGGAGATGCTCTTGTAGACTTTTGTTCTAAAAAACTCTTTAACTTTTTATAGGATATAACTAATAAAACATTAGGTATACATCAATATATAATGCCTACAAAATTTTCAATTTTTATAATATTCCTATTTTACAAATTTCGTTAAAAAGAAACTTTGAAGTGTTTTTTGAAAACTCATTTTACCCTTCTCATATTATATCAAGTTTACCTCATTTTTCAAAAAAAAAAATCTTAATTATCTTAATTATAATTAACTTTTTAATTAAAATTTTATATAAAAAAGAGTATTCTATTCTCTTTAGTCTGATACCGTATCAATGTATATTTTATTTCAAATTTTCAACTGGATTTTCAAAATTTCGATCATGAGTATATTAATTCTAATTCATATATATATATATATATATACATAACCTTACAATTTATGAGATCCAATGTGAGTCTATAAGTTAATTATGTTATTCATTAAATAAATATAAAAAGTAATTTAGAAATAAAATATACAACTCATAAAAGATTAAATTAATTTTATTTTGCCATAAATAGGAAATTCATAACTCCCCCATAAAATCATTAATTAATCGTTTTGTATCAAAGTCCTTACACAATGTTTCTAGGATCTGCTGTTTTTTTTTTTTTTTTGGATTTTCATTCTTAGTGTTGTTGTGTCACAAGGTGATCACAATGTGTAACAGAAACACGTTATCATAATGTTTAATTGAAACAATATATTTGATAGTGGTTCACGTTATAAAACTATAGATTTTTGATTTTCGGTTCACAAAACATGTTTCGCGGGTGTTAAAATTTGATTAGATTTTGTTCACAATGTATATTCAAGTCTTTACACAATGTTTTTATATAGGGATCTGAAGTTTTTTTTTTGATCTTGTGTTGTTGGTGTTTCTGTGTTCACATTTTGTTCACAACGTGACACCATAATGTGTAAAAGACATGTGAGTTTAATTGAAACAATATATTTGATGGTGGTTCACATCATGATATAAGTGTTCACATCGTGTTTTTGTTCATAAGTGTTTTCATTGAGAGGAAAGAGGTGAGAGATTTAAAAATAATACCCATAATGTATCTAAAAACGTTTTTTTTACTAAAATTATAAAATCATTAATTTAACCTTTGATTCACAGTTCTCCTTTGAATGACCCATATATATATATATATATATAGAGAGAGAGAGAGAGAGAGTTAGGTTCAAGGAAAACCACAAATAATAGAAACCGGGTAACACCCATTAACCATTCATTAGGATGTTCCTCATTTGTACATACCAAACAAATAAATGGTTATTAGGGTGTCCTCACCATTCCACTTTTTGCGGTTCCCCTCAACCCGAGTCTACTATTTATATAAGTGTGTGTGTGTGAGTATAACATTTATATTATGTTCTTAAGATCTTATAAAATTTAAATTTACTACTACATGCATATAACTTCTTAAAGTTCTGTGTTTCAACTTCATAGAACTAACTGAAAATCAACTGATGGATACCTCCAAACATAAGATAAACATTAAGCACTATTAATATAACAAAATACTCCATAAAACTGATATCCAACATAACGGTCTCTCGCTCTCTCAAAACTACACAAAATCATTGATGGTTGCAATTTATGTCACAAATTGGGCTTAAAAACCCAATTATCTATATAATGTTATTCCTAATTTGGGTACAATTAAGCTAAGTGTGTTGTTTTGTGAATCAGACCCAAATAAAAGAGGAAAAGAACAAGCCCAAGATAAGCCCATCTTTCCCTCACATCAGTTGCCGATCGAGAAGAGGAGATCGACCTGAACACGGCGCGACCTCCACCGCGCCTGGAGCCACGCCTACAACTGCGCCGGCCACTGTTCGAGGCCTTCCAGCGCACTGCGCGACTTCCCGAGCGGCCAAAGTCGCGCCGTAACCCGTGCCCCACATTGTTTCGAGCCCTAACCTACAACGGGCGAGTTTTCGCGCGTGCCAGGAGCCGCGAGTGACCCAAAAACGGGGGGTTTTTAAGATTTTTGAGTTGTTATCATCTTGGGAGGTATAAATATTCATCGTAAATGTCGATTGAAGGGGGAATCGTTTTTTTTTTAGCAAAAGAGCCGAAAAGAAGCAGAAGGTCGATTGGGGAGCTATTTCATCATCATCTTTGGTAATTTCTTGCAATTTCAATCTAGTAACCCTAGTTTTAGCCATGTGTGGCTAATTTCTCAATTTCAACAATAGTTAAGCTTATGATTTAGATGCATTTGCTTTGAGATTCCATTGTAGTTGATTGGGATAAGTTTAATTGTTGGATTTCTTTGCTTAATGTCAATTTTACTTGAATGTTGGGTGATTTGGCCAATTTCTTAATGTTCTTGTAAATGTGTGTTAATCAATTTTCTAAATACATATTTGTTTCGAAATTTTGGTAAAGTGACAAATGAACCTACTTGATTTTAATAAGGCTTTCGAGATGGGTTCATGAAATTTAGCAATCAAGGTAATTTTAAGTCGAGCTTGCAAGCTTATAACCTTGAATTGATGTTTTTCTCCTCCAGTAAAGCTAATTGCACCTAGAAGTTTAACAACTTATTTATTCTTCTATTTGCGATTAAGATTCGATTAAAAGCTTGTTTTAATCGATGTTTAGTAAGGAAAAACTTGGATGGTCAAAGCTTATTGACAATTTTTACCAATTTGAACTTGTCCGTTTCGTTTCAACTCCAGAATCGATGATAAGCGTTTGCGTCTTTGTCAAAGTTGGCTATTGTTGGACGTTTATTTATTTGCATTTTTATAATTCCTTTGATTCGTATGTTAGTTTAAAATCAATCCAACCCCCCCCCCTTGCAATTTAATTTTTATAATTCGTATTTGTGTGTGAATTATCCGGTCGTAATAAGTTGAACCGAGTCCCTGTGGATTCGACCCGACTTAACACTGTCGCAATTTTAACTGCTGATAAGGGTCTAGTTGGTTATTTATAACTTGGTGGACTCGACATCCGTCAAATTTTTTGCGCCGTTGCCGGGGTCTCGGTATTTCTAACGGTTTATGCCTAGATCTTCACGTACAGGTACTCCTATTCCAATAAACTCTGAAATTGAACGGACTGCGAAAAGATTAAGGAAACAAGCCAAGCTTCGGAAGAAGTTAGGTGAGGACCTTCGTCACGAGGGGTGAATATCTGGAAAGATGTTAACCTGTCAAGTGATTCGGATGAAGAGAAAGAAGAAAACACAAAAACAGAAGTCGAGGAGCCGAAGAAGGAATCCGAGGAAGAAAAAGAAGAAGAGTCGGAAATCAAGATGGAGGACGGAGATGAGTTGACTCTCCGAGAGTTGGAAACACACAATGTCGCCCAAGTTCTAATCTGTATCAGGTATCCTCAAGGTAATGGCAATTTTGTTTTAAAAACTAGTTTGGTCCATCTCCTACCCACATATCATGGTTTGGAGAATGAGGACTCTAACAAACACCTCAAGGAATTCCATGTTGTATGCTTGAGTATGAAACCCAATGAGGTTATGGAAGATCTAATAAAGTTAAAGGCATTCCCTTTTTCTTTAAAAGATCGGGCTAAGAATTGGCTCTACTCGTTACCACCCGATTCGGTAACAACTTGGAACCAAATTGCGAGATTATTCTTGGATAAATTCTTTCCCGCCTCCCGAGCCGCCACTCTCCGTAGGGAAATTTGTGGCATAAAACAAAGAGATGTAGAAACTCTCCATGAATATTGGGAGAGGTTCAAACATCTCTGTGTTAGTTGCCCCCAACATGGGATTTCTGAACAACTTCTTCTGCAATATTTTTATGAGGGTCTCCTTCCCATGGAAAGGAAAATGATAGATGCAGCAAGTGGAGGGGCAATCTTCAATAAAACCCCAACTCAAGTAAGGGCTTTAATCACCACTATGGCTGAGAACTCTCAACATTTTAGTGTTAGAGGTGATATGAGGAGAGAGCCCCAAAAGGCTAATGAGGTCAATGTAGCTAGTATTGAAAGTAGATTATTCGATTTGACTAACCTCGTTAAGCAGTTAGTTGTGGGCAAAGAACAGGTTAAGGCATATGAAATATGCAGGGAAGTAAACCATCGTACGGATGCGTGTCCATAATTGAAAAAGGATGTCTTGGTAACACCCGAAAACGTTAATGCCATTGGAGGATTTCCGGGCCAGTAGCCGCAACAAAGGTTCTATAACTCTAATTTTTGTTCCCCAAGACCTCCACAACAATTTCAGCAACTATTCCAACAAAAGCCGCAATTTCAGCCTAACAACCAAGCTTCAAGCAATTCAGGTATGTCTTTAGAAGATATTGTTAAGTCTCTTGCTACTAATGCTCAACAATTTCAACAGGAGACAAGAACCAATATTCAGAACTTGGTGGCTCAAAACAAGAATCTGGAGGCACAAATCAGTCAAATGGCGGTTTCACTTAATCGTATCGAAAATCAAGGTAAGTTACCATCTCAAACCGAAACTCCTCCGAAAGCTAATGTTAGTGCTATTACCTTACGAAACAGGATAGTGCCGAATTTAGAGCCCAAGGCTAAGAAAAGCGGGAGGAATGAAGAAAAGGAAGCCGAGATTGTTGGAGCTAAACCAAATGAGGGAAAAGTTGAAGAAAAAGTTAAGGACAAGGGAGCAACACCCGAAGTGGTTATCCGACCCCCATTCCCAAAAAGATTTGAGCAATCGAAGAAAGAGCAAGAAGACAAGGAGATTATGGAAACTTTTCGCCGTGTTGAGGTAAACATTCCACTCCTAGATGCTATTAAAAGAGTACCTCGATATGCCAAGTTTTTGAAGGAATTGTGCACGAACAAATGGATGTTGGTCGGGAACGAGAAGGTAAGTATGGGCGAAAACGTCTCCGCCGTTCTTCTAGGAGATAAGATGCCTCCTAAATGCAAGGATCCAGGTATGTTTACTATCCCTTGTAAGTTAGGAAATGTTTCGATTGATAAAGCCATGCTAGATCTAGGAGCGTCTATAAATGTCATGCCTTATTCTATATATTCATCATTGAATGTGGGACCTCTTAAGAGGACGGGAGTTGTTATACAACTAGCTGATAGGTCCAATGTGTATCCCAAGGGAGTCCTTGAGGATGTTTTGGTTCAAGATAATGAGTTGGTCTTCTCGGCCGATTTCTATGTCATAGATATGGAGGAGCATAAAACCTCCAAGTCTCCTTTGATATTGTTGGGAAGACCCTTTCTGAAAACATCAAAGACTAAAATTGATGTTCATGATGGTACATTAACTATGGAGTTTGATGGTGAAATTATTAAGTGTAATATCTATGATGCCATGAGATATCCTAGTGATGTGTCTTCTGTTAATTATATTGATGTTTTAAATCCCATTACTCATGACTTGTATGACTTGACTAACCGTGATTTATTGGAGGTGGCAATCACAAGGCACCTAGATGCAAAGACGGTTAATCTATTGATGAAGGAGTATGACTTAGGGCTCGAGCTCAAGGAAATAGTCTTAGCTATGGAATCTGACCGACACAAGAAGTTTAAGGTATCAAATGTTAATTTACCTTTTTCTTACACAAAGTTGTTTCCTTCTATTATGCAGACCCCCGTACTTGAGTTGAAAGAGTTGTCAAGCCAACTAAAGTATGCATACTTAGGCAAGGAGAATATTTTACCGGTGATTATTTCCACTGAGCTTTCAAGTGATGAAGAGCAGAAGTTGGTGAGTGTGCTTCAGGAGCACAAAGAGGTGATCGGTTGGACTATAGCCGACATCAAAGGGTTGAGTCCTTCGATTTGTATGCACAAGATTTTGATGGAAGATGACTACAAGCCATTTCGAGAAGCCCAAAGACGCCTAAATCCACCTATGATGTAGGTAGTGAAAAAGGATATTCTTAAACTCCTTGACGCAGGTATTATCTACTCAATCGCTGATAGCAAATGGGTAAGTCCCGTTCAGGTAGTGCCCAAAAAGACGGGTTTAACTGTGGTAAAGAACACCGAAGGTGAGTCGGTGCCTACTCGAGTCCAAAATGGATGGAGAGTATGTATCGACTATAGGAGGTTAAATTCGTCTACTAGAAAGGATCATTTTCCCCTTCCCTTTATCGATCAAATGTTGGAACGGTTAGCGGGAAAATCTCATTATTGTTGTCGTGATGGCTATTCAGGTTTCCATCAAATTACTGTAGCACCGGAGGATCAAGAGAAAACTACTTTTACATGCCCATTCGGTACGTTTTCCTATAGGCGTATGCCTTTCGGCCTTTGTAACACACCTGCTACTTTTCAACGATGCATGGTAAGTATATTCTCTCAATATGTTGAAAATATTATTAAGGTGTTTATGGATGATTTCACTGTTTATGGTAATTATTTTGATGAGTGTTTGAACAACTTGACCAAGATTTTGAAAAGATGCATCAAGACTAACCTTGTTTTAAATTATGGGAAATGCCATTTTATGGTTAGTCGTGGTCTTATCTTGGGTCATATTGTCTCAAAGAAGGGTATAGAGGTAGACAAATCTAAAATAGATGTTATTAAAACTCTACCTTACCCTACTTGTGTTAGGGAAGTTCGGTCTTTCCTTGGTCATGCAGGTTTCTATCGAAGGTTCATAAAGGACTTTTCGAAGATTACTCGACTACTATGTTGCTTGCTACAAAAGAACGTGGACTTCCACTTTGATGGAGCATGCAAGAAGGCATTTGATGAGTTGAAAGATAAGTTAACTTCTGCCCCAATCATTCAACCCCCAAATTGGGATCTCCCTTTTGAGATCATGTGCGATGCGAGCAATTACGCGTTATATTGGATAATGCTCAAATACCTTTTGGTAGGTATCCACACGTTATATACTATGCTTCTCGCACATTGGATAATGCTCAAAGCAACTATTCAAAGACCGAGAAGGAGCTTTTATCCATAGTATTTGCTTTAGAGAAATTTCGTTCATATCTACTTGGTACTAAAGTGATAATTTTTTCCGATCATGCAACTCTTAAATATTTAATGAAGAAGAAGGACGCCAAGTCGCGCCTTATCCGATGGATGTTGCTTCTACAAGAGTTCAACCTTGAAATCCGGGATAAGAGTGGATCAGAGAATTTAGTAGCTGATCACTTAAGTCGACTGTTGAATGGTGAAGATCCTTCTACGTTGAAGGATGAGTTTCCCGACGAGCACCTTCTGGCCATTCAAGAGACCACACCCTGGTATGCCGATATAGTAAATTATTTGCTGACAAACACCTTACCAGGTACGTTGACTAGAACTGAAAAGGGTAGAATTAAAAGTCATGCTAAGTTCTATGTATGGAATGATCCTTACCTTTGGAAGCATTGTTCTGATCAAATCATCAGGCGATGTGTCCCCCAACATGAAGTACAAAGTGTACTTCAATTTTGTCACGAATATGCTTGTAGGGGAATTTTGGTCCAAAGCGTACGACCCATAAAGTCTTAGATTGTGGATTGTTTTAGCCTTCCATTTTTAAAGACGCATATCTGTTTTGTAAGAGTTGTGATAGGTGCCAACGGACTGGGAATATCGGACCACGTAATCAGATGCCCCAAAACCCAATTTTAGTCTGTGAAATCTTTGATGTGTGGGGGATAGATTTCATGGGACCATTCCCCGTCTCTTCCGGTTTCACCTACATTTTATTGTGCGTCGATTATGTTTCAAAATGGGTGGAGGCCAAGGCCACCTGAACTGACGATGCTCGTACTGTTTCATCTTTTCTTCGATCTAACATTTTTGCCAGGTTTGGGACACGCAGGGCCATCATAAGTGATCGGGGGATGCACTTTTGCAAGAAGGTGATTGAGGCACTACTCAAGAAGTATCATGTGACCCACCGGATTTCAACAGCATTCCATCCCCAATCTAATAGGCAAGTCGAGGTCTCTAATAGAAAGATCAAATCAATTCTTGAGAAGACCGTGAATCCTAATCGTAAGGATTGGACTGAGTGTTTGGACGATGCTTTATGGGCCTACTGCACGACCTACAAAACACCTATAGGTATGTCTCCTTTCCGGTTAGTTTATGGTACACCTTGTCATCTCCCTGTTGAGTTAGAGCATAGCGCTTACTGGGCGGTCAAAAAGTTCAACATGAGGATGGATGAAGCGGGAGTCTTAAGGAAACTACAGCTGCAAGAGCTTGAAGAGATCAGGAATGATGCATACGAGAGCTCCAAGAGCTACAAAGAACGGACCAAAGCTTTTCACGACAAGCTCATCTCCCGGAAAGAGTTTGTGGTTGGACAAAAGGTTTTACTTTTTCATTCACGCCTAAAGTTATTTCCTGGTAAGCTTAGATCACGTTGGGTTGGTCCTTTCATAGTTGTTAAAGTGTATGCTCATGGAGCGGTAGATATTGAAATCCCGAAAACGGGTAAGTCATTTAAAGTGAACGGGCATAGACTGAAACCTTTTTATGAAGGTTTTCAGTCTAAAGACATTGATGTAATGGCTCTTGAGCCACCGCCCGTAATTAGTTAAGTTTGGATAGTGTCGAGCCAACGACGTTAAAAAAAAGGCGTTGATTGAGAGGCAACCCAATTTTACTGCTTTATTTTCATTCCTAGTGTAGTTGTTTTCGTTGATGAGTGATTGTTTCTAAGTTGCACCACTTTCAAGCTTAGATCATACCCCCCCCCCCAGTGCACGGAGGCACCCACCTACATCAAGAACCATATATCGCGCACACGTCACCAAATCAGGGGAGATTTCTTGTTCCCTTTGCTCTTTTAACTGCTTTTAGACTGTGCTACATAATGCATATATTGAGGACAATATATGGTCTAAGTGTGGGGAGGGAATTATTTGGGATTATTTGTCGAGGCTTTTATAGTTGGGCTAGTTGGGGATAAATTTTTCAAAACTTTGGCTATTTTTGGGCATATTTTGAGTGATACACATGAGTTGGTTGCTTTTCTTATCGTTACATGAACACCATGGCATGTACGATTATGTGGTTTGCATGAATAGTTTTGATTGACAAACTTCAGACGACCCTTGTGAGATTTGCTAATTTTATAGACTAAATATGCACCCGTGAGATATTTGAGCCATGATTGAACATTATTTTCAATCTTACTTCCTTTGTGTGTGCATTGCATCTTCCATGTTCATTTCACTCTAGAACTTGTGTTAGGACTCTTCAAGATTGTATTTAGACAATACTAGTGTGGAAATGAAAAAGGCCATCTTTGATGTTATTTTTAGACCACCCACAAAGGGCTTTCAAAACCAATTGCAATATCAATTGCAAATTGAAATATAATGCCACCTAGGATTTTGAATTGCAAATTTAGCAATCCAACTTGCAAGGCCACGTGGGTGGTGTAAATCATTTTTTATTTTTTTTATAATTTAAATAGATTTTGAAGTATATAATTTCTATTAATTAATTGTTTTAATTTATTTTTTAATTAAATTAATCATTCTTGTTTTAAAAAAATCTATATATGTATATATGTTATTTTTTAAATTAAATATAAATACAATATAATTAAAATAATATAAATATTAATGAAATTACATGTAACACATATTACAACATACAATACTGATAAAACTATTAAAACGTACAATACTAATAAAACTACATATAATGTAATTTATAAAATTACATATAATATAATCTAATACGCACGATTAATAAAATAACACAAATAAAATTACATCTTTATTCGTCTAAAAGTTGTCGAATTTTTTTATCGTACAATTTTCGTTGCTGCTCTGTCATAGTAGATGGATCCATTTCCATCAACCTGATTGCCAGTTCTTCTTTTTTAAGTTGTTCTTTCATTTTCTCCCGTTCTTCTTTCTTTCTCTCTCGTTCTTCTTTTTTTCTCTCTCGTTCTTTTATAGCTTCAGTGTATTTGTTCATTGCTTCTATTTTTTCAACATCGAGATTGAATTGTTCTTTCATCACCTTATCGATACATTTGATAGAGTTACTTGATAAAGATTTATGTTTACCTTTATCCTTTGAAGCTTTCCTTCCCATTGGACGAGCAGTCAACGTTAACTCAGGGGTTGATGTGTTTGTATTTGAGGATGACGAGGTGTACTGGCCCGAAGAATCATTTTTTGTTCTCTTTGACCCCCTATCTTCTACTAGGTCAACCTCTACCGGTCTCTCTCGTTGACAAATCCATTTTTCTTGATCACGCGATTCAACCCAAGCATGCAAAAAATTGAATTGTCCACCTTCCAATGAACGATATAACTCTAATGCTCTGTTTTTTTTGTCTTCTTCATTCAGCCCACTTTCACGTCGGTGTAGGATTTGTTCGTAACACCCAACAAACTTTGAAACACCATGATTCAATCGACTCCAACGATTCTGAAGTGCTTAACGATTCCTACTTGTTTGAGAACTCATGTTACGATTCACATCGTAATATTCAAGTACACGATTCCAAAAATTTACCTTGCTTTGATCAGTACCAACTGTTGCATCTTTGCCTATGTTGAGCCAAGCACTACACAACAATATGTCATCTTTGGTTGTCCATCGGGTTTTTTCATTTTTAGAACCGCTTGCTTGCTCTGGCACGAGATTTGGTTGTGTAGAAAATTCTGGAAACTGAGGAGTAGTAGGATTTGGGTAAAACGACATTTGAAAATTGTGTGGATAGTTTGGGAAATTTGGATTTTGGTACATTGGCATTTGATAATTGTTGGGTTTCATCATAGGAAAGTTAGGATTGGGGTACATTGGCGTAGGAGGATTTATGTCTTGTGCATCTTCGTTTGTAGAGTAGGATGAATGTTGTGAGAAATTGAAAAATGGGTTGAATTGGGGCTTTGATGGATCCATCAGAAAATGTTTGTCGAACAGTGTCCATCGATCACGGGTGAACAGTGTCCATCAATCATGCGTGAACAGTGTCAGATATCACGTGTGAATAGTGTCAGATATCACGCGTGAACAGTGCCCAGATATCACGGGTGAATAGTAAAGTTCAATAATTTGGGTGAATCGTGCCAGATATGAGCCTATTATGTAAGAATTTGATATAAATACAACTAGGTGTGAGCCTATTAACCATAATACTTTGTTTTTTAAAAATGTCTGAATCTGAGAGTGATTCTTCTTCATCTTCTTCGTCTTCAACATCAGAAAAATTTGTTCAATGGCTTGTTGATGACTCTTCCTCCCAACTTGTTACCCAATATGTTGCCTTACAAAAACAACAAATAGTAGATGAAAATTCTTCATCAAAACGTAAAAAGAAGAAAAGAAGGAATATATATAGAAATCGTGAAGATGGAGATCGACGGCTATACGAAGACTACTTTTCCGAGAATCCGACATACAATGACTATATTTTTCGACGTAGATTTCGAATGCAGAGACCATTGTTTCTTCGCATAGTTGAAGGTGTGAAGAATCATGATAGATTCTTTGAAAGTGGTACCGATTGTACCGGAAGATCAAAATTATCACCTCTTCAAAAGTGTACTGCGGCTATACGAATGCTAGCGTATGGTGTAGCTGCAGATGTCGTTGATGAATATTTACGAATTGGTGAAACCATAACAATAAAATGTGTTAAGAAGTTTGCACGAGCTATTATTGCAGTGTTTGGGGACGAGTATTTACGAAGACCAAATGTCGCTGACCTTCAACGATTACTTCATATTGGGCACCAACGCGGTTTTCCAGGTATGTTAGGAAGTATCGATTGTATGCATTGGGAGTGGAAAAATTGTCCTGTTGCATGGCATGGACAATATGCTAGAGGGGATCATAAAACTCCAACAATTATGTTAGAAGCTGTTACTTCACAATATTTGTGGATATGGCATGCTTTTTTTGGGCTTCCAGGTACATTAAATGATATCAACGTGCTAAATCGTTCTTCAATCTTCCACGATGTCTTAGAAAGGAAAGCACCAGAGGTAAACTTTTATGTTAATGGTAACAATTATAATTTAGGATACTACCTTGCAGATGGAATCTACCCTAACTGGGCTACGTTTGTGAAGTCCATCCCATTACCCCAAAGTCAAAAACATCAATTATTTGCCAAAAAACAAGAATCAGTTAGGAAAGATGTAGAAAGAGCGTTTGGGGTATTACAATCACGATTTGCTATAGTTAGAGGTCCATCAAGCATGTGGTTCAAGGAAATAATTGGAGAAATACTACTAGCTTGTGTAATAATGCACAACATGATTGTAGAAGATGAACGTGACTCGTATATTCGTCAATTTGATTTCACGGATGATGCTAATTTTAGTATATCTATGCCTCAAGTTTCTCGAAATCATCTTCCAGAGTATGAAAATTATCTTCGAAGTCATGCAAGGATACGTAATAGGATTCACAATAATCAACTGCAAGCAGACTTGATTGAAGAGATTTGGAGCCGATTTGAAGGAGAAGAAAACAATGATTAATGTAATATTTTATTTCTATCTATATTTAATATTTTTAATTCAATAAATGTTGTGTTTTGATATAATTTAATAAATTGTAAAATAAATAAAATAATTGTATTATATTATTATATTATATATTAATCGTTTATTTAAAATTAAAACTTATATTTTAATTATCATTAAATTAAAAATAAATATTTATATATCATGTTATTAACTAAAACAATATAAATTTATATAATAATTTATAAAATAATAAATAAATGTTATAGTGGGGACCACTTTTGAAAGTATAGGTGGATTGCATGTGTGTAGAGGGTAATTGCAAAAACTGATGTGGCACAATTGAAAGTGAAAATGAATTGCTGGGATGTGGATGGTCTTAAAACCATTTAGCCTAAAAGTCAACCCTTATGTATTTATTCCTTTTTGATCACCCACTTTGAGCCTAATTACCCATTTTCGTTGTCGTTACACCACATATTAACCCTTTAGCCAAACACATCTCCTACCGGACTTTTGGGAATGAACTTGACCATTTGTTTTGGTTAGACTCCTTGTAAGCAAGAAATGTATCCCAAAGAAAAAGAATAAAAAAAGGGGGCACAAAGCAAAAATCAAGAAAATATAAAAAAAAAAAAAAGAAAAAAAATATGTACATGAAAAAAAAAAGAATAATTTGGAGACCAATATTGAAAAGAAATACCATTGTCTGCGTAATGTGCCTAGCTAAATAAGAGCTCCAATGAAGAAAAATCTCATGGCTTGGGTGTGTAAAGTGGAGAAGTAAACGTTATTGTGCATAGTTTTGTTTCCAAAGTCCAACTTTTAGTCACTTAACCAAATTTTTCCCACCTTGACCCTTAGCCAAGTTACAACCCGATTAAAAAGACCTTTTGATCCGCACTTAGTGTTGACCGTTAACAATGGAGAATTGAGACCTAGTCCAAGCTGATGGAAGTGTATGTGCATGTGAATTGATGCCAATAGTGTAAACACTTCCCCTTTGGAGTGAATCGAGCGGATATACTAGTTTTATACCCTTTGTGAGAGGTATGTGAAATTAGCTTATCTTCATCTTGGGTTTGTCTCGTTTGTTAGTTATTGCTAAGCTAGTCAAATTCCATTCTCATGAAATGCTATGAATTTTTATGAAAACTCAAAACCAACTCATGAGGCTTGTATTATGCTAAATTCTTAGTATTTGCTTGAGGACGGTCAAAATTCTAAGTGTGGGGATATTTGATGGCTGCAATTTATGTCACAAATTGGGCTTAAAAACCCAATTATCTATATAATGTTATTCCTAATTTGGGTCCAATTAAGTTAACTGTGTTGTTTTGTGAATCAGGCCCAAATAAAAGAGGAAAAGAACAAGCCCAAGATAAGCCCGTCTTTCCCTCACATCAATTGCTGATCGAGAAGAGGAGATCGACCAGAACACGACGCGACCTCCACCGCGCCTACAACCGCGCCGGCCACTGTTCGAGGCCTTCCAGTGCACCGCGCGACTTCCCGAGCGGCCAAAACCGCGCCATAACCCGCGCCCCATACTGTTTCGAGCCCTAACCTACAACGTGCGAGTTTTCGCGCGGTTATATCTGCGCCAGGAGCCGTGAGCGACCCAAAAACGTGGGTTTTTAAGATTTTTGAGCGGTTATCATCTTGGGAGGTATAAATATTCATCGTAACTGTCGATTGAAGGGGGAATCCTTTTTTTTTAGCGAAAGAGACGAAAGGCAGCAACAAGGAGGTCGATTGGGGAGCAATTTCATCATCATCTTTGGTAATTTCTTGCAATTTCAATCTAGTAACCCTAGTTTTAGCCATGTGTGGCTAATTTCTCAATTTCAACAATAGTTAAGCTTATGATTTAGATGCATTTGCTTTGATATTCAATTGTAGTTGATTGGGATAAGTTTAATTGTTGGATTTCTTTGCTTAATGTCAATTTTACTTGAATGTTGGGTGATTTGGCCAATTTCTTAATGTTCTTGTAAATGTGTGTTAATCAATTTTCTAAATACGTAATTGTTTAGAAATTTTGGTAAAGTGACAAATGAACCTACTTGATTTTAATAAGGTTTTCGAGATGGGTTCATGAAATTTAGCAATCAATGTAATTTTAAGCCGAGCTTGCGAGCTTATAACCTTGAATTGATCTTTTTCTCCTCCGGTAAAGCTAATTTCACCTAGAAGTTTAAGAGCTTATTTATTCTTCTATTTGCGATTAAGATTCGATTAAAGAGCTTGTTTTAATCGATGTTTAGTAAGGAAAAACTTGGATTGTCAGAGCTTATTGACAATTTTTACCAATTTGAACTTGTCTTGGCTATTGTTGGACGTTTATTTATTTGCATTTTTATAATTCCTTTGATTCGTATGTTAGTTTAAAATCAATCCAAACCCCCCTCCCCTTTGCAATTTAATTTTTATAATTCGTATTTGTGTGTGAATTATCCGGTCGTAATAAGTTGAACCGAGTCCTTGTGGATTCGATCCGACTTACCACTGTCGCAATTTTAACTACTGATAAGGGTCTAGTTGGTTATTTATAATTTGGTGGACTCGGCATCCGTCAATCATAGAATAAAATCAATAGAACGAAGCATGAATTAGGATCAAGGGTTCAAATTCTCAGCTCGAGAATCGATTTGTATTGCACTACATAGCACGTGTTCACTTTTAGAGAGTTTATGTGTGTGTGTGTGTATTGATGTTCAAAAAACCCTAAAAAGATGGAAAACGGGTTTTCGTTAGATTAATTGATCAAAAAGAAGTGATTAAATGAGTGATTACAGCTTTATTTTTAAATTAACCCTCCCCCTCCCCCTCCCCCAATTTTTAAATTGAAAATTACATCAAAAGACAATCATTTTATTATTTTTAATTTGACATCCATATATACATTTTCATCTATTTTTGGTGGTTCGTTTTTTCCATTTTTTTAAAGTTTTTCTTTTTCGTGAACCCACCCTTTCTAATTACATGACCAACTATCCTCGAGATTTTTGAGCGATTGATATCAAATTAGTTAGGAAAAATGAAAATTCAATTAAGCACGTCTCCAAGATGTATTTCGCCTCTTACTGTCAGCCAAACAGAGGACTTTCACCGTTGGTGTTCATTCCTATCTCTATGCATTTCACCCCTCCATAGGACATTCTTGGAACAACAATTTAAACTTTTGAGTTGTTCCAAAAAAAATTGTAATAATTATTTCCTAAAATTAACAAAAGTTATATAATTATATTGTCGTTGATGCAAATAAACATGAAAAAAAAAATGACATTGAACATTCAGATAAACAAATTGATAAAAGAAAATAATATTTACCAAATTGATAGCATTAGTAAATACTATTTTTCGATGAAACAAGTTTTCCTTGATTAAGTAATTAACAAACCTCAATAATATTACCACCTTACGCAGGGCCGGTCCAATGGTTTTGGATGCCCTGGGCGGAGACCCAAAAATATGCTCTCCATAAACTAAGAATACAAATTTTTTTAAGAAGTTTGAAACCTAGTCAAGCTAGGCGGCTCATTCCCACGCCGATTATTATTAAAAAAACGTTACAACGGGGGGGGGGGGGACATAAACCAAAACCCCGAACAACAAAATAATGATAACATCACCTAAAACGGTGTCGTTGTGCATTTCGTGAAGCAGAATCATCAATTAATTTATCATACTCGACATTTGCTAAAAACTTACTTTCTATGCTCAAAAAACTTATTTAATGACCCATGTAAAGATTGCGCAATTTCTTGTCGCTTTTTCTTTCTTTTTCTATTTTGAGCATCAGACGGTTGTGATCTAGGAAACATATTTAACCAAATTGATCAAAGTATCAAACAACCAATTGACCACGCAATCAAAATTCAAGACATCAATTCATAATCAATAACACATTACCAATTAACCAAATACGAATAGGCAGATAATGATAAGCACTAAGCATATTGACGAAACAAAATCAAATGAAGAAATTAAGATTATATCCAATAATCCAAATAAGCAATTAAGCAAATATCAAACATCCAATTGACCAACCAACAAAAACAAAATTCATTTATTAGATTAGATTATTATAATTAGAAGGAAAACTGAAGACTGAAGGAAGATCCGAAGTGATGATCGATTGAATGGCAGAAGGCGATTGTGAATTTGTGATTGTGCGTCGTGAGAACAGAAGGGCACAAGGCGACCGTCGATTAATAGAAGAGAAGGCAGAAGGCGATTGTGAGATTGTCTTTGTCGATCAATCGATTGAAGAACAGAAGAACCCTTCTATAATATGTAATCGTCGATTGAAATTGAAGAATAAGAACTCTTCTGGAATCTGTAACAGTAATCGAATTTGGGCTGTAACTGTGATTCGGGAATCGATGGTTGAGTAATCGAGGAGGAGAGGTCGTTGCTTGCACGTTAATTACAAAAAAAGAAAAAAAGATAAAAACTCAACCTACTAATGTATAAATGGGGCTTGGGCTGTGATGCCCTGATGGGTTGTGATGCCCTGGGCGAAGGCCCATGCTGCCCAGCCCTTGGGCCGTCCCTGACCTTACGTTTTACCTCTATATATTCTTAACATTTTCTTCTTATAAAATGAGCATAGATAATGTATAAGCCTGGGCAGCTAAGTGAAATCCAGAAGCCTCTGTGTCCTATACGAATTTTATGAAGATAAGGATTTGGGAAAACGAGTTTTGGAATATTCTAAGTGAAATTCAATCATAAGTGTAACACCCGTAATTTTCGGGTAAGTATAAATTCTAGTCCGTGTTGAAATCGATCTTTCAAGAAAAATAGAAGAGATAGGATTTTGGATTGAATCCTAGATTTTATAGTCTTAATAGATGCGAATTTCAAATACGAGTCCAACGGTCCTTTCCGGAGCTAAAACAAAAAAGTTATGACCAAAACAGTGATCGGGCGATTAACCGGGCGATCAGTGTCAAGTGGACGTCCGCAGGGGAAGCAAGTGGACATCCGCATAGGATCTTCCGCGGAAGTAGAAGAAGTTTCGTCAGTTTTCGTCCTGATGCAAGTGGACGTCCGCATTGAGTCTAACAAAATTTTCACCATTTTTCACCTTCAACTTTTCCCTCATCTGTCTCCTACTTTTCACCCCATATCTAGATCTGATCTCCCTCTCCCTCATTTCGATTTCTCATCCAAAAACCCCAAAATCCTTTCTCCTCTCTCCATCTTTCTCTCCCAAATCAAACCCCACACCATTATTATGAACCTTAACCTCTCAAGAACCCATTTCACTTCATCTTCTTCATCAAGTTTCTAGGGTTTCATCCAACCCTTGTTCTCCATTTTGTAGATTGGGAGTTCGTGGCTCATTTTGGTGACCTAGAGGTATTTTGGTTGGTGGATTCAAGTTGGTTAAGGTAATCTTCTATTTTCTTCATCTATGAAAATTAGGGTTTTGGTATAAGTTGAAATATTCATGTAAAATGTTAGGGAACGATTCTAAATGGTTGGATATTAATATTTATTGTTGAAAACTTATGGATCTAGGTTTTTGGAAAATCTGGCTTGAGGATTTAAATTTATTCAAATGAGCTCAAGTTGGGAAAATCTAAATTTAGCTTAAATCTAGCAAGGTGAGTTCAAGTTGATTTGTGAAAACGTTGTAGATGCCAAAAATGTCCATTTTAAAGCGATTATGTGTTTACATGATTTTTATTAAAAGTTTGTCAGGATCTTAATTCTTAACAAGAACACACGCTCAGAAAACAATATTAAAGAAGCTGCGGAATAGCACTTTAATATTCTGAAAAACAATGCAACAGTAAATCAATGATCACAACTTGTAAACTTGTATTGAATGATTAAAGTTACAAGATTAAACACTCAACCTCAATATTGATGAACAGACTCACCAATACGAATTCTACTTCTCTAGAATCAGGGTTCTAACCTTGAGGTTGATTCTCTCTTAAAAAACTAATAACTCAGAATAATTGTTCTGTCTCTAAAGAAAACAAACTATTCTATACATATACTGAAGATAAAAGATAATTACAAAATGATAAAAGATCTTCAGTATAGTCTTCCATCTTTATCTCTAACTTCCATGAATATCCTCATTCCATCCAGCTGTCATCCTTCCATGCGAAGTCCTCATCATATAAGCAGTATTAATCTTTAGCAGCATTAATACTCTGAGCAGTATTAACTCCAGCAGTACTAACTATGCTCAGCAGTATTAATCTCTTCAAGCAGTACTAACTTTGAACTAGCAGTACTAATCTTGTTCAGCAGTATTAATCTTCAACTGGCAGCATTAATCACAGAAGTAGTAACCATGTTCTTCTAGCAGCATTAACTTTACTTAGCATTTCTTCAGTTCCCAACAATCTCCCCCTAACTTGACTTTTAGGAAGAGAAGTCAAGTTCTTCAGATTAGTCTTCAAGATGCTTTCAACACTACAACTTAGTTGCCCAAATTTGGATCTAGGCCCAGACTTTGATTGATAGTTCTTCTTACCACAATTCTGGCCATTTCTGAGTCCTTTGCACACACTAGCTTAGCTTTCAGCATCCCTTCAAGTTTCTCCTTGCTATGATCATATATTTTGTCAACTAGGTAGTATTCATGATAACATTTATCAATTGTAATCATGTACACACCACAGTTTTCAAAGAGTATCCAATGATCAATCTTTTTGAACACATACTCATGATGAAGATCTTTAATCCTATACACCACCTTCTCTGGAACAAACATCATACACAGATATTCCATAGCTACCTTGAGAAGGTTTTCTTCCGTACCTTTCAACACTGGTTCATAAAGCTTCATTCCAACCTTATGCATCTCTTCTAAGTCAGCCCTGGAGCAACTTCTGACTAATTTCCACCAAGTAGAATGTACTTCAAATACATCTCCAACTCTTTTTAGCCTGAAGTAATCCTTTCTGTTGTCCCTTAAGATATCCCAGAAGATGATCTCTGGAGCCTTCATTGAAATTGGGACAGCCTGAACTGATTCTAAAATTCTCATATACATCCCCATATGCTCATCAGATTGCTTATTAGTCTGTTCTGGATTCTGCACAGATTCTGCTGAAGGTATGACTGAAGGTCCGTCCTCCTTTTCAACTTCTTCAACCCATGGCTTCTTGTATTGTTTCTTGGAAGCAATGGTCTTCACCCTCTTAGCAGATTTAGCTTCTATGCCAACATTTTCTGGCTCTTCCTCCTTTTCTTTTGTAGGTGTGACTTCCTCAGGGAATGGTTGCTGAATGTTTATATCATGACTCTCCTTCATTCTTCTTTCAGCCTCTTCCCTTTGTGAGGAGTCCCCTTGAAGCTCAGCCATTTCTTTCTTGTACAATTCCTCAACCTGACTGTATGCCATATTGGTAAACATTTCCCCTTTGACACCAATTGCACCTCTCAGGAAGTTAATCATTCTTCTTCTTTCCTGATTGGCCAAAAAGGTCTTGGAGGGTTGTCTTTTCTGCTTTTGAATTGGCATTCTTTTGACAGGTAATTTCTTGGCCTCAGCTACTGCTTTTAAGCTCTTTTGATACTCTGCATTGAGTTTTCTGGCCATAATCAGTGCAAGCTCTCTATCTGTTTCAGTTTGAAGTTGTTCCTCCTTTTCCATTTGCTCTTGAAGCTGCTTTGCCATTTCCTCATCCATTTCAATCTGATTCTTTTTCTTTGAAAGCAGTTCAGTTTCAACAATCTTTTCCTTTCCCTTTCCCTTTGTATCCTTCAAAGTTGCTTTACTTGTTTCTTTTCTTTTCTTTGAAATTCCTCCTTCATTGATGACCACTCCCTTGGCCTTTTAACTAGCCTTAGGAGTGTCATTCTTGGCTTTTACTAGTGTCTCTGCAATCTCCAATTCCTCCATAGAGAGTTTAGTTACTGCTTCTTCTGTTTCTGCTGCTTCTTTTGCATCAGCAGCATTAACTGTTTCTGCTGCTTGAGAAAATTCTTTCTCTTTTTCTGCTGCTGCTTTAGACTCTATTTCATCCTCTTTCTCCCCCTCAACTTTAGCTCTTTTTGCATATGAACTATCTTTCTCTATTTCAGCCTCTTTCTCCCCCTTGTTGGAAGCATCTTGTTCAATTGATCTTTTCTTCAACATAAACTGCTTTCTTCTCTTCTTATGCACCAACCTGGTCACCATTTTCTTCAACTTTGCAATCTGTACTTGTTGTGACAGAATCACCATCTTCATCTCATCTATCTCCTTTCCCTGTTTGATCGCATCCATGTTGATGTTTCCCATGGTTTCCATCAATTCAAAATAGTTATACCTGTCCTCACCTTCTCCAGAAGTGTTACCCTCTTTTGAAGGATCATTGGATCTTTTTGTAGTGGAAGTCTTCTGCCTAGCAGAAGCACTATCCACCCCCTTGGTTTCTTGGCACCTAGGACCTTTGGATGATTGCTCACCCAAAGTTGCCATGGGGAGGGTCTTATGTATGTTACCACTGACCTCCTCTGTGATAGCAGGAGTAGTGGCAGCCTTAGCACCCATATGCTCAACCTCCACCTCAGTGAGCACCTCCTTGGGGTTGGGAGACACCCCTGTGGTTTCCCTGTAGATATTCTCTAAAGGAGAATTCTCCCTTAGAGGGCTTGAAGGTTCAGTGGGTGATGGTACAAGAAGGGAAGGAGCCTTCTTGACCTTTTTCCTTATATATGTTTGGGTGATTGGTGAAGTTGGCTTATGAAGTAGAGACTGGGGAATAGATATAGAGTGGGAAGGTTGGGATTGGCTAGCAGTGGGATGGTCTCATGAGGGCCTTGACCCTGCTGCCATACCTTCTTTAGTGTGGGACACCACCATCATTGTAGAGAACAATGGGGTGTCAACTCCTTCCGAGTCCAGAGGGGATCTTTTCATGTTTGAAAAGACCTTACCTTTGGGGATTTTTGGTACATATACCTCATCAAAATGAGGTATATCAGTCAATTCATGGGTTATTACTTCTTGTACAAACCTGGGGTACATATAAAAACTCTTTTTACTTCCCAGGTTTGACACAAGATCATTAAAAAGCATTTGAGAAAAATTGTACTTTCTGGCAGTGGCCAAGCACACCAAAGCATAAGCAATGGTGCTACTGAACTCACTCCATCCAGTAGTCTTTTTAGAGATACAATGCATTAAGGTATGAACAAGAAAACGCCATTGGGTATAAAATTTAGCCTTTGAAAATTTAAAACCACCCAACTGGCCTCCATACCCCATTCTTGACAAAGTTGAGAATAATTCTTCATTAGGAATAGAGGTTATACCTGCAGCATCGTCTAGACGTAGACAGATGCGTATCACCTCTTCAGTAACTGTTAAGGGTTTTTCACACACCCTTGTCTTGATCATTTGCACACCATTCTCAGTAACAATGGTGGTATTAGCCCAAAATTGCCTTTGATGCTCTATGTAAATAGTTAGCTATACAGTGAGAGCATGGGCAATGTGGCTTGTCTTGAGAAAATCCACAATCTGGTGGAATCCAACGGCCTGTTTGGGCTTCTGTAGCATTGCAATCTCGTTATGCTCATCTATGAATGACATGGATGCCATTGATTCTTGAGAGTTCTTGCCTGAAACTTACTAAGGAGCTTGAAAGAGAAAGAATTAGAGAGACAATGAACAATATTCAAAGAGTCGTTATGATCTTTTAGGCGGGCAAAGGGTATTTATAGTATACGGGACATAAGCAGTATTAACCTAGAGCAGTATTAACTGACTAGCAGTATTAACTGAGAGCAGTATTAACCACTAGCAGTATTAACTAACTAGCAGTATTAACTGAGAGCAGTATTAACCACTAGCAGTATTAACTAACTAGCAGTATTAACTGAGAGCAGTATTAACCACTAGCAGTATTAACTAACTAGCAGTATTAACTGAGAGCAGTATTAACCACTAGCAGTATTAAAAATGCACTGGCAGTATTAACCATACTTACTCTTTTTGAAGCTTATGAAGGTCTGATCAAGGCAATAACTTCCTGGGAAAGATGATTAGCAGCACACAAATAACCAAAGTAGCAGGTATAGAAACACCTTTTAAAACATGAGCTCATTCAGAGTTGATCATGCCCACACTTGAGACCAAGAAAGTAAATCTACCCACATCAAAAGCTTTAGTGAATAGATCTGCAAACTGGTTGTCAATATGGACTTTAGCAACTTGAATGAGTTTCTTTTCATTGCAATCTCTGATAAAGTGATACCTGATCTCAATGTGCTTTGTTTTGGAGTGCTTGACAGGATTGTTAACAATGCTTATAGCACTGCTATTGTCAATAAAGATTGGAGTGTGAAGAAATGTTACCCCATAGTCCAGCATCTGATTTTGAATCCATAGAACCGGAGAGCAGCAACTTGCAGCAGCAATATACTCAGCTTCTGTTGTTGATAAGGACACTGTGGTTTGTTTCTTGCACTGCCACGATACTAGTCTTGCACCCAAAAGTTGACATCCCCCTGAAGTAGACTTTCTGTCCATGTTGGCACCACCCAAGTCACTATCTGAATAAGCAATCAAGTCAAATGAAGATTCATATGGATACCAAAGACCTAATCTAGGTTTCCCTCTTAAGTATCTGAAAATCCTCTTCACAGCTTGAAGATGTGATTGTTTAGGCTTGACTTGGAATCTGGCACATACACACACTGGAAACATGATGTCTGGTCTTGAGGCTGTGAGATACATGAGAGATCCAATCATTGATCTATATAGATGGACATCAACATCCTCCCCCTCAAGATCAGCAGTGATCTGTTTGTGAGTTTCCATTGGTGTGCTTGCTGGCTTTGAGTCTTTTAAACCATATTTCTCCAGGATGTCTTGCACATACTTTGATTGACTAATGAAGATTCTTCAGCAATGTTTTCCATGATGAATAAGATTTCTGAGAATACAGGCTCTGATACCACTTGTCAGGATCTTAATTCTTAACAAGAACACACGCTCAGAAAAAAATATTAAAGAAGCTGCGGAATAGCACTTTAATATTCTGAAAAACAATGCAACAGTAAATCAATGATCACAACTTGTAAACTTGTATTGAATGATTGAAGTTACAAGATTAAACACTCAACCTTAATATTGATGAACAGACTCACCAATACGAATTCTACTTCTCTAGAATCAGGGTTCTAACCTTGAGGTTGATTCTCTCTTAAAAAACTAATAACTCAGAATAATTGTTCTGTCTCTAAAGAAAACAAACTATTCTATACATATACTGAAGATAAAAGATAATTACAAAATGATAAAAGATCTTCAGTATAGTCTTCCATCTTTATCTCTAACTTCCATGAATATCCTCATTCCATCCAGCTGTCATCCTTCCATGCGAAGTCCTCATCATATAAGCAGTATTAATCTTTAGCAGCATTAATACTCTGAGCAGTATTAACTCCAGCAGTACTAACTATGCTCAGCAGTATTAATCTCTTCAAGCAGTACTAACTTTGAACTAGCAGTACTAATCTTGTTCAGCAGTATTAATCTTCAACTGGCAGCATTAATCACAGAAGTAGTAACCATGTTCTTCTAGCAGCATTAACTTTACTTAGCATTTCTTCAGTTCCCAACAAAGTTGGAATATTTGAAGAGTTTTACTCATTTGGGTTATTTGGTTTTATAAATGTCGTGAACACCCACGTTTGGGATTTTTGGACATTTTAATAAATAAATCATGTTGATATGATTTATTGATGATTTAATATTTAAATGGAGGTCATTTGATGTAAATGCCCTTTTTGTGTTTGATCTTATAAACCGTTTGAAAAATGCATATTATTGTGTTATGAGTCATTTTGGAAATATAAGGGTATTGAGTTCATTTGGAAAACGGTTTGTCTCAACCAATGACGAGTTTTGAGTTAATCATACTTTTGGTCGTTGTTTTTGCATAACCGTTGGTTAAATGCGTCTTATTGTTTACACTGACTTTATGGTACGAATAAAGTAAATTGTTGAGTTTTTGGCTCGATTTTGACTAAGATGAGTCTTGGGGACATTTGTCCAGTTTTAATAACCCATTGTGGAGTTTTGAGTAAGATTGCGTTTATTGCGTATCATTTGAGAATTACATGTTTTGAGTGTTTTGGTCATTCAATTGGAGTCATGTAACGTTATAGACTGTAATGTAATGGATCCGTAGGCATATGAGTCGGTCTTTAATATTTTAAAAAGGGCTATTGTTTCTATGATGGGACCAGGATTAGTCATGGGGTCATCGAGAGGGCCTTATGGTGCGGGCTCGTGGAGTCAAGAATATGCCATTGGCCCCGTGATGTAATTTCTTAGACTGTTTTTATGGGATAGTCATTTCCCCTTTTTAGCTAGTTGAGACATTGGGTCCTCGGAGGCAACTTGGTACGGTTATGTGGAGTCGGATACTAGCCATGGGCCGTAAATGTAATCCTAGTGAATGAGCATGATTAGAATCTTTGGGTGCCCTCATCCACATCTTAGTACGAGTCGGTGAGCTCGTGGTCGTGGGTCCTAGTATGGTGAGCTCAATAACTTGGAATGTGACCTAATTTTGTGTTCCACCACTAGCCATGGAATTCGGGTCTCCCCCGTCACCGAAAGGTGTTGTTTTGGGTATTTAGTCTTATCCATGTTTTCGGTGACGTTTTGAGTTTGGGGTATTCTCCATATGTTATAATTTTGGAGGTTTGAGTTTACTCATATTTCAGTTGTTCGACTATGAGGAGTTTCTGAGTTTGTAAATTCTATATTTACAAATGTTGTGCAGTTAACCGTCTACAAATTACTCGAACAATCATTTCCATTTATAATGTGGAGTTATTGTCACATTAAATATTTGAGCGGTTACGATTTTCTAAATTTAAAAACCGATTTATGCCAAAATCGTTATTATATCTGAGATTATCCTCGAGTAAATTTTGTGATACCCGGGCTAGCTAATTTGGGTCAAAATATAACTTAAGACAAGTGAGCTCTCACTTTTTTAACGAGGGAACAAAGACATTACAAATTCTTGATACAATTAAATGGATGATATCTCCACGTGAATGGGTTTTTGTCACTCCCTTTACACCTAGCCAATAACCAAATGAACGATTTCTCCACGATCTAATCAAGGAGGATATCTTTACAGGGGGGGGGGGGGGGGGCTGTTAAAACACACATGTTCCGAAAACACCACAAAAAGTAACACTGATGAAAAAAAATTGCTTCCAAAGCGTTCTTGACTTGGTTATCCTTACAAGCTAAATTGAGCCCATTGATCATCGAGTCCATCGACTTATCAGTCGGAAGTTAAATCAGCCACCATCTCTCAATGAACCTCCACACCTCTGACGCTACTGAACACTCAAACAAAACATGACCTTTCTCATCCGACGATGTGATCAGCGAGCTCTCACTTGATCTTTGTTTCATCCAAACTATATACTCATTATTTTTCTCTATTCTCGAAATCCTCCAACAAGACAAAGTATTATACTATATGGACTCAAACAAGCTGACAACGTCGGGTATTGCACTCTATTTCAGTTTTTAGTTGAAAGAAATTTCACTTGAGTTACAATTGATAACACCTTATTTTTAAAATAAAAGAAGGGGTGACATCATAATTGTACGGTTTATGAGGGCGATATTGTTTTTGGGTCTACAAATTAAAATTTATGTGAAAGATTTTCAAAACTCGTGTAAAATATGTATGAAATAAGCATGATGATAGAAGTAACCTTCTTTGGTTTACAAGTAAAACAATCTTCAAAATGAATATTATTGGTCGCAGTGGCAGATCCATGATTTTTGCATATAGTGGGGGCACATTTAAGGTAGATTAAAGTTTACATTAATCCAAATAGGAGTCAACATTAAGAAAAGACATATTCCTCTCATCTTCCCATTAATCTACAATCACAAATAAAGGATCATCAATCATCAAAAAAAACCAAAAAGGAGAGAAAAGGGACAACATGTTGAATATGCTGCAATGTAACAGTGAAAAACGAATAAATAACTTAAAGAAGAAAGTTATGGTAAATATGGTACAATTAGAATATATCCACATTACATATTTCTAACAAATATATGACTAAATGAAAATCATTACAAGAGCTAGAGTTGAACAAGATTTCTATCAATTCATCCGGAAGAATCACCATTTATGGTATATGCTCGTCAATGAGATCGCAAGTATTTGAAGAGTACCAAACTCATAATCCTCTTTACTTAATTAGATTGCTTTACTCATCACATCTTTAATTTGTACTGAAACCATTTTTTTGTGGATGGATGCGTGATTAATTACGACCTATAAAGGTTATTTTTTTTTTCTATTTCTTTGCAAACTTTTACTATGGCCAACTCATATAGAAAAATTGTCATTATTTGTTATTTTTGATCGGTTTTATTTTTTCTTTTCATGGCCCCTCAAATTCATTTTATTATCGTCTTAATTGTCAATCTCAAGTTATATTATCATCCTAACTATCAATCTAAACCTAGTTCCGATCGTAAGGATACATTGTTTTCTTTCCTTTGTTTTCTTTCTTTATATCATGCCCCCTAACAATCGATTCATTGTCTAGTGTATATAATAGATTTACAAGCGAATTCAGTGTTTGATACGAGAAGTCAAGAACGAAACCATGTTTAGGCTTGAACTTTGGATGGTCTTTTTTCTTCCATGATGGTAACCTCTTGATGATCTTTTTTTGTAAATAGAGATGGCACTATGGAAGAAGGTTGGCAAAGAGAAACGAGCAAACAATTAGATGGTGACAAAGTTTTGGCCAATTAAGGTAAGTAAGCAATTGAGGTAAGCTAGTTATTCGAAAAGGAATAAACTCAAGATATGTGGTTTTATCCAAAGCAAACAATGAATTATATAATATTCAACAACTATTGATTTTAATGCTATGCTAGTTTCTTTTGTGTATTGTTATGAAATTCTTTCCAACTAAGATTGGGAACATATGTTATTGGAATATATATAGTCAATCATTGTTTCTGTTTTAGTTTAAATATTGATTGTTTATGGATTTCTATTTTTGTTATGAGGCTTATGTAAACTAATATATGGGCCTTCAAATTACTCAATTCATTCAATCAAAGTGATAAAATTGCAGCTAATGTAAACATTTACACTCCAAAACTTTATGGAAATTGTTCTTGCTTTAATTTGAATATCAATGAAGCCCTTGTATAAGATCTTAAGTTTGGCAATATTGGCCAAAGATGATTTCTAGCAATACTTGTTAATACTTATCTTATTATAGATATGTGATAAGAGTTCAATACCTTAATTTTGAACGGTAACAATCAAGTTTATTTCAATATTGGTAAATACCTTACTCTTGCTACTATTGCTTTCATATGTTGTTCTCTCTGGTTGATGTGGTCATGATTTTGATAATGTGTTAAGATTATCAATGTACCTTATCAATTGTTATGCAATGATTCACATTTTCTTCCTTGTTTAGGATTTGGTTCACATATTTTCTAGGATAAATATCTAATGTGTCATGATATGTGTAATAAGATTCATGACTTACCCGAGTTATATTATACTCTTTAGGTAGCATAAAACGGCACATGGGATGATATTTAGCTACTTGTATAGTTGTATGCAGTAACGGGGCTGCAACGCTTGAGGCACTAATCACACATTGTTCTCTTTAAATACATGAACATACACACATTGAACCATTAATTATGTTCCGAACTTTTAGATGTTCGTCTAAATGAAGTGAATTTGGAAGTTGGATTTGTTGGAGATGATGTACCACCATATTTGGTGTTATTTATGGGTGTGCTCAAATTTGGTTTATGCATATTAACTACTACTCTTTTGTTACAGGTATTACATCCATACTACTTATCAACTTAATTAGAAGATATAGCAAAAACATAAGAGAAAGAAGAACTGTACAACAATGAGATATTGAAGCCGAAACATATGAGGATTAGCTTCAATAACTAAAAGTCTAATGTATTATACAATTAGTGGTGGTAGGTTTATTATTGGTTTATACATTGTTCACGTGCTATCAATATTAGTTTAATGTTTCTCATCTGATTATTATTTTTTAATTTTGTTTTATCATATTGCCACACATGATAAAAAAACGTTGTTGAAGATTAGTTATTGCCATGGTTCTGTTACGATGACTAATGGATGGCTAGATTTAATTGGGCTCGTAAAGAGATTGTAGTCACGGTTTTAGTTATTTCACATGATCAAAAGGTAATTAATAGCCATGTTTTTAATTAATTTGTGTGACCAAAAGGTAATCAATAGCTACGGTTTAATATAAAATTTGTCATGTTTAATAAAAAAAAAATTGTGTGGCTATAAGTACTTTATGGTCATGGTTGTAGTTATTTTGTGTGACCAAAAATTAGTCAATAGCCACGTTTCTAGCAAATTTGTGTAACCAAATGCTATGAATTGGCCATGTTAATATGAAATTTGTGTAGCTATAAGTAGTTTTTATGGCTACGGTTTTAGTTGTTTCGTGTGACCAAAATATATTCAATAGCCACAGTTCTAATGATTAACGTAACCATATGTAATGAATTTGCCACAATTAATATGAAATTTGCATGGCTATAAGTTGTTTAAAGCTACGATTCTTACAATTCAACGTAATTGGTCACAATTAATATAAAATTTATGTGGCAATAAGTAGTATATTGTCACAGTTTTTAGTTATTTCATGTGACCAAAAGTTAGTCAGTTGCCACATTTCTAGAAATTTAGCATAACCAAATGTTATGAATTAACAACGGTTAGTAGGAAATTTGCGTGACGATAACTAGTTTATGGCCATGATTTTAGTTATTTCGTGTGAACAAAATACAATCAATAGCCACAGTTCTAACAATTCAACGTAACCATATGTCATGAATTTGTCATGGTTAAAATGAAATTTGCATGACTATAAGTAGTTTATGGCCACGGTTAAAACAAATATACGTGGTTATAAGGTAACCATTGCCCACCTTAAAAACAAATTGTTTGGCTGTAACACCCATAATAATTTCAGGTAAGTATAGAAGCTTCTGTAATCTTATATTTATGTGCCAAATGAAGTAGGACATATCTGTTAATTGCTACTCTTATTTATGGTATATATGTATGTCAATGCGTAGATGTGTGGTTAGTCTCTTAACTTTCAAAGCCATGGTTAACAGTCTGAAACAATGAGTTGCACGATTTAGAGCGCGAGTTCTAAGTCGCGGCCCAACTCGCAGAACTCTCTGGAGTGCAAGCCTTAGGGCACACGCGCGGCTTATGGCGCGGCCTCCTAGCCGCGGCCAAAGCCGCGGGGCTACATGCAGGTCCCCAAAACCCCCTTTACCTGACTTTTATCCACATTTTTTCATCTTCACGATTTTTGAGTAACTCAACACCCTTCTCACTTATTGCAAGAGCTTTGGTTGGTAAGCTCATTGATTTGTCATCAAATCACCATTCAAGACCATTTATTGAAGTGTTCTTCAAGATCTCTACTCCTTGTCATCAAATCAACCACTATCTACATCAAGGGTTTTCTATTTTTCTAGGTATTAACCAAAACCTAGATTGTGAGTTTACTAATCCTTTCTTAAAACTATATACACATCATAATCTACTAGTTTCTATCATCTTGCATCTTAACTTGGGTTATTCATTCTGAATGATTAGTTTCTCGGGGTTTTCTTATGAATATATGTTTATATGTGACTTGCTATGACATGATGGAATACATATCTTGATATTGAGACGATTTATTACTTGAGACACTATTTGGTGGAATTGCAACTACATGATTTAGATTGTGGTCATACTAGTCTTGTTATGGACAATATCTTATTTTGGATAGTAATATTGTACCCATGGTTGGTATTGAAAATGTTATTGGTCCCAATGTGCCTTGAGGCCTACTATTAATTATGTTGGACGAACCAAGTCGGTAGACACTAGGAGGATGTAGTCTTGGGTGCCACCGTAATGGTATGTATCTACACCTCCGCCATTCGGGGTAATGTCATGGTTGTAGTCCTCGGATGTACCAGGCCTTTTGGATGTCACTCATGGTAGTTGGCATTAAGGTATATCGACTCTTTGGGTGGAACTTGATTGGTGCTATGGGTCTCCCCTATTGACTCCACATTTAATGAACATTGGTTAATTGCTGATAAGAATTGTGCTTGGATTTTATGCTATTTCTTGTACGAACTCACTAGGCTCTTTTGGCCTAACACTTGTTTGGTGTCGATGTGTATCTCAGGTTCTAGTGGCGTCCTTTCGAAGCAAGCTTAGTCTGTCCTTGGTGAGAGCTTGAGGAAGGTGTTGTGGGGTGCACTTTTGTGATGACATTGATTGGATTATAGGCGACACCGTTTTTGTAATCTATTTTCTATTTTAGGAATTAGATTAGTTGGTTGTTGTTTATTTCCGTTAAATTACAACTGTAATTAAACAGGTTTATTTCCCCATTTTTGGGAGGCTCTTGCTATGGCAATTTTCGTATACCACCTGTCCGTTTTTTTGGATTTTTGTTATCCCTATTTTTAGGGTGTTACAAGTTGGTATTAGAGCTTTAGTTTAAGTGAACTAGGTATTGACCTTAGTATACCTAGACTTAAGCTTTAAGCGTAGCACTAAGTCATCCACCTTGGGGTAAAAGTCTTAGGTGGGAAGTGCGTTAGGACCTACGGAATTACATTAATTGAGGATTGTGATGACAGTGACGATGGGTCATTGTGTGTAACACAATCATAATATCACGTAGCTAATTCTATTATGACTGTGCCTTACGTGAGCATACTTTAATTGTTATTGTTATGATAATTGATAAATGTATTAGTACGTACCATGTGTTCAACTCACTTTGTCTTCTCTCAACCTCTTTTCTCGTACGTCTGTGGCAGATTACCATGGTAAACACACGCAGCCGACAGCAAAACCTACCAGGGGGTCAGATTGAAGACGAATTGACCGCCGACCAACCTGCCTTGGTTGCAAATACTGAAGGGCCACCCGCGGCCAATGTCATTGGCGGGGGAACCGAACTCATACTGCGACGCAATCTCGAATCTGCAGATCAAATCAGGGAGGAAGTGACTATGGAAACAAGGATAAGATATAGCATGATGCAAGCCATGAACTCGCCCATGGCCCAGCAACAAGAATTCTTTATGAAGCTACTGGAGGATCGAGATGCTAGTCACCGACAACCCGAGACGATGGCGGAGAACATCGTGAATGGGTCGGGTGGTAGACCGGCCGTTGTGGTAACTGAAGAGCAACTAGAGAACGGAAGTAAGGCAAGAGACAAGGGGTGCACATACAAAGCTTTTCTGGGGTGCAACCCGAAGTAGTTTTCAGGTTCGCCAATCCGGTTGTTTGCATGTATTGGCTTAAGGAAGTAGAGATGGCCTTTGAATCTAGTGAATGTGATGTTTCGCAACGGATTAAGTTCGCTTCTCAACTGCTCAGGGGAGAGGCTTTGATTTGGTGGAATCTCACCTTGTCTGCCCTCACTCCTGAAGTTCTGGCCAAGTTAACTTGGTCGGTTTTCAAACAGAAGATCATGGACAAGCATTGTCGCGAGAAATCTTTGGACAAGTTGGAAGAGGAGTTCAGAGGGTTGAGGAAAGGGACTCTGTCTGTCGCCGACTACTCCAAGCTTTTCATGGAAAAGCTAAACTTGGTGGGACACCTGGTCTTGATGAAATATCAAAGATCAAGGCTTACTAGCATGGGTTGTCGGGCGGGATGAGGACGATAGTGAGGAATGCTAGAGGGTTGACACTTCAGGATGCTTGCTTGTGGAAGACAATTTGGTGGCAGAGAAGGAAGAGAGACGTCAAGTGGGGGAGAAGCGAAAGTGGGAAGGGCTATCTGGGACCGCTCGTCAATCTAGACCGTTTATAGGTGGAAGAATTAGGGACAATCATCGTGAAGCACGATGGTGCCACAAGTACAAGGTCAAGCACTCTGGCCCATGCGATCGAAAACCTCACTCGGGTCTCGTTGAGTGTGCCAAGTGCGGGAAGAAGGGTCATGTCATTCGAGATTGCCCCATACGGGGGCGGTGTGCTTCGAGTGTTAGGAAACGGGCCATATGAAGAAGGATTGCCCGAAGCTAGTGGGTGGCAACCGTGGAAGTTCTTTCGGATCGACGGCATGAGTCGAACAACCGTCGAGAGCGCCAAGCCGAGCATTCCGGATGACTGACGAGGAGGAAAATGAGACCGACGATGTTGTTTCGGGTAAGTTCCAAGTAAACTCCTTGCCCGCTCGTGTGTTGTTTGATTCGGCTGCTACGTGTTCTTTCGTGTCGGATATTTTCTATAAGCAATTCGTCACTCCTATTAGTGTTCTTCCCGTTGCATTAGTTGTAGAATTAGCTAATGGGGATCAAGTGATCATCCGTGAACGTTTTTGTGATTGTACCCTAGAGATTGATGGGAATCCCTTTGGAGTAGACTTGTTACCTATGGCTATAGGAGGGTTCCACGTAGTCATAGGCATGGATTGGTTGTCGAAATATAAGGTCGACATCTTTTGCTTCAAAAAGATGATCCAAGTGCCTTTGTCGGGAAGCGGTGTAGTCACCATCTATGGGGAGAGAGGGAAGATAAATAACCCTATCATCTTCTCTCTTAAGGCTCACAAATTTCTAGCGAAGGGTTACCCTTCGTATCTGGCTTATGTGGTAGACGCGAAGAAAGAGAAGAGGTCGGTGGAGGACGCGAAGATTGTGCAAGACTATCCAGACGTATTTCCGGAAGATTTACCGAGGTTACCGCCGGAACGACAAGTGGATTTCCAAATCGACCTCACTCCGGGCGCGGCTCCGATAGCCCGTGCACCCTACCGTTTGGCTCCGACAGAAATGCGAGAGATGATGACGCAACTTCAAGAGATTCTTGAGAATGGATTCATTTGACCAAGCTCGTCACCTTGGGGAGCTTCGGTTTTATTCGTGAAAAAGAAGGATGGGTTCATGCGGATGTGCATCAACTATCGGGAATTGAATAAATCCATGGTAAAGAACAAGTACCCTTTACCTCGCATCGACGACCTATTCGATCAACTTCAAGGTGCGGGGTGTTTTTCAAAAATTGAACTTCGGTCCGGATACCACCAAGTGAGAGTAAAGGAGGACATCCCTAAGATGGCCTTCCGAACGAGATACGGTCACTACGAGTTTTTGGTGATGCCTTTTGGCTTGACCAATGCTCCGTCCGTATTCATGGATTTGATGAATCGCGTGTGTCGCCCTTTCTTGGACAAGTCTGCGATTGTCTTCATCGACGATATTTTAATCTACTCAAAGGACAATTCCAAAGCATGGGAAACATTTATGGGAAGTGTTATAAGTTCTACGGAAGGAAAGATTGTTCGCAAAGTTCTCAAAGTGCGAGTTCTGGCTCCAAGAAGTGCAATTCTTGGGCCACGTGGTGTCTGAAGATGGGGTGAAGGTAGACCCGGCAAAGATCGAGGGGATGACGAGTTGGGAACTGCCAACGAGTCCGACGGAGATCCGAAGTTTCTTGGGATTGGCTGGTTACTACAGACGATTCATTTAAGACTTCTCCAAAATAGCTTCGCCACTCACATCCCTCACAAAAAAGAATGTCAAGTTTCTTTGGACCGATGCGCAAGATCAAGCCTTTCAAACGCTCAAGAAGAAGTTGTGTGAAGCTCCTATTCTATCCCTACCCGAGGGATCAGATGATTTCGTAGTGTACAGTGATGCTTCCAAGATAGGGATCGGGTGCGTACTAATGCAACAGGGAAAAGTGATAGCTTATGCGTCGCGACAACTAAAAGACCACGAGAAGAACTACCCAACTCATGACTTGGAATTGGCGGTGGTGGTCTTTGCATTAAAGTTATGGCGGCATTATTTGTATGGGACGAAATATACCCTTTTTACCAATCATAAAAGCCTTAAGTACATCTTCGACCAAAAAGAACTCAACATGCGGCAAAGAAGGTGGCTTGAGCTACTAAAAGACTACGGTTGTGATTTGCTCTACCATCCCGGTAAGGCCAACGTAGTGGCATATGCGTTGAGTCGGAGGAGCTATGGTGGTGGTGTCAAATTGTCCCTCACTAGAATCAACGTGGTATCAAGTTTGTTGGAGAGCATCAAGACATGTCAAATGGAAGCGCTTAAGGAAGAAAACCTCAAATCTGAAATCATGATGAGGCAAAGGGAAATTTTGACGGAAGACAGTCGTGGGCTTAAACTCTTTCAAGGTCGAATTTGGGTGCCAAAGTCCAGTGGAAATCGGGAGTTGCTTCTAGAAGAAGCGCATAAGTCGAAATATTCTATACATCCCGGTAGCACCAAGATGTATATATAGAGATATAAAGCTAAACTATTGGTGGCCGGTGATGATGCTTGATGTGGCCAACTATGTGGAGAGGTGCGTCACGTGTCTTCAAGTCAAGGCAGAACATCAAAGACCGTACGGAAATTTGCAACCGTTGTCCATTCCCGAGTGGAAGTGGGACAACATCATCATGGACATCTAAACAAGAGCGCACATTTTCTTGCAATGCGAGAGACCTTGCCAATGGAGAAATTGGCCAAGTTGTATATTGACGAGGTGGTATCGAGGCATGGAGTTCCACAATCAATTGTGTCTGATAGGGACAACCGGTTCACATCAAACTTTTGGGCAAGTCTACAGAAAGAGTTGGGCACGAGACTAAACTTAAGCACGACTTACCATCCTCAGACGGACGACCAAAGGGAGAGGACAATTCAGACGCTCGAGGACATGTTGAGGTCGTATGTTATCGACTTCGGAGGTAGTTGGGACTCACACCTACCTTTGGTGGAGTTTACTTATAATAACAATTACCATTCTAGTATCGGAATGGCACCGTTCGAGGCGTTGTATGGACGGAAGTGTAGAACTCCGGTTTGTTGGCTTGAAGTGGGCGAGAAGCAATTCGCCGAGCCGAAAATAGTTCAAGAAACAACCGATAAAGTGAAAGAAATTCAGGAAAGACTGAAGGCGGCTCAAGATTGACATAAGAGTTACGTGGACAAGAAGAGAAGACCGGTCGAGTTTCAAGTGGGCGATCGCATTATGCTGAAAGTATCTCCATGGAAGGGGATTATCCGGTTTGGAAAATATGGAAATCCACATACAGGGCACTGTTCATGCATGTCACCTTCTTTGTAGTATAAGAAACAACCATTTAAACATGCATGGATAAGCTCATACCCCATCCCAACGCCCTTGAGGATTTTTTTTCGCCTCTGCGTATGATTTAGGAAGCTTGTTTGGAGTGGGCAATAAAGATTTTTGAAACCCCAAATACTTATCAAATGCCTTGATAGAAATTCCAGTTTCTTCTTTAAGAGAAATTGCTCTTAGAAGGACACCCAAGGAAGTTTCTGTACAACCCTCGTACAATGAAGTATTCGTTTCAGCTATTAGTCGTGAATAGGTATCACTCACTTTGAAAGCAACATTGTCCACATCACAAACATGATCACCCTCCTCGACGATTGATTCATTATCATTGTATCGCTCACGGGATGGAAACGCATCTTCCACAAATTGTACAACAGGATTGACATTGTGACTCGAGGATGCTCGATCGCGTATCATATTCAGCCTTCGTTGCGATGCAGTAGGTATATCTTTAACCTCACCGTATTGATCCCACACGGTATAAGTTTTCATTATACCAACATTTTTCAAATGAAAAATTATATCTGACTCGTTTTGATATAACTTGTTGCCACAGTCTATGCAGGGGCATTTATAATAACCATTCCAACTCACTAAATTATTTTTAACAAATTCCAAAAATGTATATATTCTCAAAATGTATTTTTCCTCGTATCTTCTTAAATTCATCCAACTTTTATCCACATTTTCTGTCATGTCTGTATGTGAAAAATAAATACATAAATAAACAAGAAATACCTACAAAATCATACAAAATAAAACAAAGTAAGAGCTAAACGTATTTTTAAACACGTAATAATCCAAATTTAGACGAGATAAACATGGAATAACAACAAAATTATAATTAACTAAGAAAATTTAATGTTATTAAATTTTCAACTACCTATATTTATTTATATTTTTACCTTAGGCAACATAGAAACAAGAAAATATGTTGCCTAACTAGTTCTTACGCAACAAACACAACATATTATATGTTGCCTAAGTAAAAGTGGGTGTGAAAATTAAAGCATCCTTCAACAAGTTATTATACTTTCAACTACCAATATTTATTTATATTTTTGATCTTAGGCAACATAGAAACGAGAAAATATGTTGCCTAAGATAACTTTCATTTATTAAAAAAACCATTATAAAACGTTCCAATTTTACATGATATAAACATGAAATAACTATAAAATCATACAAAATAAAATAAAGTAAGAGCTAAACATATTTTTAGACATGTAATAATCCAAATTTAGACGAGATAAAATGAAATAACAACAAAATTATAATTACCTAAGAAAATGTAAATGTCTTTTGATGACGAAAACGTTTGTTGGAAACCAAAATCGCTCGAAATCACGTTTCAAATTTTAATGATATAAACATGAAATAATTACAAAATTAGACAAAATAAAATAATAATTACCTAAGAATCTTTAAACGTCCTTTGATGATGAAAACGATGATTGTTGGAAGCCAAAAGTCGTGAAAATCGCGTCCAAATTCCTTAGAAACGAATTTTTTTGAAATAGTACTGAAGAAATGTTGGAATGAAGATGAAATATTGAAAATTGGGGAACCATCATTTTATAACAATGAATGTGATCTTAGGCAACATAGAAACAAGAAAATATGTTGCCTAAGCTAGATCTTACGCAACAAACACAACAGATTATATGTTGCCTAAGTAAAAGTGGGTGTGAAATTTAAATAATCCGTCAACAAGTTATTACACTTTCAACTACCTATATTTATTTATATTTTTGACTTTAGGCAACATAGAACAAAGAAAATATGTTGCCTAAGATAACTTTCATTTATTAAAAAAAAACATTATAAAACTAAGACAACATAAGGAAAAATGTTGCTTAAGATAGTTAAGGCAACATATAATTATTCATATGTTGCATAAGGTCTGCCTTATGCAACATAGAACTACATGTTGCCTAAGAGTAAACTTAGGCAACATATATTAGCCTTTGTTGCCTAAGTTTATCTTAAGCAACATAGGCAATTAGCATATGTTGTCTAAGACAACATTTGGTGTAGTGAATGTCTTCTTTATGTTTGAGATCATCAAAACCGTCCTCAAAGAAAGTCTTCCTCTTCAGTTGTTTCACAAGTCATAGATATTTAGTTGTAACTTTAGGTACAATATCTTCTCATGCAAAATGGAAGGTTACGCTGCCTGTTTTTCCTTTTTTACAATTGTGAAATACTGCAAATTAACAAATGTAAAAGTAAAGATGTTACAATTTCAATCAAGTTCATGTAGAAAAGAAGTATATATGCAATTAAGTCTATGTTTTAAGCAATAAAACAAAATAAAAGTATTGTTTATGTGCAATAATCATAGTTTGATCACCTCCTACATCGAAGCTTTTTTTAATGCGTTCGCACATAACATTAATAAATAGGCACAAATATTTCTTGTGCCATTATGGCTCGTTCTATCTAGATTTTCAGACAATTATTCCAGTAAAGCTTATCATGAAAAATAGAGGCAAACGCTAGTAACGAACATGAAAATATGAAGATGGAGTTATCTTTATATGTAAAACTATTTGTAGTAATAATCGTGAGAATGTAAGAAGAAATGGTTAATAGAAGGTTCAAATGTTAATCATTGAAAAATTTTATTTGTAGATGCATATGTGAACCCATATGAATAATTTGTAATGTCTCGGTTCACATATGCATCTTCAAATAGATTTTTTTCTGATTTTTTCAATAATTCACATATGAACCTTTTTACCTTCTCACGATATTTAGTCTTCTTACTTAGTTAACCTGTCTCTCTATTTCTAATAAGCCAATAGAACTTACAAGATTCCTAAGTTGATCTTGGTAAAGTTTCATGCAGATCTCCAACTTCAAACTTAGGTGTCGTTTGTTTTTTAAGAGGTCTAAAGTCTGAAGTCTTATTTTAGTTATGATTAATAAGAGGTGGTGTGTAAAAAGGTCTGAACGATTCAGACTTAAGAGTCATTAAGAGGTTTTTTAAAAAAAAACAAACAACCCCTTAGTCTTCTTCACAAAGTCGCCTGCGAATAATAGAGATACCTAAATGTATATCGACTTTGCTCACGGCGGCCACAAACATAAATATGAATGAATATACCCAAAATGAATTTGTATAGTACTTACCACATTCATCTTGAAGATACAATCTACCTTTCTGATTTGCCCAAAACCTTTATTTACAAAAACAAATGTCTTCACAGTAAGCACTTATCATATTAAAAAATTGTTGGATAAATATATGGAAGCACTTGAAATTAATTTAAATAAAAAGGTAAAATACATGTACTGCGATTTCCACTCTTCATTGGAAACAACATCTTTCATCACTATCTGGATACCTTCTTTAGAATGAAGGCGAGGTAAATTTTCCTCTGCTTCCCTCTGTGATTGGATATGATAATTAAGGACACAGCGAGAAATCTCTAACAATAGTTATCCACTGATATATGATATTAATCAAAAATTTCAAAATCGAAAATCAGTTCATGAAGAATGGAATTTGGCTAACGTTTTTTATTAGTTTGCAGTGCAACATTGATCCTGTAGTTTAAACACAAGAAGCATATTTTTTATACGGGCCATAAAATATTGTAAATTTGTAATTAGGGTTCTAACAAAATATTCAATCTCACCTTTGGCAGCAAGATTCTTCCTCGCTCTTTAACATCGCTACATGTTATTAATTTTTGCAGCACGAGACTAAGCTTCTTTTACCATATAATAGAAAAGGTTAGCGACACAAAGAAAGTAACAGATTTAAAACAACATTTAGTATGCTAAACTTCTATATATCCAAAAGAAAACATACCACATTATTTGGGGTATAGAAGATATAGTGGTATGGATCACTACTCTTGTTTGGTTTTGTGCCATTCATCATAGCAGATCTACTAGAAGATGATGGGCTAGAGAAGGAGGAACTTATTGATGGGTTTATTATCCTGTTGGCACTCATTTGGCGTGCTTTTTTTCTATTTGATCTTGCTATTTTAGCTTGAAGTTTTTCATTTTCACCAGACTCTGTGTGTAATGTAGAAGGAACAACAACGGGAAATAATTAAGTTTAGGCATACAGTGGACTCAGAATTCCTCGTTCCACTTGTACACGGACATGGTTTTTGGCTATCTTGAGTTGAAATACGTAAGATGCTTGATGTGTTTGGGAAATCAGGGGAAGGTTCGGAATGGTTTGAAGGGAAGCCATTGAAGTTTTCCATTTTATAGATTTCAGATTTACACAGAGAGTTAACTGGTCGATGTGTTTAGGGGAAAGAATTTAATGTTCGATAATCAGTGTGTGCGTCTATATATATATACATACATACTTACACATACATCCTCAAAGGTGACTTCAGATATACAAATTGGTAGACGCTGATCGAAATTGTGAGTATGCATCACATGGGTCATGAACAAAAAAGTATGCCAAAACATCACATTCATGTGTATGTGATGTTTTTTTTTTCTCATGCTCTTCATCACAAGAGTGACATGAAATAGGAAGGTCTCCAACTGAAAAGATTGTAGGTAGTGAAAGAAAATGTAATGCTGTAAGCTTCTCGCTTACTACTTTGGCACATGCTCTTCAAACCCGGCGGTTATGTTCATCAGCTTAGAGTGTGTAAAAAGTGAGACTTTTTTTTGGTAAAGGGGATGGAACCCCAGGCAAAAAAAAAAAAGGAAACGGACACTTTACAGAAACGGGATGGGCAATCCCATCACAAAATGTAGTGTTTTTCAAGTGACCGGATGTGAAATAACGGACATGAAAATCTATTTCTATATGTAACCACTACAAAACATAGCATTTTTCCAGTGGAAAAATGTATTTTCGGCGGATTTCCGGCGGATTTCCCGGCCGAAAAAAAAGGCGCCGAAAATGCAAAATTTCGACGGATTTTTTAGTGGACACAATTTTTTCGGCAGATCCATCCACCGAAACACTAGTCGAAAATTATTTTTAATAATTAACCAAAATAATCTTTTTTCTAATTAAAAAAATTAATCCTGACAATTTTCGGCGAAAAGATCCGTCGAAAATATTTAAAATCTTTTTTTTTTTTTACATTTTTAAAGGAAAAAAATGTATTTTCGGTGAATATTTTTGGCGGATTTATCCGCCGAAAATAATTAATTAATTTATTATTTATTTTAATTATTTATTATTTATTAATTAAATTATTATTTATTTTCGGCGGATCTATCCGCCGAAAATTTTAAAAAACAGATACACAAAGTAAAACGTGCTAAAAAGGTAAAAACATGCTGAAAGTTGTAGAAACTGACAAAAACTATAAAAAAACATAAAATACAACTAACTTGTCATAATTTAAGGTCCTAAATCCAAATACATTATTCAAGTATTGTTTCAAAATACGTTTCAACAACAAAATTCAACAAATTGTTCAACATATTCAAATGTCTCATCACATGGGTGGCGGTGGCGGTGGCGGGGACTAGAAACGCTTTACCATTTCACATATCTGCTCGTATTGGGCATCACGTTCCCGCTGACATGCCTCTTCCTCTGCCGCACGTCCCTCTTCCCGCTCGTTCAACTCCTGAAGTTGGGTCCTTAGATCCTCAATTTCCTATAAAATAAAAAAAGACGTTAGAACAAGTTTAACATAAATTACAAAATAAATTGATAAAGCTCATATAATGAAAGGTGGTACGCACCTGTCGTCGGGAAGAAGATGAAGAATACCACCCTGTGAGGGTGTCCCAGTCAAGACCGTGTTGGGATATGGGTGGTACCCGAACCCAAAAAGACGAACTTTCTTCGCTCCCCCAGCAAACCTCCTACCACAACTCGTTATCAAAAGTCGGATGTTGGCTAGGGTCATCACCGTACCTCGGCTGAGGCATGTCGAATACCCATCCTGTGGTTTTTACAAAATACATACAAGTCAATTTCGACAGTATAACGACTGTAAATGGGACGCACCTATTAGGCTATTTGAAACCCAAACCATGCATATAGAACATATAAGGTTGGGTTTGTGTGCATAAAGGCCCTAAGTGCACCTATTAGGCTATTTGAAACCCAAACCATGCATATAGAACATATAAGGTTGGGTTTGTACGCATAAAGGCCCTAAGTACACCTATTAGGATATTTGAAACCCAAACCATGCAAGAAAGTATATTCATCTAGGAAAAGCAACATATCTTTTGAGAGTTAATTTTTTTAATAAACAAAAATCACCAACCTAATGAGATCACGCGTATTCAAATCACAAGATGCCCAAAGGTATTTGACAACTCAACAATCTACTATCTAAGTACGACTACAATCTAGCTATCTAAGTAGATAACCTCAAAGAAGCAAAAGTGAGTAATTTTATATCATATACAAAATAATATTTCAGAACAGTAATATTCTAATGTCAATTAATTTGTAAAGTTTGGCGGATGCAAAAACTATGTAATAGTTGTGGGGTTATTTTGACTTCAAAAGTTGATGTTGCTATTGGCTGTAGAACTTAGTGATGCTTATAGTTGACATAGTGAATGACATTGTATCTTTTCCCTCTTTTTATTTTCTAACCATGGATATACTTTGCACGCACCTCAATTAATTAATCTCATGGGGCATTAGAGAACAGTGATCCGGAGGGACTTGAACTTATAGGAAGGAATCCCGAAGCCCAAACCTTATTGTCAATGAGGTTATTACATGAGGATCCCCAAATTGACATTATATGTTTTCTTTCCCTCAATCTTGATGGTGTTTGTGATGGCTATAGTGTTTGCGATGTAATATAGGGTTCAAAATTATGACGATTCATGAGAAAACAATAGTAAATAATTGTTATGCAAGGAAGACTTGTAATATTCCTAGGCCTTAGTTTAACTCTGTGACTGACTATCTAGGAGATTCTTTAGAAGAATTAGACGTTGTTTGGAGTTGCTAAATTCTTTTATAAGCAAAAAGAGGTATAAATTGTGTATAAACTAATAGTACTTTATATGGACATGCTCTATTCCTCACCAAAGGTATAACTTGTGTATAAACTAATAGTACTTTATAAACTAAATTCTTTTAGAAGCAATGAAGCAAGTAAGCAAATGTATTGACAAGAAAATAATTGATATAATAAAGTGTGTTGTGATCTACATAACAATAAACTAAAACTCTAAGGGTGCGTTTGGTATGCAGAACAGAGTGGAACATGACAGAACAGAACATGCTTGTCCCATGTTTGGCATGACCATATGTGGGACACCTTAGAACTAAGTGGAACAAACATGGGACACATTTGTCCCACTCTAACCCCCTGGAACAAAGTAGAACAACAATACTTTGACTAATATACCCTTTGTTAAAAACATAAAACATGTATTCTCATCATCCACGCCTCCAAGCTAGGGGTGTGCAAAACCCGAATGGTCCGAAATCCGAATCCACATCCGAACCGAAAATAAGGTGTTTTTGCAAAACCCGAATACCCCGAAATCCGATAATCCGAAACCCGACAATTAGGAGGATATCCGAGTTCGGATTGGGTTTGATCGTTGGCCACCCAACCCGTCCGAAAACCCGAAATAACATAAATCTATATTTTAAATACTATATATATATATATATATTATCTAATTATTTTTTGAAAATCGTAAATTATAGTCTGTTGAAATATTTTCTAAATTTTAAACTTGTTATCGATTTCATCTATCTTTCAATCGATTGTATTCATCCTAAAAAACGATTGAATTTATATATAACTTTTGCATTATATAATAACCGAACCCGGCCGATATCAATCCGAAACCCGACCAACCCAAACCCGAAACAACCTAAAATCCGAAACTTAAAATTTGGGTTTTGATTTCCATATCCAAAAACCGATCGTGATAAATTAGTTTTATGTTTTTGATAATCCATTGCACTATGTATTAGTGATGTAAATTAGTTTTATGTGATGTAATCTATGATTTTTCATCAGGGGTAAATTCGTCACTTAATGGTCCGGTCCGGTCCCTAAAAGCGCTTTCGTGGAAAAGTGTTCTTTTAATTAATGCATTTGAAGAAGTGAGAAGATAAAATATCGTATGACGAGAATCGTTTGTGTTAATTAATGAAATTACCTTGATGTGACGAAATACAAGTTGTCATATCCCAAGCGAACACGACATGATTCTCTTAAACGTTGTAAATTAATTAGATCTACATGACAGAGTTTTTATTATTGCTCAAAATTTCTATTCCTTACCTATTATAAGTAGATATGTATGTGTCATGGAATAACCAAATGATCACAAGGAGAGGCGTATTCAAAAGAAAAAAAAAATCCTACCAAAATAATTACCTAATTAATATAAAAATATACACATAGTTTAAAAAACATTATCATCATTACAAATTTTAATACAAAACACAAAGAAATCAATGCAATTTTAAAATTTTACCATTAGGGTTTATGTATTCCACCATTAAAACTCAAATTTAAGTTCCAATATTCTACCATAGTCTCTCAAATCATCGAAAACGTACGATGCCCTGCGTGGCACAAAACAAATACAAATTACATTGATAACACCTTTGAGGATGGTAATTTTTTTTTACTTTATGACGGGATATATTGATGGTTTGGTGTAGATCCGCACACCTTGATCAGAAGAAAAATCACAACCATATGGTGATGAAATCTCCTGAAATTCTAGCACATGTGAAATTTGAGAAACATGCTTTTCTTGATATGATTGATGCATATAGGTGATAAAAACCTAATGAAGTTTGCTTAAGTGTCAAACGGCAAGAAAAACTACATATAATCATATAGAGACGTACCAAATGGTCATTAGCCTAGCGGTATCCATGGTAACCCAACCTTCGCAAAAGTCAAAGATTATGTTAAGTTTTTAATTTGTTATACATAAATATTAGATACTTCCACAATATGGTGAGTCGGGTAATCAAATATGTCATTACCGATTCTCAGTTTGCCTTCATTAAAGGAAAATATATTCTGGATAGTGCGTTGATTGTCAATGAATTAATTCACTGGGCTAAGAAGAATAAAAGAAAAATGATGTTGTTCAAGGCGGATTTTGAAAAGGCTTATGATACGTTGGACTAGGGGTATTTTGATGAGATTATGGAAGTCATGGGTTTCTCGTCGAGATGGAGGAGGTGGATTAGAGCGTGAATGTTCAGCCACGACCTCAATTTTGGTTAATGGGTCTCCTACTTCGATGTTTCAGCTTCAGAGAGGCCTTCGTCAAGGGGATCCTTTATCCCTTTTTTCTTTTTATCATCGCAATGGAAGGCCTTTACTCGCTCATTTTAGAGGCTAATAAAAAAATTTGATAAGAGGCGTGGAGATTGGCAACAATGATGTTTCTTTAACTCACCTTTTCTATGCAGATGACGCGATGTTCATTAATGAGTGGTCGATGTAAAATGGAAAGAATATCCTTCGGATTTTGAGATGTTTTTATCTTACTTATGGGCTTTGACTAAACATGACCAAAAGTGAGTTGTTTGGTATTAGTGTGGATGCGAACACGATTGAAAGGACCGCGGAGGGACTTAAGTGCTAAGCAGGTCAATTTCTAGCAAGTATCGGGTTCCGTTAGGTGATAACATGGCCAGGATCGAAGCTTGGACTTCGATTACCAAGAAATTTCAGAAAAGGCTGTCAAGATGGAAGATTAAAAATTTATCAATCGGCGGTCGTCATATCCTAGTTTAATTTTCAAGGCTCCTAAGTCGATAATCAATCATTTGGAGAGCCTTAGAGGATACTTTTTATGTGCATCGGAAGAGCATGATAGGAAAATTTCTTGGGTAAATTGGAAAACGGTGCTCAAAAGTAAAGAGTATGGAGGACTCAACATTGGAAGTATATATGTCTCGAATATATCTTTTCTCACAAAATGGGATTTGAGATATAGAAGTGACCAAAATTCTAACCGGGTGATGGTAATAAAGGCGATTTACGGTAAAGACGAATGTTTTAACGCGGAACATGGATATTTCAATAGGTCCGGTCCTTGGGGAAGTGTGAATGCGGCTGTTCTATTTTTGAGAACGTTAAAATTAAATTTTCATGATTAGTATCTTAAACGGGTTGGGATGGAGTACAAACGGCTTTTTGGACGGACTGTTGGAAGGGCTCACCCACTTTTGATTCTCGTTTCCCTAGAATTTTTGCTCTAGAAAACGTGAAAGAGGCATCGGTGGTGGACATAATCAAATCGGGATATGTGTGGGATTGGCGTAGACCCATTCGTGAAGGAAGTGAAGCGGAAGAACTGGATCGTTTAAAGGAATTGATAAAGGATTGCGAACTATCAAAGAAACCTGACGGTTAGAAATTGAGTCTAGAAAGTAATGGTATATTATCTGTCGGATCCCTGAGACGATCTATTGAAATCCCATATTTGGGTGTGGGGGTAAAAGAAACAATCTGGAATTCTTTTTCACCTCCTAGAGTTAATATATTCATAGTTCCTACTCGTGTCAACCTGAATAAGATCATGATCAATATCGATTCCATCTTATGTCCTGTTTGTGGTTCGTCTCCAGAAACAATCGATCATGTGCTTTTCGAATGTCTAGAGGAGGTGTAGAAATTTATCGAGAGATGGTGGACGATCTTTCTCCCAACACATAAATCTTTGGATTTGATGCTCAACGGGGTAAAATCTGAGTGTAATGACAGTTGTGTTAAAGAAGCTTTAGAGGCAATTCTTTTCATCAACATTTATTGTTTGTGGTGTTTCCGGAATAGGTGTGTGTTCGACGAATCTCCTCCCCGTAAGCATTCCCTCCTCGATCAGATTGTCGAAAAGTCTTTCATTTGGTTATTGACTACGTGTAATGGGTGTATTAAAAATCCTATAATTTAGAGATATCATCTTATTGATTGTATTAAGCCGTTGTAATGGTTCTGTTCTTCTTTTGTTAGCTTCTTGCTAGCTGCAATAAAATTGGTTTTCGTTTAAAAAAAAAGATACTTCCAAAAATAGAATTATATAGAGAGACACATTTTCACATAAAACCTAAATTTTTGGCATGTTATTACATGTAGATAAATACATACTCAAGTAGTTCCACCCTCATCCAATAAATATATACATAATACAAAAGGCAAGTGTGTCCATAATAACAATATGTTGGATATGCGCACATTACTTTTTTCTCTTAACTCTAAATAACCTTTTAATGTAGACCTTTAACATAATGAGTTTAAATTTTCCTTTTGATACTTAAAAAGAACTAGATTTGTGTCAAGAAATAAATACATTATCATTAATAGAATTACACGTATGGTGTTGAAATTGTTTAAAATTGAAACACATACCATTAATTATGTAAAATGTATACCTACTAGATGTGATGGATTCTTATAGGTGATAAAAACGTATCGTAGTTTGTGTAAGTATTAATCATGAAGAATAGAAGACGTAGAATCACGAGAAGAGGAACACATACTATCACAAATCAAATTTTTAGTATCATAGATGATTATATACTACTCTCATGTAGTTCCGTTCACGTTTATGATCAAGTATAGCTAATAAAAATGCAAGTATATATGTCCAACTAATCTTGCATGGTGTTACATTGTTTTTTCTAGACTTCAATTAACCTTTAAGATAAACCTATGTAGTAAGCTTTTTTGTTTGCTTAAATTTTAGTTTTGTAGGTTATATAGAACAACTACATCTGTGTCACAGAACAAATACATAATCACGCAAAAAATTGCATGTATTAAATGTAAAACTCAACCATTGATGTGATGGATGCATCTAGATGAGAAAACTTAATGAAGTTTGCACTATGATCAAACTTGAAGAACAGGGTTACTTGGAATCACAAAGAAAAATAGGTTTTCTCTGGCAAGGTCTTACAAGTAGATTATTACGTACTTGTGTAGTTTGGTTCACATTTCTAAAGTATTGACATTCGCCAACACAAAACGCAAATGTGTCCATAATAATTAATCTTTCGGGGCATGGCTTGCTCTTACACTAATAATTAAACGTTTTAGTGTAGACGTACGTACATAGTGATTCTTGTGTTCGTTTAAACTTTCCATTTGTTACCTAATAAGAATTAGATACATATCATAGAATAAGTAAATGGCAAAATGCATCAAAATTTAACGGAAGTTTACTTTAGTTCCTATTTAATGTAACGAAAAAAATATTCTCAATTAATATAACCAACTTTCCACTCTTTCCTATTTTAGGACAAAAATGACCAAAAACTTGAATATCGGGTAACATATTGCTAAGTTAGGAATTTCATTTTTAAACTAGAAGCGTACTCGTGCAATGCAGCGAGATACATCACGATTTTAATGTTTCATTTTATCGATTTACAGTACGATTTTGGATGATTTTGAGAAAAGTGATAATGTTTTTTTTATAAATTTGTTTAATTTAGGCTTAATAATATAATGTTTTTTTATATAAAAAAAATTAAGTATTTTGTTATAATTCAATGATTATCTTATATATTTTAATGACATCTAGAAAAAATAACCAATTACATATTTAATAATATAATCAAAACAAAATTATTGTAATATAATATATTAACTAATAGTGATAATGGAAAGGTCTACATAAAAGGAAGGTCATGCACATACCAAATTGGTGGGTGTTAGAAGGCTGCAGTAATAATATGTATCTTGTGCTTTGATACTTGTAAATTAACAGATTTTTAAAATCTTGCATAAAATGATGGTACCTTGTGCCTAATAATTTGTATTTAAGAGTTTTTTATTCGTGCTTTATAATATAGTATAGATTGACACTAATGTGGTTTTTCATGTCATTTATCTTCTTAGATTTATTTTTACTTGACTTTTTACGTGATTTTGAATTTGTAGTTCATGCCTTCATCAAGGGCTCCGGTGAGCTATGCCGATGGAGATCTATGGTAGTATATCACATTTCTTCTGCTTCTCTCTTTGTTTAGAATCTTTAAAAAAAACAACTCTTTAAAAAAGACAACTCCCTGATAAGAAAATAATCTGGTGTTGGGTTAGGCCAACGACTAGACCTATATATGTTGTAGGAGAACGTGAAATGAGATATAGGACGCGTTTGTTTTGCGGGAATAGATTGGATTTCATGTAAGGATTTGGATTTGGATTTGGATTTGGGGGGATTTGGAATCTCTTCATTTGTTTGGTTTGTAAGATTTGGAGTGAAAGTCAATTGAAGTCAGAAGCGAGTTATCAAATCCATCAGGATTTGGATTTGAAATCCCGGCCCATTGCAAAGGAATTCCAAATCCATCATATAATGGATTTTAAAAAAGTGAAAGAATTTCAAATCTGGTCAATACATTCCATTCTTACAATCCAAACGCGGTATTGGAATGGATTTGAAATCCAAATTCAATCCATTCCCGCAAACCAAACGGGACCATAGGGTATTTTAGTGTAGATGAGATTTATGGCATCGGGTCACTCATGCACATCATAGGGTCCTCCTTACTGTCGAAGAAAACCCCCATATCCATGACCCAAATGATGTATTCCCTCGGCTATCACCCCTTTCTGCCGGTCTCCATCAAGTTATTCAAAAAATCAAAAATATATTTGATCGAGGAAAAATTTTATTGTTACACTAAATAGAAATTTTATAAAATTCATTTATGTTTTGATACATTTTCCCCTTATTACGAAATATATTTGATTTTCAAAAAATACTATAATTTTTGGGGTTTTTTCAATTTTTCCATGAAACAAAAAGTAAAAACAATATCTTTTGAACAATTCGTTTCTTTAATTTAGGGTAGTATATCCATCTTATAAAGGCAAAGCTAAAAACAATACAACTTATTTTATTTCGATTTCTATTTTCTGATATTGATTTTCAAAAGTGTTGTTATAGTACTGTTTACGACAAAATATTAGAAACAAAAAAAATTAATTAAAAAAATCAAAATTGAGTTTTTGGTTACTAAGTTTGAATATGTTTTTTTTCAAAAAAAAAAAAAGTTTGAATATGTTTTTTTTTTCCTTAACAAAGTTATAAAATGTTCCCTTAATTCATCAAATATATAATATGTTCTTTTAATTACGTCAAAGATAGACGTGGTTTGTTCTTCAAGGTTTAATTCCCTAAGTTAAAAATCATAATAAAATACATTCCGTTGTAATATTATTATTTTTTTTAAGCAATAAAATTTATCTTTCTAGTAATGAAATATTTGGGATTTTATAGACTAAAGCAACGTTTAACGAACGTGTCAAATAAAAAAGGCAAGACAACTTAAAAAAGGAAAGAAAACGTTCACTTCTTTTAGAAGAAAATATTTAGCCCTCAATTAAGAGGGGTCATGGAAACAACTCGTTTAAAATCACGATTAATTCATTTTTCAAAATTAAAAATAAATTCGAGAGGACATGAGATAACTAAAGGAGTTGATAACTATATCGAACACATAAACTATTGTATAGTAACTTAATTTCATATGATGATCACCAACAAAGAAAAGTAATATTTATTGACTGAAAACTTATTGTTAAAGAAGATGGTTTGTGGACAATCGAACAAGAAATCGTTTTTTTCCCTGATGGGTTTCATAATGTTGAACTATCTAAACACCTATATTATCAAAAAGTTATTATCTCCTCTCTCTTACCAAACTACCATTCATGATTCCACTTTGGTGAACACTTACTCCAGCGAACACCTTAATTTCTGTAAACACTCATTTTCATTAATTGGTTTGTATTGTGAACACCTTGGACACTTTTTAAAATCCAGGAAAAGTTTGAAACCACCAGAAAAAGGTTTATGCACATTGTTTCTATATTCAATAGTTTGGGTTATGAACACATTGTGAACACACATCTTCACTGATTGAGTTATATGAGCATTTGTGCAACACATTGCATGTGAGCACCATGAATTTAACTACATAAAACTAAAACAAAACTTTGTGAACCATTATTCCATATCCATTTTCAATTCTCAATGGACTATTCATCTTATCAGATCGATACAAAACTCAAATAAAATTCATAATAATAAAAGAAATTTCAAAAATCAGATTCATTAAAAAATTCATAAAAAATATTTTGTAATACCCGAGATTTTCGGTTTTTGTTTGGACTCTATCTGTGACCGTTTGGCATTCAAGATGATAAGGAAGCGAGGTTTTATATACCTATCATGCTAAAAGAGTTGGGGATGGAACCGGATGTGAGAAACTAAGAAAAATAACAAAGCAGAAAGCCTCGCGACCTAGCGCGTGTCTTAAATTGCGGTCGGGGTCGCGCAAGCCACTTTGTCTGAAGAAAGAAGCATTGGCGACTAGCCACACGACTTAGGTTGCAGGCTAAGTCGCGGGATTGATCTGAATGTGTTAAAAACCCGATTTTCTATGGTTCTTTCTCATTTCTTCCCCTCTCTTCCCTTTCCTCACATCTGGGCGATTTTGGCATTATGAGTGGCAATTTTAAAGGCATTTTAAAGGCTTTTTGAGCAAATGGAGTGTCAATATATGTCCAATTATTAAATAGGGGTATGAATGGAATTCCATTTTTTTGTAACATTTAATTATTAAGGAGTTACAAATATCATCTCTTCCTTGATTCTAGCCCTAAGTTTAAATGATAAAAAATTGTAAGATTCTAGTATGAAATTAGTTTATGAAAATATTGTTGCATCATGAACATAGACAATCACATTATGAGTCACAATGTTTTTAACGATGATGAGGAGAGAGTCAACGTAGATGTTTATTCGACAATGATTAATGAAGATGATGGAACGCAGCTCGATCATGGTGAAGATTATACTGTGAGTCCTTGTGATTGAACACGATCGTTACCAGATGATCAAACAACACAAAGATATAGATTACCAACGTGCTTCGATTACAAACAATGTATTACAAGGTTGATGTTCTTGAAGCTCACTTTCTCTCTTTTCTCTCCGATCTTTTTTGATGTATGTTATGTGTGTGTTGTTGGTAGATCAGATAAGATATGTTAGATATCTCACCTAACATTACAAACACATAATATCTAAGAAGATATTATCTAAACTAATATAATATCTAAACTAAACTAAATATCTATATATTTAAACTAATATCCTAATATCTATTAACTACATATTTAGGACAAACATAAAATACAATAAACAACTTTGACAATTATTACAAACTAACATTAGACTAATCTAGAGAGTGGCTTTTCAACGTTAGCTTCAGATTCCAGTCTTTAGATTGGATGATCTTGAATCCAATAGATCTATGCGCTAACAATCTCCCCCTTTGGATCAAGATCATTACTAAAATGATTTAGCAATTCAGTCTTCTCTTTCAGCTCAGAAGATGCAATCTCTTTCTTTCTCTTCAATTTGTAATAATCTCCGGCCAAAGTATCTGTTGGTCCCAAATAGCAGTAAGTAAATAAGAGAAGTATTGTATAAAGGGGGGTTGAATACAATACACACAGTTTTTCACTTAATTTAATTCTTATTGATTTGAAATCAAGAATTACACATAGAAAACTTTTGATTGTTGCGGAAGAGAATAGATGAAATCTATTCAAACAATCTTACACAAAGAGAAATGAAGAACAGTTGTAAAACACTTAGAAAACAATAAGAACTTCGTAGAAAGAGAATGCCAGTGCACTTAGAGAGATTGAATGCTTGAGAGCCGGTTATCTTGCATGTTGAGCCATCCTTCATATTTATAGTGCCTCATGCATTAAATGCATGGGACACCTGTTGAGCAAAGGATGGACACAGGTCTTCAGCAAGGTACATGATGTACCATTTGTCTTGAGGTGTTTTGGCTTGAAGTGTTGACCTGCAGAGGATGGTAGAGACCTTTCCTTAAAATGGTGTAGGAGACAAAACTTACTTTGTTTGATCTTCAGATGGCGTCCACGTCAATGCAAGATATCACAATATACTTTGTCAGAAAAGTACAATGTGTTTGAAAGAAATCCTCAAGCATCGGTTGCCGAAGACTTGAGAGATCTTCGGCTCCTGAAGATGTGAGAACATCTTCAGATTCTAAAGAGATCATCGACTGCCGAAGACTTGAGAGATCTTCGGCTCCTGAAGATGTGAGAACACCTTCATACTCCTGAAGATATGTGATTGACACCATCCTGGTCGTTGGTGTTGATCACTTGGGCATGCTTGGCTTTAGGCTGAGGAGACTATCTTCAATCCGCTTTGAGAGATGTACTCCTTCTTTGTCTTCTTCGGCTGATCTTCGACTTTACTGAACATTTATATAGAAACCAAGCTTCTAAAAGAACCTCAAACATATTCTAAGTAGGATGATATAAGATGGAAGATCAGGAGGTCATCTTCAAATCTTCAGATGACCCAACAATCTCCCCTTATTTGAGGATGACATCCATACTAAAGAATAGAACAAAGAGTGTACTGAATAAATTCATTTTGACCCATCTTTACTCTTTTTGGGTTATATTCACATAGATTTTTTTTATAAGAATTTGTATAGTATATCCGACATTTACAAAAGAATAAAAGAAAGAACTATATATGTACAAACTAAGTAAGAGAAAATGCACTTGTATTAAACATGATGACTTAATAAAACACGGTTACAAGTACATAAGAAAGATAGAGAGATTTAGAGAAGAACCTCATTCATTTTTCTGTCTTTTGTGAAGCTCAGAAAGAATATCACGACGAATGAGAGAGGCTTCAAAACTTATGGGGATAAGAGATAGGATAGCAACCAGAAATTTGGTGTCAGCAATGGAGATCTCCTCATGTCTGAAGAACATGAGAGTTTCCTTTTCATTGAAGAAATAGACTCCTCTGGTTGGCCTAGACACTACAGTACCAGTACCTGAAAGACGAGTCGGACCCAGACCGCCTGGAGTCTTCATATTTAGATTCTTTACATCAGGGATTATTCCCTTGGTAGCCAGATCTTTGAAGAGGTTTTGTTTGACAGAAGAGGAGAGTTGTGGAGAGAAGGAGAGGCACATCTTTTTGAGACATTGAACTTGAGCTTCTTCTTCAGGAGAATGCTTGTAATCTCTTGCAATGTCTTTCATTTTTTCAAGAAGACCATTGACGGTCTTTTTGGCCAAAACCCTGTGTCGACTAAGAGATTTAGATAAGAGTTCAGAGATTTCGTACCATTCAGAGAGTCCATAGTCTTCAAGGTCACTGAATTTGGTAGAGTGGTGAGTTTTGTCTTCCCTAATGATAACCATCCGAACCTCTGTATCTGAACCTTTGGTGGTACCAAACTTTACTTCAACAATTTTAGATTTCATCTTTCGTCCAATCAAGGTCTTTCGGTACCATAGAACGTCATGAGAATCAAGCTTAGCTTCAGAAAGGCCAAAGTCAGAAGGGACTTTGTTTGGAGGTTGAAGCTTTAGCCGATCAGCTTCAGAAACAAAAGTTTTTAGAGCATCAGTCTTTTGTTGAAGGGATAAGAAGGCCTCTTCATCAGGAGATAACTTTTTCTTTCCTTTGTCTAAGCCTTGTCTTGAAAGCTCCCCCTCAGTTGTAGAATCAGTGGAAATGGGAGTGGGACCCTGACGGCCGCTGTTAGAAGAAATTGGAACCGCTTGTTTCTCCCCCTCAGTGGTTGGCGGGGGAGCAACCAACATAGAATCAACCTTCTGATGAAAAGACTGCAAGGACTCAAGAATCTGAGTAGTGAGGTCCTGATGAGACTCGGAAGCCGCTTGTAGACGACGAACCTCCTCATCACGAGCATTGGAGGCTGTCTGAAGAGCAGTGACCAAGGTAGTGAGATGATGATTGGAGGTCTCAAGAGACAACAAATTTTCACAAGTGACCTTGACAAGAGAGCCCAAAATTGTCTGATGTTCACGAAACTGAGCACCAATGAGGCGGTGCTGTCTGTTTGCTTCCTGAATATCCGCCAGAACTTCTAGGGGAATGATGGGAGCAGAAGGAGGAGTGTCCCGTATAGCAGAGGTAGAAGGAATTGCGGAGGGTGACACCTTCTTGTTACCCTGTTCTTGTTACCCTGTTGCAAATAAGCCAAATATTGTGAAATACCCTCCACACTGGCCTTGGGTAAGACCCGTGTTTCACCGGGCGATGCATAAGCATTGACCATGAATTGGTCGGGTGAAAGGTCGTGCAGTGAGAAGTCATCCTCATCCACCAAGGAGAAAGTGGAGGAGGGAAGTTGAGGGTCCCCAAATATGACATTTGCATCCTTTTGTGAGGATACAAAGGTGGTGGCAGTGGGTATGTCGAAATCCTCGGGCCCGGATGGGACAATATCAACATCCGTCGATTGTGAAGAATCGGAGGATGAAGTTTGTGGGCTGGCCCTAGAAACCTTCCTCGTTCTTTTGGGAGAAGAGGGAGGGGAAGAGGTAGAGTGTCGCCGCTTTGAGGTGTTGGGTGTGACCTGGGTAACCACCGAAGGTCCTTTCGGTGGTATGGCCGTTTGGGCAAGTGCGGCGGTGTCGGTAGCTGATGAGGAGATAGTGCTAGCCGATGTTACAAAAGGTGAGAGAGAAGGGTCCACTATAGAAGAGGAGGGACCTTTGGACACCGGAGTGTCCTTGGCATCTCCCCACTGTAGATTGGGAGAAGTAAGGAAAGAGACCATACCTGGTAGCAGAGGGCTGTCAGTTGCCAAAGGCCCCTTATGAAGAAGGGGTTTGGTCATAATTGGCGCCTTGTAGTCGAAGGTGATGCTATGAGAGGCATCAATGGCAGTAGCAAATTTATGATAAATGATGAGCCATATAAACCGAGGAAAAGCGACATGGGGCCGCTTTTGAGGGGTGATGACACTGACTAATTCACGGAAGAAGTATCGGGCAAAATCAATATTTTTTTGAAAGATAAGAGCATGTGTCAATTAGGTAATGTAAGAGGGACATTGATCATGACCACCAGTTTTCTTGCTAAGACATAAAATAACGTGAGAAAAGAAGAAATGCCAGATACCTCCCATGATTTTGCGAAGCAGCATGCCCGGACTCCTGTCATGTTCTCCACGGATGTAGTTCAGAGCCGCAACAACCTCCTCATGCTCATTGCCAAGTGGGAATTTTTCATAGGGTGAGTAGATAGGAAGATGAAGTGCCGAACGAACATCTTCAACCCCGAAAGTGAGATCCGGTGAAGCGGGGTCGGAGAGAATGGAAGCCGATACCTTTTCGGATGTAGCATCATAGACACAAGTAAGCCAAAAATTGCCAATGAGCAATTTGCTTATTTTTGGTGGATTGTAGGTCAAGGCATAGTGAAGAGGAGACTTCATGAGTAAGGAAGCAATCGGATCAAACTCACTATGTTTGGGATCACTTTCCAACCGTGCAACATGATTGCATAGGTTGAAAATTAGATCGGTATGAGAGGTGGGGGAGGTGAACACATTTTTCTTGACAAGCTTGGGGGAAGAGGTGGAAGCCGTGAAGGAGAGAAAAAGGATGTAGGTGGAAGATGAGTATGAATGAAGGAAAGGATGGTGGAAAAAGTAAGGTTGATGGGTTATATTTATAGAGGAAATAGGAGGGAAATAGAAAAGCAAGAAATTTGAAATTGGTAGGCTAAAAAAGGTAGGAGAGAATGGTAAGGATGGGAAAGGTGATATAGAGTAGGAGGAGATGTATGGGGAAAGGAGGAGTGAGAAAGATTATGGAAAGATATGGGGGAAAAAAAGATTGAGGGATGGGATGGTAGGGGGAAAATCTTGGAAAGGAAAAAAAAATAAAAAATGGGATGGGTAGGGGGTGGGGCCGGCCGAAACAAGGCAAGGAGGGGGGAGGAGCTATTTTTGGCTAAAACAAATGGGGGGGGGGGGATTTCGGCCGAGAAAAGGAAAAAAATTGGTTTGGGGGGGGGGGGGGGGGTTCCGGCCGAAGGGTCATGGGGGGGGGGCGTTGTTGTCCGCCGAAGGGGTGTTGTGGTGGGATAGTAGCCGAAAAAAAAAACATAAGGGGGTGTTAGGGATTTTAGTGGCAAGGGGGTGTGGGGTGTTTAGGATTTCGGTGGCAAGGGGGTGAGGGCCAAAGAGGGAAGAGAGGGGGGTGGCTTCGGTAGAGTGAGAGAGATAGCCGAAAGAGAGGGAGAGGGACCGAGAGAGAGGGAGCCGAAGGGAGAGGGAGAGGGGTTCGGCTACAGGCCGAAGGGGAGAGAGGAGAGAGATCGGCTAGGAAGGGAGAGGGGGGTTCGGCTAGCGGCCGAATGGGGGGGAGAGAGAGCCAAAAAAAAGGTGGGGGGGGGGAGTTTATGTGGGTCCAAAGAAAATAGGAAGGGAAGTGGGGTTGGGGTGTTCGGTGGAAGAGAGTTAGGTTGGGGGATGTTTGGTTGAGTTGTGAGGCAAGAGAGGGAGCGGGGGAAAAGGGAGTGTCGGCTGCCGAAGAAGGGGAATAGGGGTGTTGGGGGTGGCGCCGAAGGGGGTTGTTCGGCTAGGAGGGTAGGGAGTTATCGGCTGGAAGGGGTTGGTAGTGGGGTAGTTCGGCTACCGAAAACAAAGAGAGGGAGGGATATGGGGCTCGGTTGCCGAAGGAGAGATGAGGCGAGAGAGAAAAATCGGTGGGGAAGGCTGGCGTCGGCGAGGTTGGGGGTGGGTGTCGGCTGCCGACTGAGGAGAGGGGGTGGCTTCGGTCACCGAAGTGAGGGCCGACGAGAGAGAGAGAGTTCGGTGAAGGGAGATAGAGAAGAGAGGGTGTTAGAGATGAGAGGAAAAGAGAAATGAAGGGAAGGTAAATATAGGGAAAAGAAAGAGAGGGAGGTCTTGATGATGTCGGCGAGATGACATCATCGAGATGATGTCATGAAGTCTAAACAACATAACCTTAGGTTATTTATCAGTGTTAAAGAAAACTGATTTTTTTTATTTTCTTTTCTCTCTCTCTCTTTTTTTCTTTTCTCTCACTTTTTTTTTGTAAAGAAAAAAAAATTACATCTCGGCATTTAACATACCAAGTTCTCCGATGAGAAACTTGAACCGAGCTTCGTCAAGAGGCTTGGTGAAGAGATCCGCTAGTTGGAGATCGGTAGGGATGAAATGAAGTTCGATGTCACCTTTGGAGATGTGATACCGGATGTCGATGTGCTTGGAACGAGAGTGCAACACCGGATTGTTTGCGATGGCGATCGCACTTGAGTTGTCACACAGAATCGGGATATGAGAGTACAGTTGATTGTAGTCTCTCAGTTGGTTCTTCATCCAGAGTATTTGAGCACAACAACTTCCAGTAGCTACATACTCAGCCTCAGCAGTAGAGGTGGAGATTGAGTTCTGCTTCTTGCTGACCAGCTAACAAGCTTGCCACCAAGGAGTTGACAGCTACCAGTGGTGCTTTTCCTATCAATCTTTGATCCTGCAAAGTCAAAATCTGAATACCCCATTAAATCAAAACCTGAGTCTTTGGGATACCAAAGACCCAGATTCATGGTACCTTCCAGATATCGAAAAATGCGTTTAACCGCATCCAAGTGAGATTCCTTCGGATTGGCTTGGTAACGCGCACACAGGCAAGTAGCAAACATAATATCTGGTCTACTCGTAGTAAGATAAAGAAGAGAGCCGATCATGCCTCGGTAGCTGGTGATATCCACAGATACACCATTCGGATCAGCATGGAGTTTTAAAGGTGGTGCCATGGGAGTTTTCATGGGGGAGGATTTTTCAAAATTGAACTTCTTCAGAAGGTCTCGAATGTATTTACTTTGATTTATAAAGATTCCTTCTGAAGATTGTTTAACTTGAAGTCCTAAGAAAAAGGTAAGCTCCCCCATCATACTCATCTCATATTGGCTTTTCATGAGAGAGGCAAACTCATCACACAGTGACTCATCAGTGGCACCAAAAATGATATCATCCATATAAATTTGAACAAGAATAAGATTACCTGCGGTTTGCTTGATGAACAAAGTGTTGTCAATTTTACCTCTTGTATACTTGTTCTTCAGGAGAAAGTCAGCAAGAGTGTCATTACAGGCACGAGGAGCCTGCTTTAGACCATAGAGAGCTTTGTCCAATCTGTACACATAGTCCAGATGGACTGGATCTTCAAAGCCAGGGGGCTGTTTCACATAAACTTCTTCAGCTAGCTCCCCATTTAGAAAGGCACTCTTGACATCCATCTGGAAGACTATGAAGTTCTTGTAGGCAGCATGAGCAAGGAAGATTCTGATGGCTTCAAGTTTTGCAACAGGAGCAAATGTTTCATCATAGTCAATTCCTTCCTCTTGCCTATAGCCTTGTGCAACCAGTCGGGCCTTGTTTCTGATCACCGTGCCTTCTTCATCCATTTTGTTCCGAAAGACCCACTTGGTTCTTATGATGGTTTTTCTGGAAGGACGAGGAACCAATCTCCAGACTTTGTTCCTTTCGAACTGAGAAAGTTCTTCTGGCATGGCAGTGATCCAACATGGATCATCTAGAGCTTCGTCAACTTTCTTTGGTTCAATGAGAGAAAGGAAGTTCACATAGAGACAAATGTTACCAACACCTCTTCGAGTCTGTACACCAGCTTGTTGATCACCAATGATTTGATCAATGTGGTGATCTTTTGTCCACTTTAGGGCAGGAGGTAAAGGAGGAGGGTAAGAGATTTGTAGAGGAGAGTTGGAAGGGAAATTTGGAGGAGAGATGGATGGAAGATCGGCTTGTATAGGTGAGGAGTGGATATCAAATGGAGAGACTGGAATGATTTGAAGTGTATTTTGAGGTTGGGTAGGCTGAGGATTATCCTCTTGATATGAGGAAGGATTGTGAGATGTAGAGGGTTCATCATTTTGGTAGAGAGAGGTGGGAACAGCATAGGGAATGTCTGATGATGTTGGAAGAGGATTATTACCAACACATGAGGATATCCATTGGTTCAGTTCTTCATCATCACAAGAGAGTGATGAAGTCTTGAGGTCATCAAACTTGACATGAATGGATTCATCAATGCACTTCCTTCTGAGGTTGTAGACTCTGAAAGCTTTGGAAGTGAGAGAATATCCCACGAAGATTCCTTCATCAGCTTTGGGGTCAAATTTCCCCAAATTTTCTCTATCATTGAGAATGAAGCAGACACACCCAAAGACATGAAGAAAACTAATGTTAGGTTTTCTACCATAAAAGACTTCATAGGGAGTCTTATTATGTCTTTTTACAATGATGGACCTATTTTGGGTAAAGCATGCAATGTTGATTGCTTCGACCCAAAAATAGGTAGGAAGGTGAGATTCACTCAGCATGGATCGGACAACTTCACATAGTGTTCTGTTCTTTCTCTCCACTACATCGTTTTGTTGTGGAGTTCTGACGGCAGAAAAGTTCTGAGAGATGCCTTTTTCATTGAAAAAGTCATCCAACATACTGTTTTTGAATTCTATTCCGTTGTCACTTCTTACAGATCTTACCAGCTGCCCATTCAGCACTTCAGACTTCTTGATGAACTTTATAATTTCTTCAGTAGTGTCACTTTTATACCTGAGAAAAAATACCCAAGTGTAACGAGTGAATTCATCAATAATAACAAGAATGTACCTCCTACCATCAAGGCTTGGGGTACTGACTGGTCCACACAGATCCATGTGGAGCATCTGAAGAGGCTGAGAGATGGAGAAACATTGCTTGGACTTGAAGGAAGATTTTGTGAGTTTCCCCTTCTCACAAGCAGCACACAACTTTTCTTTCACAAAGGATAACTTTGGCATGCCCGTGACAAGCTCCTGGTTTGAAAAGACATTCAAAGTTTTGAAGTTGAGGTGAGAGAGACGTTTGTGCCAGAGCCAACATCTTTTGGCAGAGTTTTCAGAGACAAAGCAAATGTTTGTTCCGAAGGATGAGCTATGTCCCATGTCTATGACATAGACATTTTCTTTGCGGTATCCAGAGAGTACGGTTTCCATCTTTTTGTTGAAAATGATGCATGAAGATAATTCAAACAACACTTTGTACCCCAAATCACACAGTTGGCTTATGCTTAGGAGATGGTGCATCAAGCCTTCAACATAAGCTACTTTATTAAAGGTGATGGAACCATTTGAGAGTGTTCCATAACCTTTAGTACTTCCTCTAGAGTTATCACCAAAGGTGACAGAAGGACCTTTGGTAGGCACGAAGTCTACAAGAAGAGATTTGTTTCCCGTCATGTGTCTTGAGCACCCGTTGTCGAGATACCAGATTTGTTGGTGCCCTAGACCCTGCAATCACAAGGAAATCAGTTCTTTGGTGCCCATTTGGAAATGGGTCCTTTTGAGTTAGAAGAAGAAGAAGAAGAATCCTTGGAAGCATTTTTATCAATTCTTTACAAAGGACAATCCTTAGCAAGGTGAAAGGTATTACCACAGTTATAACATTTTCTATAGATAAAGACCTTTTTGGAGCTTTGATCAGCTTCCTTGTGATGACTGGTCACATTGACTTTCATGGCCTTTGAGGTTAGAGGATAGTCAAGAGGCTTAGGACCCAAGATACCTTTGCCAGAGTCAGCTGAAGGAATAGAAGAGGGTGTCTTGGAATTTAGCTTATTTAACATCACAACTATGGGGATTGGAAGAGAAGATGGTTTCTTTGAGTTTTTCTTGGGAAGTTTCTTTTTGGGAGGAATATCGGTAACTACTGATTTTCCTTTTTCAGAAGAAGAAAATTTCCTTGAAGAAGGTTGAGGATCTCTGGTTGGAATCTTAGAGAGTTTGGGTTTAGAAGAGGAACCCTCATTTATTTTTAAAGAAGACATAGACTCAACAATGGGTTTAGAAGGGTCATTTGAGTCTTGGGCTTCCTCACTCTCATTAGGTGAATCAATACTCTTAGCTTTGATGAACATTTCAAACTTGAGATCTTTAGAGGGGTCAGAAGAGTCCAAAGGTTCAGAGTTGTCATAGTTCTATTCAGAAGATTCATAGAATGAGGGAAGAGAGAAAGGAGCATGAGAGTCAAATGGAGGTTCAAGGTCAGATTTCCCAAAGCCTAGTCCAGACTTGTCATCACAAGGTATTTGATCCTGGAAAATCCTTTCTAAATTTTTGGAGGAGCTTGTCCACTTTTTCACAATTTCTTGCTCCTTTTTAAACCTTTTAAGCAGTTTATTATTCTCTTTAGCAAGAGTAAAATTTATAGTTTTCAAATCTTCAAGATCAGCCTTGATTTTGTCAAAGTGTTTTAGTTGAGAAAGACAGATTTGCAGTTGAGAAGAAAGAGATTTTATCTGAGCATTTGCCTTCTTCTTTGCATCCTTGGCTTCATAGAAGTCAATGGTCAAATAGTCAAAGGCTTCAATTTTCTCAGCATTAGAGAGAGAGAAAAATGGATATACCTGAGTAGATGAGGTAGAGCACTCAGTGGACACAAGAGCCATAGAAGTGGAAGAGGTTTCACTGTCATCAACATCATCTATTTTAGCCATAAAGCAAAGGTTGGCCATGTCCTTGTCACTTTCGGAAGTTGGTTCATCTGCCCAATCATGAGATTCGGCAAGAAGACCTTTTCCTATGTTGGCTAGAAGAGTATTTCTTTCCTTCTCTCTCTTGTATTTGGCCTTGTACTTTTCAGCACGGTCAGAGTTTGAAGGAATAGACGAGTTTGACTTTTGAAAAGAAGGTTGGTAGGAATCAGACTTGGTTCTGACAGACCTAGAGGATGTATGGTTAGAGGAGGGCAGTCTAGACTTATCAGAGGACCTGCTTTTGCATTCAGAAGCAAAGTGTCCCTTCCTCCCACACCTGTAACAATCCTCATTTGATTTGTCAGAGGAAGCATTTTTAGAAAGAGTAGAGGAGGGTTTTCTAGAAAACCTGGATTTTCCAGAAGAGAAGCGAGGTTTGCCTTTAGAAAAGCCTGCCAGCATGGCAACACCATCTGACAGCTGAGCCACAGAGGTCTCCTCTCCTTCATCATCAGCCTCACTGAGATAAACTTCTGAAGGGTCATTGGGGTCCTCTTGACTATTGTTTTCAGAATCAGAGGGATAGGTGATCCTAGGGACACACACAGTACTTTTGGAAGATTCACCGACAAGAGCTAGAGAAGATCCTTTGATGTCTTTTGTGATTGACTTCCTAAGCAGTTTAGTCTGCTCATAGTTGAAGAGAGTGTCATACAAGGTAGTGAGAGGCATGGAATCAAGATCCTTGGTAGACTTGATACAAGTACAGATATTTTCCCAAAACTCAGGAAGACAGTCCATAAACTTGCACAAGACTTCCTCATTATCATAGATGCGACCCACAAGTTTAAGATCGTTGAGAAGACTGTTAAAGCGATTGTAGTAGTCTGAGAGAGACTCACCCTTCTCATGAGAAAAGAGTTCATACTTTCTTACAAGAGCAATCTTTTTGCTCTTTTTCACCTCAGACGTACCTTCATAAAGAACATACAGAGTGGACCACATTTCTTTTGCAGTAGAAAGGTTAACAAGAGAATGGTAGACCTCATCAGGCAGAGAGAGGGCAATGATGGCTCTGACTTTAGTATCAAGAGCTATAAGATGTTTGTCTTCATCATTGTATTTACTGGGTCCTTTACAATGTATCTCCCAGTAGCTGGAGTTCTTTCTTCCTCAGAAGAGTCCTCATCAGCTTTTGCCTTATCTGCATTGTAACGGTCCCAAACTCTAGGAATAAAAGGACCTTAATGTAAGATAGTAGGATATTTTCTGTCAACTCCTTCTAAGAAGAGTATCATACGACTTTTCCACAAGAAGAAGTTATTTGGGTTAAACTTTGGTGGTTTGGCTATAGATCCATTGTCGTATGAAACAACAGTGGTGTTTTGAGAAGAAGCATTGTTCAAAGAGGAGGAAGAAGAAGAGGCTGCCATTGCGGATCTAGTTTATTGAATTAAACTAAACTGCTCTGATACCACTTGTTGGTCCCAAATCGTAGTAAGTAAATAAGACAAGTATTGTAGAAGGGGGTGTTGAATACAATACACACAATTTTTCACTTAATTTAATTCTTATTGATTTGAAATCAAGAATTACACATAGAAAACTTTTGATTGTTGCGGAAGAGAATAGATGAAATCTATTCAAACAATCTTACACAAAGAGAAATGAAGAACAATTGTAAAACACTTAGAAAACAATAAGAACTTCGTAGAGAGAGAATTCCAGTGCACTTAGAGAGCTTGAATGCTTGAGAGCTGTTATCTTGCATGTTAAGCCATCCTTCATATTTATAGTGCCTCATACATTAAATGCATGGGACACCTGTTGAGCAAAGGATGGACACAGGTCTTCAGCAAGGTACAAGATGTACCTTTTGTCTTGAGGTGTTTTGGCTTGAAGTGTTGACCTGCAGAGGATGGTAGAGACCTTTCCTTAAAATGGTGTAGGAGACAAAACTTACTTTGTCTGATCTTCAGATGAGGTCCACGTCAATGCAAGATATCACAATATACTTTGTCAGAAAAGTACAATGTGTTTGAAAGAAATCCTCAAGAATCGGCTGCCAAAGACTTGAGAGATCTTCGGCTCCTGAAGATGTGAGAACATCTTCAGCTTCTAAGGAGAGATCATCGGCTGCCGAACACTTGAGAGATCTTCGGCTCCTGAAGATGTGAGAACACCTTCATACTCCTGAAGATATGTGATTGACACCATCCTGGCCGATGGTGTTGATCACTTGGGTATGCTTGGCTTTAGGCTGAGGAGACTATCTTCAATCCTCTTTGAGAGATGTACTCCTTCTTTGTCTTCTTCGGCTGATCTTCGACTTCACCGAACATTTGTATAGAAACCAAGCTGCTAAAAGAACCTCAAACATATTCTAAGTAGGATGATATAAGATGGAAGATCAGGAGGTCATCTTCAAATCTTCAGATGACCCAACAATCTCCCCCTATTTGAGGATGACATCCATACTAAAGAATAGAACAAAGAGTGTACTGAATAAATTCATGCAGGTGATAGAAAGAATTAAGCACTTGATGATTGCTTATAAGGCTCAATATTGTGTAAACCACTGAGACAACAGTAAGTTAAACACAAACTCAATGTGCATGAGTGAAGTGCGAAGGTGGGGCAGACTTCCTTCTTTTCAATATTCAGATTTTCCAAATGAAAATCAGATAGCAAATGTGTTGCTCCCCCTTTGAAAATGTGAAACACTTTCTATTTAAGAAGAAAATGAGTAGTTGGTGAGGTTTGATCAAGAGTTGGCATGGGCTAGTTGCCTGTTTCAATAATGTTCACCAAAGAAATGTGAAACACTAAAAATGTGGTTGCCCGACTCAGAAAGTAGTTGGTGCAGAGTTCTGATATTCTTTTAACTCTGTTCTCACACCCTCTTTCTTTTAAACATTCAGTTTACTTCTAACCGAACTCACTTTTTCTGTATATCTCATTACACAACCCACACTCATTTCTTTTCGATTTCTCACACTCAATCACTATGGATTAACCTCTTGGGTAGGAAACACTGGTTAACGTGTATCCATAGAAGTTGTGTTAAGTCCTAGCACAATGAAATCCGATGTTTTCCTAGAAAGCATATGATGCTCAAAATGGTTTAACCATATCAGTTAAAGCACAGAGTAGATCTAGATGTTGGGAACTGAAGAATTCATCAAGTATGGTTAATGCTGCTGGTTCAAAGTTACTACTGCTAGAAGACTTAAAGGTTAATACTGCTGAGTGTTACTACTGCTAGTATTATTAATACTGCTAGTCATAGTTAGTGCTGCTTGAACAAAGTTAGTACTGCTTAGCTAGTTAGTACTGCTAGTAGTTAGTGCTGCTTAGTAGTTAATGCTGCTAGAAGAAGTTAATGCTGTTGATCATGGTTAGTGCTGCTAAAGAGATTCGGATGGAAAGAATGACAGCTGGATAATCTGAAGATTATGGAAGCTTAGAGATATACATGGAAGATATACTGAAGATATTTTATTTATTGTAATTATCTTTGTATTCAGTATATATATTGTATAGTTTAGAATAATGGGTTAACTTTTGTTTTCATTCTTTTAGAGAGAAAATCAACCTCAAGGCATAGATCCTAATTCTAGAGAAGTAGAATTCGTATTGGTGAGTCTGTTCATCAATATTGAGGTTGAGTGAGTAATCTTGTAACTTCAAAGCATTCAATACAAGTTTACAGTTTGTGGATTATATTCTGTTTTGATTTTCTGTTTGATTAAATATCAAAGTGTTATTCCGCAAACTTCTTTGATATTGTTTCTGAGAATTAATTCTTGTTGAGAATTCGATCCTGACAAGTGGTATCAGAGCCTAACTATCTCAGAAACAGTTATTCATCATGGAAAATCTTACAGAATCAAGCAGTACTTTGGTTTCTAAGGTTCCAATGCTCAAACCAAGTGAGTTTGACATGTGGAAGATCAGAATCAGACAATATATTCTTCTCACTGACTACTCAATGTGGGATATCATTGAGAATGGTCCTTCTGAAGCTGGAAGGATAGGACCAGATGGGAAAAGACCTCCACCAAAGACAGATGGTGAGAGGAAGATCAGACAGACAGAGATGAAGGCCTTGAGCACTCTGCTCTTGGCCATTCCCAATGAATATCAGCATCAATTTTGCAACTGCACTGATGCTCAGATTCTCTGGAATGCTCTAGAGAAAAGATTTGCTGGAACTAAGAGCATCAAAAGAAATCAAAGAGATGTTATAAAGCAGCAGTATGAGAACTTCACTTCCACAAAGAATGAGTCTATGACTCAAACTTTTGATAGGTTCAATAAACTCATAGGTGAACTGGCTACTGTAGGGGTGAAGATGGAACAAGATGATATCAACAGAAAGTTCCTCAGATCTCTTGGGGATGAATGGACTATGTACACTGTCTCATATAGACAGAGTGACAATCTGGAAGAGAAAGAACTTGATGATCTATACAATGATCTAAGAGTTTTTGAAACTGAGGTAGAAACCAAGAAGAAGCCCTCTGGTTATATTCACAATGTTGCACTTCTTTCAGCATCCACTGATACTACTGCCAACCCTGAAGCAGTTAGTACTGCCAGTGGAGTAAGTTCAGAAAAAGGCACTGAAACTATATTTGAAGCCTTTTTGTCCAGTCATAGCAGCAATTCTCTGATTAATGATGATCTTGATCAAATTCACCCTGATGATCTGGAGGAGATGGATATTAAATGGCAGATGGCCATGTTATCCATGAGGGTGAAAAAGTTCATTAAAAGAACTGGAAGAAATAACTTCTCTCAAAGAAGAGAAGATGGAGCTGGTTTTGACAAAACCAAGGTGGAATGTTATAAGTGTCACAAGAAAGGACACTTTGCTAGAGAATGCAGGAGTGCTGTTCCAAACAATAACCACCAACAAGCTCAGAATGGAGGATACAATCAGAACAAGAATCCTGCTCAAGCCCTTGTTTCTCAACAAGGAATGGGATTTGACTAGAGTGATCAAGCTGAGGAAGCCATTCAGAACCAAGCTCTTATGGCAGAAGTGTCTGATCTCCCTACTGAGGTAAGTTCTAATCTTTGCACTAAATCTTGCATTGACACTGTTACAAGATACAGGGATCACAATCAAAGTATGTGTGATGACCTCAAAAGATTAGAAAAAGACAGAAGAGATTATGTGTTAATAGTAGAGAGATTTGAAGAGCAAATCAAAGGATTTCAAGCTAATGAACTTCAACACTCTTATGACACAAACTATTGGAAGTGGGAAAAGAATGAGTTAGAAACCAAACTGTCTAAGTCCTTAGAAGAGAATGATAGACTGAAAGAGGAACTGTCAAAAGTTAAGCTTGACATAGACAAGTTTTCCTATGCTTCAAAAGCAATGGACTCTCTTCTAAAGGCTCAGATACATGATAAGATGAATCCTGGTATTGGATACAACAATACACCCCCTCCTTACAATAACAACTATATTTCTCCTACATCAGACTTGTTAGAAACTAAGGAGAAAAAGGACTTGTCTGAAGAAGCTTTTAAGATAGATCCTTTGGATGAGGTAGTAGTTAAGGATTTGACTGAAAAAGGAGCCAGTGAGAACAGGGATAATAATGTGAGTAAAAAGATACCATTAGAAAACAATATTATCACCAATGAGGGATGTGGGAAAATATGGGTCAAGTCCAAGGAGATAGAGAAGACTAAAGGAAATGATAACAAGGTCCATTACAAACAAACCACAGTTGTGAATCCTGGATCTTGTAAACAGTGTGATTGCAATAAAGCCAAGAGCCTAAATTCTGGTTTAAAAAGAGGAAAACAAAGAAACTGGAATAATCAATGGGCTCAGAAACAAGGAGTTGATCTGAATAAAATCAATAGACCAAAACCTTGTTTTATATGTGGCAAGTTGAATCATTTGGCTAAGTATTGTTACTTCAACCCAATTAACCAACAGATGAACTTTAAAAGATTTGTGCAAAAACCTGTAGGTTATAGGAAGGCTGGAAAGAAACATGTGATAAAGAAATCTGTTGAAAGTAAAGGCACTTTAAAGAAAAAGATTTTAAAAGAAAGTGTCAAAATGTGGGTACCTAGAAGTACTAACAGTGTTAGTACTGCTAACAATATTAGTACTGCTAACACAGTTACTACTACTAACAGTGTTAGTACTGCTGAAAATATTAATGCTGCTAATACTGTTAATACCTCTTCAAAGGTTAATACTGCCAACACAGTTACTGCTGCTAACACAGTTACTATTTCTAACAAGGTTAGTACTGCTAAGCATGCAAGTGCTGCCAAGGCAGTTAGTACTTCTAAAACTAGTACTGATTCTAGCAAACATAGTTCCAAGCCTATTATTGTAACAAAGTACTCCAAGAATGAGGAGTTAAAGTTCAAAAATCTTGTCAAGAAAGAATGCAAGTATTTTGATGAGAAAGGGGTACCCAAGACCACTTTGGCTTGGGTTCCTAATTCATACTAATTGATTTATCTAATGTGTAGGGCAACCAACAGCTCAAGGGAAAGAGCATTTGGCATGTTGATAGTGGTTGCTCTAAGCACATGACAGGCAACATGTCATGCCTTCAGGATTTCAAGCATATCAATGGAGGACATGTTGCATTTGGAGATAATCTTACTGGTGGTAAGATAAGTGGAAAAGGTAATGTCACCAAAGGTAAGATGACATTTGAGGATGTCTACTATGTTGATCAATTAAAGTACAACCTGTTAAGTGTATCACAGGTTTGTGACAAACAACATAGTATATTATTTACTAATACTGAGTGTATGATTCTTGCTCCAGGGTTCAAGGTAGTTGATGAAAGCATGATAATACTTAGAACTCCAAGAAAGGACAATGTTTACTGTCTTGATATGGACAATGTTGATAGTGATTCATCTCTAAATTGTCTTGTTTCAAAAGCTTCTGTAGATGAATCCTCTCTATGGCACAGAAGGATGTGTCACATGAATTTCAAGACTATGAACAATCTTGTTAAAAATAACCTTGTAAGATGTTTACCTTCAAAAGTCTTTTCATGTGATGATCATTGTGTTGCTTGTCTTAAAGGCAAAGAACACAAAACTTCTCATAAGACCAAAGAGTTATATTCTGTTTCTTCTTGTCTCCAATTACTGCATATGGATCTGTTTGGTCCTACAAATGTTATGAGTATAGGCAAGAAATCTTACTGCTTGGTTATTGTTGATGATTACTCCAGATTTACTTGGGTATATTTTCTAAGGACTAAGGATGAAACAAGTGGTCTTATCAAATCCTTTATTCTAAGAATTGAAAACCAAACTAATCAAAGAGTAAAAGTCATTAGATCAGATAATGGAACTGAGTTTAAAAATCATGATCTAAACACCTTTTGTGAAGAAAAAGGTATTGAGAGGCAATATAGTGCTCCTAGGAATCCTCAACAGAATGGTGTTGCTGAAAGGAGGAATAGAACACTAATAGAGGCTGCTAGATCTCTGTTGGCTGATTCAAAATTGCCAATTACCTTCTGGGCTGAAGCAGTTAATACTGCTTGTTATGTCCAAAACAGAGTTCTAGTGGTCAAGCAAAAGAACAAGACCCCATATGAGCTTTTAAATAAAAGAAAACCTTTTATTGGTTTCTTCAAACCTTTTGGGTGTCCTTGTACAATTCTAAATACCAAATCTCACTTAGGTAAGTTTGATAACAAAGCAGATGATGGATTTCTTGTTGGATATTCATCTCAGAGTAAGGCTTACAGAGTTTTTAACTCTTCTTCTAGAATAATTGAAGAAAGTGACAATGTCAAATGCAATGAGAACACACCAAATCCTGTTGGGTCTGGACCTCAGTGGCTATTTGACATTGATTCACTAACTAACTCTTTTGGTTTCAGTAATGAGTATACAGGAACAGGAAGTGGAGGATCATGGATCATACAAGTTCAAGAAAGTATATCTAAATCTGTGATTTTTCCCATACCCACAGTAAATTCTGTTGAAGACTGCGAAAAGGAATCATTTACTGGACCAAGTCAGAGTGAAGAAGACACTAGAGAAGAGGAGACTCAAGAAAATAATGAAGTGGCATCTGAAAACACTTCAGTTGAGTTGCATGAATCTAATCTTGAGGCTGGACTGAATGAAGAACCTAGTCATAACACCAGAGTTCAAAAGAATCATCCTCCACAGCTGGTAATAGGAGATATCTCTTCTCCTATGATGACTAGACATCAAAGCAGGCTTCAGGAAATGCAAGATCAACAGCATACAGTGCTTTCTTGTTTTCTATCACTGCTTGAGCCTAAAAAGGCACATGATGCTATGAAAGAATCTAGCTGGATAGAAGCAATGCAAGAGGAACTGTTACAGTTCAAGCTACAAGATGTATGGGATCTGGTAGACCTTCCTAAAGGTCACAGAGCAATTCGCACAAAGTGGATTTTCAGAAACAAGAGAGATGAAAGAGGTATTGTCATAAGGAACAAAGCAAGGCTGGTGGCTCAGGGATATACTCAAGAAGAGGGTATAGATTATGAAGAAGTGTTTGCACCTGTGGCTAGAATAGAAGCAATCAGACTATTCCTAGCCTATGCTTCTTACATGAACTTCAAAGTCTATCAAATGGATGTAAAAAGTGCCTTTCTCTATGGGTCAATTGAAGAAGAAGTATATGTCTGTCAACCACCAGGGTTTGAAAACCCAAGCTATCCAAACAGGGTATACAAATTAAAGAAAGCACTTTATGGACTACATCAAGCCCCAAGAGCATGGTATGACACTCTGTCATCCTATCTCTTGTAAAATGACTTTGAAAGAGGAGTCATTGATAAGACTCTATTTATTAAAAGAAAGAAGAAGGATATTTTGCTGGTCCAAATCTATGTTGATGACATTATCTTTGGATCTACAAGAAACAACATGTGCAAGGAGTTTGAGGATTTAATGCATCAAAGGTTCAAAATGAGTTCCATGGGGGAACTTACTTTCTTCCTTGGACTCCAAGTTCAACAGAAGTCAGATGGCATTTTCATATGTCAATCCAAGTATGTGCAGGATATTCTAACCAAGTTTGGTTTCTCAGAATCAAAACCTGCCAGCACACCTATGGAAACACACAAGCAGATCACAGCAGATCTTGAGGGGGAGGATATGGATGTGCATCATTATAGATCCATGATTGGCTCTCTCATGTATCTCACAGCATCAAGGCCAGATATAATGTTTTCAGTCTGTGTATGTGCAAGATTTCAAGTTAGGCCAAAGCAATCTCACTTTCAAGCTGTTAAGAGGATATTCAGATATCTCAAAGGGCAACCCAGATTGGGACTTTGGTATCCTCATAACTCACCTTTTGACCTAATAGCATACTCAGACAGTGATCTAGGTGGGGCAAACTTGGACAGAAAATCTACTTCTGGAGGATGTCAGTTTTTGGGTGCTAGACTAGTCTCATGGCAGTGCAAGAAACAAACCACAGTATCCACATCTACAACAGAGGCAGAGTACATAGCAGCTGCAAGTTGCTGTTCTCAAGTCTTATGGATTCAGAATCAAATGTTGGATTATGGGGTAACCTTTCTACACACTCCAATCTTTATTGACAACAGCAGTGCTATTAGCATTGTGAATAATCCAGTCAAGCACTCAAAAACAAAGCACATTGAGATCAGGTATCACTTTATAAGAGATTGTAATGAAAAGAAACTTATTCAAGTTGTCAAAGTTCACACTGATAATCAGTTTGCTGATTTATTCACTAAAGCTTTTGATGTGGGTAGATTCACTTTCTTGGTAACAAGTGTGGGAATGATCAACTCTGAATAATCCCCTTCTCAAAAAGTGGTTTTATATCTGTATATTATTCTTGGAGTTACTAATCTTCTGTTTCAGGATATGCATAGCAGTACTCAGTGTTTAGCAAGTTTAAAAGGAGTAAGTTAGTTAATACTGCTAGTAGTTAATACTGCTTTCAGTTAATACTGCTAGTAGTTAATACTGCTTTCCGTTAATACTGCTAGTGGGTAATACTGCTTTCAGTTAATACTGCTAGTGGTTAATACTGCTTTCAGTTAATACTGCTAGTAGTTAATACTGCTTTCAGTTAATACTGCTAGTGGTTAATACTGCTTTCAGTTAATACTGCTAGTAGTTAATACTGCTTTCAGTTAATACTGCTAGTAGTTAATACTGCTTTCAATTAATACTGCTAGTAGTTAATACTGCTCTAGGTTAATACTGCTTATGTTCCGAATACTATAAATACTCTTTGCCCGCCTAAAAGTTCATAACGACTCTTTGCATACTATTCTCTTGCGCTCAAAACCTTTTCTCTCTCAAGTTCGAAGTTTTCAGGCAAGCTTTTCACTAAGATCAATGGCATCCATGACTTTTATCGACGAGCACAACGAGATTGCAATGCTACAAAAGCCAAAGCAAGCTGCAGGATTTCATCAGATTGTGGATTTCCTCAAGTCAAGCCACATTGCTCATGCTCTTATTGTATCCCCTACAATCTATATTGAGCATCAAAGGCAGTTCTGGGCTAATGCAACTATTGTTGTTGAGAATGGTGTGCAGATGATCAAGACAAGAATCTGTGATCAATCACTAACGGTTACTGAAGAGGTTATTCGCATCAGTCTACGTCTAGACGATGCCTCTGGTATAACCTCTATCCCAAACGATGAACTGTTTTCAAATCTTACAAGAATGGGGTATGGAGGCCCATTGGGAGTTTTCAAATTCTCTAAAGCAAAATTTTCACCCCAATGGCGTTTCTTTGTCCATACTCTTATGCATTGTATCTCCAAAAAGACTACTGGATGGAGTGAGTTCAGCAACACTATTGCTTATGCTTTGGTGTGCTTGGCCACTGCCAGAAAGTATAATTTTTCTAAAATGATTTTCAGTGATCTTGTCTCAAACATGGGAAACAAAAAGAGCTTCTTTATGTATCCCAGGTTTGTTCAAGAAGTTATTACTCATGAATTGACGGATATACCTCAACCTGTTGGGATATATGTACCTAAACCCCCCAAAGGCAAGGTTTTCTCCAATATGAGAAGATCTGATGGGGACTCTGAAGGAGTTGACACCCCATTGTTCTCTACAATGATGGTGGTGTCCCAAACCAATGAAGGTATGGCAGCAGGGTCAAGGGCCCCATTAGACCAACCCACTGCTAGCCAAGCCCAACCTTCCCTCTCAAAATCAATTCCCCAGTCCCTTCTTGAAAAACCAACCTCTCCAATCACCCAAACTTACAAGAGGAAACAGGTAAAGAAGGCTCCTTCCCTTCTTGTACCATTACCCACTAAGCCTATAAGCCCTCTAAGGGAGAATTCTCCCCTAGAGAATATCCAAAGGGAAACCACAAGGGTGTCTCCCAACCCAAAGGAGGTGCTCTCTGAGGAGGAGGTAGAGCATATGGGTGATGAGGCTGCCACTACTCCTGCTAGTACAGAGGAGGAAAGTGGTAACATCAATAAGACCTCCCCCATGGCAACTTTGAATGAGCAATCATTTGAAGGTCCCTGGTGCCAAGAAACCACAGGGATGGATAGTGCTTCTGCAAGGCAGAAGACTTCCACTAATAAAAGATCCAATGATCCTTCAAAGGAGGGTAACACTTCTGGAGAGGGTGAGGACAGATATACGTACTATGAATTGATGGAAACAATGGGGAACATCAATCAAGATGTTCTCAAACAAGGCAAAGATATTGAAGAAATGAAGCTAGTCATTCTGTCACAACAAGAACAGATTGCTAAGCTGAAGAGGATGGTGGTTAGTCTGGTACAAAGGAAGAAGAGAAAGCAATTCCAACTAAGGAGAAGGAAGTCTGAAAATGATGCTCCCAAAAAGGGGGAGATCAACATGGAAGAAGTCACAAGAAAGGGGGAGATTGATAGAGAAAAACTTGATGTTGAGGGGGAGCAGGAAGCAGAAACACAAACAGACTCAGTGCCAAAAGAATCAAAAGAAGCAGCAGAAACAGTTACTACTGCTGACATTAATAAAGCAGCAGAAACTGTGAAAGAAGTTTTAACAGATCTTGAGATTGCAGAAACCTTACTAAAAGCCAAGAATGATACTCCCAAGGTCACTTCAAAGACCAAAGGTGTAATCATAAAAGAACAAGGTGAAGTGATCAAGAAAGATAACAGTAAAAAGGCAATGAGCAAAGACAAAGGAAAAGCAAAGATGGTAGAATCTGATCAACCAATCAAAAAGCAAAGGTTGGTTGAATCAGATGAAGCCCTAGCTAAAAAGATGCAGGAGGATTTTGAAAAAGAAGAAAGAGTTCAGATGGAAAAGGACAGGGAAATGGCAAAAGCTCTAGCTGCTGAACTGAATGAAGCTTATCAACAGAGTATGGCAACTGAAATTGCACAGAAGAAAGCTGCAAGTATGAAGAAATCAGTAGTGAAAACAGCTGCAAAGAAGAGAAAACCCTCAAAGACATTCCTAGGTACCCAAGAGAGAAACAAGATGATTATATTTCTTAAAGGTGCTGTAGGAGTCAAAAAGGAGATGTTCTCCAAAATGTCTTTTGAGAAGATCAAAGAGCTCTATGATTCAGAGATTGTAAAGCTTCAGGGAAATGAAACTGCTAGGGTGGAGATGGAGAAGAGGATAAAAGAAAGTAATGATTTTGATTGTCAAAATCCATTTCCAGATGAGCAAGAAACACCTCCTAAGAAAGAGTCCACTCTGGGAGAAAGTCTAAGAACTTTAAAGAGAACAAAAATGATGGCAAGGAGAAAGCCAATCAAGAAGCCTAAAGTATCTGAAGAAGAGGCTAAGAAGGTTGCTGAAGAAGAAGGGGCACCTGAGTCATCTAAACAGACAGAGCCAGCTAACACTGATGATGTAAATTTGTATATGGTAGTGATGGACAAAGTGCCTGAACCAATTTCAGCAGAACCTGTAGGAGTTAAGCCTCCTGAGTTCATTCTCTGGGATACATTGACAGTGGATGGAAAGGAATACATAAGGCTGAAAAGAAAGGATGAAAAGTATGAAGTGTTCAACACATGGGCAAAAATTGTCAGAACATGCTCTAGATCAGATCTTGAAGAGATGTTTGAGATAGGAATGAAGTTGTATGCAGATATTCTAAAGGCTCCAGGAATTTCAATTACAAAACTGGTAATGGAGTATCTGTGTATGATGTTCAAACCTGAAGAAGTAAAGCATATGATCAAGGATGTATTCAAGTCGGTCAACAGTTGGACTCTATATGAAATTAGTGGAGTATATACAGTGACTTTGGATTTAAATCACACTGAATACTTCCTAGTGGATAGAGTGTATAATCATAGCAGATTGAAGCTACATGCCATGCTGAAGAAAAAGTTAAGGTGTGTTCCAGATTCAGAAATGGCTAAATACTTGATTCAAAGAACCATCAATCAGAGTTTGGGATTGGATGCAAACACTGGAATTTAGGCCATGATAGAGTTTTGGGAGCATCTTGAAGATTAATTCTGAAGAACTTGACTTCTCTTCCTAAAAGTCAAGTTAGGGGGAGATTGTTGGGAACTGAAGAATTCATCAAGTATGGTTAATGCTGCTGGTTCAAAGTTACTACTGCTAGAAGACTTAAAGGTTAATACTGCTGAGTGTTACTACTGCTAGTATTATTAATACTGCTAGTCATAGTTAGTGCTGCTTGAACAAAGTTAGTACTGCTTAGCTAGTTAGTACTGCTAGTAGTTAGTGCTGCTTAGTAGTTAATGCTGCTAGAAGAAGTTAATGCTGCTGATCATGGTTAGTGCTGCTAAAGAGATTCGGATGGAAAGAATGACAGCTGGATAATCTGAAGATTATGGAAGCTTAGAGATATACATGGAAGATATACTGAAGATATTTTATTTATTGTAATTATCTTTGTATTCAGTATATATATTGTATAGTTTAGAATAATGGGTTAACTTTTGTTTTCATTATTTTAGAGAGAAAATCAACCTCAAGGCATAGATCCTAATTCTAGAGAAGTAGAATTCGTATTGGTGAGCCTGTTCATCAATATTGAGGTTGAGTGAGTAATCTTGTAACTTCAAAGCATTCAATACAAGTTTACAGTTTGTTGATTATATTCTGTTTTGATTTTCTGTTTGATTAAATATCAAAGTGTTATTCCGCAAACTTCTTTGATATTGTTTCTGAGAATTAATTCTTGTTGAGAATTCGATCCTGACACTAGAAAACATTTAAAAGCACACTTCCAATTCATGAAATCAGTTTGAGATTCAAGAAGTGGTTTGAACTTTTAAGAACAATGTTTTCTATGATTGAAAGTTGTCCTTCTTTCAACCATATATGAGATTAAGATAAAGGATTATACCTTTACGTGAGATCTTACATATCATGAAGCTAAGCTTAAAGTCATAAAGATATGATCTTGTAAGCATCTCTCAAAAACATTTAAAAGCACGTTTCCAATTCATGAAATTGGTTTGAGATTCAGGAAGTGGTTTGAACTTTTAAGAACAATGTTTTCTATGATTGAAAGTTGTCCTTCTTTCAACCATATATGAGATTAAGATAAAGGATTATACCTTTACGTGAGATCTTACATCTCATGAAGCTAAGCTTAAAGTCATAAAGATATGATCTTGTAAGCATCTCTCAAAAACTGCAAAAGTCTTATGTCATAGTCAAAGCTAATTTATTCACTGAAAATAAAATGACAAAAAGCAGTAAAACAATTTAAAGTATGAGTTCTGATCAGAAATAATCAGAAGTCATATCCATACTCCTTTGATTTGAAAAGCTCCCCCTAAAATCATGCATTACAAAAAATTTGACATAAAAGGTAAATGCAGAAATTTTATGAGCTCCCCTCAAAATAACAATGATTATCTTTGGAGTTCTTCTCACACTCCCTTTTTAATCATGAACAGAATAGAAATGTGCAGATATCTTGCGGAAATGAAGATAAAGAAATGATGAAAAATTTACAATAAGAAACTTTAATAGGTAACCACTGATTAGGCCTTAAGATTTAGCATACCAAGCCTAGAGACAAGAAAATTGAATCTCTTTTCGTCTAAGGGTTTGGTAAACAAATCTGCAAGCTGATAATCATTTTTTACAAAGTAAAGTTCAATTGTTTCTTTTTCGACATGATCTTTTATTAAGTGATACCTGACATCGATGTGTTTGGTCTTTGTATGCTGAACAGGATTAGCTGTTATCGCGATTGCGCTCTTCGAGTCACAGTATATCGGGATATGGTTGAAGTGAAAACCATAGTCTCCCAGTTGAGTTCTCATCCACAAGACCTGAGAATAGCAGCTAGCAGCAGCTACATATTCTGCTTCAGCCGTTGAAGTTGAGACACATAATTGCTTCTTCGATGCCCAACTGATGAGTTTATCACCGATGAACTGTATATGACCTGACGTGCTCTTCCTGTCTAGCATGCAACCAGCATGATCTGCGTCTGTATGTGCTGTTAGTTCAAAACTAGTATCTTTAGGATACCACAGACCAAGATCTGCAGTGCCCTTTAGATACCTAAAAATGCGCTTAACAGCAGACACATAGGATTCTTTAGGATTAGCCTGATATCTTGCACATAAACATGTTGAAAACATTATATCTGGCCTACTGGAAGTGAGATACATCAAAGAACCTATCATCCCTCTGTAAGTCCTAGCATCAACAACCTTTCCCGAAGAATCGGTGCCAATCTTAGTACCTGGTGCCATTGGGGTACCAATCGGTTTAGAATTTTCCATTTTGAACTTCCGAAGAATTTCAAAAATGTATTTGGATTGATTGATAAAAATCCTCGTTGAAAACTGTTTCACTTGTAATCCGAGAAAGAAATTCATCTCTCCCATCATATTCATTTGAAAACGTGACACCATGAGGTTTGAAAAATTCTTACAGTATTTAGGATTAGTAGAGCCAAAAATAATATCATCCACATATATTTGAATTAGAATGATATCGTCTTTGTCCTTTTTCAGGAATAAAGTGGTATCGACTGTACCTTTTGTAAAACCTGACTTTACCAAAAACTTAGATAATACCTCATACCAGGCGCGAGGAGCTTGTTTCAGTCCATAAAGAGCTTTGTCGAGAACGTACACATGATTCAGTTTCTCTTGATTGACAAAACCTTCTGGCTGCGAGGCGTAGACTTCTTCCTTGAGAATGCCATATAGAAATGATGTATTCACGTCCATTTGAAAGACCGTGAAGTTCTTGTGGGCTGCGTAGGCTAGAAACATTCGAATTGCCTCTAAACGCGCCACAGGAGCATATGTCTCGTCGTAGTCTATTCTTTCCTCTTGCCTATATCCCTTGGCAACAAGTCGTGCTTTATTTCTTATAACAGTACCATCTTCATCTTTCTTGACTTTGAAAACCCATTTCGTACTGATAATAGTTTTACCTTGAGGTTTGGGTACGAGTCTCCAGACTTTAAGTGCTTGAAACTGATTCAGCTCTTCATTCATTGCAGTCACCCAATCGGAATCAGCAAGGTCCTTAGATACGCGAGTAGGCTCAATCTTGTTCAGAAAAGATTCATGCATACATATATTCATTAAAGCAGACCTAGTTTGCATCGGTTTTGATGAATCACCAATGACTTGGCTTATCGGGTGCTCTTTGGTCCATTTGTGTTCATGAGGGAGTGGATTATATGTAGATAGATCAATATAAAAAGGAGTGGGGGGTTCAGTTGAAGTAGTAGGTGCAGCTTGGTCCGTCTGTAGATCAGTCTGTATAGAACATCCTACTGATATAGCAACTTCTGTCTCTTCATTATTTGTCACAGCTTCTAATGTTGCAGTCGGCATTTGAACTTGAACTTCTTGTTGAATCGTGGAGTCAGATTCAGTAGAAATATCTGAAATGGTTGGATGAGTAGTCGTTGAGTCTTCCATCCTGTCAACCACAACAGATTTCTTCACATTAGATCCAAGAAATTCATCATAAAACAGTTCAAATAATAAATCTAAATCAGATAAATGATTAGTAGACGTTGATGCTTCATCTAATTTGTTCGCTTGAGACACAGGTTCTGGACTAATTTGCCCAGAAGCTAGTACTCCGATTATCACGGGTTCTGAACATACGTGTTCAGAAGCCATATCTTCATCAAAAGTAACGTTGACGCTTTCGACAACATTATTTGACTTCTTCAAGTAAACACGGTATGCAGTAGATGTAGATGAATAACCAATGAAGATGCCCTCATCCGATTTAGCGCTGAACTTGTTCAGACTCTCTCTGTCGTTTAGCACAAAACACTTACACCAAAATATATGAAAATATTTGATTGTCGGTGTTCGGTTGTTGATTAAAGCATAAGGAGTCTTCTTAAATCTGCGGTGTATCATGGATCGATTCTGAGTGTAACACGCAGTCGATACAGCTTCAGCCCACAGAAATAGAGGTAAGTCAGATTGACTTAGCATAGTACGAGTAGCCTCGACTAGCGCACGATTTCTTCTTTTGACCACTCTATTTTGTTGAGGCGTACGAGCAGCAGAGTATTGATGTGATATCCCGACCGATTCGAGATATTCTTGAACTGTTTTGTTCTTAAACTCTGTGTCGTTGTCTGTTCTTATACGCTTGACCGGTTTCTACAGATTTACCTAGGTCGTCTTCAGGAATGTAATGAGAACATCAGGTGTCTCATCTTTTGAACGTAGAAATTTGACCCACGTGTATCGCGAATAGTCGTCCATGATAATTAGAATGTACTTCTTTCCGCCTAAGCTTTGTGTTCGCATCGGACCACAGAGATCCATATGCAACAACTCTAACGGAGCGCTTGTACTCGGTTCAGGCTTTGGTTTATGTGGAGCTCTCTTCATCTTTCCCTTTTCACAAGCTGCATACAAGTGTTATTTTTTGTACTTGAGTTCAGGAAGTCCGTGCACTAATTTTTCCTGACCAATTTGTTGATGTACCGAAAATTGAGGTGAGAAAGCCATCGATGCCATAACCAGCTTTGTTGCATCGAGGCTTTTGAGAGTAGACATACCTGCTTGTTAGTCTGGACGTTTGACAAATTGATTGTGTAGAGGTCGTACTTTCGAGTGCCGACCAAGAGTTCCTTGCCTTCTTCAGTGCTAACAGAACACTTCTTGGGTTTGAAATTGACCTCTAAGCCTTTGTCACAGAACTGTCCTATACTTAACAGGTTGTGTCTTAAGCCTTCAACATAGCTTACCTTTTTGATCGTGACTTTGTCGTGTACCATATAACCATAACCCAGAATTGGTGAAAATTGATCATTCCCAAAACGAACTGTTCCGCAATCCTTCTCTGTAAAGTTGGTCAAACTACCTTTCTGCCCTGTCATATGCTTGGAATAACCGCTATCCAAGTACCACATATGACGGGTTTGCACAAGAGAAATTACGAAACTAGAGTTTTAGGTACCCACTTAAAGATGGGTCCTACAGTGTTAGCACATGTTTTAGGCACCCATTGAAATTTGGGTCCTTTCTGCTTTGGAGAATCAAATGAAGAATTTGAATTATAAGAGTAAACATGATAAGTGCCATACCAAACATCAGAATCTTGACAAGAAGCATAAACATGTTTATCATAATATGAAGACTTTCTAGCAGATAAAGATAACAGGAATAATTGCTTCATAGAGTATTTCTTGCGATAAACGACAAGTTTTGGTTTCAAAATAGCAACATCAGCAATTAAAACATCTTTACTAGGCGTAGTCTTATTACAATCAACACTAGAAAAAGATTTATCAGTCTTGTCAATCTCCTGTTTTGGTTGCCATTGAGATTTAACTCCTATCCTTTTCTTGCTCGGATCTTAAACATTTGAAACTTGTGAGTTAGACTTTTGAGCAACAAAATAATACTTCTTCATTGGCTTACCAGTAGTGATCGGTTTCTGTGAATGCTGAGATTTCTTCTTACCTTTTGCATTCTTAGTTTTCACAGAAACTGTTTCATCAACTTTCGTTGATGATTTGCTTTTCACAAACTTACTGGATAATCCAATGGATTTCACAACAAAAGATGAATGGTTAGGAAGTTTGGCATTAAAATCAAACTGATCAAAACAATCATCTAAAACACCATCAAAGTTTAGAAAATCATACCCTCCATCAGTTGAACCAAACATGTCATCAGATTTTGAAGCCTTTGATGATTTAGAAAGAACAGTACTCTTAAGCACAGTTGAAAAAACTTTTTGTTCAATATCAATCAAGAGTCTTTCATCTGCTAAATATGTCTCAAGTTCAGAAATTTTACTTTCCAATATGAGAGGAGGGACGTAAATTTTACCTTTAATAAGCTTCGCCTCCATTTCTTTTACAGAATAACTCTGAAAGAAGTCATTTGAAAGAGATTTCTTTTGATATTTTGGATCATCATTATAACTATTATTCAGCTTCGCATAATAAAATGGAAGGTGAACTTTAGATGATTTCTTTCGTTTTTCAGTTTCCTTGGCTTCATCCTCTTTAGATAGTCCAGTCCAGAAAACTTCAAGCTCAGGGATTCTTCGAGCTAGTTTCAAAAATGTAAGATCATAAAGTGCTGGCACTTCAGATATACCCTTTTTAAGGTAGTGAAGATTCTCGTATCCGAGTCCCCAACCTTATATGTCCTCTTTGGGTTTGTTTAAATGAATGGTTTGTTCAGTTTGACCTATTGTGTATAACTTCTCTTCCAAAGCTTTTAATTTTGCAAGTAAGGATATGTTTTCTTTGGAAGTTGAAGAATGCAATTTCGTAAGCTCTTTGAAATCAAACTCACTCTTTCTAAATTTAGTCTTTGTTTCAGCAACCTCTTTAAGAATTATGGTCTGTTCTTTTGCGCTGGTGTCATTGTTTTTGTGTAAAGTCTCAATCAATACTTTCTTCTCAGCAAGGTCATTGCTAAATTTCTGTAGTGACTGGTTTTGTTCAAGAATAACACCCTCTTCTCGCTTAAGTTTCGACTCTAATTCTTGGAGTTTTAACATCATGGCATGCATTTGATTTAAGAAAACTGATTTATCTAAATCACATACCTCTTCGTTATCATGTTCATCGGAATCTGCTTCAGCTTCTATTTCCATCTTGCCCATAAAGCATAGATGCGCTGTCTCGTCCTTCTCGTCTTTGTCATCTTCTTCGTCTGATTGATCCAGCCAGAACCCATCTTCTGCCATCAATGCTTTTCCAGCTTCCTGTTGCTTGGCTAAAAGCATTTTATTCTTGTAGTAGTCTGAGTTCCGGACTTTGGGTCTTCGGCAGTCTTTTGCAAAATGTCTAGGTCTACCACAGTTGTAGCACGTAGGAGGTTCTGGATGTTTGATCTCTTCTACTTTATACCTTCTCTCTTTTGACTTCCTCTCCTCTAATCTCTTTCCTTCAAACCTCTTCCCTTCAACCCTCTCCTGGTGAACATAGTTGCTTGGGCCTGATGAATACCTCTGACTAGTTTGAGCTAGGCTTTGTGTAGAACTTCTTTTGAAAAGCCTTAGTCAACATAAGCATAGCCTGCTTTAGTTGTTCATAGTCGTCAGAGTCAGAATTCGCTTCAACATCATGTGATTCAGACACAATCATCTTCTTCTTCTTCTGATTCACAACAAGAGCAACTGAATCATCAACTGTCTTCTCAGACTGTCTCTTATCATCCATTATCTCATCCACCTCTTCCTCCTTCTGCTTGAGGGTTTCATACACCTCGTGAAGTGGAATATCGTTCAGATCTTTGATTTGCTTCATCTGCCTTGTAAATCTTTTCCATTCAGGCTGGAGGATGCTCAGGAATTTGACATTCAGCTCTATCTGAGATTTATTGACCTTGTTCTTGCTTAACTCGTTCAGCAAGGTCACAAATCTGTCGTAAGTTTCTTCTAGAGATTCTCCAACTCTGCCTTTGAATTCTTCATAGTTGTTTAAGCAGTTGGATATCTTGAGTTGGTTCCCAACCTTTGAACCTAGCATCATTTTCTCTAGCTGATCCCACATCTATTTGCCAGAGGCTTTATAGCTGTCTATCTTCACATATATTTCATTTGGAATGACTTGAAGAATATAAGACTTTGCTAATCTATCAACTTTTGCTCTCTCTAGGTCTTTACCATCGAGGTCATGAAACTTAAGTTGATATGGTGGCTCATCAGTTCCCTCTGGAGGAGTCCTCCAAACAGGTGCCATAACTCCTTCTTCTAAGGATTTCCTGATTAAGACACCTAAATCATGTCTTTCTATGAAGTCCATAAACCAATCTTTCCACTGTTCATACTCTCCCCTGAAGAGTACTAGTGGCTTTGTGTCAGTTCCAATTGCTAGGGCTTCTCTTGAAGTCATCCTGTTTGAATAATGTGCAAAGAGAACTTGTACTGATCGTTAGTCCAAAAAAAAACAACAGAAAGGACAATTTGCGCTACTTGAAGGTGGCGCAAAAATAAACTTTGCGTTAGAGGTGGTTGGCGCAAAAACAAAGTTTGCTTGATGAATGGGTCGCGCGTTAGAAGATTTTCATGAGCACTTGGTCGTGCGAAAGGACTTTTGCGCGAGACTTGTATGGTGCAAAGTGAGGATTGCGCTAGTAGTTAATGACACAAAGATGAGAGTTGCACGAGCAGTTGGTGGCACAAACCGGTGTGTCGACCGGTATGATGTTGACCGGAGTGATGTTCGACCGGAGTCTTGCTTTGACCGGATAGAACCTTCGACCAGTATGTAATTGTATCGACTGGATAGAACCTTCGACCGGTTTGAACAGTGCTTCGACCGGTGTGGTCGACTGGATTGGAGTACGACCGGTATTATGTTCGGCCGATGCGATGTATTGACCGAGACCAGGGTAGAGCTATCAACCGGTATTATGTTACTTCACTTACCTCGACCGGACTTGAAATGTGAGTGTGACCGGTGTGAGTCTACGACCGGTGTTCAGACCGATGGATTTCGATCGGGGTGCGTTTTTTCTTCGTTAAATCGACCCTGTTTATCCTAAAATGACCTATCTAGAAATCAAATTACAACACCAAATTTTGACACAATCATCGACTTATCAACTACAACACCTTACAACCTATTGATTTTAAAAACAACCACTGTTTGAATGATTGATCGATTGAACAATGTTTGAAAATGAAGAACACAGAGAGTTTCTAACAGTTTGATTTTGATCTGGTTTATGCTCTGATACCAATTGTGAGTCCTTGTGATTGAACACGATCGTTACCAGATAATCAAAAAACACAAAGATATAAATTACCAACCTGTTTCGATTACAAACAATGTATTACAAGGTTGATGTTCTTGAAGCTCACTTTCTCTCTTTTCTCTCTGATCTTTTTCGATGTATGTTATGTGTGTGTTGTTGGTAGATCAGATAAGATATGTTACATATCTCACCTAACATTGCAAACACATAATATCTAAGAAGATATTATCTAAACTAATATAATATCTAAACTAAACTAAATATCTATATATTTAAACTAATATCCTAATATCTATTAACTAGATATTTAGGATAAACATAAAATACAATAAACAACTTTGACAATTATTACAAACTAACATTAGACTAATCTCGAGAGTGGCTTTTCAGCGTTAGCTTCAGATTCCAGTCTTCAGATTGGATGATCTTAAATCCAATAGAGTTGTGCGCTAACATATACAAACAATAAAACGGGGACAGATAAACGTAGAGTTGGAAATATTGAATCCAAACAAAACGATTGTTGATGATTTTAGTGCCACCGAGCATTTAAGTGTAATTGGATATAACACGAGTACTAATGGGTTTCAAACTTTGATATAATACAAGTTCGGTGGTGCGGAATGCACACTTGTTATAAGACGAGATTGATCTCAGACACGATGAAATGGCGGGGGTTAAGGGGGCACACCCCTTGCAAGGTCCAAGGGGCAGAGCCCCTGGCGGTGGTCCTGCTGACCGATCAGTGGGTGGGATCGAGGGGCGGTGCCACTGCGGGGTTTGGGGCAGCCCCTCAAAAGCTCTTCAGAATTTTGGACTTGGAATAAAGTGGAAAAACTTGAAACTTGATCAACCAGGACCAGGGGAGGACCAGGGGCGGCTCTGGTGCCTATCTTTGGATTGGCTGTCTCTAAACCTACAGTTACTGAACATTTAATGTTCAGTTATTTCCGGCCAATGTTTTTAGCTAAATTATTGTAACCGACTAATTTGCAATCATTGTCATTTCAGTTATTTTCCCATTTTACGAATGAGACTAATAAATATACCGTATATACTTATGTTTTAGACTCACGTTTTTAAACAATCTCTATATACTTTCCAGCAAATTTGCTCTCGTTTTTGTGCATAAAAACGGGTATGTTCTTGAGTCTTATCCCATATTGGATTTCATGCAACCCAGGCATACGGTCGAAATATCAATTCGGACAGTGACTTACACGATTCTCAAGAAATCTGGTCATTCGATCGATTGTTTTGCCCTACTTGATCTAACAACGATTGTATGGGTAAATTTTTAGAATGTGTTATAATGATTTATTTTCATAGTTAGGTTCATGTAAGTCATGAAAACAAATTTATCAGATCTTCATGTAATCTGGTCGTCTGGGTTTATAGTTCATGTGTGTCCATGTGTTGGTTTATAGTTCATGTAAACAAATTTATCAGATCTTCATGTAATCTAGTCATATATGTTAATAGTTCATGTGTGTTCATGTATGGATAAATTGTTCATGTGAGTTCATTTGTTATATGAATGCTAACCAAAAGGACTAATATATGTGTGTATATGATCATCGTGATTATGAACTTGAAGTTGAACATCTATGAACAATTTTATTATGAACATGTGTTGAACATTTATGAACAATTTAATTATGAACATGTGTTGAACAAGTTTATCAGTCTTCATCTAATCTGGTCGTATAAGTTTATAGTTCATGTGTGTTCATGCCTGGGTTTATAGTTCATATAAACAAATATCAGATCTTCGTCGTACGGGTTAATAGTTCATGTGTGGATAAATTTTTCACGTGTGGATAAATTGAACTTTTGAACATGTGTTATTCATCGTTAACCAATGTGTTAACATCAAATGAACTCATTAAATATTACACATAGGCCAATTTTCACAAATACCCCTAACACTGATGTTCATTTCATTATATATTACACATGGCCCAATTTATAATTAATGTATCAATTACATTTGATCTCATCCATCCGTATTAACATCAATGGCTAATATTTTCGTTAACAAAGTTAGCATGAAATATAGGGTTAACAAATGAACTCAAAATTTGTTAAGCACCCAATTGTTGTTAACTTTATGAACATTGCTCAACCAATAGAAATGCATCTTTGGTTGTTGTTTTCATTATTTATATATTTAATGCAAAAGGGTAGAAAGGTCATTTCATAATTAACTAATATTTCATTTATTTTCTTGGGGGTTACAAGAAAAAAGCCTCCATAATTCTAGCGTATGTTATTATTTCATAAATTTTTCCATTTTCAACATACTTTTAAAATCATATGAATATTTTCAAAGTCTTCGATTTCATATGTTTTGTCAAAATCGTATAGTGTTTGTTTTCAAAAAATTTATCCGGTATTCATTTTAATTCAGAAAAACACATGAACATCCCGACAATGAACACAACAATGTCCTCCGACATTATGAATTCCATCATCCATAACGACGTCGATAGAAGTGCGATTGATGAAATTTTGTTGATTTTGAAACACAAAATATGGATTAAGGAAATCAAAATCAACTAGTAAACCAGGAACTCGAAAATGAGAACAGACGTATATGCACCGTGGATGTATTCGAATCAAACAACAAAAATTGTATTGGTAAGCTTTTTCTAATGTTTTCGAGTTGTTTACATTATTTAGTTCATCACGGTTTTCATTAAAACAAAAAAATCACCACATTAATGAACATTCGTGAGTCATTGTTGAATGAATCTTTTTTTTAAATACACACTTGTAATATCCTAGCTAGTTTGATCTGTCGAAATAAGGTTCTCGGTTGGCATCTTTTTTGTCTAAGTCCAGGTATAAATTGAAATAAAAATAGGCTCTATTAGTAAGAAGATTTTCTTTTATCTCCTTTGCGAAGGTAGACATTTACCCAAGGCACTGATATTCTAACTCTCTCAATTACACGTGTTTAAGGGAGTTGAACCTCAACAGTGATACACATTCAGTGATTTGAACATATAAATATAGTTTTAAACATTATCATCTAAGTTGAACGGCATTGTAAAAACACTATCATCTAAGTTGAACGTTTCACAGAGGTGAACATTGATGAACCCTGCTATCAGAATCTGTTAAACACCTATGCAGGGTTGAATAATTTTACAGAGATGAACACAGATGTTCATTTTTAATTTTGAGTTTTTATGCTTTCATCATGAACATTTGTGATGACTCACCAAACATTTTCAACTCTTATTTTTGTTCTAGGGTTGACGTTGAAAAAACATAAGATTTTTAACATTAATGACCATTGTATATAATATCTACAATTTTTAAATTAGTTTTTTTGTCTCATTTGAAACATATTCAAGCACACAATGCACAGTGATCCTATATATCATTCTTCAACTTTTGGTAAAGATTGCAACTTTTAGTAAAGCAAACTAGAAGGTGCAACATCATTAATCATTTATCTGTATTGTAACTGCTTTGAAGGTGTGTTCATAAATATTCATAGTTGTTTGATTCATGAATGTTCAAGTTTGTAGTTTTCGCGAAACAACTTTCCCACTTCATTACAAACTGAACTGTGATAGTAATAATGTTTTCTTAGATCTTCATATATTGGTAAGTTTTTTTTAATGTTTTTCGAGTTATCTACATTTTTTAGTTCGGTTTTCATTAAAACAAAAAATCCATCCCATTAATGAACATTAGTGCGTCATTGTTGAATGGGTATTTTTTTTAATACAAACCTGTAAGACACATCCTCAGTGATACACATTCACTGATTTGAATGTCCAAAACTTGCAACACAGTACACAAACTGATATTGTGAAACTGATATTGTGAAACCCTGTGTACTAAATGTTGACATTATTGTTTTTTTTTTGGTAGATGATGATGTCGAGTATGATCTTTTGGAGACGTCCGAGGGAACTAAGTTTTTTATCCCAAAAGTCGCTGATGACATCAAACCGAAACTCAATGACAAGTTTAAACCTTTAAAAGAAGCAGAAGCAATGTACAGAAAGTATGCGGACAAGTCCGGTTTTGATGTAAGATTGAATGCCAAGAAGACGAATAAATATGGTGATATTCAGACGAGGTGGTTCGTCTGTAGCAAGGAGGGCATTCCTAAGGGAAAAAAATTTTATTCCCTAGATTTACGGTCGGGCGATAGGCGCTATCGAAATTCAAATCTAAAACGGTCAGGATATGAGACGTGTGTTAAAATTCACTTGACAAAGGATAGGTCTAGTTATGAAATATATGAGTTTTTCGAAGTGCACAACCATGTTTTATTTAACGCAAATGATCGTCGATTCTCTAGGAAGAATAGACAGATGCAATATACCGATTATAAACACGTTCTAAATAGTTCTAATTATAATATTGGTGCGACTAGAGCTCACCGTTATCAAACCGTTATGAATGGTGGGTTTGAGCAATCCCGTTCAACATGTGTAGATTACAAAAACTTTAGGAGGGATGCCGTTTCATTTGTCGGTATTAAAGACGCGAAGATGTTGATAAATAAACTTGCTAATAGGCACGATCTAGTTCCTTAATACCTTTTCGAGTACACGTGCGATGGACGGGGGTTGAATGCGATTTTTTGGGCGGACGAAGATGCTCGTATCAACTACATGGAATTTGGTGACGTCATTTCGTTCAAGTGGCTGCTTGACACTGTGGTTCTTTTCCACCCGACTGGGTTTACATGATCAAGCTTGCCTTCAACCAGACTAATGAAGTTGAGTATTGACACAAACAATAAGAGGGGGCGGGACACTGCGAGGTGGGTAGTTTATCTGGGGCGGATGCCTCCTAAAGAGTAACGGATTGGATCGAAAGGTGATGTTTATACCTCTTTTTAACTATCGCTAGATTGTAAAAGAATATTTCAATTTCTGGTCACTTTCAGAGTTTCAGCATTACGGCAAAGTCATGTCAAATATATAGCGGATGACTTTTTAAGATTTTCAATACCCATGTTTCTTGAAGCAACACTTGTCTTTCTTAGAAAATCCAAGAGCACCCTATCCTCTCCTCGTTATGAACGAATTAGTGACCAACTTGTGAGTTAACTGTTTAGCTTGTCATATATTTCCTTTTTTATATCGACAATTTTTACCATCGATGCATGGGTTTTCGTTGGTGTAGGCATTGCATGATTTTTGTCCCATTTCTTGTTGTTGACAATCACAAGGCGTCTATGGTAGTTGGGTCTGCTATGATAAATGGCGAGACGATTGACAACTTCACTTGGGTTCTCCAAGCCTTTTTGGCCTGTCATAGGAAGCAACCGGTTTTTGTCATTACAGACCCGTGTGCAGCAATGAGACAAGTTATTGCCATGGTTTTCACGGAATCCAAACACCGGTTGTGTATGTGGCACATTATGAAAAAAAGTGCCTAGCAAGGTAAAGTCGTTAATATTTTAAATTATATTGAATTAAAAAATGTGCCATATTGTAATATGTTGCTTGCATCACATGTTCGTATATCTTCGCAGGTGAGTATTGCATTGAAGCATAACCCCGAGTTCAATAGGGTTATTAACAAGCTCATTTGGAATGTCAAAATTGGTCCGGAAGAATTCAAGTCACAATGGCACAACACACTAGTACAAAAATGACTTTTTGTGACGGTTTTGAAAAATAGGTTTGTAACGGTTTGATAAAAAACCGTTACCAAAAGTCACATAAAAAGTTAGAGAATTGTTTTAGTAACAGTTTTTATAAAGAAACCGTTACTGTATGTCATGTTATGGTGATGATTTTTACAAATAAACCTCACCTTATGTCATGTTACAATGACAGTTTTTGAAAAATAAACGTCATTGTATGTGATGCTATAGTGATGATTTTGAATATATAAACGTCACTGTATGTTATGTGTTGGATCATAAATTGTATTCAAGATTAAAGTTAAAGTTCAGGGTTTAAACTGCAATTGTGCTAAAGTTAAGTTAGAGGGTTTAAATTGTAATAGATTAATAGTTATTAGCTATTGGGCCCAAGCCCATTTGAAAGCCCATTATGATTAAAGCCCATAAGGCTTAGGTATTTAAAGTTATGATTAGTTTAGTTTTAGGTTAGAACTCTGATAATTTTCTAAATAGTTAGCCGTATTTTCTCTGTATTCAAAAGGTATCAAGAACACTCAAGGGTTTCATTGTTTATTCAAGGGATTGGTACGTTTTGTTAATCTTATTATCTCTTGATTATTATTGTGTTGCTTGATTACTTGATTGATTATTTACCAACTAGATTAAAATCTGGGATAACAATTGGTATTAGAGCCAAAAGAATCTATTTTTTGATATTACTGTTCATCGAAAAGTACTATTCATCGTGAAAGTTACTGTTCATCGAAAAATCACTATTCATCGTGAAAGTTACTGTTCATCGAAAATCGATTGCATGATAGTTGATATTTATGCTTCTAAATGCTATCTGATTAACTAGTTGCGTTAAGAATTATCTGAGTGATTGAATTTTATGATTGTGTGTGTTTCTGTGCTGTTCATCGTTCTGGGCTGGTTAAGAACATATCGGTCTTAACACCATTCAGATCGAACATAGTCTATCGGTCAATTAAAGTTTCTGGGTTTGATCTTGGTCGAATCCCAGAAACTCATCGTATTCTTCGGTCTTATCAGTTATCCGATCTTATCAAGTTTAACGTATCTGATAGTCTTTAGACCTGAACCTTCGACCGGGTACTTGCTCAATCCGGTCTTCGTCCTTCGACCGGATACGTATTAATCCGGTCTTGCACCTTCGACCGGATAATTGTTTCTCCGGTCTTCCCATTCGACCGGATAATTGTTTCTCCGGTCTTCCCATTCGACCGGGTACTTGCATACTCCGGTCTTTCCTTCGACCGGTACAGTTCATTCTTCGAAGCACATCCCCGGTCGATTTTCTCTAGGGGCGCTGCCCCCATACCCCCGTGCTAAGTCTGCGAAGGGGGACAAAGATTTGCTCTTGATCAAAATCTTCTTAATTTTTCAGTACTTTATTCATAGATATTAGTGCTTTATACTGTGTGCGAGGACTGCATTTGATTATTTTTGGAAATTTATTCTTTCTGAAAATTTTTGAGTGTAGTCTTTACTTTTGATTCTAACGATCTCATCTAGTTGGTTGTCTTGGGATTGAAAAGTCTATTTACTAACCGTACAGCTAAGATGTCGAATCAACTTCTCTCGATGGGTTCTCAAGTCAAACCTCCTGTCCTCGTGGCAAATGAGTATCAGCAGTGGAAGACAAGAATGATTCAGTTTCTGAATCACAAGAACAAAGAATTCATGACAATAATCATTGAAGGTCCCAAAACTCCAATGATCACAGTAAAGGGTCAACCTGCTACAGATTCCTCTCCTGAAATCCCTGACAGAGAGATTCCTAAACCTGTTCAGTTCTTCACTGAAAAGCAGAAAGACCAGCTCAAGTTAGAAGAAGAGGCTCTAATCTATCTGACGATGGCAATTCCAAACGACATCTACAATCGTGTCGACAGTCAGAGCACTGCTAAAGGAATTTGGGATGAACTAGCAAGGCAGTTTGAAGGAAGTGAAGCTTCTATTCAAGCTAAGCAGAATCTGTGCATAAATGCTTACGAGGGATTTCATGCAAAAGAAGGAGAGCTGCTTTTAGATACCTACAATAGGTACAACATTATTCTCAATGACTTGCGGAGGAACAAAATCGCCAAATCTGCTTCTGAGATAAACTACAAGTTCATCAAGAATCTGAATCCAGAATGGAAGAACTTTGCTATCAACCTCCAGATGTCGAAGAATATGGCTCGAGAAAATGTCACCGATATCTTCTCTACTCTTGCTCAACATGAGGATGAGGTGAGATCTATGAATAATGAATCTAATCATCTGAAGGATTCTGTGGCTCTCATAGCCGGCAAAGGTTTTGTATCCTCTGCAAGGTCAAAGAAAAAGGCGTCTAAAGCTCTAGTTACCGAAGTTACTGACTCTGACTCTGTTTCAAGTGATGAAGAACTGGAAGTTGATTCAGATCCTGATATTCAAAAGTTCTCTGAAGACTTGGCTCTCATTACGAGACGATTCAAGAAGAGCTTTGGCAAGAAAAGATTTTACTCAAAGCCAAAGTATGATGAATACAAGAAAGAGAAGTCTGAGATGCGATATAAGCCGAGGCATGGAAAGAGAGAGGAAGGACGAGAAGATTGTAAGGAAGATAGAAGAGAAGGAAAGAGAGAGGAGAAGCGAGAAGAGAGAAAGGATGAACCAGGAAGATGCTACAACTGTGGCAAATTTGGGCACTTCTCAAGGGACTGCAAATTCAAGAAAGTGAAGAACTCAGAGTACTACTCAAAAAGTCACTGATTGCCAAGAAAGCTGAAGAAGGAAAAGTACTAATGGCTGAAGAAGAGAACTGGTTGTTCCAAAGTTCTGATGACGAGGAGCAAGCACATTTCACCCAAGTTTCTTACATGGCAAAGCTGGAAGGTGACGATGAAGACTCTGAGACACAATCCGAAGAAGCAAACTCTGAGGTAAGTGAAAATTCTGAACTTATTGAATCTTTAATGGCCCAAATACATGGCATGAAAGATGAATTTGCTTTACTGAAAGGCAAACTTAGCTCTGCACATCAATCTGTTTTAAGCTTTCGTGATGAAAATGCTATTTTAAAAGTTGTTGTGGAAGAAAAGGAAAAGGAAAAAGATGATTTAAAAGCTGAAAAAGAGTCTTTAAAAGAAAAAATATATGGTTTAGAAACAGATCTTGTGAATCTTAATGCTGAAAAGGGTGAGTTTCAAATCAAATTTGAAGTTTGTTATAAAGAAAGAAATGAAGCTTACACCAAAATAAAGCAACTGGAGGACATTAACATGAAACGAGGTCAGACTGAACAGACATTAAATCTGTTGACCAATAAACTCCAAGACGAAAGGTTTTACAAACTTAAACCAGGTTTGGGTGTGCCAATTAATGAAATTTTGAAAAAGGCACCGGAGCACCTATATAATTTTGATAAATTTGGCTCCGCAATAAAACCCATTCCTGACATTCGCGCTACTTTTGTTGAAGCAAGTTCTCCTAAACCTTCTGAAGAGACCAAAGGTCAAGAACAAATGGGAAAGAACAAGTCTGGTGACACTGATTCTCAAAATCTTTTTAAATCTGTTGGTTTTACATATGGTGATTTGAACGAAAGCTATGCAACTCGAAAGATCGAATTTACTGAGTTCGAATCACTATTTACCACACCTTCTAAAGAATCAGTGAGCACCAACACAGTTCTACCTGAGACTGCATGAAAATTTGATGAGTATGAATCGGATGTTGATCCATCTACTATACCATCAGTCTCAACTCCCATTGCTTCTAAACCTTTACTTCCTGAAGAGGTTGAAGAAGTTACTGCTACCGCGGATGAATCTTGTGTTCAAAATGATAAAACGGAGTTTATTGAGTCAATGACTGAAGAGATATTCTCTGATATGATGAATGCATCAGACCCTGATCCTGTTTCTGATTTAAAGGGATCAAATTCTGTGGATGGTAATACATCTGAATTGATGAAGCAAATTGATATGTTGCAACAATCTCTTGATGAGGTTGAAGATAAAAACTTTGATCTCAAACATAAACTTGAAAAGTCTTTAAAAATAAATCAAAAGCTTTGCACTGAGATCAATGATTTGAAAATTACTTTGTTTAAAAATGCTTCAAATGATAAACAGATGTTAAGTGATCCAAACCGGAAGGTAAGAACCAATCCAGAATTTGATGCTTCTACAAAACCTTCAGTTGTTTACTCTGATTGTCCTGAATATCCACCAAGTATTTTTGAAAAGGGTGAGACTTCAAAGAGCACTAGAAAAGAACCACCTTCTAAGTTAGAGACTAACAAGGTTCCTGTTTCTGTTTCAGATATAAAAGGAAATGGAGTTGGGAGGAGTAAGAAGAATAAAGATCTTAGTTTGAATAAAAAGAATAGTTTGAATTCTAGTAGTTGTCCTACAGACAGTGTTATTTTGAATAGTACTTCTTTTGATAAACATGAATGTAAGATTTGTTCCGATAAATCTAAGTTTATGAATTTTGCTCGAAAGAATCTTTATTGCAAACACTGTTGGGATAATTATTCAAATACTACTCCCCTCCTAAGTCCAAAAAGAATAAAAGCAAAGCTAAGCTGAACTCTAAGTCTAATTCTAATTCTGATTCTTCTACACAACCAAAAGTGTATCGTGCTAAGGTTGCCAATCCTACTTCTAAAAAGCACTTTCAGGAATTAAATGTTAAGATGGTTTGGAAATGGGTTCCAAAACCGCGTTATGAATGGAGAGTAAAAGTCAAACCAGATGATATTCCTGAATTGCTTGATGCTAACCGCGAAGGACCCATCTTGATATGGGTGCCTAAGCAAAACTAATTGTCTCTTTTGCAGGCCTGTCGATTGTGGGTAATAGATTCCGGATGTTCACGCCACATGACAGGATTCAAGCACCTCTTGCATAACTATGTGGAGGAGCCTGCCGGAGCAGTTAGATTTGCCAATTCTGAAGCCGAAGGCTACGTCAGAGGATATGGAATGCTCGATAACGGTGTTGTGAAGATTCAAAAAGTGCTATATGTTGAAGGACTTGATCACAATCTGTTCAGTACCAGTCACTTCTGTGACATGCAATATGAACTCCGCTTCACAACCACTCATTGCTATCTAGAAGATCACGATGGTTACGAAGTCTTCAAAGCTGAGCGCCATGGAAATCTATACTATGTAGATTTCCCTACACTGTCTGCCACACGTCCAGTATGTCTACTAGCCAAAGCTTCTAAAGCACAATCATGGACGTGGCATCGACGCTTGTCTCATCAGAATTTCCGATCTATAGCGAAGCTACAAAGACAAGGTCTGGTCAAAGGTCTACCAGAAATGAGGTTCGAAAAAGACTCACTCTGTTCCGCATGTGAGTTGGGCAAAATGAAGCGTAGCTCCTTCAAGTCCAAAGCTGAATCCTCGACCTCATCAGCACTGGAACTTCTTCATATGGACCTTTGTGGCCCAATGCGCACAGCATCTATCAACGGAAAGAAGTATGTGTTGGTAATGATAGATGACTACTCAAGGTATACATGGCTCGAGTTTCTTCGCAACAAGTCAGATGCGCCAGAGTTGATTATCGCTTTTATCAAGCGTATTCAAGTACGTCTTCAACTGCCAGTAAGAACCATTCACAGTGATAATAGCACGGAGTTCAAGAATGACACCCTGAAGAGTTATCTTACTTCTGTGGGTATTTCACACAACTTCTCCGCAACCTACACTCCGCAGCAAAACGGCATTGTTGAACGGAAGAACCGCACTCTGGTTGAAGCATCTCGGACTATGCTTGCTTACTCAGATCTACCCATGTACCTTTGGGCTGAGGCAGTCGCTACAGCATGTTTTACACAGAACCGTACCATTGTGGTCAAGCGATTTAATAAAACAACATATGAGTTAATCAACAATCGTACACCTCATATCAAATTTCTTCGTGTCTTTGGTTGCAGGTGCTATATTCTTAAAGAGCGTCAAGGATTATCAAAATTTGATAAGAAAGCGGATGAAGGATATCTCGTTGGATACTCTCTGACATCCAAAGCTTATCAAATTTACATTATTCGAACCAAGACGGTTGTTGAGAGCATGAATGTCTCCTTTGATGAGAATTCAACAATGACTTCTGGACACAACAGTTCAGAACTCGGTCTTAAAGACAAAGCTTCTATTCAATCACGAATAGAACCAGCACCTAAAGGATTCACTTCTTCTAACTCTAACTCTAATTCATCTGAGTTAGATTTACTGTTTATTGATGCCTTTGATGATATATGTGCAGATTTTGAAAAAGGCATATCCACATCAATAACAAGTGGTACAAGCTCGGAGGTCCCTACTATCTCTGAAGACATGCCTGGACCTTCCGACGAAGTCACTGACACTTCAACTCCATCAGGTACAACTACACCGTTAGTTTCTGACTCTACTAATACTGAATCTGTATCTACAGATAGTTCATCGGGAAACGAAGTCCCGAGCACTTCAACCGCTAGTCCAGAAGCTTCAGTGTCAGAAACACCAGTACAAGATGTCCCGAGTACATCTATGGAGCAACCTGCCGTACAAGATGACAACGATGCATCAAATACGCAACAAGCAGTTGATGCACTACCAAGCACACATCGTTGGACAAAGGATCATCCCCTGGAAAACGTGATAGGTGACGTACAATCTGGTGTCACAACAAGATCTGCAACAGCTAACTTCTGCATGTTTTCAAGCTTCCTCAGTTCCTTCGAGCCAAAGAAAGCGGCTGAAGCTCTACGTGATCCTTTCTGGATTTCTGCTATGCAAGACGAGCTTCTACAATTCGAAAGGAACAAGGTATGGCGTTTGATCCCACTACCTAAAGGTAAATCCGTTATTGGAACAAAGTGGGTGTTCAGAAATAAGAAAGACGAAGCTGGAGTAGTCGTGAGAAACAAAGCTCGTTTGGTCGCCAAAGGGTATTGTCAACAAGAGGGCATTGACTATGATGAAACCTTCGCCCCGGTTGCAAGGATCGAAGCCATCAGAATCTTTCTAGCCTATGCAGCGCACAAAAACTTTACAGTCTATCAGATGGATGTAAAGTCGGCTTTCCTGAACGGCGTTCTGCATGAGGAGGTCTACGTGGCTCAACCTGAAGGTTTTGTTGATCCTCATCACCCTGATCATGTCTATGTTTTAGGCAAAGCGCTTTATGGTCTTAAACAAGCACCGCGAGCCTGGTATGAAACTCTCACTAAATTTCTACTTGCTTTTGGTTTCAAGAAAGGTACTGTTGATACTACCTTATTTCTTAAAAGGCAAGGTGAGGACTTGATTCTTATTCAGATTTATGTTGACGACATAATATTTGGGTCGACAAATCCGAAATTTTGCAAAACTTTTCAAAGATAATGGAAACAAAGTTTGAGATGTCGATGATGGGTGAATTAAATTTCTTTCTTGGTCTACAAGTAAAGCAATTACCCGAAGGCATATTGTCAGGATCGAATTCTTAACAAGAATAAAGTCTCAGAAACTAATATCAAAGAAGTTGCGGAATAACACTTTGATATTTGATATAACAGTAAACAAAACAGTTTATAATCAACAACTTGTAAACTTGTATTCAATGCTTGAAGTTACAAGATTAATCACACAACCTCAATATTGATGAACAGGCTCACCAATACGAATTCTACTTCTCTAGAATTAGGATCTATACCTTGAGGTTGATTCTCTCTAAAAATTAGAATGAATAATTCTCAAAAAATTATCCCTAACTATTCTAAACAATACTATATATATATATATACTGAAGATAAAAGATAATTACAATTAATAAAATATCTTCAGAATATCTTCCATGAATATCTTCAGCTTCCATGAATATCTTCAGTTTATCTAGCTGTCATCCTTTCCATACAGATCTCCATCTCATAAGCAGTACTAATCATAAGCAGCATTAATACTCTGAGCAGTATTAACTCTAGCAGTACTAACCATGCTCAGCAGCATTAATCTCTTCAAGCAGTACTAACTTTGAACTAGCAGTACTAATCTTGTTGAGCAACATTAACCATCAACTAGCAGCATTAATAACAGAAGTACTAACTAGAAGTATTAACTATTTTCTTCTAGCAGCATTAACTTTGTTCCAGCAGCATTAACTACAACTGGCAACATTAACCACAGAAGTAGTAACCATGTTGAACTAGAAGTAGTAACCATGTTGAACTAGAAGTAGTAACCATGTTGAACTAGAAGTAGTAACCATGATGAATATTTCAGACCCAACAATTCTTAACAAGAATAAAGTCTCAGAAACTAATATCAAAGAAGTTGCGGAATAACACTTTGATATTTGATATAACAGTAAACAAAACAGTTTATAATCAACAACTTGTAAACTTGTATTCAATGCTTGAAGTTACAAGATTAATCACACAACCTCAATATTGATGAACAGGCTCACCAATACGAATTCTACTTCTCTAGAATTAGGATCTATACCTTGAGGTTGATTCTCTCTAAAAATTAGAATGAATAATTCTCAAAAAATTATCCCTAACTATTCTAAACAATACTATATATATATACTGAAGATAAAAGATAATTACAATTAATAAAATATCTTCAGAATATCTTCCATGAATATCTTCAGCTTCCATGAATATCTTCAGTTTATCTAGCTGTCATCCTTTCCATACAGATCTCCATCTCATAAGCAGTACTAATCATAAGCAGCATTAATACTCTGAGCAGTATTAACTCTAGCAGTACTAACCATGCTCAGCAGCATTAATCTCTTCAAGCAGTACTAACTTTGAACTAGCAGTACTAATCTTGTTGAGCAACATTAACCATCAACTAGCAGCATTAATAACAGAAGTACTAACTAGAAGTATTAACTGTTTTCTTCTAGCAGCATTAACTTTGTTCCAGCAGCATTAACTACAACTGGCAACATTAACCACAGAAGTAGTAACCATGTTGAACTAGAAGTAGTAACCATGTTGAACTAGAAGTAGTAACCATGATGAATATTTCAGACCCAACAATCTCCCCCTAACTTAACTTTTTAAAACTGAGAAGTTAAGTTCTTCAACATAGGGTCTTTATGATAATTTCAAAACTTTCTGCAATTACTAGTTCTTTTTGATTCAGTTTCTGCTGTTATCTTCTTTTCTGTTTCTGCTGTTATCTTCTTTTCTGTTTCTGCTGTAGTTGCTGCTTTGTTTCAGCTTCTTCACTTATCTCCCCCTCAAAATAAGATTTCGTATCAACTTGATTCTCCTTCTCATGTCTTCTCAAGTTTAGATGTTTAAGTCTCCCCCTTTTTTTAAATGATCTTTTCATCTCTTTTATCTCCATAATTTGATTGTGAACTTTCAGACTAATTGTACCAAGTGTATCCATCAATTCTTTGTAGTTAAACTGTCCTCACCTCCTTTAGGTGTGTTTACCACCTTTGAAGGATCCTTAGATCTTTTAGTAGAGATCTTCTGCCTAGCAGAAGCACCTTCTACTCCCTTGGTTTCTTGGCACCTGGGACCTTTAGATAATTACTCATCTAAAGTTGCCATGGGGAAGGTCTTAGATATGTTCACACTGTCCTTCTCTGTGCTAGCAGAAGTAGTGTGAGCCTTACAACCCATATGCTCTTGCATCTCCTTATTGAGCACCTTCTTGAGGTTGGGAGACACCCCTGTGGTTTCCCTATGGATATTCTCTAAAGGAGAATCCTCCCTTAGAGGGCTTAAAGGCTTAGTGGGTGAAGGTACAAGAAGGGAAGGAGCCTTCCTTACCTGTTTCCTTGTATAAGTTTGGGTAATTGGAGAAGTGGGCTTATGAAGTAGGGACTGTGGGATAGATATATAGTGGGAAGGTTGGGTTTGGCAAGCAGTGGGAATGTCTAATGAGGGCCTTGACCCTGCTGCCATACCTTCTTGTGGTTGGGACACCACCATCATTGTTGAGAACAATGGGGTGTCAACTCCTTCAGAGTCCCTAGCAGATCTTCTCATGTTTGAGAAAACCTTGCCTTTAGGGGGTTTAGGTACATATACCTCATCAAAGTGAGGTATGTCCGTCACTTCATTATTAAGTACTTCTTGTACAAACCTTGGATACAGATAAAAGCTTTTTGATTGATATCCAGGTTTGACATAAAATCAATGAAGATCATTTTTAGGTATAGAAAACTTACATTAGCAGTAGTAACACTTATCAGCAACATTAACACAGACTGGCAGTAGTAACACATACCAGCAGCATTAACACAGTCTGACAGTATTCACTGAACTAGAAGTACTAACTACCTTTCAGTATTAGCAACCTGAAACACTTTTCTTACCTTCTGTTGGATCAGAAGTAATATGTCCTCCATCAAATCTTTTGAAGAATTTGAAGGCAATCCATGTTCCTTGTTATGTGCCAAGAGCAACCATTATCTTCATTCCAAATGCTCTTCCTCTTGAGCTTTTGATTGCCCTGCACACTTGATAAATCAGTTAGTCTTTGAGGGAACCCAAGCCAAAGTGGTCTTGGGTTGACCTTTCTCATTAATATAATCTGTCAGTTTGGTCTGAATGAGTTGTTTAGGAATCTCATGACTGGAGTACTTTGTCAAGATTATAGGCTTGGCTGCATTACTACTAGAAGCAGCACTAGCCTTGTTAGCAGTACTAACTTGGTTAGCAGTACTAATCAAGTTAGCAGCACTATTCTTGTTAGCAGTACTATCTGGGATAGCAGTACATAAGGTTTCTTTACAATTGGAACCCAAACTTGAACAAAGTTGTTTGCTTTCTTTGTCTTTAAATTACTCCTTGGCTTATTTGGAGTATTTTTCTTTGGTTTAGCAAACTTGTTCTGAGCATGTGATCTTATAGGTGCTCTGTTCTTAGTCATATGATTCCTTCTCTGATTCCTATAACCAAAAGAGTTTTGTGGTTGTCTTTGAAAAGTGACTCTTTGGTTAATGGGATTGAAATAACAGTATTTGGCAAGGTGATTCAGCTTTCCACAAATAAAACAAGGTTTTGGTCTATTGATTTTACTCAGATCAACCCCTTGTTTTTGTGCCCACTGGTTATTCCAATTTCTCTGATTTCCCCTTGGTTTATCATGTTTTTGGGGCTCAGACTTATTGCAAGCACACTGTTGACAAGGAGCAGGTTTCACAATTGTGGTCTGTTTGTAGTGGACTTTGTTAGACTTTCCCTCAGTCTTCTCAATGTTCTTAGATTTGACCCAAGTCTTTCCACATCCCTCATTGGTGATAATGTGATTTTCCAGAGGAATCTCACCACTCACAGTGTTCTCCTTATTTTTTTCACTAGAGTTCTCTTCTTCAGAGTCTGTTTCAACCACCACTTTTTCTAATGGATCTACCTTTGTGGCTCCATCAGATAATTCCTTCCTATTCTTGGTCTCTAGCAAGTCTGATATAAGAGGGATGTAGTTGTTGTTGTATGGTGGTGAGGTGGTGTTATAGCCTATTCCTCTTCTAAGTTTGTCATGGATTTGAGTTTGGAGCAAAGAGTCCATTGCTTTTGAAGCATTGGAAAATTTCTCAATATCCAGCTTGGCTTTCTCAAACTCACTCTTTATCTTCTCATTCTCCTCTTCTTTCTGTTTAAGCTTAAATTCATACTGATCTTTCTCCCACTTCCAGTAGTTTATGTCATAAGAGTGTTGAAGCTCATTGGCTTGGAAACTCTTAATCTGTTCCTCAAAACTCTCAATAATTCTTACATAGTCTTTTATATCTCTCTCTAATCTTTTAAGGTCATCACTCATTGTCTGGTTGTGATCCCTGTACCTTGTAACAGTTTCAATACAGGATTTAGAACAAAGATTAGATGTTACCTCTGTAGGAATTTCTGAGCTTGAAGACTCTGAACCTTTAGCCATGATGATGTGATTTTGAATGTAAGTTTCTGAGAATACTTGCTCTGATACCACTTGTCAGGATCGAATTCTTAACAAGAATAAAGTCTCAGAAACTAATATCAAAGAAGTTGCGGAATAACACTTTGATATTTGATATAACAGTAAACAAAACAGTTTATAATCAACAACTTGTAAACTTGTATTCAATGCTTGAAGTTACAAGATTAATCACACAACCTCAATATTGATGAACAGGCTCACCAATACGAATTCTACTTCTCTAGAATTAGGATCTATACCTTGAGGTTGATTCTCTCTAAAAATTAGAATGAATAATTCTCAAAAAATTATCCCTAACTATTCTAAACAATACTATATATATATACTGAAGATAAAAGATAATTACAATTAATAAAATATCTTCAGAATATCTTCCTTGAATATCTTCAGCTTCCATGAATATCTTCAGTTTATCTAGCTGTCATCCTTTCCATACAGATCTCCATCTCATAAGCAGTACTAATCATAAGCAGCATTAATACTCTGAGCAGTATTAACTCTAGCAGTACTAACCATGCTCAGCAGCATTAATCTCTTCAAGCAGTACTAACTTTGAACTAGCAGTACTAATCTTGTTGAGCAACATTAACCATCAACTAGAAGCATTAATAACAGAAGTACTAACTAGAAGTATTAACTGTTTTCTTCTAGCATCATTAACTTTGTTCCAGCAGCATTAACTACAACTGGCAACATTAACCACAGAAGTAGTAACCATGTTGAACTAGAAGTAGTAACCATGTTGAACTAGAAGTAGTAACCATGATGAATATTTCAGACCCAACACATATTTATTAATCAAGCTAAATATATAAAAGATATTTTGAAAAAGTTCAATATGTCAGATAGTTCCGTCATGAAAACACCAATGGCTACTGGTACACTCTTAGACGCGGATCCCTCCGGGAAACCTGTTGATCAAAAGGTGTATCGTAGCATGATTGGTTCTTTACTTTATCTGACTGCCAGTCGCCCGGATATAATGTTTGCCACATGCTTTTGTGCGAGATATCAGTCTAATCCTAAAGAGTCGCACTTAACTGCTGTTAAGAGAATCCTTAAATATCTCAAAGGTTCTCCTAATCTAGGCCTTTGGTATCCAAAGGATTCTCGTTTTGAACTAACTGCCTTTACAGATGCTGATCATGCTGGTTGTAAGCTAGACCGGAAAAGCACCTCTGGATCATGTCAATTCATAGGTGACAAACTTGTGAGTTGGACTTCAAAGAAACAAAACTGTGTTTCAACATCCACTGCCGAGGCTGAGTATGTAGCTGCTGCTAGCTGCTGTTCTCAAGTCCTCTGGATGACGACACAGTTAAGGGACTTTGGATACAACTACAAGCGTGTTCCGATTTATTGTGATTCCAAGAGTGCAATATCTATAACTGCTAATCCGGTACAACACTCGAAGACCAAGCATATAGATGTACGCTATCATTTCATCAAGGATCATGTAGAAAAAGGTAATATTGAAATGCACTTTGTTCAAACTGACTTCCAGTTAGCTGATCTTTTCACCAAGCCATTGGATGAAAAGCGATTTCAATTTCTAATCAGCAAACTTGGTATGTTGAACATGTCTTAAACCTTACTCATGATTCAAGGGGGAGTATTCCAAATCTTGATAGTGTGATTATTTTCCAACTGTTGTTAACGAGAAAGGAATCATTTTCATAAGTGATTACCATTGTTTCTTTCACTTATGCAGGTTGGTTCAAGTGACTATGGCTTCTAATCACATCGGATTAGAACCCGCACTTCAGTGGTCTATCTATTTTTTATATGCTTTATTTCCTTAGTAATTTAAAAAAAAAAAAAAAAAAAAAAAAAAAAAACCAATAGTGATTTAAGGGGGAGAATATCTGTGATATTAACAGATTTTTGGATACTTAAATGCTTATCTGACCGTGTGTTCTTAAAGATAAATACTTGTGTTTTATCTTGTCAATATACTTTGTCAAGTATTCATACACTTAACGATTCAGAACATTCTATTTGACTTTGTTATTACCATGTATCAAAAGTTAAATCTTTCTATGGTAATACTCACGTTATTTGTATTCACTGTTGATTGAATCAAACGTCATTTCATGTGCTTTCATTGAAAATATGTTTATATATTGTTCATATAAACAACATTCGTTTTTGATTCTTCAACATATTGTTCTTCATGACAAAACTCCTATGAGCTTAATTGTCAAACTGTTTTAGTTTGAGGGGGAGAATTGCATCGTCAAACATCTTTTGTTTTGACATCTCCGAATATTATATTCTTCATGTAACAAGTAGTATTTGTGCTTACATGTACAATAACCTGTTGAACAACATGTTCTTTTAGGAAAATACATGGGATTCAGTGTGTGAGCTTAATAGAACTTCCATGGATTCACGATAACCAGTGTTTCCTACCCAGGAAGTATTCCCTGAGTGGTTGAGGGGAGAAGGGTCAAAAGAATTGAGTGATGGTGTGTGAAGAGGTACAATGGAAAAGAGAGATTGGTTAGACGTGAGCATTAAAAGAAAGAGGGTGAGAGAACAGAGTAAAAGAATATTAAACTCTGCACCAAACTACTTTCTGAGTCGGGCAGCCACATAATCTGATTGGATCACATTCTTTGGTGACCATCATTGAAATAGGCAACTAGCCCATGCCATCTCTTGCATACAACCCCACCAGCTACTCATTATTTTCTCAAAAAGAGAATGTTTCACATTTTCTGGGGACGCATCACATACGCTATTGGTTCTTCATTTGGAAGATACTAATATTGAAAAAGAAGGAAAGTTGCCCCACCTTCGAACCCTTTCTCATGCACATTGAGTCTTTGTATAATTTGTTGCTGTCTCAACAAGTTTACATACTTTGAGCCTAAATTGAAAAACAATCATCTATGCTTAATTTCTTTCATACACATGCACGAACACACAGAAATTTGTTTTCTGTCAGAACGCTCATAGATAACCATGTGTTATTCGATGATTGAATGGAAGACCTGGGGAGTCTACATCAAACCAGCTCCTTATATAGTAACTTTGTGTTACTGACAGGCATTCTAACTGAGTCATTTGTTGATTCAGGGTTACAACTATTAAACTGTTTGAATTTGAAAAGATTCGAATAGTTACTGCTTTTATGTTATTTGAATCTGAAAAGATTGAAATAATCACTCTTTCCATCTGGGAAGACTGCTCTTATTTCCATACAGGGCTCGTTACATGATGAAGACTGTGCTTACGTGATCATACACAATGGGGGAGATTGTCTTGAAAAGGGGGAGATTGTTTTGCAAAGTTTTGATGATGATGATTCTCACCACTCATCAAAAAGGGGGAGAAGATACAAAAAGGGATAATACAATCTGAAGATCTGAAGATTTTCAAAATTTTAAAGATTTGAAGATTATTTAAAGATATCAAGTTTTGATGTTTTGAAGCTATCAACGACATATCTGAAGAAAAGTGAAGACCCGAAGACAATTGCAAATTTTTTTAATCTTGAATCCAAAAGGGGAGATTGTTGGATCATAAATTGTATTCAAGATTAAAGTTAAAGTTCAGGGTTTAAACTGCAATTGTGCTAAAGTTAAGTTAGAGGGTTTAAATTGTAATAGATTAATAGTTATTAGCTATTGGGCCCAAGCCCATTATGATTAAAGCCCATAAGGCTTAGGTATTTAAAGTTATGATTAGTTTAGTTTTAGGTTAGAACTCTGATAATTTTCTAAATAGTTAGCTGTATTTTCTCTGTATTCAAAGGGTATCAAGAACACTCAAGGGTTTCATTGTTTATTCAAGGGATTGGTACGTTTTGTTAATCTTATTATCTCTTGATTATTATTGTGTTGCTTGATTACTTGATTGATTATTTACCAACTAGATTAAAATCTGGGATAACATTATGCTACAATGACGGTTTTGAAAAATAAATGTCACCTTTTGTAATACTACGGTGACGGTTTTAACAAATAAACGTCATTGAATGTCATGCTATGTTGACAGTCAAATAAACGTTACCGTTTGTCATGCTATAGTGATTGTTTTGACAAATAAATGTCACCGTATGCCATGCTATAGTGACGATCTTCACAAAAAAAAAGTCATCATATGTCATGTTACGATGACGATTTTGACAAATAAATGTCACTGTATGTCATGCTACAATGACGATTTTGATAAATAAACATCACTGAATTTCATGTTACATTGACGAGTTTGACATATAAACGTCACCATATGTCATGCTATGGTGACAGTTTTAAGAAAATATATGTCACAGTAAGTCATGCTACGACGACGATTTTGACAAATAATCGTCACCGAATGTCATGTTACAGTGACAGTTTTGACAAATAACCATCACTAAATTTCATGCTACATTGACGACTTTGACAAATAAACGTCACCATATGTCATGCTACGATGACAATTTTGAAAAATACACGTCACAATATGTCATGCTATGGTGACGGTTTTGACAAATAATCGTCACCGAATGTCATGTTATATTGACGATTTTGACAAATAAATATCATCGTATCTCATGTTACAATGACATTTTTGACAAATAAATGTCACCATATCTCATGCTACAATGACGTTTTTGATGGATAAACGTCACGATATGTCATGCTAAGGTGACGGTTTTAGTAAGGAAATTGTTTTTCTAATACACCTAAGGTGACGGTTTTTAGCTTATGGTAATGGTTTTTGATGTGATTTGGTAACATTTTTTAAACGTAACCAAAAGTGTATCAAAAGTGACGGCAGGATAGGTAACGCTTTTTATGTCTACGAAAACCGTTACCGTACACCTATGGTAACGGTTTTTAACCGTCACTAAAGACATTTTTTATACAAGTGACATGATCGAGAAATATGAATTGGTGGGGGATAAATGGTTTGATGAGATGTTCGAGATTCGCCGATCTTGGATTCCAGCATTTTACAACAACACCCCGATGTCTGGGCTTATGAAAACGACATCAAGGTCCGAGAGTGCCAATGTGTACGTTAACATATATTTATCGTTTTTCTTTGACTTGGTGCAATTTCTTAATAACTATGATATTGCTATCGAGAATCAAAGGTATGCACAATCTGTTAATGAATCTGTAATGAGGACCACGACTCCCCGGTATTCCACCCCATTGGGTATTGAGGTTCATGCATCAAAGATATATAGTCGATCAATTTTTTTCGACTTCTAAAGGGAAATCAAGAAGGCACTTTTAAGGTATGTAATCGAAGGTGTTGAATCTCGAGGTAAAACGAAGACATTCATAATAAGCCAGAAGTCAAAGCCAACTACGTGTCAAATAAAGTACACGGTAATTTTCAACCCAATTTAACCAGATTCGTGTATATTACCTTCCTGTGAATGTGTTTGTGATTAATCTCATTGTTATTGTAGGTAGACTGCAATTACTCCGAAAACAGCAGTGTAAATTCTTCATTCGGAATGGTTATTTATGTTGTCCTAGTTAACGATAAGGTTGATTGCATTTCAGAAAGATATATTTTACGTCGTTGGACCTGACATTTAGTTCCAGTCTAGATGCAATATGCCCATATTAGATACAGAGAGGGGGATACGGAAAAAGAGAATTGCATTCATGATGTTTACTCCAAAGTTGATGATATCATAAGTTGAGCACGCAACGACAAATCGTTACTCGCTAAACTAGATGAGATGCTTCATAATTTTAAAGTCGATATTGAAACAAAACTACCATACGAAGATCCATCCCAGCAAAAGATTGATGCAATTAAAGAACATCTTGGTGTTGATGTCCCCGATAACGTGGATATATTACCCCCCAGGCATCACGAACAAAGGGTGTGGCACGGGGAAAAGGTTGATCAACGTATCGGAGAAGGTGCAATCGAATAGCAAAAAACCGAAAAGCAAATGTGCAAAGTGTGGACAGTGTACCGCGCATGACTCCTGCAATTACCCCAACATTTAAGCGAATGAAGTTGGTAGCGTAATTAATTCGCTATAGATATTAGAATTGACAGGTCATAAGTTGTAGTTGTCTTCGTTAAGAAAATTTACTTTAATTTCATGTTTGATTTGTTTTGAGGCATTAATTTTATATCTTATTAAATAAGCTCGTTTCAATTTTAAAATCATAGTTTTTATTGACAACGGTTAATTTCATATCATGGTCATGTTGTTCTTTATACCTTCATCTTCATCTGGTTCGCAGAGTTAATTATATAGATGTACTTGTTCTAAAATTAGCGGAACAGGTCCACCTAACATATTTTAGGATTATTGTTTGATATGTCAATTTTTTATTAAGGCTACTGCCATTAAACCAATTGTTCCCAATGTGGGGTTGTTTGATTGGTTGTTTCATAAAGGTTCATGATCTTCATATCTGATAAGGTGTTCTTCATGATCTTCAGAATCTTCTTCTTTTTAATATGACACAATTATTCTTTTTCGTTATACATTCATCATACATATTAAAACTAAATCATGCATGCACAAAAAGGGGGGGGGGGGGGGGGGGGGGGGGGGGGGGTCATATCATTGGATAGGGGTAGGGGTGGGGGTCTTATCATAAAAAAGAGAGAAATACAAAAAGGAATCTTTTCTCCCAACTACTATCTATAAATCCATACACCACCCTTAACACCCTAATCACACCTGACAGCTCCCCCTCTCCCAAACGTATTGCCATCTATAACCAAACTAATGTGGTAGTATGTGCATTATGTTTCATGATTGTTCACTCCTACCATTGTGCATATTCACATGGTAGAATATTTTGTTAACTCTATCATATCTATTTTTGTTTTTCAAGTACATGGCAGATCATAACCAACACCAAAATGGGGTAAACCCTATTGCTAACCATTCCAACCAGGTGGTTGTAATCGATGCCCTCATCCGTGAAAACAAGAGGCTACTGACTGAAAGCAAGAGGTTACTGACTGAGCTTCGATCTCTACAGGCGACACATAAAGATATCGTCGAGGAGTTGGAGTAGACAAAAGCGATTCTCGAATAGGAGGGAGCAAAGAGGGATGACTTCAAGGAGAAGAACATGGCATTACAAGAAGATCCGTGGAAGTCCAACCTTGACTTCGCGGTCCGCAATACGAAGTACAATCAACTTCTTCGGGACTGTACTTGTCGGCCACCCTGTTAATCTTTAAGAGATGCTCATGGTGTTCTAAACCTTAGTTATGTATGTGTCAATTTATTTTTGTATTCGTGACGTTATCACGAAGTGTCTTTTGTTTTGGAATAGATAAGTGGGTAAGCATAATGAGATCGATGTTTTGCATATGTGTTCACTTGTGATACATCAAGAATTCTAAACCCCATATAATGAACCAAATTGCATACAACATATTAATGAATGAACACGTTCGGGAAATGAACAATCTCGTCAAATTATATGTCATTCGTTATATATTATTTATGGTAGAACAAGGTTGAGTAATGAACCATCATGAAACATGTTATGTATGAACAACAATCGTCCAAGTTAATGTGCCTCTGATCATATGCAAACCTGAAACTCATGAACTAACACCTTACTGTTCACATGAATCATGAATATGTTTTTGTTCATATGGCCTACGGTCAAGTGATGAACAACCATGAAACCTTTTGCATGAACACAAAAGAACGTGTTCATGTCCTACTGATGTCATGAAACATGCAATCAGTTAACTGCCACCATCCATGCTTAAATGTTTTCATGTGAACTTTCAACCATGATTGGGTCATGAATAGTGAACTAGAAAGCAATCCAATTCGAAAAAAAAACTAATCTGCAGTTACTAACCAACTTCAAAATACAAAATCTATCAACCATCCAATGTCATAATTCAGGTAGTTTCAAGAACTTCACACTGTGAAATATAGCCAATTGAGTTTCGAGTGAAAACTGTTGGGTATCTGATTCAAAGGATCGACAGATTATACCCAAATATAACGACAAGACAAGAAAGCTTAACTCACACTTGGGGCAATTTTCTGTGTTTTTATTCTCTGAACTCAAAGCAGGAGATTACAACAATGAAAACTCAAAGGAAAATGCATTACTTAAATACTTAACTTAAAAAATAACAAACTAGCTAAAACGTGGTGGGAAAACGGTAACATGCTCCATGTTCTCGAGGTTATTTGCCAACTACCCAAAACACTCGGTCAATCCTTGACCATTTAGAATTATGGTCAATAATCTCCTCCCCTAATTCTAATTGCTTCCCTCCAGATTTTTCAAACCAAGCAAGCTCCTCATCTTCACATGCATGACCCGATGCAACGCTTTAGTCAACGCATCTGCACGTTGTTCTTCACCGCTAACATGCTCCACATTAATCATTTTCTTCTCAACGCACTCCCTTATGAAGTGATACTTCGTGTCGATATGCTTGCTTCGACCATGAAATACCGGATTTTTCATCAATGTTATGGCTGATTTGTTGTCAACATACAACTTAACACACGCTGCCTTCCAACCAGTTAAGTCCGACAACAAATTTCTCAACCACACAACTTGGCACGCCGCTGCTGTTGCAGCCATAAATTCTGCTTCACATAAGGATAGAGCGAATGTGTTTTGCTTCTGCGATGTCCAAGTGATCGGATTGTTGGAGAGGTCAAATATTGTACTGGTGGTACCCCTCCCATCATCCAGATCCATCCCATGACTGCTGTCACTGTATCCAATCAGTTGTCCATCGCCTCCCTTTTCATACAGTAACCCAAAGTTCAGCGTTCCTTTTACACATCTGTTAGCTTAAATTAGCCCCAATTGAATTGAATGTTTTATAAAGAAATTGTATGTTGGGCTTTTAAATTAGTTGTATAGGCTTGAGCCTTTTCATTGTAAATGGGCCCTATATAAAGGTGCCCATGACTCATTTTCTCATTAGGTTTTGGAGAGAATACACTTTACACACATAGACTAGGTGAATTTCATGAGAGTCGTTTAAATGTTTTAGTGTGGTGTTCTTCCAATATCCCCTCCATTGTTCATCAATCAAAGTATATGAGATGAGTTTATGATGATTCTTCTTCTTTATTTCTCTCTTATATGTATATTTTATGGAGTTCTTCAATTGTTTCCTTGTAATGGGATCTAACAATTGGTATCAGAGCCAAATGAATAAACTCTTCTTCATTTCGGTCATCTATGGCAACAATTGAATATTAGATGATTATTTTGTTGTTTTGGTGCTTTGATTGGTTAAATCACATGAGCCTAAACACAAATATCATGGTCTATTTTCTGTTTTGTGCTTGTTTGAGATTCATTTTTTGATTTAGATGAGATTTGGATGAACTTTGATGTAGATTTTTTTTGATTTCTCACAAAATCTGAATTCTGCACACCACATGTTTGATGAAATGCCTATGAGAAGATTTGATTCTGTTTGGATTAAATCTGGTCATATTTGCTACATGTGTGTGTTTTGACCCTTTCTCATTCATTGGTCTAACATTTGATAAGCACTAAGTAGATGGTTGATCTATGATCCCATCCTTGTGTGTGCTTTAGTCCATAGCAATTTTTACATCTCGGTAGTAAGGTTGTTGATCATTAGATCCGATCTTTATCTTAATCTGAGATTGGACTCTCGTTTTATTCAGATTTTGGTTTTTGAAATTTTTAGGTTTTTTGTGGATTGGCAGATTAGTGACCTTTGGTTTGATGTTGCTATATATGCTCGATCAAACCAGTTGTTGTTCATGTTGTTTATGTTGGTCCAGATCAAATGATAAGCTTACTATGTTTGATTATAGATGTGTGCATAATGATGGAACAGATTAAAAGATATTAAATATGTGATGTTTGGTACTACATACTCATGTTGATTTCGTGCAGCAACATGTTTGACACAACCTTGATATGAACGGTTTGATTAAGAAACTATCGAGATCTCACAGATTGGGGAAATTGATCAATGATGAGGCTTTCCAGATCCAGATTTCAGTCTATGTTCTTCTAAAATCAGACTTGACAACATGATATAGAATTCAAAGTGCAGAATGCTACTGTGATTGAAAATCTGCAGGTTATGATGCTAATTTGTCCAGCAGATTCGGAAAATGCAAATATGTTGTATACATGTTGAATTCGATCGAGGCATGGTGTATTTGCTAATATGAAAATGGAGCAGATTAAGGGGGTGTTTGGGATTGCTTATTTATTTGGAAAAGTGCTTATTTGGAAAAGTGCTTATCAGCTTATGTGATGCCAAATCGGAGTTTTTTAAAAAGTGTTTGGATTAGCTTATTGTGGTACCAAAACGTAATAAGCTAATAAGTTGTTATTTAAAGGTGTTTGGGATTGCTTATACATATAAAAGAACCAAAAAAGTCATAAGCACTTTTGAAATAAGTCATAAGTTACAACAAAATGACTTATCAAAAATGGTTTTTCAGCGGTTTGGCATAGCTATAAGCTGTTTTCTTTTTGTTCCATCCAAACACTCAAAATAGCTTATCTGCGGTGCCAAATCGCAATAAGCTAAAAAGCCCTTCAAATAAGCAATCCCAAACACCCCCTAAAACCATTGCTAGAAATCTGTCCATATGCTTAATGATTTCGAAATGCGCATACAAAGATATGTCCTTATGCATACTGATTTCAGTAGTTGTTTCAGAGTTATTGGACAACATTCAGATTTCGATGTGTAGATAGAGAGGCGTGTCCATGCAGCAGCAAAAGACCATTTGAAAATATGCAGATTCAAGGCTGCAAAAGCTATTGATAGTGGTCGAAGAATTAATTCAGAAGTTTGTTGTTGTTGATCCAGAGTTTTGACGGATTGTCCATTGTGTTTACAAAACTTAACTGCACAATGCAACTGTTGTGACTGGTGAAATTTCAAAAACAACAGGACTGTTTATCAGTTATGGATAGTGTACAACCCAGATTTTGGAAAGTAACAAGTGTTCCTGTTGATCCAGAGTTGATTGTTACTGTTGATCATGTTGAATTCGAGATATGCAGAATCAAGTATAAGAAACTGTTGAAGTATCATCCTTCTGTTGCCAAATCATAGGTTCTTAGAGCTATTATGAATAGTTTTCCTCTGGAAATATCAACCACAGGTCGTGGTTCTTCTGGTATTGAATTGACAGCTGCTGTCATTCATGTTGAGTCCATAATTCAAAAGATCAGACTCCGAAATCTGTGCAGATTATGAAGTTGTGGTGTTTTCAGATTATGAACGTGCGGATTTGTAAAAGGATTGATTTCTGCAGATTTTCGTTTGTCATGTATAGATCGATTCTAGCAGCAGAAAATTGTCCTTGTATGCAGAATTCGAAGTGCAGCAGAATGTGAGACATGTTCATGCTAATTCAGACTTGAAGTGAGCCTACAGAGATTTGTTTATGTTGATCCATATGTTTCAGACTTTGATCAAGACAATCAGAGTTGATCCAGGCACACTTTCAGAGTTCGAATAACTCTTCAAGATTTCCAGATTTGAATCTTTGCAGTTTCAGAATTTTGAAGAATGTATATGGTCTTTCCAGATTTCTGTTCCAATGCAATCAGAGTTATGTACATATAAAGAGTCTGAGGACGATTATGTGCTGCCAAGGACTGTCAAGCAGGTTGATTAGTGCAGTAACAGTTAAAATTTTGAATCTCCATCAGAATGCTATTTTGAAGGGTTGTTGTCAACATTCTTTTTGCAAATCTGAAGTGTGCAGCAGGATTTGCTGCTGTTGGTTTGAGAATATTTTCTGTTGCTGAGTTTAAAGCAGAAAGTTGTTGCTCTTCTATTGAAAACAGAAACTTTATCTTGCTTTGTTCAAAAACAAAAGTTCCAGCTATTTGATTTCAGAAGCATGCTAATCATGGACAAAAGCAGCAGCCTGTTGTACCACAATCATAACAACCTCTGATTCAGCACCATCAACAATCAGTCCTAAGACAATAAAGACAGCAGCAACAGCAGACTCGATGACTGACATGTTCTTGTTGTTTGTGGTTATGGAAATACAGATTTTTGAAAGTTGTGGGGCAGATTGTTCATATTCATGTCCGAAGAAAATTTATGTATTTGTTGTCATGTTCAATTTTAGAGAATTTTACAGCTCATACAAAATTTTGAAGAGTGCATACAGAGGCTTGTTTATGTTGATTCAGACTACTGCTGTCCATGTTGATCATGTGTTAGAAATCTGTAGAAGATGTGAATACAGAAGTGCTGCAAAATTCAATCTTATGTTGTCAAAGGCTATCCAAAATTTGATTAGAAGTTACGTTTAAGAGATCAGATTTTTTGGCAGCATATGTAGAATTTGAACAATTTCAGATCTGTGCATATCAAAATAGCAGCAGTAGATTCGAGCTGATTTCAGATTATTGTTGCTCGTTCAAAAATTTATAGTCCAACATATGCAGATTCAGATCTCCAAAACAGAAGATCTCAAGTTGCTGCTGATTTGTTCCAGAACAGAAACTTCAAGAAATGCAGCAGCAGGTCGTGAGCCATAAAGGGTTGTGTTGTTTTTAAAACTCGTTGTTTCAGACCTTGATCGTGATCATTTTCTCTTGAGCAGACCTGTGCATCAGTTTGATCTTCTCACTTATCCAGAAATCTGAGCTCATAATTTGGCCATATGCAAGTTGTTTTGAGATGTTTGTTGTTGGTGTGTAAAATTTGAGAACAAGAGCAGACTCTGCATATCAAAACAATTTGTTTTTGTCCATTCGAAGTGGACAAAAGGATGTTGTGCAGAGCCTCTGGAGGTCTGTCCAGAAGCTCTGTGGCAGATTACAGAGAGTTGTTGTCCATGTATTTATGTGTTCGAAAAGAGCCTACACAGTTCTTTCGACCTCAATCAGCTTATTCAGAGTTTGTGTCATGATTATTGAGAAGTTTGATGCAAATGCATCTGTTAGTTTACGTTTCTGCAAATTCTGTCCACGATGGTTGATCATGGGGCTGTCAAAAATATTGATCATAAGGTTGTTGCTATACAGAGGCAAATCGCAGAGCCTCTGTGAAGATGTTCAGAGACTTGTGCAAAACTCAATCAGAGATTCGTCCAGAGCTTGATAGTAGGCTATCCAGAGTTCGATCTATAAAGTTTGTTACCTGCAAAGGTATTGTCAAAATGTGCAGAAGACCTCTATTCATTTAATCCGAGGCTTTCCAAAGAATTGTTATGCAGACAATGCAACAGAGGTGGATAAAGGATGTGCAGAAGCCGTCCACATATGCTCTTATTCAAGCGTAGAGGCTGTCATGCGCAGAGGCATGCACAGAAGACCTGTGTGCACGCGCAGAAGTTCAGAGGCAGAAGATGTACGCATCAGAAGTTTCATAAAGCCTCTGTAAGGTTGTCTAAAGCGTGCAATTCAAAGGGTTGTTGGTGTAGAGCTTCTATAAAGCAACACAGAAGCATCAACAGAGGCTCTGTGACCAAAACCACAGAAGAGAAGCGACCAGAGGCGAGGATCAGAGGTAGACCTAAGCACGCATATCATACGTCGATGGTCCAGATGTCGAAATGAAACAACAGCCCGAAGCCCGAATTTCTTTGATTTTCTTACCGCTTTGAGCTGTTTCAGAAACACGCGCACAAATTTTTACTCGAAGCTCTGATTTACATGAGTCTAGTTGCGTTGGATTTCTAAAACACAGACGTACGACTTTGATGTTTTGAGTTTTCTCAAATTCTGTGAGCTGATATGCCAGAATCTGTTTCAAAGTCTGCGTTAGGGTGCTGGACCGAAAGCATCGCATTTCACTCGTGCTCTTTCCGCTTTCAAGAAAGGTGTTCTTTCGATGGTTCTTCATGGATTCAAGCTACGTTTGTGACATATTGCATGTCAATCCCTCCTCTGATTTTCAAGTTTAAGCCTCGGTGTTGAACGCTTACTCAATGGGATTTTAAGAGTCGAATTTTATGTTTTGACGACTATTCTGCGCAGCTGAGGGAAAACTTGCATAACTCACTCATTTTTAATCCAAAATTGATGAATCAAAGCTCGTTAGAAAGCTAAGAGGCTGGAGTTCAATGTGCATGTCTTATGTTTTCTCTGAATCAGGTTCCTTGATGGTCAAAAACAGCGGTGAAGTTGAGTCATGAAAGCTGGACAAAAAGGGGTAAATTGTCTCGGTCTTTCAAGAATATAAGCCTACATTTGAGGGGGAGCTTGTGATGCTTTGAAGACTCGAAGAATGGAACACCAAAGTTTCTAAAGAAATCAAGGGGGAGACTATATGATGATGTTTTCTTTATAAAACATTATGGGAGATTGTTAGCTTAAATTAGCCCCAATTTAATTGAATGTTTTATAAAGAAATTGTATGTTGGTCTTTTAAATTAGTTGTATGGGCTTGAGCCTTTTCATTGTAAATGGGTCTTATATAAACGTGCCCATGGCTCATTTTCTTATTAGGTTTTGGAGATAATACACTTTACACACATAGACTAGGTGAATTTCATGAGAGTCGTTTAAATGTTTTAGTGTGGTGTTCTTCCAATATCCCATCCATTGTTAATTAATCAAAGCATATGAGATGAGTTTATGATGATTCTTCTTCTTTATTTCTCTCTTATATGTATATTTTATGGAGTTCTTAAATTGTTTCCTTGTAATGGGATCTAACATTAATATCGGAGTATGTGCTTCACCGCCTTCAAATGGCTTTCCTTTGGTGCATTCATGTATCGGCTAAGAATTCCAACCGGATAGGCAAGGTCCGGTCTAGTGTGGATCAAATACCTCAACCACCCGATGAGCAGACGGTATTCAGTAGCATTCACCGACGTCCCATTTTTATCCTTCGACAAGCTTAACTTTGATTCCATTGGGGTTTTTGACGAGTTGCAGTCTATCATCCCTACCAACTGTAGGATTTTCTTTGCATATCCACTCTGGATCAACTCGATTCCCTTCCGATGTTGTTGTACCTCTATCCCCAAATAGTATGTCAAGCTTCCCAAATCACTCATTTCAAAGACTTGTTGCATCTGTTTTTTGAACTTGATCACCTGATCATTACTCAACCCTGTCACGATCAAATCGTCCACGTATACACCAACTATGAGAATAGCCTTGTGGCTGTGGAGCTTGTATACTGCTTTCTCATGAGAGCACCTTTGAAAATCCAAATCCTTGATTGATTTGTCTAGCTTTTCATTCCAAGCTTGTGGTGCTTGGCGTAAACCATATAAGGCTTTGTGCAAACGATAGACCATATGCTCCTTTCCTTTAACCATAAATCCATCAGGTTGCGATACATAAACCTCTTTACGTAACTCCCAGTTCAAGAATGTTGATTTCACGTCAAGATGATGAACACGCCATTCATTCATCGTTGCTAGTGCCAATATCAGTCGTATAGTCTCCATCCTTGCCACGGGGGCGAAGACCTCTTCAAAATCCACACCTTTCTGTTGGACATAGCCCTTGACTACAAACCGGGCTTTGTACTTAACCACGTTCCCATCAGCATCTCTTTTAACCTTGAAGACCCACTTCAATCCAATCAGTTTTTGACCCGAAGGTAAATTCGTTAGTTTCCAGGTGCGATTCTTTTCAATCGATTCAATTTCCTTCCTCATAGTCTCCTTCCAAGAATTATCATTTTCTGCTTCTGCATAGGTCACTGGTTCATCTCCAACCAGCAGCAATTCATCAGCTTCTATGGGCTCTGTTTGAGCATAAATTTCACTCAATCGTCTAAACCCTCGAACAGGAGTATCATCATAGGTTGAGGGGCACACATAATCATTATCTCCAGAAGCTCCGATCGATGTACTTCCTGTGAAAGAAGTTGAACCCAATGAAGGGGGTGTTTCACCTTGCGCCATCGGTGAGCTGATCAAAGAAGGAGAGTCTTCCAGATTAGTTTGGAGAATTGGATCTCCGCTGGTTTCGTTGAGAACAGGTTGTTCATGAGTTTCTCCATTGGGTGATGTGCTAGCTTGTACGTTGAACCACCATGGGCTTGTTGTAGACTTATTTTCGTGAGTCACAACCCAACTCCACTTAGCTTTCTCATGGAATACCACATCACGGGCCACATGTAATCTGTTTTGCTTAGGGTCATACAACTGATAAGCTTTGTTGCCTGGTTCCACACCTAGATGAACCAACGGTATGCTCCTGTCACTGAGCTTTGTGATCTGATCAGCTGATCTCTTCGCATAGGCAACACAACCGAAAACCTGCAAGTTTTCGAGTCTAAGTTTCGAACCTTTCAGCCCTTCATGCGGTGTCATTCCTTTCACTCCTTTTGTCGGGAGTCGATTTAGAACGTACACGGCGTGTCTAACAGCCTCACCCCAAAATTTATCAGGTACCCTGGTTGTTTTCAAAAGAGATCTCGTGGCTTCAAGTATGCTCCTATTACGTCGTTCCGCCACACCATTTTGTTGGGGTGAATATGGTGCTGTAAGTTGTCTCTTAATGCCTTCATGTTCACAAAAACAACCAAATTCTTTGGAGGTGAACTCCCACCCACGGTCAGTACGCAACCCTTCCACTTTATGTGGAATTTCCATCTCAACTTGATGTTTAAATTTCTGGAAATTAATGAATGCTTCATCCTTGGTTTTCAGCATGTAAACCCACATGTATCGGCTATAGTCGTCTATAATTAACAAGAAATAACGGTTACCTGCCATGGTTGACGAGGAAATAGGGCCACAGAGATCAGCGTGTACTAACTCGAGGGGTCGTTTTGCACGCCACTATGCTTCTTTCGGGAAGGGTTGTCTAGGTTTGTTTCGCTACCAGGAAGCCCTCACAGATTTGGGTAGGATGTGAAATTTTTGGAACACCTCTTACCATCTCCTTTTGCACCATAGACTCGATGACCCGAAAGTTCACATGAGCCAATCTAGCGTGCCACTTCCACGCCTCTTCGTCAAGGCTTCCCATCAAACACACTGGTTGAGAGATTCGAAGATCTATCTTGTACAATCGCTTTCTGGATCGTTCCACCTTCATGACCAACCGTCCGCCCTCATCATGAATTCTCAAAAATTGGTGCAGCATTTCAACTTTGTAACCGATCTCGGTCAGTTTCCCAAGACTCTATATATTACTATGCAAGGTTGGTATGTAGTATACCTCTGAAACAAGTTGTCGTTCGCCATTTTTACATTCAAGCAGAACTAAACTTTTTCCTGCGATCTCCACCTTCGAGCCATCACCAAAACGCACTGTCCCGGTGATATTCTCATCAAGTTCTGTGAAAAAGTCTCTCGTTCCAGATATATGGTTGCTTTCTCTGTTGTCAAGGTACCATACATCCTCCCCGTTTTCATTCTCTGCCCCGTTTTTTTTTCGGAAAAACTTTTCCTTCATTCAGCAACACTAGGGACTCACTTTCTTCACCACAAACAGTCAGCATCAACGCCGACTCTTCTTCTTGCAATTGGATCAGATTTGCCTCATCTCCGTTCTCGTTTGGGGCCTTGCACTCATATGCATAGTGCTCGTATCTGTTGCAGTTAAAGCACTTAATGTGCCTTTTATCCCTTGGTTTGTTGTTGCCATTTCCTGCTTCTCGGTGTACTTGGTAGCCACCCCGACCACCTTTCCCTCGGCCTCGGCCACGACCTCCATTTCGTCCACCTCTATCGTTTGATCCTCGACCCCGTCCCCCCGAAGTAGACGCACCTCCTGAGCCCTTTTGAAGTGATTGGCCCTCCGTTTTAGTAAGAAGCAAACTAGTTTCCCCACTAGAGTTTCCATTGCGTAACTTCAACCTATCTTCGTAGGCCTTTAAACGACCAACCGCTTCCTCGAAGGGGCATGGAATTGATGTCGGAATATTGCTCAATATAGGCTACAAGTTGCAGTACCTGTCGAGGACCGAATCAAGCAGCTTCCTCACCAATACCTCATCCTCGATTTTCCGAGGCTGTTGTATTTTGAAACCATCCCACTCAATTTTCCAGTGAAGTCATCAATGGTCTCCCCATCCTTCATCCGAAGTGCCTCAAACTCAGTTTTGAGTGTTTGCAATCTCGCCTTCTGAACCCTTTCTGCCCCGAGATATCGCGTCTTCAAAGAGTCCCATATCTCCTGTGTCGTCTTCTTCTTGGCTACTTGTAAAAGAATGTCCTTCGGCAATGCTTGAAAGATGAAAGCCCTCGCCGACTTGTTCTTCTTCTCGTCCACCACCACACCGGTCGGTGGCTCAATGGATTCCCATAACCCCTGGGCATCCATGACTTCTTCCATCCTGATTGCCCACGTTATATAGTTTGAAGACAGGAGCATCGGACATTGGAACGGCACGCCGCCGCCTTCTTTTCCTTGGGTGACGATAGACATGTTTTCAAGCCGAAGATATTTGGGCATAAGCGGTAGCTCTGATACCAAGTGTTGGGTATCTGATTCAAAGGATTGACAAATTATACCCAAATATAACGACAAGACAAGAAAGCTTAACTCACACATGGGGTAATTTTCTGTGTTTTTATTCTCTGAACTCAAAGCAGGAGATTACATCAATCAAAACTCAAAGGAAAATGCATTATGTCGGTCCACACAATACTTATCAAGTTTATAGATTAACAACACAATAAGATTACCAACCTGTATTGATTATAACAAATGGTTACAGGATTGATCGATTCAAGCTATTTTGTGTTCTCTCTGATTTACACTTTTTAGTGTGTGTTTGTATGTGTCGATTATGATGTATGAGAGTTGTTGAGAGACACAACTAATATCTGATCTAAAGTGTGTCTAACACACTACCATAATATCTAGATTTAATATCTAGATATTATTTCTAACTAAAAAATAAAACTAACTAAACTAAAATATAACTAAGTTAACTAATATCTAACAAACTAGATATTAACTTAACTAATGAAATAACAAACAATTACATTGACATTTATTACAAACGACATAGACTTTAATATCGAGAGTCGACGTTTCGGCTTTAGCTTCATATTGCGATCTTCAGTTTGGATGATCTTGAATCCAATGAGACTGTGTCTTAACAATCTCCCCCTTTGGATCAAGATCATTACGAAAATGATTTTAGCAATTCAGTCTTCTTGTTCAAGTTCAGAAGATGCAATCTCTTTCTCTAGCTCTGAAATCAGCATGTCTTCAGAATACTTGCTTTTGAAGAGTTCAATCTTTGACGTGATTCTTGAAACATGTGATCTTTGCCATTTCTTGTGTAGTCATTCTCCCCCTTTTTGATGTTAAGTGCAACGACTTCATCAAAACTTTGAGTAAGAAATGTCCGTCAGTTAGAGCCTCTGATTCCTCAATTCATAAGATATTCATCCAGATCTTGTCAAATCCAGACAAAATAGTCGTGTAACACCTGAATCAACTAATGAATCAGTTAACATGTCTGTCAGTAACACTAAGTCACTGTGTGTAACAAATACACATCGGAAAGGAGTTGTTTGATATTGACTCTCCCAGGGCTTCCATTTAATCATCGAAACACCACAAAGGTTATTTCTATAAACGTTATGACAAAGAAACTAATTCCTTGTGTGTTCGTGCTTGTGTTTGAAAGAATTAAGCACTGATGATTGCTTATAGGCTTAAAATTTGTGTAAACCACTGAGACAACAGTAAGTTAAACACAGACTCATTGTGCATGATTGAAGTGCGAAGGTGGGGCAGACTTCCTTCTTTTCAATATCCAGATTTTCCAAATGAAAATCAGATAGCATATGTGCTGCATCCCCATTGAAAATGTGAAACACTTTCTTGTTGAGAAGAAAATGAGTAGTTGGTGAGGTTTGATCAAGAGTTGGCATGGGCTAGTTGCCTGTTTCAATAATGATCACCAAAGAATTGTGAATCACTAGAATGGTAGCTACCCGGCTCATAAAAAGTTGGTGCAGAGTTGTGATATTCTTTTAACTCTGTTCTCACACGCTCTTTCTTTTAAACGTTTTGCTTTCTCTAATCACACTCATTTCTTTTCGCTTTGCACACTCAATAACTAAGGATTAACTTCTTGGGTAGAAATCACTGGTTAAGGTGATTCCATTGAAGTTGTGTTAATTCTTAGCACAATGATTCTTTGTTTTCCTATGATGCATGAGATGCTCAGATTGGTTTAACTATTTCAGTTAAAGCACAATATTGATCATGAAAACATTTAAAATACACTCCCAAAATATAAAATGTGTTGAAAAATCGGGAAGTGTTTTGAATATTAAAAACAATGTTTTCCAATGATTGAAAGTTGTCCTTCTTTCAACCATATATGAGATGAAGATATAGAATTATACCTCTACGTACGATCTTCCATCTCATGAAGCTAAGCTTTAAGTCATAAACATATGAACGTGTAAGCCTCTCTCAAAAATTCTGCAAAAGTCTTATGTCAAGTCAAAGTAAATTTATTCACTTAAATTGAAAAGACAAAAAGCAGTAAAACTTTTTAAGGTACGAGTTCTGATCAGAAATAATCAGAAGTCATATCCGTACTCCCCTTTGTTGTGAAGAGCTCCCCCTAAATTCTTGCATTCAAAAAAAAATTTGGCATTAAAAGGTACATGCAAAATTTTATGAGCTCCCCCTCGAAGTAATATTGACCACTTGTCAATTTCTTCTCATTTTCCCCCTTGGATCATGAACAGTATATAGAAGTGCAGATATCAATCAGAGTTAAGAATGAAGAAATGATGAAAAGTATACAATTAGAAAACGTTGATAGGTAACTACTGATTAAAACTTAAGATTTAGCATACCAAGCTTAGAGACAAGAAAGTTGAACCTCTTTTCGTCTAAAGGTTTGGTAAACAAATCGGCAAGTTGATAATCAGTTTTTACAAAGAAAAGTTCAATTGTTCCTTTTTCAACATGATCTTTAATAAAATGATACCTGACGTCTATGTGCTTGGTCTTGGTGTGTTGAACGGGATTCGCTGATATTACGATGGCGATCTTGGAGTCACGGTATATCGGGATCTTGTTGACGTGGAAATCGTAGTCGCGCAATTGAGTTCTCATTCATAAGACCTGAGAACAGCAGCTAGCAGCAGCTACATATTCTGCTTCGGCCGTGAAGGTTGAAACACAAAGTTGCTTCTTCGATGCCCAACTTACTAGTTTGTCACCGAGGAACTGTACATGTCCCGATGTGCTCTTCCTGTCTAACATACAACCTGCATGATCTGCATCTGTGTAGGTTGTTAGTTCAAAACTAGTATCTTTAGGATACCACAGACCAAGATCTACAGTGCCCTTTAGATACCTAAATATGCGCTTCACAGCAGACATATGGATTTCTTTAGGATTTGCCTGATATCTTGCACATAAGCATGTTGAGAACATTATATCTGGCCTACTAGAAGTAAGATACATTAAAGAACCTATCATCTCTCGATAAGTCCTAACATCAACATTGTTTCCCGAAGGATCGGTGCCAATCTTAGTACATGGTGCCATTAGGGTACCAATCGGTTTTGAATTTTCCATTTTGAACTTCCGAAGAATTTCAAGAATGTATTTTGATTGATTGATAAAAATACCCATAGAAAACTGTTTGACTTGCAATCCGAGAAAGAAATTCATCTCTCCCATCATGTTCATCTGAAATCTAGACACCATAAGGTTTGCAAAATTCTTACAATACTTAGTATTTGTAGAGCCAAAGATAATATCATCTACATAGATTTGAATTAAAATGATATCGCCTTTTTCCTTTTTGATAAACAAAGTGGTATCCACCGTACCTTTTGAAAACCCAGACTTGACTAGAAAAGTGGAAAGGACATCATACCAGGCTCGAGGTGCTTGTTTCAGACCGTAGAGTGCTTTGTCGAGAATGTAAACGTGATTCGGCTTATCTTGATTGACAAAACCCTCTGGTTGAGAGACGTAGACTTCCTCCTTCAGAATTCCATTGAGGAATGTTGTCTTCACGTCCATTTGAAAGACCGTGAAGTTCTTGTGGGCTGCGTAGGCTAGAAACATTCTGATTGCCTCTAATCGCGCCACAGGAGCATATGTCTCGTCGTAGTCGATTCCTTCCTCTTGTCTGTATCCTTTGGCTACTAGTCTTGCCTTGTTTCGGATAACGGTACCATCTTCGTCTTTCTTTATCTTGAAAACCCATTTCGTACCTATTATTGTTTTACCTTGAGGTTTTGGTACGAGTCTCCAGACTTGAAGTGCGTCGAACTGATTCAGCTCTTCTTGCATTGAGATCACCCATTCTGGATCAGCAAGTGCCTCTGATACTCGTGTTGGCTCGAACTTGCTCAGAAAGGAGTCATGCATGCACACGTTCATTGATGCCGACCTAGTTTGCACCGGTTTTGATAGATCGCCAATGATCTGGCTTATCGGATGCTCTTTGGTCCATTTATGTTCATGAGGCAGTGGATTAGATGATTGTATGTCGGTTGTATCATCTACAAATCCACTTGTACCTTCTTCAGCTTGTTCAGGAGGAATGATGATTGCAGTTGAAGTGGTAGGTTCAGAAGGCTCAACAGGTACAACTTGTGTTGGCTGTAGATTGATCTGAATAGTATCTCCTACTGTTTCAGCTACTTCTGTCTCTTTATCATTTGTCACTTCTTCAACTGTTGGAGTCGGCATTTGAGTTGGAATCTCTTGTTGAATCGGGGCGTTGGATTCAATAGGAACATCTGAACTGGTTGGATGAGTAGTCGTTAAATCTTCCATCCTGTCAACCACAACAGATTTCTTTACATTAGATCCAAGAAATTCATCATAAAACAATTCAAATAATAAATCTAAATCAGATAAATGGTTAGTAGAAGTTGATGCTTCATCTGATTTATTCTGTTGAGACGTAGGTCCTGGACTGAGTTGCCCAGAAGCTAGTATTCCTGTTATAACGGGTTCTGAACTGTGTTGTTCGGAAGCCATTTCTTCATCAAACGAGACGTTGATGCTTTCAATCACCGTCTTTGACTTCTTCAGATAAACATGGAATGCAGTTGATGTCGAGGAATAACCAATGAAGATTCCTTCATCCGCCTTGGCACTGAACTTATTGAGATTCTCCCTATCATTTAGCACGAAACACTTACACCCAAATATATGAAAATATTTGATTGTAGGTGTGCGGTTGTTGATTAAAGCATAAGGAGTCTTCTTGAATCTGCGATGTATCATGGAGCGATTCTGTGTATAGCACGCGGTCGATACAGCTTCAGCCCACAAAAATAGAGGTAAGTCTGATTGACTTAGCATAGTACGAGCAGCCTCAACTAGCGTACGATTTCTTCTTTCGACCACTCCATTTTGTTGAGGCGTACGAGCAACAGAGTATTAATGTGAAATCCCGACAGATTCGAGATATTCTTCAACTTTATTGTTCTTGAACTCTGTGCCGTTGTCTGTTCTTAGAAACATGACCGGTTTTTGCAGATTCACCTGGGTCGTCTTTAGGAATGTGATGAGAACATCTGGTGTCTCATCCTTTGAACGTAGAAACTTGACCCATGTGTATCGCGAGTAATCATCCACGATCACGAGTATGTACTTCTTTCCGCCTAGACTTTGAGTTCGCATCGGACCGCATAAGTCCATATGCAATAACTCTAATGGAGCGCTTGTACTTGGTTCAGGCTTTGGTTTATCAGGTGCCCTATTCATCTTGCCCTTTTCACATGCTGCACAAAGATGTTCTATTTCATATTTGAGCTCTGGAAGTCCTTTGACGAGCTTTCCACTGACCAGATTGTTGATGTACCTGAAGTTGAGGTGAGAGATCCTTCGATGCCATAACCAACTTTGTTGCATCGAGGCTTTCGTCAGTAGACAAACTTGCTTGTCAGTCTGGACATTTGATAAATTGATTGTGTAGAGGTCTGATTCTCGAGTACCGACCAAGAGTTCTTCACCTTCTTCATTATGAACTAAACATCTCTTGGCTTTGAAGTTGACCTCTAAGTCTTTGTCACAGAACTGGCCTATGCTGAACAAGTTGTGTCGTAAGCCTTCTACATAGCTCACCTTCTTGATCGTGACCTTGTCATGTTGTACATCACCATATCCCATGATTGGAAAAAACTGGTCGTTGCCGAATCTGACTGTTCCGCAATATTTGTCTTTAAAATTGGACAGTATCTCTTTTTGCCCTGTCATGTGCTTGGAACATCCGTTGTCTAAGAACCATGTATGACTAGTCTGCATAAGAAAAAATTTCAAATTTAGATATTCATACGACAACATTGGAATTAAACACTTTGATCATCGAAGTGCGGGTCTTGAACTGATTTGTTCAAAAGCCTATTTTGACTTTGATGTTCGGGTTTTGAACTGCATTATCCAAAAACCTATTTTGACATTGAAGAACGAGTCCTGATCTGAACATAATCAGAAGTCGATTTCTCTTTAAGCTTTGTGTGCCTGCAACACAGATTTAGCCTTAGGTACCCACTGGAATTTAGGTCCTTCTGTGTTAGCACAAGATTTTGGTACCCATTTCAAATTGGGTCCTTTTTTCTTTTGAAATGAATTTAAAGAATTAGTATGAGATGAATGCACATGATAATTGCCAAACCAATCTCCAGAAGCTTGACAAGAGATAGAAACATGTTTATCATAAAAAGAAGACTTTCTAGCAGATAAAGATAACTGAAATAATTGCTTCATTGTATATTGTTTACGAGAAACAGCAAGTTTTGAGTTAAAACAACAATACCAGCAATTAAAACGTCTTTACTAAGCGAAGTCTTATTACAATTAAAATTACTAAACGATAGAACGGTCTTCTCAAGCTTCTGTTTGGGTTGCCATTGAGAATTTACTTCTGGCCTTTGCTTGCTCAGATCTGAAACATGTGAAACTCGTGAGTTAGACCTTTTAGCAACAAGCGATTGCTTCTTCTTAGAATTACCAGTAGTGTTCGGTTTCTATGAATGCTGAGATATATTCTTACCTTTATCATTGTTAGCTTTCACATAGACTGAGTTATCAACTTTCGTTGATTTTGCACTGTTCACAGGCATACTGGTTTTTCCCAAATATTTCTTAACACAAGATGAATGGTTAGGAAGCTTTGCATTAAAGTCAAATTGTTCAAAACAACCATCTAAACCACCGTTAGAGTTCAGAAAATCAAGCTCTTTATTTACTAAAACAAACATATCTTCAGAGTTTGAAGCTTTTGAAAGAACATAATTTGAAAACACAGTTGAAAAAACGTTTTGTTCAATATTCATCAAAAGTCTTTCATCTGATAAAGAATTCTCGAGTTCAGAAATTTTACTTTCTAAAACGAGAGGAGGGACATATAGTTTACCTTGAATAGGCTTCGCCTCCATTTCTTTTTCAGAATAACTTTGAAAGAAATCACTTGAAAGAGTTTTCTTCTTTTGATATATTGGATTTTCATCATAACTATTATTCAGTTTCGCATAATAAAATGGAAGATGAACATTAGATGAGTCCAAAAAGTTTTAAACTTTTGATATAAACTTTTAAACTATTATTCAGTTTCGCATAATAAACTTTTGATATATTGTCTTCATCCTTTTCAGATAGTTGAGTCCAAAAAGTTTTAAACTCAGGGATTCTTCGAGCTAGTTTCATAGAAAGATGATCATAAAGTGCAGGCACTTCAGACATTCCCTTTTGAAGACAGTGAGGATTCTTATAACCGATTCCCCAATTGCCTTTATTCTCTAGCGGTTTGTTAAGATGAATGGTTTGTTCACTCTGACCTAAAGAGTACAACTTCTTTTCCAAAGCATCTATTTTTTGCAATTAAAGTTTTGTTTTCTTCAACACATGAAGAATGCAATTTTGTAAGCTCATATTTATCAATCTCACTTTTTAGCAGTTTAGACTTGAGTTCAGAATTCTCTTTAAGAATTATTGTCTTTTCCTTTGCGTTGGTGTCATTATCTTTATGTAAAACCTCAACCAATACTTTCTTCTCAGCAATTTCATTGCTAAGTTTCTGTATCAATTGGTTTTTGTCAGTTATAACACCATTTTCTTGTTCAAGATTAGATTCTAACTCTTTTTGTTTTAAACTCATGGCATGCATTTTATTCATGAAATCTGAATCTGATAAATTACATACCTCCTCTTCTTCATTATCTGAATCAGCTTCAGCATTTGATTCTATCTTTCCCATCAAGCACATGTTGACGGCTTCATCTTTCTCTTCATCCTCTTCTTCCTCGTCTGAGTGATCAAGCCAATATTCATCCTCAGCCATCAGTGCCTTGCCAGCCTCCTGTTGCTTTGCAAGAAGCATCTTGTTCTTGTAGTAATCGGAGTTTCTGACTTTTGATCTACGGCAGTCCTTGGCAAAGTGACCTGTTTTGCCACAGTTGTAGCACGTTGGTGGTTCTGGCTAACTGGATCCTTCAGCTTTGAACTTTCTTTTCTCTTCAGGTTTCCTCTCCTCTGTTCTTTTCCCTTCAAATCTCTTTCCTTCATATCTACTTCCTTCAACCCTTTCCTTGTGGATGTAGTTGTTCGGACTAGAAGAATACCTGTGACTGTTTGATGTTGGCTTTTTGTAGAACCTTTTCTGAAAAGCATTTGTCAACAGAAGCATTGCTTGCTTCAGTTGGTCATTTTCATCCATGTAAGAGTTTGCATAAGCTTCATCTTCTTCTGATTCATACACAATCGTCTTGTTCTTCTTCTTTCTAACTACAAGAGCGACTGTGTCTTCAACTGTCTTTCCTCTCTGCCTCTTCTCATCTAGAATTTCATCCACCTCTTCTTCATTTTGTCTGAGGGTTTCATACACCTCATGAAGTGGAATCTCATTCAAATCTTTGATCTGCTTCATCTGCCTAGCAAATCTTTTCCATTCCGGTTGAAGAATACTTAGAAACTTGACGTTCAGCTCAATTTGAGATTTGTGGACTTTGTTCTTGCTAAGTTCGTTCAGCAAAGTCACAAACCTGTCATAGGTTTCTTCTAAAGTTTCTCCCACCCTGCCTCTAAATTCTTCATAATTATTTAGGCAGTTGGAGATTTTCAGTTGATTCCCAACCTTCGAACCCAGCATCATCTTTTCGAGTTGATCCCACATTTCTTTGCCGGAGGCTTTGTAGCTGTCAATCTTTACATAGATCTCATTTGGAATTCCTTTTAGAATGTATGACTTAGCTAATATATCGTATTTAGCTCTTCTGAGATTATCATCTTCTAGCTCATGAAACTTAAGGTCAACCTCAGTTGGCACATTTCCAACCAAGCGAGTCGTCTTAACTGGTTTCATAACCCCTTCTTCTATAGATTTCCTGATGAATTCACCCACTTCATGTCTGTCAATAAAGTTCAAAAACCGATCCTTCCACTGTTCGTATTCTCCTTTAAAAAGAACTGGTGGCTTGGTGTCAGTTCCTATTGCAAGGGCTTCTCTGGATGTCATTTTTGAAGAAAATTCTAAGTCTGGATTGGAGCAAAGAGAGGTTTTCGTATCAAGGTTTGCATGAGGAAATGAAGGTTTGCGTATCAAGTAGGTTGCGCAAATTGAGGTTTGCGTATCAAGCGGGATGCGCAAAGTGAGGTTTGCGTATCACGTTAGATGCGCAAAGTGAACTTTGCGTTTCAAGTTGGATGCGCAAAGTAGACTTGATCTTTTCGTGAAGAGATGAACACGTGTACTGAGCTTTGCATATCCTTGGGTTGCGCGAAGTGAGCTTTGCGGATCAAGAGTGTTGCGAAAACTGAGCTTTGCGTAAACAGTGTGATGCGAAAAGTAGTGTTAGTGTATGCTGTTGGATCCGACAAGTGAGGTTTGCGGATTGCTTGAGATGCGCAAAGTAGGGTTTGTGTATCAGGCGTGATGCGCAAAGTGAAGTTTGCGTATCACGTTAGATGCGCAAAGTAAGCTTTGTGTGTGTTCGTCTTCTGGTTTGCGCAAGTTCGTCTTGTACTTCGAAAATCAACTAAAAACTTGTTCCTTTGTCGATTAGCAGTACCAAATTTTACCAATAAGTCTAAAAACACTTCTATAACTGATTGCTATCACTCGATCGCAATAAAAACCACTTTTTGAAAATAAATTTGATGGCACAGTAACTTTCTGTTCTCGACTTTAGACCACTGAATCTCCAAAATGGAACTCGATTAAAGATTAAAAGTTAAATCAAACAACAACAACTCGATCTAGCATGCTAATCGATCACAACCTGATCGATTTTAACACCTAAAACACCTTAAATCTCGAAAATGATTTTTCAATAAGAACACATAGTCGTTTTCTTTAAAAACTTGATTTTGATCTTAATCAGGCTCTGATACCAATTGTCGGTCCACACAATACTTATCAAGTTTATAGATTAACAACACAATAAGATTACCAACCTGTATTGATTATAACAAATGGTTACAGGATTGATCGATTCAAGCTATTTTGTGTTCTCTCTGATTTACACCTTTTAGTGTGTGTTTGTATGTGTCGATTATGATGTATGAGAGTTGTTGAGAGACACAACTAATATCTGATCTATAGTGTGTCTAACACACTACCATAATATCTAGATTTAATATCTAGATATTATTTCTAACTAAATAATAAAACTAACTAAACTAAAATATAACTAAGTTAACTAATATCTAACAAACTAGATATTAACGTAACTAATGAAATAACAAACAATTACATTGACATTTATTACAAACGACATAGACTTTAATATCGAGAGTCGACGTTTCGGCTTTAGCTTCAGATTGCGATCTTCAGTTTGGATGATCTTGAATCCAATGATCTTCAGTTTGGATGATCTTGCAATATACCGTTGAACTTATTCAATAATGGACAACTTCCTGATGTTCACATCATTTAGCATCATCTTCGCCACGTACTTTGTGCGTAAATCTCGCAACTGCTTCTTCTACTTCGTGCTCTCCTTGTATAAACCACAGTCCCACCTTCGGACATGTCCACCCATATAAGTTTCCATGTGGCACATCAACATGACCCCACCATCTTCCATATTAACCTTTCTTTGCCATCGCATCTTCAATAGTTCTTCGTCAATTTCTTCTTATGCACTCTCAGCAGCGTGACCCTCGTTCTTCAGATGCATCACCTTCATATCTTGTTGGTGACATAATTTTCGGATTAGTACCATTGTATTTGTAATCAACATATGCTTCAACAATCATAATGTAATTTTTGTTTTAGGTATCAATGCGTAAGTCTGGTAGTCATATAAGTCGTCAACGGATCCAAGTTTATCGTAACTGTCTATGACTACTATAGATGGGTGCCTCAAATTAAACACTACCACATATGAACAAGTCTCGTCTATGACCGGGAAGAATACCTGTAAAAGTTTATTGGATCGGATATAATTTGGATTTTTAAATATACGCATTTTTAAATAATCAATTAAAACACCACACATAGAAATTTTTGTACTTACTAAATCAAGTTTCCACATACTGATGATTTCCTTGTCGCTGTTTGTAAATTGAATGATGTTCTTCCTAAAGGTTTCATACATTTGCCTCATATTCGTATGTTGATTACTTGTCAAGGGCTCCATCTGAACACATGTTATTAACATCGATTATATTCATCATTCATAAACAATAAAATACGATATATATATATATATATATATATATATGTGGGTGTTAAAAAATCATTGTGAAAAAATAGCGTCGCGGAGAGTCATCGTTCCTAAACATCTCATCATGGTTTAACACTAATGACCATCCATCGACGACCTTATTGTTAACCGGTGATTTGTCAGCTAGAATCTGCATATCTTCCCTCTTAATCATCCTTGCCATGCGGAAAATAAAAACGGTCTCCCTGCATGTTTCATTCAATGTTTGTCATATGAACACAATAAAAGAAGACACATATGAAAGCACAAACCGAAACAAGAGGCTATTGGTCACACACAAAACATTTTAATAATAAACTTACATGATTCCCCCAATCCCTTTCAATATCCAATCTTGCACCCTTCTATCATCTGATGTGATATCAAAAGATACGATCCGTTGAATGTATGGTGACCTTAATTTCTTGCCCAGTCTTGTTTGCCTCTTTTCGAACCTCTCTTTTCTACCCATTTGTTGACCTCCCACCTTCGTATCTTCTTCCCTTTCGTCCTTTTTCCTTTTTTGTGGGGCTGCATCTAAGATCGAAGCTTGGCGGAACGAAATCTGCAAACGTAACGAATCGAGCACCTTTATTGCTACCCTTGTCTATAGCAACAGTACTTTCCTTACAAGTTCCTTGTTCAATTGATGAACTAATTCCTCTCCGATCGGTGACACCTTTCGTAATACTATCCCAAGCAAACTCTATATCTCTCGCTATATCTTCCCCTTTTCAAGGCGTCACAACAATAAAACACGTCGTCACTTATTTTTGTTTCCTTATCGATTCATATTTCGTGATCTCTTGGCCCGTAGTGTGTAGTGACGCACTATCGCACGTTGCAAACAAGGTTGGGCTAGTCTAGAATTGAGATAAGGGTGATAGCGTATCTAGATTAGAGATGTGAGCAACTTGTGGTGGGGTAACCTCTATAAGGGTGAGGATATCATCCTAATTCCTTGATGTCGACGATCTATCACTTGACCAAATTGCAGGGCCGGTCCTGAGATTTCGGATGCCCATGGCAAAAAGCCAAAAAGATGCCCCTAATATATGTATATAAAGAACAAAATAGACTATTTGAAAAGGTTTAGAACCAATTTAAGCTAGACGACTAATCCCCACCCCAATTTTTATTAAATATAACAAAAATGATTCAATTTGTCGGGGTGTAACTCTTTATGATTCACTTATGGAAAGGTATCCAAGTGATGATGATAGGGAAGCCATCTTTCAAGCATTATTAAGGAACTAAACGAGGATCCACAATAGTACATGTCTGTCTATGAAATTTCCACATTCTCCTTTGACTATTTTCCTGTTTTTGTTTTCAAATTAGCTTTTCTTATGAACATTGAGTGTAACATCTTGTCGAACATGATTGTGGTTGTGAACTATAAGTTTTTTTTTCAAGTCAGAGCTTTGATATGTTTATGTAGACTTGTTTCAATTGGATTGACATGTGGGTTATGGAGATATTGGTCGCGGGTTCTATTAAACCTTCAGGAACTTCTTTTTTATTTTATCTTATTTTGATTGTGTATGAGCTCCTTATAAATCTTAAAAAGCTTATATCCAACTCGAACCTGACCTGCTTTTGCCTATTTCACAAGCTTACGTGCCTATAGATTACTCTAATGAATATCAGAAATCACAAATCATCTAAGCATCTTATATCACAAATCATAAAGAATGAATATCATTGAATCAGTATCAATAATGAATATCAATATATCATCAGTCATCTAAGCATCTTATATCTAAATAATATAAATCAGAAAGAATGAAGATACCACATTGTATTTAGGGCAGGATCAAGACTTCAAGAGCAGATCAATTAGGGAGCCGACTACGACCAACTGAGCAGACTGTAGAGTAGATTAGGGCAACAATCAGGAGAGCAGAAAGATTAATCGAGCGCTAATGACTTCATGAGATGACTCATTGTCTCAACAAAGTATACAAATTAGAAAGAAAACACCTTCGGTGGTCGATTTAGGGCAGCATCCACAACGACTTCACTACTTCAGTCCGGTAGTCAATTAGGATTTAGGGAAACCGATGGGCGATGGAGAGTTTGAGAGAGACCGAAACGAGAGCTATAAACTCGTGAAACACAACTCACGATTCAAGTCTTCAGTCGATGGTGATGGGCGATGGAAGGAGAATCTACTCGTGATTGGATTCGGATACGCCTCTTTCAACGTGCGTCCACGTTCAAAGGGTGGTGAAAAAAATTTGTTTGGGTCCAAAATTTAACCTATATAACAGAAGGCCTATTAGAAATTTGATGCCCTCATGGGCTTGCTGCCAATGGCCTAAGCCACATCTGCCATGGGCGAGGGTCGGCCTGCCTAATTGGAGTATATGTGTTTAGATGAATCGTATCAACGACCGGCTCTTTGAATCCTGTAACATCCCACTTGTTGTTTTTGAACATGGAAGCTAATTTTGCTTTTATTATATCGAAGTCAGTGCTCTCAGGGAATCTTTCAATAGCATCCTCCAATATCGCGTCAGCTTCCCACCTAGCAAAATCTAGTTCGGGGATCTTCTCGTCCAGTATTCGTATGCAGTCCTGTAATGTTGTATACGTTAATAACATGGCATTCAAACACCAATACAAAAAAATAAAATATTGCGAAATATGCAACGATGTCATTTATTTTAGATGAACTTTTTATATGTTATGTCTTCTTTTATTTCCCTTTAGCAATAAGAACCTGTTTGACGCATGCATCTTAATGGGGACTTGATGTCATCTACACAAATCTTTGAGATGACGACCAAACAGGATGTTCACTTACATTGTTTATGAAACGATGTTAATTTATGTTCATAAATGATCACCCACAATACAATAGAACACACACACCCTAAGTTGTTCATTTATGTAAAAAGTAGCACATGAACATGTTCATTTGTGTTCATGTATGAGGTTCATATACACATTAAATATAAACTAATCAAATTCACATTAAATATATATAGCGCATGAACTTGTTCATTTATGTTCATCCCACAAATGAACTTGTTCATTTACGCTACAATTCACCAGGTTGTGCTACATGGTCTACTCAAATAAACATTAAATATATATATAGATCTCCTTCAAATTGACTGTGTAGACTCACGAACAATACGCACGCATTAATTGTGTGCATAAGTGGACAATTGTAATACGCACAAGATTATCTATACCATGAACATGTAGCACAACCTGCTATTAATGAACACTAGCATGAGAACTTGCAATGAGCAAAACTATTCAAACTCACTTGATCTCAAGTGAACATGTATGGACCTGTTTACTGGTTCATTTGGTCTCCTAACCGCATGCATATTGGTGTAAATACAGTCCAAAAAAATGTTCATTAAGTCAATCACAAAGGGTTGTTGATTAAAAAATTCAATGGTAAACGATAAACATATTATGGTAATGGACATACAATAACAACTTACGATTTAGTGTTGATATGTCTCAATGTATCTAATAAATGTGGAAACAAATGTACAACAATTTGATGAAAGGGATAGACAATACCTCTTCACTCAAAGTGTTGCTAGCTTCCCCATAACCTCGTTGTGGAACAGACTTCGAATTAGATGACTTACCCCCTTCCCAAACGGCTTCCATCGTCCTTAACTTTACAATTCCCAACCCACCTTCATCAATCTCTATGTCTTGTCTTCTCCTGAAAAGTTCCAACGTCCACTTCTTCAAAGTCGGTTTACGTGGTTCCATATCCATTTGATGACAAACCGTTGACTCAACGTACAGCAGCAGCAGCTGGGTAACACATCAAATAACTAAAATTAAATATATTTACGCAATATGTAATATAATATCAAAGGTGCATCGTATGTTAAAAGTGGACTTACAGTCAAATAAGTGAGGGGTCCCGCATAAAAAAGACAACAAGTTGCCTCTCCAACCAATCTTACTGATCTTCAAACAGTCGTACACGTATCTAGACCAGTCGATTTTGGGTATCTTAAAGTTGCAGCAGCCTACCCTGCTGCATTCAGCGAGACTCTTCACCATGATCACAAGGAAGTATTCCGAAACGAAACGAAAAAATGTGAATTGAGAAAGAATTCCGAAACGAAAACGCAAACATATACAATGTTCGTTGAAAATACCTGATTGATTAGCACCGATTGCAGCTTCTTTCCTCTTACCAATGTTTTTTATAAATATATTACCAATTAGTCAAATAAAATATTAAAATTCATTCGAAACATACGGATAGTTGAATGCTTCAGATTTTATTTTATTAACAAACTTTTTGCTCGTACCTTTCAAGCAATCTCTATGGGGGTCATTGGTCAATAGTCCTTCACCGTTATCATTAAAGCTTTGCCTGTTAGTCAAAGAATTATGCAAGTTATAACCAAAGTATACCGAATCCTACACAACATTATTGCATGTTAATAAAACGATGAAAATGATGTCGACCAATGTTCTAAAAAACTCGCCGCACAGCCGTCATGGCGCGTGTGTGTCACGCCACGTTAAGCCCATGGCACGCCATGGCCTAATGCGCAGTTATCGTAATGAGATATTTGATTTCTCATTACGTTTTTAATGTCTTATTTGCATGTTTTTAATATATGACCTAATTTAACTTGCTTATTACTATTGAGTCATTGACTAACACTACAAAACATACATTTTTATATATAATATTATATATGAATTAGAAATTTGATGTCTTAAGTCACGCCTTGAAAACACCATGGCTTCGCCGTGACTCCTAAGGCTTGAGGCTTGGTCACGCCGCCACGCTGCGCCTCACGCCATTTAGAACATTGATGTCGACATGGGGTTATGATGCTTATGGCCATGGGAAATCATTGATATAAAATTCCAGTGTTAAAAAAAAGAAAAAAAAAACTCCCACAGTCAGTATGAGCTTTAACAAGGGATTTTGTTCATATTTTCATGTTCCCTGTAGTCACATAAGTGTGAAACAACAAGGGAGGCGGATATTTATTTTCCGGATATATACGTTTTTATACTTGACCTTTTTGGTAGAATGTGGATTGATGTTGATAAAATTTTAAACAATTATCCTCGCACTAAAAAAACTGTGTACCTCTATTCCCAAAAACCTTTCTTGGTCGTTCATGCCTATATACCGAATCATCTCCACCATTATCTGGAGAGAAAAAAAAAACGTGATGTTTATGCTTCAATATTCATATATTAATGAGCATTCCATTATTTATATCGAGTAATAGTCGTCAGCATTAATCATGAAAAATACTATCGATAGCAATACAAAAATGTTTGAATTGTTTTTACATTTCCAATAAGACGTTTTCGATTATTAAATGCAAATGTAAGATATGATCAGGTCTAGTATTACCATCTGAATATCGGGTAATTGGCACCTTATCCAATTCACCTATGGATACCCCCTTTCCTTTTTTTTGCGGATAAATTATTTGGGTTGAATGTAAGATTCTCATAATTGTACATGTACATATAAAATGAAATCAAATCACTTTTGTGATCATACATTCTATAAGGTGAAACCCATTGTTCAAGCAAATTAGAAAAACTTCATTGATGCAATGAGGATAGATGGGTCACGGTCTACATATAATTATTTGGATAGTTGCCCATCTAAATAGGAAACTTCAATCGTTTCCTCTAGCACACAGACCAGCTAGTGACCAAGACTGCAATGTAATTGTTTCGTGTTAAATTTAGAAGGAACGATTGAGAAAGCTGGTCCACCTCAATACAGATTAGATGAACATTTGTTCATGGTATAGATAATCTTGTGCGTATTACAATTGTCCACTTATGCACACAGTTAATCTGTGCGTATTGTTCATGAGTCTACACAGTCAATTTGGAACTAGATCTATATATATTTAATCTTTCAGATAAACAAGAATTACAATGTGTACACACAAAATGTGAGCCCTAGGAACTGTTCTTCAACCAGTTAACAGTAGATGATGTCTACAATGGTTGAGAATTCAATATATCAACAAGATGAATGAGAAGATGGTCGTGTAGAATAACATGAGCGATAGATGAACATTAGTGTAAAGGGATGAACATGAATGAACATAATAATGCATCTAACGAATGTACATTAAAATGATAATGAAATCAAATGCTTTCATATATGTTTCATGTACAACTAGTATGGAAAATAATGCACATTGCGATCAAATAGAAATATTCAGCTCATAGAACTCTTTCAGATAACACAAGAATTTCAGAGTGTTCACACTAAATGTGAGCCCTGAACTGTTATAAGAGTCAGTGGCTATCAAAAGGCTCAAGTGATCATAAAATAAATTGGGACCCAAGTCAAAGCTTCTTCAAATAGTTAACAGTAGTAGATGATGTCTCTGATGGTTGAGAATTCAACAACATAAATGAGAAGATGATCGATTAGTTAAACATGAGCTATCGATGAACATTAGTAAAGGATGAAATGTTAGAAATAATGTAAATGTCAAAACATAGGTTTAATTATTATAGTATATATATGGTAGTTATGGTAGTTATCTAACTAATTTGGTAGTTATGGTAGTTATAGGTAGTTATATATTAGTGAAGGGGTGTGATTCATGAAACATCACAACCTTTACCGAACCATTGCGATGGTTCGATGGCACCTTTTCGGTGTCTATAAATATGTATCGATTTGTATAGTTTCTAGGTGTGGAATTCTAAATATATATTTTCAGATTATTAAAGGGTTCAACCCACGTTTCTTGTTCTTTCTTCTATCCTTATTCTGAATGATGTTGAATACATGATGATCTATGGGATGGTCAGATTGCATGATCTTGGGAAGATCTAAACCTTTGAAGATTCTAAACATGGTATCAGACATATTTATAAAAGAAGCCGAAAATTATCATGTTTCAATTATCATTCAAGAAACCGTTTTGTGTTGAAGAAAATCATATATAAAAGAAGCCGAAAATTGGAAGAAAGAAGAAACGGCCAATGCCCGAATCATCCAAGGAAAATAAAGGAGGGATGGATTCCGGAACGCCAAAGAGAATCGAAGGAGAAGACAGTAATTTTGTCCGGTGAAAAAAGAACGAGGGGACTGTTAGAGAGGGGACTGTTAGATTTGCCCCGCAAAACAGGAGAAGACAGTAGTTTTGTCCGGTGAAAAAAGAACCAGGGGACTGTTAGAGGCAGTTGGTTTGATTTGCCCCGCAAAACAAGGAAGATTAAGGATAACGAAGAAGTTGTGGTACCTCCGAAAATAGCGGGATTGGAGGTATGTCTATTTGATCTTTATCATTTAATTGACAGTTATGGTGGACATGAAATCATCACAGTGGAGAGGCTTTGGGATGAAATCGCACAAAGCTTTGGGTATTTGGAATATTATGTGGTACGGAAGGTACACGAGCATTGAGAGTCGGAAGTACGGAAGTGTGACCGTCAAGACTCAAGTTACAAAAGGTTGCAAGGCGGAAGATGGCGTAGGTACCTCAAACGGTAGATGCACCGGAGGGAATGGTCAGGAAGACCGGAACGTCACCAAGATAGCAAGTCAACCAGTTGAAAGCAAGGATTATGAAGGTGAGGGAACGGAAGAAAAAGATCCGAAGATTGAAGGTTTTTACTCGAAAGGAAATCAAGACCCAAACGATGGCTCGATTGATGGTGATGACTTTCTCGTCATAGTTTGAAGTTTCAAGATCAAAAGATGTTTTGACATTTAGGGGGGAATGTTAGAAATAATGTAAATGTCAAAACATAGGTTTAATTATTATAGTATATATATGGTAGTTATGGTAGTTATCTAACTAATTTGGTAGTTATGGTAGTTATAGGTAGTTATATATTAGTGAAGGGGTGTGATTCATGAAACATCACAACCTTTACCGAACCATTGCGATGGTTCGATGGCACCTTTTCGGTGTCTATAAATATGTATCGATTTGTATAGTTTCTAGGTGTGGAATTCTAAATATATATTTTCAGATTATTAAAGGGTTCAACCCACGTTTCTTGTTCTTTCTTCTATCCTTATTCTGAATGATGTTGAATACATGATGATCTATGGGATGGTCAGATTGCATGATCTTGGGAAGATCTAAACCTTTGAAGATTCTAAACATGGTATCAGACATATTTATAAAAGAAGCCGAAAATTATCATGTTTCAATTATCATTCAAGAAACCGTTTTGTGTTGAAGAAAATCATATATAAAAGAAGCCGAAAATTGGAAGAAAGAAGAAACGGCCAATGCCCGAATCATCCAAGGAAAATAAAGGAGGGATGGATTCCGGAACGCCAAAGAGAATCGAAGGAGAAGACAGTAATTTTGTCCGGTGAAAAAAGAACGAGGGGACTGTTAGAGAGGGGACTGTTAGATTTGCCCCGCAAAACAGGAGAAGACAGTAGTTTTGTCCGGTGAAAAAAGAACCAGGGGACTGTTAGAGGCAGTTGGTTTGATTTACCCCGCAAAACAAGGAAGATTAAGGATAACGAAGAAGTTGTGGTACCTCCGAAAATAGCGGGATTGGAGGTATGTCTATTTGATCTTTATCATTTAATTGACAGTTATGGTGGACATGAAATCATCACAGTGGAGAGGCTTTGGGATGAAATCGCACAAAGCTTTGGGTATTTGGAATATTATGTGGTACGGAAGGTACACGAGCATTGAGAGTCGGAAGTACGGAAGTGTGACCGTCAAGACTCAAGTTACAAAAGGTTGCAAGGCGGAAGATGGCGTAGGTACCTCAAACGGTAGATGCACCGGAGGGAATGGTCAGGAAGACCGGAACGTCACCAAGATAGCAAGTCAACCAGTTGAAAGCAAGGATTATGAAGGTGAGGGAACGGAAGAAAAAGATCCGAAGATTGAAGGTTTTTACTCGAAAGGAAATCAAGACCCAAACGATGGCTCGATTGATGGTGATGACTTTCTCGTCATAGTTTGAAGTTTCAAGATCAAAAGATGTTTTGACATTTAGGGGGGAATGTTAGAAATAATGTAAATGTCAAAACATAGGTTTAATTATTATAGTATATATATGGTAGTTATGGTAGTTATCTAACTAATTTGGTAGTGATGGTAGTTATAGGTAGTTATTAGTGAAGGGGTGTGATTCATGAAACATCACAACCTTTACCGAACCATTGCGATGGTTCGATGGCACCTTTTCGGTGTCTATAAATATGTATCGATTTGTATAGTTTCTAGGTGTGGAATTCTAAATATATATTTCCAGATTATTAAAGGGTTCAACCCACGTTTCTTGTTCTTTCTTCTATCCTTATTCTGTGAATGATGTTGAATACATGATGATCTATGGGATGGTCAGATTGCATGATCTTGGGAAGATCTAAACATGTGAAGATTCTAAACATGAAAATGAATGAATAGTGTAACGACATATAATGATCAATCACTGATAAAGTGTAAATGTACCATGTTCATCTAACTACCAACTAAAATATGAGAGCAGTTTGGCATTAGTGATATATGAACATTAGAGAACATAATGGACGAACATAGTAATGCATTTAACGAATGTACATTAAAATGATAATGTAATCAAATGCTTTCATGTATGTTGCATGTACAACTTGTATGTAAAACAATGCACATTCTGATCATATATTCGGAAACTTTTGACATTGTTCATTCACAATAATGTGAAAATAACGCGCAAGAATATACCAAAATCACATATGGAAGAAATTATGAGTGTGTTAAAAGACGATATAAGGAACAACATTAGCGATACATGAACAATAATGAAGGGATACAGATGAATTAATAGATGGCCACAGGTTAACGACAAATAATGATCAAGCACCGATAATGATCCTGTTCACTTGGTTGCATCTATTGAGAAATCATGTTCATATAGCTGCCAAAAAAACACAGGAGGAAACTCATATAAAATTGAACCTTGGTTAATCAGTCTAGAAATACCCTCAAGGACAACCTATGGAGCATATATGAATCTTTTATTTTGAAACTAATGTTACAAAAAAAAATCTTGAGATGACTGTCATGAGTAGTTGGTTCTCCCAAAAAAAAAAAAAGAATGAATCTGGATTGGGCATTTTATTAACACTGTCCACTACAACATAGGTGACAGATTTTCAAGAAATTCATTTTGATTGTTAATCATTTCACATGAAGAACAGTTAATACACATACACATGTAATGCAAATTTAATGAATTGAACATTTAGATAGAGTGTTCGGTTTGGAGTTGGTATTCTTTTTTGTTAAGCTTTAGAGAGGTGAACCTCCTTGAAAACACTGTCAAAATAGACCCTCATAGGAGTGAACATCGATGAACACACTCTCTAAAGATTTTACACACCTTCACATAGTTGAAAATTTTTACAGATATATACGAACAAAGAGGTTACTAATTTCTAAGACTTTCTTTTTTAGTGTTACTCATTTGTAATGGACAATTATGATGAACAAACCTTGAAAACATTGCCAACCATATTACACACATTGAGAGATGTGAACATCGATGAACACCTTCTTCACATAGGTAAACAATTTTACATAGATGAACACACAGGTTAATGGATATTTAACTAAATCATGGGATATGCAAAATCAAAATGATTTGTCATCCAATCCCTTTCCTTACCCTAAAAAACTTGTGAAGATTTTTGAAGCTAAATTAAATATAAGCTTTGCATATGTGTGTATATTTTGTTAGAACTGTAAGCTTGGCCGTAAATTTTTCTTGCACCTTGTGGAATTATGCATATATTATATATATAAGTATATTCTCGAGTCAAGTCAACTGTTGGTATTGTTCACACTTAGTCTAAGTTGCCAAGCTTTGGCACTTGAGAATTGGAGGGGAGTGGCAGCGACTTGTGCGGGCTCTGTTACGAGATTTATACGGTATATAAATGTGTTGAACAATCAGAAATGGAGACTCATGCAAGTATACACGTGTCAATCAATCGTCGTCTCTTACAAGTAGTAAAAACGGTAAAATACCGAGTATCGATCCACAGGAATAAGGCGATAAAAGCTTTAATTAAAGTTTAGAAAAAGATAAGATTTCAGATGGCGAGTTTGAAGAAATATTTTTTAGGAGGTTTTTTAACTTCTACTGATTTCAACAATTAATAAAAAGAAAACAAGGGTGTAAGGATCCGTTAAGATTTCAAAGCAAATAAATCTGGCAGAACTTGTTATAAATAATTTATTTTAACTAATCATCAGCTTGTGTAAGGTACTCTCTCGAGGTTGAGACAGGCTCGTATCGAAGACTGGTTCTAATGTTTCCAAAGTAGAAAAAAGGCTTGGCAATGGCACAATCTATCCCTTGTATAAGTTGTACGAAATGAAAACAAGTTTCTTTGGTTCTGAGTAATTCTCTCGAATCTACCTTCGTATCATTCAAGTTGACGTGTTCGAGACGACTCATCTCTGAGTCCACTACTACAAAAAAGGGTTTTTTACACGGTTGTAAATGACCTTTAACCGTGTAAAAGTCCACCTTGCATTTTAAAAAGATTAAAATTGAAAAAACCTTTATACGAAAAGAAATCTTTACAACAATTAAAATAAAATATAAAATTTACGGTAACTAAATACTATGATAACTAAAGATGAAAATGAGTACAAGAAATGAAAACTAAGTTATTACGATTAATCGTAACGATAATTTAAAATAAATTACGACGACAAAAAGAACTTTTACCGTAGATAAGTAACTTACGGTAAACTACGACGACAGGAACTTAAGTTGCGACAAATAAAAGATGGCAATAATATATAACAATAATATTTTGACGAATATATAAAGGACGAGATAACGATAACGTAAAAATATATAAACAGTAAAATAAATAAATAAAGTAAACTATAAAACTATTTTTAAACTAATAAGATAAAAGGAAAATACTTTAAATTAGATGGAGAATGTATTTGGGAGAATAGAAGAGTTTTTGAACTTCAAGGCCCTTTTCTTTACAAACACCATGGCTTATTTATATGCAAAGTTTATCAAAAAAAAGTTGGCAAGTTGTGATTACATCTACGGCTATCCTCAATTCCAAGATATCCACCATTCATTTTCTATCAACTTGCAGTTATTCTCCCTCAAAAAGGCGGTTGTCCATTCATGCTTATCCCAAAATTTGAATTTCCATGGTGCTGCATCACTCCTACATCATCATCCCTGAAATAGCATAATTAACCCAAAATCAAGTGTTATCATCATGTATTCACGATCTTGTTCTCCATACATTATTATGCTAATAAAAACAATATTTACAACTCAAAAGATTAACTATTTGGATATTGCAGGGTTTAAAACACATAAAAACGCTAAAACGTCATGCAAGACATCAAGTAATTGATGCTTATACCCCCAAACTAGAATTGTTGTTTGTCCTAAAGCAACAAAAAAGAACGAAAAGAAAATAAAATAAAAGGTAAAACTAAAAATGACTCAAGACTCAAACAAATAAAATTGCCAACATCAAGACTTTTCATACATAATATACTCAATTTTTCTTTGCCAAGAATAGCCTTTTATAAACCAAATGTTCGTTCAAATACTTAACAAATCATAAAGAGATTTGACCATAAGCTAGCCTTTGGTTTTCTCGGTTAAACGTATTTATAGCAAGCACTTGGAATCATAGGACTTTGGTTTTGTTTGGCTTAGATCTTATTTCTCCCCTTTTTCCATGTATTCGTATGTATGCTTTTGGTATCATTTTGGTGCAAACTTTTTCTATAGCGTGCATTTTATGCTCTACTATATTCTCTCAAGATAGCATGCATTTTATGCTCTACAATCTTCTTTTCATGAGAGGTATTTGAGATTTGCTCCATTTTATTTATTCTTTTTTTTCTTTCTTTCTTTTTTTTTCTTTTCGATCCTCTTTTCTTCGTATGAGTGTTTTCCTCCCCCAAACATATAATGATCAATATTCTTTGACAAGTTTCAAGAAGTTGAGAGAAAAAGATGGAAAGTGTATGGGGTGTTTGACAAAAAGCCTATATCACTACTAAAATTAATCGTATTACCGACGACTGAAACAGTCGGTAAACCGTCGGAAAAAGGCTTTAGCGACGGTTTTTCGACGAGAATGACCGTTGATAAAAAGCTGGTCGGTAATATTTAGCGACGGTTTTCCGACGAAAACTACCGACAACTTACCGACGGTTCCAGTTACCGACGGTTTTCCGACGGTATTTACCTATTACAAAAAAATATAAAATAAAATGAAAAAACCAACCATCGGTAAGCTGTCGGTATATCACCAATTTTTCCAACGGTTTCCCGACGACTTATTAAAAATAAATAAAAAATAAAATTAAAAAGATACCGTTGGTGGGTCGTCGGTTTGCCGTCGGTTTGCTGTCGGTAAATACCGACTGTTTTTTGTCGTCGGTAATTGCCGTCGGTATTTCACAATTTTCTAGTAGTGTATCTCTTCCCAAGTGGTGTTTACCAAAATAGTTAAAATATATCCCTTAAAAACCGTAGGCTAGTTCTAGAAATGTATCACAATTTATCAAGCATATTTATATAATCTAGTTTATTTGGGCTATTCTCAAAGGATTATGAGTATGAATGCATATTTCAACACTTGTTGGCAATTTTCAAAAAGAAGGTTTAAAAAACATTGACGACGACTCAATTTTAGACGCTTAAAAATATAAATAAATAAAACGACACATATTAAAACGACAAAATTAATAATTTACATAAACTAGAAAGGGATAGAAATGGACCTTCCTACTCCCGTAGATAGGCATCGAGCTACCACTTTTTGTCTGAGGACTGGAGCTTTTAATGCCTCCAATTCTCGCTTTAACCTTGCATTTTCTTCTTTCAAAACGGTGGTTTCATCCGAGCTTCCGGACAGCTCTGTTGTCCGTCTAAAAGTGTCACGTACTTCTTTCAAAATCTCTTCTCTTTGTGCCCTTAACACTTCCTTGAAGTGCTCTTCTTGACCGGACATCGTGCTTTCCCAATCGACCATCTTTTTCTTTAATTCTTCAAGCTCCGACTCCATTTCTTTGGCCCACACCGGTTTCACTTCTACGACCTCTCCCACTTTTTTTTCTTTTCCAACTCTTTCTACGGTGCTAAGCTCTATCAACACCTGGTCTTTCATAAGTTCATCTCCGGTCCGTATCCGTATCGGTACTTTTGCTTTTTTCATCAATTCATTTATTAATGATGGAAAATAAAGCTTTGCGGTCGGCGGTCGTGCACAATTTTGATGGCTTTACTGATCACCTCCATTACATTTATAGTCTTACCGGTTAATATGCAATATAAACGTATCATGCGATCAACCGTTATACTAAAAGCATGCGACGTAGGGTGTAATGAGTGACGAATGAAATGGATCCAAAGTGTGGTGTCTTTCTTAAGTTGGCTTGCTTGAAAGATTTTGCATTGTCCTTTCAAAGTCCAAGTCGCACCCTCTTTTCCTAAAGTGTTTAAAATCACATTCAAATCTTCTTCGGTGTGGGTTTTCAAAAGTCGGGTGTAGTGACAATCTTCTGGAACTGTTAAACCAAAGTAATCGTTAATCATTTCGGGTGAAAAAGAAATTGTACAACCCTTTACCGACAATGTGGTTCCATCTGTGATATCGACTTCATGATAAAATTCTTGGACCCATTAATTTGAGATGATACGGTTGTGGTACCGCGACATATGTTTCCCAACCTTTTTCCGTGATTATTTTTCAGATATAGTCAAAACATTGAACACACTTTGCATCAAAACCCGATTCCGAAAAACCAACAAGTTTATCAAAACGGCTAGTTTTCGACTTTCTTTTACTACCAACTTCCACATCTTTTTGTTTTCGAGTTATCTTTCATACCGACCCTGTGTGTGTCACCCTTCTTTTGGATTTTCGAACTTTTAACGGACCTATTCACTAGGCTCCCAAGCCATATCTTCCTCTTCCACAACTTCCTTGCCCTTTTTTCATGGTGAATCGATTGAATCCTTACTTTCGCCCTCAACAAAACTTTGGTTATCATCACCACCTTCTTCCAACAACGGTGTTGGAATTTGGTGGGAGGTGGGTGTGACGGGTGGTGTGGGTTGAAAGTTTAAGTTAGGAGTAATAAAATTGAATACCAGTTTCGATAGATTTGGAAATTTTATCGATATTTCAAAGGATGGGTTTGGCAAAAACATCTTATGATCGTTTGGGTTTGGGCTCCAACCGGAAGTTGTTATCGTGTTTAAATTCACATCATCAACTCGTATGTGTACGTGTGTTTGATATACCCACTTGTGGCGGGTGTGAAAAAATTGTGGTGTACATGGTATTAAAAACAGTCGTGCCATCATTTTGTTCTGGTGGTAGTTCGGTGACAATGGTTGTGGAGGGGATGATGGTATCATTTGTAATCACTGTGGTGGTACCCTCGGGACTGTGAATGGTTTGTGGTAGTGTGATTTTATGTGGCCATTCTAACAAATAAATAGGGTCTTCCTCATTCATCGCCACATTTTCAAAACGATTTTGTTCAACAATACCTTGTGGGTTATGTGATTCTAGGTTCCAATCATCATGTCTATAATGTTGCTGAACAATAGTATCAGGTGCAGAAAGTGTAAAAACAGGTACCTCTCGCCACAGTTCGGCCATATTTTCCTGATCAGTATGTTGTACAGTAGGATGTGTTTGTTGTACCTCACGTGGAATTATCGTTTCTGCATGAGTATCGCCTTTAGAAGTTGTCCCCATTTCTTCTTTTCCTAAATCGACCCGTCACTTTCTCTTTCTCGTATTTATCTCGGCTTTTGGAACATAATCATCAACATCAATGTAATCACCTTCTTCTTTGGTCATTGGCTTGGTTATGTGTCTCTCTGTCGATCGAGTTGATGGTCGTCTTCCCCGAGAAGGAACTGATTTGGACTGATTTCTAGGGTTGGGTTTTTTGATTTTCAATTTAGAAGGGTTTTGGTGTGGGTTTTCGGTTGTGGGCGAGTGAAAAATGGAATAAGGTTGGGTTTCTGGTGGGTTAATTAGTCGATGAGGGATGAGAGGTCGTTTGGTGGTGGTCGATCGACGGTAATGGTGGTGGTGGTGCTACTGTTAGCGGCGTTGGGTTCGTTGGTGGTTGAGGTGGTGGCGACGGTGGTGCAACGGAAATGGGGTCGGGATCGAGTGGAGGTGAATCGTCGGTATTACACGGGATGAGTGGCGGTGTCTCTCCGGTTAGACGGTGGTGTAATCGGTCGGTGCCGATTTGTGAAGTTGGTTCGTCTGCCATGGTGAACGGTGAACCTGTTGAAGAAAGAGAATGAAGAAAGACTGAGATTTCTCAAACTTGTTGCTTATATTTTTTTTTAATTTTTAAAAACTAGATAAGTACTCATATCAAATCACTGTTATGATTATTTCTTTTCTTGAAAACAGCAAACACCTTTTCTTTTGTTTTTCAAAAATATTTGTTTTTAGTTTTTTTTTTTTTGTAATAAAACACAAATAAAACGAACTTTTTTTCTAAACGGACCATTTTTTTTATAAACAAATATTTATTTATTTGGTTATATATATATATATATATATCATTTTTTAATAAAACACAAAAAAAATTCTAAACGGACCATTTTATTTTTTATAAACAAATATTTATTTATTTGGTTATATATATAGGGGGTCTTTTATGGGAGACCCTTGTATTTCGTGGTAACTGTGAGATCCAATCTCATCCATTCATTTAATTAATCAACGGCCTAAAATAAATAATATAAAAAATATTTATAAAACTGATTTTATACTCTAAATAAGGAAAAAAGGGTAAATTTGTCAAATAACATTATAATTTATACTTATATGATTTACGCGGCAACCGATAAATTAGGAATTGATTCAGTTGTGATACACTTCAAATATTGAATCATAACTATCATCGACTATCAAAAAAACCACCAGCTTTTCAAACCTAGTTTCATATGAACAGAATCGATTCAAAAGGGGAAAGGATCACAGGATCACTTTACGTATCATCGAATAAAAAAGGGAAAGGATCACATGATCACATTACGTATCATTGATTAAAAGAGGGTTTTCAAAAGGGTTTTAACAAACGACGTCTGGAAAAGCGATTGGGATCTCCAAAGGGTTTTACAAGCGCAATAAACCCTGGTTTCGGCGATATGGAAGACGATAACGAAAGAGGTATCTTTTTTGGTTACAGATTGTAACACGAATTTTTTTTATTACATTAGGTAACAGGTTTAGTTTTGATTACTTTGAATCACATTGAACTATTTTAATATCGAATGTCAAAACAGGAAGAAGAAGTAATCGGCTAAAGATTAAGAGGTCTTCGAAGATTTCTAATAACGACGATACCACCATTGTCAATGATTGTGTTGTTGAAGGTGAAAGAACACCAGAAGAAACATCAGGTGCGATTTTACGATATTAGGTTTTTAAATGTGATTCATCCATGTTGTTATTCGGTATTTCTTTGTAATGATTTTAATTTTAGGGTTTGAAATCTATGCTGGACGATACTGGTTATGAATCATTGAACCCTTAACTTGTGTTACATTATGATGTTCTTGAAAAATGTGTGTTACATTATGATCACATAACCAATGTTATGATGTAATCCACACGTAACTTTGAATAACTCTAAGATTTATTAAATGCAGATTCTGAATGTGGTAGAGCAGAAAAACATAACTTTTGAAAAACATTAACATAACTTTCGTAAAGCATTCCCATTCTTGTTTTACTAGTTTGTGGTTTTTTTATGCACCAAAATCAAAACAGAACATTCAACATAACCTTTTACCTACATAACAACATTTAGTAAATGAAGGTAAGCATAATTTCCTAAACAGAATTGTGTATATCTACATAACACCATATATCCATAACATTAAAACCTGTAAAAAAGATTGCAATAGGTAATGTATGTCATCCTGAGCACTTAGCAACCTCCTCTGTAAGCATGAAACAGGACACTCACTATACGTGTGTTACATTATGATCATATTTCACAAAACGTGTAACGACTATACGTGTGTTACATTATGATCATATTTCACAAAACGTGTAACGACTATACGTGTGTTACATTATGATCATATTTCACAAAACGTGTAACATATTGCCGATGAACCAAAGTGTGTTAGTTACTATCACTTTATGTTATGTCATACATTATGATCATTAGCAATTTTTATATTAGAAAATGTGTATCAAAAACACAGTTGCTATTACATTGTAACTATGGAAAATTGTGGTGTATGATATGATTGTTAACTGCGGTAACATTTGTATATAAAAGTAATCTTTATACATACATGATTTTTTTTTTGACTTGATTGTTACACAATCAGTTGTGGCAAAGAACAAGAAAAAGCGGTGTGCTAAATCAGGACCACCATGTTCGGAAAATACTTCTCTTAACCAGCAAGAAGTTCATGAACAAAATAAAAGACCGAAAACAATTCCAGAATCCAATGTGATGGCCAGGCAACCAGCAGGTAAATAAGGTTTATGTGTCTACATTAAATGTAGGAAACTATTTACATGCTTTCTATGTATAGCCACCGTTAAACGCAACAGAATGAATTGTGGAACCATAACTATAAATTATGTTATACTATACAGGTAAACCAAAAATGGTTACAACTTCATCAGGAGTAAGAGTGATCCTACCATCGTTTACTCCTAATACAACAAGGAAAAGCCCCAAGAAGGATAAAAGTAACAAGTCAACGGATACAAGGAAGAGCTCCAAATCGCGGGTTAAGAAGAAAAGTTCCAAGTCAACGGTGAGTATTACCAGTATAGAAAAAATTGAGGGTGCAATTGTAGTAGAGTCTACAAGGAAAACAAGAGAAACCACGGTTCAAAGGGTTTCCAAAAAGACAAAACATGGAAAAGGAATGGACACAGGACCGGCTGAATGTAGTTACACACCATCAACATCAAAAGCACAAACTGTAAAGAAGAAGATGGTTGGTGATAACTCAATTAAAAAGAAACTCGCAAGGAAGGTTGTTGTAAAATGCATTAAGAACAAGAACTCAAATAAGATTCCAACTTTGAGAATTCGCACTACACCAAAACCCCTTCACCAGGCGATTAAAAGTCTAAGCAATGATCAGAAAAAAAAGTGTGCAGGAAATGGGGTTTGGTGACTTGTTAAAAATGAAGACGGATCATATCCCATCTAAGTTAGCCTTCTACCTTGTGGACAAGCTTGACACACAGACAATGGAGCTTCGACTGGACCAAGGAACCATAAAGTTGACTACCCAAATGGTACATGATATGCTAGGGACACCAATAGGTGGAATAGATTTACAAACCACAGATCAGGTTCCAAGTGCAAAAAGTGTCAAGGCCTCTTGGGGGTGTCAATTTCCAGGAAAGAGGGTTCGAATATCCGATGTAATGAAGAAGGTAGAAAGTACTGAAACTTCGGATTTCCAATTCAAACTTAATTTCCTAATATTGTTTCTTTCCACAATGGCCGAGTGCAACTCTTGTGGATATTGTAATTTGGTCGTGCTTAGTTATGTCACACAAGACACAGACATATCAAAAATAGATTGGAGCAAGTATGTCTTGAATTGTTTGATGAGGAGTAAAGACCAGTGGAGAAAAGAGATCAGCAGTGAAACTTTCTACTCAAGAACAATTACTTTCTTGTTGGTACGTATATTCTAACATGTAACTATGAATTATTAAAATTTAACATGTACTAACCTTTTGTTCTTATTTATGTACAAGCTACTGTATGTTGATATTACTCAATGCACAAAGTTTGTTGTGGAAAGGACAAGACCGACAATATGTGTTTGGAATATGGAGTTGCTTCGCAGGAGAGAATATCTGGAACTAACTGATGGGGGATTTGGAACCTGGCCACTTCTTGTGCAAGGATATGTAGCAGATGACGAAAACAGGACGAATAGTGTGTTTGCTGAGAGAAGCCCAAGCTCAAAGGTCTCTTCAAAAACAAAGTTGCAGGTGAATATTAGTCGTATAATTTGATTTATGTTTTCAAAAAATTGTATTACAAGTGTTACCTGAGTTACATACAGTGCACTTAATGACAACCTTATTCCATGTATCACATTTGATCACATGTCAAGGTAATATAACACTAATTATCACAGGTTTATTATATGTCGCACAATGTATCACTCATGCACCTAACTGTATTTCGCAGGTTTTCCTTCCAATCATTCGAGATATGCACTTCTTTGTTGTGGTGTTCAACTTCAAACGTCCATCCATATTGATAATAGACAACATCCAACAAGAACTTGAGACTCCAGCTAAATTCGAGGAAATACCTGATCTACTGGTGAGAAATCAAAAACACAACTTATGTTTTAGTTAATGACTTTCCTAATATTATAATCATATTGTTTGTGCAGCAAACATTGATGCTACAACATTTACATATGCAAAAACATCCAATATACGAGCAAATGGTTGTGTTAACCCCGATAAGGATTGCAGTATGTTGGGGCACAAAAGAGAACTCACATGATTGTGGTGTGTTCTTGATGCGACATATGGAGTGCTACATGGGCCAACTGCCTTACAAATGGAAGTGTGGACTTGATGATGAAGGTCCAACCCAAGCAAAACAGTTGCAATTGCTGAGAAACAAGTACACGACGAAACTTTTACTCTCAGATATCAACTTAAGACGATCGTTTGTCATCTCAGACTGTGAAAAGTTTAATGCTTTGGGTGAGAGAGAGAAAACACGTCTATTAAAAGCTGCAGAAGCCAACCGGGAAGCACGCCTAGCTAGCATTTAGGACATAAAGTAGTAGCGACTTTGGTTATTTTGTTTACAATAGTACTCCTTTTTTTGGGTTTTCTTGGTGTTTTGCAACTGGAACTGCACATTAGATGTCTGTATTTTGCCTTGACATGGTTTATGATATTTTAGGTAATATTCAAATTATGGTTGGTACATATTGTTGTGTTTACGTAGTGTTATGGACACAGTTTACATGGTGCATATGTGATTCAAATATGGTGTCATGTTATCACATTGGCATGTTTATTTGTAGGTACAAATATGATTGATGTTTATATGCATCAATTTTAGGGACATGTTGACATGTTCGTATACTTATCAATTGGGAACATAATGTTATCCATAATCTACCCAAATGATGTTAGATTGTCACAATTTAGTAAAATAAGATACCATTAATCTGGAAAATCAAAGCCTGTTTTTGGTTAGCACAATCTAACACATACAACACAGTAAATGTAACACAAAGTCACATGATACATATGGAACTGAAACAAAAGGCACACAGTGTAACACATACATCAGAATGACATCTAAATCCAGACGATACATTTATCAGTATCAAGCATAGAATTGTTCATAAAAAAAAGAACACAGATTATCTGCACATATAAAATTGTATCAAAATATGAGTAGATCACAATATCAGCAAGCATTTCCATGCAACACATTTTACATTAACACACATTATCACAATGCACCAATTGCAATAACACTGATTTTATTCAAAACTCTGAATGAGATGTTTATTTAATGAATTTTTTTTTATCAAAACGGACTATATCATATCCAAACTGTAGACTAAATATCTAAACATCCAAAAATCCTCCATAAAAGTTATCGAAAAATAATAGTAACTAAAAAAAAAGTAAACACCGTCCCTAAAAAACGCGATAATAGAACGAAACCAAATGACTAATAACTAATAAGCCTTTAATCCTTCTACTTTTTCTTCACCGGACAATTACGGATATCATGATTTGCAAGCATATTACATCCACGGCATAACCTCTTTGGTTTGCTACTCTTCACTGCTGCTTTCTCGGCTGCTCCAACAATTCTTTTAGACGAACGACTCCCTTTGTTCTTTATGCCGGTTGAGGGGTGTATATCAACATTGTCAGGTCGTGGAAAACCAAGGATTTGTTCTATTCCACGTTCTTTACGTTTCATCGTTGGTTCATATGTCCTTTCTTCCGCAAATCCATCCCTCAATTCTTTGACACTTGTCAAAAACGATGACATTTTTTCCTTGTCATCCCTTAAAATGTCCAACACGTCATCGACAACATCTTATGTATCATTTATCAATCTACGTAGTTCATCATCTGTATCACATATTCTTTGACGACGGTTTTGTAGTTCAATAGGCATAAGATCGCGTCTCCAACGTCTCAAAATATATTTGCCTGGAATACTTTCAATACCAGCATTTAACATCACTTTAAAGACATGTCTGCATAAGAACCCATGACGGCCAAAATGATTGCAGCTACATACGGTTGTTGACTCGTCTATATTGCGCACAACCTAAACAACATTTAAAAATTGAAACGGATAAAATCAATAACATATATCAAAAGAATAAAGTTCATTGGATGTAATGTCTAAAGAGAAAGGCATAGAGGTCGTACCGTATACTCTGTAATTTTCGCAACTCGTTTATCTAAATGTTCAATTACATACGTGACAACTTCTCCTTGTGTATCCACACGCTTAATTGTACATGACCACACCACCCGGTCTAACTCATGTTGCACATCGAAAAATGCAGAACGTTGTATAAACCTCACACACATGCGTCTCCAATTTGCTACAAGTAAGAAAATGCGGTAAGGTTGTCCTAGTACTATAATCGAGACGACGTTGTTCCTTACGTTGTTTCTCCAATGCAAATTCAAAACCCAACATAAATTGAAAAAGATTATTTCCGATCTTAGAAAATGAATTAAAAAAGGGGTTTGCACTCTCCGACCTAGATGTAGTCTTCATGAGACAACACATTGGAAGCTCCTTGAAATATGCTGGAATCCACTGTGAACTTGCAGCAAACAAATCTTTTAACTATGAATGATCTTCTAGTGTGAACTCCTCAATAAGACGTTTCCATCTAATCTCGAATTCATCAGGGGATATGTGAATGTTCCACACCAACTTGAAAATTTGTTTCTTAAACGTCGTGTTATAGAGAATATTATAACTAAACTGTAAAAATAACAATATGTAAATATATAAAAGAAGTAAAAGATAGTAACAACATTGCTATTATAAACTAACCTTGTTTGGCACTTTAGTCATAATGTGCCACATACACAGCCTATGCCTTGCATTTGGAAACACATATGAAATAGCTTGCTTCATTGCGGCACATTGGTCAGTGAGGACCATCATAGGTGGTTTCGAATGGGCTCTGAGGAACGCCTGCAACAACCACTTGTAATTTGGAATATCTTCCTTTCCAACCAAAGCAGATCCAACCACGACATTGCAATTATGGTTATCGACGGCAGTGAATGGAACAAATACCATGTAGTGCCTGAAAAACATTTTCAAATATGAATATAAATATACAGAAACAAATACCAAAAAAAAATTAACAGTCAAAGTAAAACTACAGTCACCTATTTATGCGAAACGTAGAATCAAACGATATCACATCTCCAAATTCAGAATAATTGAATCGTGCTACCTCGTCGGCCCAAAATATAGTATGTAACTCACTACCTATACAATTGTACGCGAAAAAGAAATTAGGATCCGACTCCCGCTTCTTGGTCATCAAATCAACCAACACCTTTGCATCACCACGACCCACAAAATTGTCACAATCCCGCTTATAATTCTGGTAATCAACAACAGTTGGACCACCATATTCATACCCCCCCCCCTCAATGATGTATGTAACTTATGAGCACGTGTAGCACCAATATTAGAAGTACGGACATCATGAACAAACCGTTGATCTGAAAATTTCATTTGACGTGCTTTTCTAGACAGCCCCATATCGTGCTTCTTCAAAAGAAAATGATTGTGTTGCTCTTCGAATCCATAACACTCATATTTTGATGTTCCTTTCAACAAACTAAACTTGACACACACAGTACATCCGTTCCTCTTCACATTCGAGTTACGAAACTCCCTTTGACGTTTACGATTGTCCAAGGAATCAAACGACTTCTTCGTTGGTAACCCAAACTTGTTACATACAAAATACTTATTCTGTATTGATCCATCGTCATTAGTCTTCTGATGTGAACGTCTTACCTCAAATCCAGCAATCTTGGCATACTTCTGGTAAATAGATTCGGCTACATCCAATGAAGAGCGTATGAGACCAATAGCGGGTTTCATTGATTCATCAACATTGGGAGTCCACCACTTAGTTCCGCCGGGGGAAAAGGTAAAAGAATGAATTTCTGATTGACCACCACCTGTTAGAATGTGTTTACGAAAAAGGAGCTTACATAAACCCATGTACCACGTACTAACACATAAAAATAAAAATAAACTTCCAACTAAATTTTGCATACAAATATGTAAAAAAATAGGTCGATTTATGTAACGATAACATAAATTGCTATATGAATACAAATTCAAAAAACATAAAATTTCACCAATGGAATTGTTTTAGTTGAAACATAACACCATGTAAAACCCGATGTACCACAGAGTATCACAACTCATATTTGCAACACAACTCATAACCCATAAGTTACACAATGTATCAGAATGTGAGAATAAATGTTACATCTATCGTCAACAACTGCAATCCATAAGTTACACAACTCATAACCCACAGAACATGTAAAACCCGATGTACCACAGAATATCACAACTCATATTTGCAACACAACTCATAACCCATAAGTTACACAATGTATCACAATGTGAGAATAAATGTTACATCTATCGTCTAACAACTGCAATCCATAAGTTACACAACTCATAACCCACAGAAATTGAAGAACTTGCCTGTAGTTTCAACATTCACATTGTTGGAATAAGGTAGATAGCATCCATCGTTGTCCACGCCAAACGATACACTATCGTCTAACAACTGCAATCCATCCCTCTGTTCCTGCAAGTTCACATACACATCTCTCTGTTCTTGATTGACTAATACTTCCTGTGGTTTGTAAGGTGAAAGTCCAGTATCAAAATCCTCAGTGTTTTGAAATACAGTTACATCCGTGTAATTGTATTCCAATTCATTGGGACTAACGGATGAAGATCGATCGGAATCTATAGAATTTCCGTTATCCATTGAATGAAATATAACGAGATGGATAAAGAATAACTAGAATTGAAGGCTACTGTTAAAAAAACACAATGGCAACCATGGAAGGGATGAAACGATATGAATAAATAAGAAATAGAATTGAAATCTACTGTTAAAAAAACTCAACCTCAACGATGGAAAAGATGAATCAATAAGAAATCGAATTGCATAATACTGTTAACAAATATTTCAAGACGACTAAATCAAATAATCAAAATAAGAATATCTAATCATTAGTTGGTTGAGATAATTAAGGATAGAAAATATTTGATTTATCCTTGATTGATGTTGGGAATTCAAAATTATACAAGTACAGTTAATACTGCTAGCATAACCTGGTTACTACTTCTGAAGTTACTACTTCTGAAGTTACTACTGCTGATACAGGTTAATGCTGCTAACCAAGATTAATACTGCTAGAAGAAGTTACTACTGCTGAGCATAGTTAGTACTGCTAGTAGTTAGTACTGCTGAACTTAATACTGCTCAAAGTATTAATGCTGCTGAAGACTTAATACTGCTTATGAGATGAAGACTTCATATGGCAAGGATGACAGCTGTATTGATTGAAGATCATGGAAGGCTCGGAGATAACTTTGGAAGATTATACTGAAGATCTTTTATTCTTTGTAATTATCTTTTATCTTCAGTATATGTATAGAATAGTTTTTATCTTTAGCGATAGAGAATTAATTCTGAGTTTTTAGTTTTCTTAGAGAGAATCAACCTCAAGGTTTATAATCCTAGTTCTAGATAAGTAGAATTCGTATTGGTGAGCATGTTCATCAATATTGAGGTTGTGTGTGAAATCTTGTAGCTTTATAACCATTCAATAAAGTTTACAAGTTGTTATTATGATTCACTGTTCCATTGATCTTTGAATATTAAAGTGTTATTCCGCAAACTCCTTTAATATTGTTTCTGAGTGTTTATTCTTGTTAAGAATTTAGATAATGACAATTGAAATTTGTCTGTTACAATTTTGATTTTAATATTAAGTAATTTAGTAAATGACTATAATATCCTTCATTATTTATAAAAAAAAAAAAGGATGGATGGATGAGATTGGATCTCACAGTTACCACAATCTAATAGGGTCTCATTTGATTAGGCCCTATATATATATATATATCATTTTTTTTGAAAATTTCTCATTTTATCAAATCAAAGTACAAACATCTTTTTGTCTCTTTCTTTTTTAAAACTAAATTGAATACAACATTTTTTTTTAAATTCACATAACACAAAAAATTAAAACATACTTGTTCTAAAAAAAATCAACTTACGATAATTATTTACAAAGGTGAACTTTTTACGGTCCCTTTCAATAGATCACATCGTACGTTGCCAAAGAGAGATTCTCTTGGCACTTCTTTTCATCCACGTAGGTTTTAATTCTTTGTCCGATTACCTTAAAGATTGTTCCATCTTCAGGGTTCTCAAGATCCACGACCCCATGAGGGTAGATTTTTGCAATTTTAAACGGACCAGGCCATTTTTTTTTTAATTTTCCCGGAAAAAGTTTCAATCTTGAATTAAAAAGCAATACTTTTTGACCTTCAAAAAATTCTCTTTTATGAAATCTTTTGTCATGCCATTCTTTTGTTTTTTCTTTGTACAGTTTGGCATTCTCATAGGCAAAATTCCTATGTTCTTCTAATTCACAAAGTTGAATTTTTCTTTTGGTTCCAGCTTCAGAAATATTCATGTTTAATTCTTTTATCACCCAGAAAGCTTTATGTTCAAGTTCGAGAGGCAGATGACAAGTCTTTCCAAACACTAGCTTGTATGGTGACATTCCAATGGGTTTTTTGAAAGCAGTGCGGTAAGCCCATAAAGCATCATCTAGCTTAAAAGCCCAATCTTTTCTATGGGGCTTGACCACTTTTTCCAAAATTCCTTTTATTTCCCTGTTAGATAATTATGCCAGTCCATTTGTTTGGGGATGATATGCAATGGCAACTCGATGTTTGATGTTATATTTCTCCAAAACACTTTTGAGCAAATTGTTTATAAAATGAGTACCTTCACACTTATCAAAGAACGAGGGGTACCAAATTTTGTAAAAATCTGTTTTTGTAGAAATTTAACAATTGTTTTAGCATCATTTGCATGACACGCCATTGCTTCAACCCATTTGGACACGTAGTCCATTGCAACTAAAATGTACTAACAGTTACCTGAAATTGGGAATGGTCCATAAAGTCAATCCCCCAAACATCAAATAACTCAACTTCTAAAATGTCGTTTAAAGGCATTTCATGTTTTTGGGAGATATAACCTGTCCTCTGGCATTCATTACATCTTCTTGCATATTCTTGAGCATCCTTGAATAATGTGGGCCAATGGAATCCCGACTGTAAAACTTTTGCAGCCGTTCTTTGTCCACCAAAATGTCCTCCATATTCAGATGCATGATAGTGTTGTAGCACTGCTGGGACTTCTGTTTCTGGAATGCATCTTCTCAGCATCTGATCTTTACATGATTTAAATAAAAATGGATCATCCTACAAATATTGTTTAGAATCATGTATGAGTTTATGGATTTGATGTTTATTAAACTCTGGTGGAATAATTCCACAAGCCAGAAAGTTAGCAATATCAGTAAACCATGGTGCTGCAGAATGCTGCAACACCAACAATTTCTCATCAGGGAATGTTTCTGTTATGTCTTTCTTTTCCATTTCTTTATTATGTTTCTCAAGTCTAGACAAATGATCGGCAACCTGATTGTCTACTCCTTTCATATCTACTATTGTAAGATCAAATCTTTGTAACAATAAAAACCCATCTTATTAACCTTGGTTTTGCATCTTTCTTTGAGATTAAGTATTTAATGGAAGAATGATCAGTGTGAACAATGACTTTTGTTCCTATTAAATAAGATCTAAATCTCTCAAAAGCAAAAACCACGGCTAATAATTCTTTCTTTGTTGTTGTAAAATTTATTTGAGCTTCATTCAAGGTTTTACTTGCATAGTAGATGGAATGGAACACGTTTTCTCTTCTTTGGCCTAGGACAGCTCCTACAGCCCAATCACTTGCGTCACACATGATTTTAAAAGGTTTTCCAGTCAGTAGTAACAATCACAGGTGCAGTAACCAAAGCTATTTTTAAAGTTTGGAATGCATTTCTACAATCCTTATTAAAGTCAAACTTTTGGTCATGTTGAAGTAATAAACACAGAGGTTTTGAAATTTTTGAAAAATCTTTAATGAATCTTCTGTAAAAACCTGCATGTCCGAGAAAACTTCTTATTCCTTTGACAGTGGTTGATTCTGATAATTTTTCAATTACCTCTAGTTTAGCTTTATCAACCTCGACTCCTCTCTTTGAAATCAAATGACCAAGAACAATACCTTCTATTTCCATGAAATGACACTTTTCCCAGTTCAACACTAAATCAGTTGCTTCACATTTTTCTAGACTTTTTTCAAGATTTTGCAAACATTGATCATATGATGTACCATACATAGAAAAGTCATCCATAAAAAATTCCATGGAAGTTTCAAGCATGTCAGAGAATATGGACATCATACATCTTTGAAACGTAGCAGGTGCCTTACAAAGACCAAATGGCATTCTTCTAAAAGCAAAGCTACCATAGGGACAAGTAAAGGTGGTCTTTTCTTGGATAGCCATCTAAGAAGCAATAATACTCTTTCCCCGCAAGTCTATCTAACATTTGATCTATGTAAGGTAGAGGAAAATGGTCTTTTTGTGTAGCCTTATTAAGTCTACGGTAGTCCATACAAATCCTCCACCCAGATACTACTCGTGTGGGAATGAGCTCATCTTTCTCATTTCGGATTACAGTGACACTTCCCTTTTTAGGAGCACACTGTACAGGGCTCACCTATGAGCTGCTTGCAATTAGGTATATTATCCTGACATCTATCCATTTCAAAATTTCTTTTTTCACAACCTCTTTCATGATAGGATTCAACCTTCTTTGAGGTTCAATGGAAGTAAACTTCTTTTCTTCTAAAATGATTTTATGCTGACAAATGGAAGGACTAATACCCTTAAGGTCAGAAATGGTCCATCCTAAAGCTTTGGTGTGTAATTTTAACATACTCATCAGTTTTTCCTCCTGATGTGTTTCTAGTGTAGATGAGATAATGACAGGTAATTTGCCTTCTTCTCCTAGAAATGCATACTTCATATGTGATGGGAGTTGCTTCAACTCCAGGTCAAGCGGTGACTCAATTGAAGTGGTGTGAGTCTTCTTTTCATCACTTTCCAACAGTTCAAAGGCAGCAGTATGCTGCAACATGTCTGTCTCACTCTCCTCTCCAGATTCTATTTCTTTATCAACCTCAGTTTCTCTGAAGTCTAACATTGTTTCAAGCCCCTCTTTATGACACCATGACTCAATAACATCTAGTGTAGAACACTCTTCCCTTTCATATGGATATTTCATGTAGTTGACCACATTAAAGTAACATTTTGTTCATTTACTCTCATGGTCAACTCACCTATTTTGACATCAATCAAGGTTCTATTGGTTGCTAAAAATGGTCTTCCTAAGATGATTAGGATGTCTTTATCATCCTCAAAGTCAAGAATGATGAAGTCGGCAGGGAAAATGAATTTATCCACTTGGACTAACACATCCTCTATTTTTCCTTTTAGGTGAACTATGGATTTGTCGGCTAAATGAAGGGTAACTGTGGTTGGTCTAGCCTCACAGATGCCTAAGGTGTTGAAAATAGACAAGGGCATAAGGTTAATGCTAGCTCCTAGATCATACAAAGCCTTTCCTATCTTTTTCCCACCAATTGAACAGGGAATGGTAAAACTCCCATTATCTTTAAGTTTAGGGGGAATTTTCTTTGAAAGGAGAGCACTACAACCTTCTGTTAATGCAACAGTTTCATATTCACTCCACTTCTTTTTCTTGCTTAAAATGTCTTTAAGAAACTTTGCATAACTTGGCATTTGTTCAATAGCTTCTACCAAAGGAATATTGATATGAAGTTGTTTGAACACATCCAGGAACTTTTTGAATTGTAACTCCTCTTTTGATTTCTCAACCTTTGTGGAAAAAGTACATAAGGAGGAATAAGAGTTACAATGTTTTTCTTAGGGGGTTGGTCGACAAGGGTTTGACTGGAATTGGTGTTGTTGACTGTGGGAGTGGTTGGTGCTAGAGCATGGCTTTCAGTGTTTGTCAAACATGTTGTAGCATCATCCTGAAATGATACTTTCTTTTTGCCCTCTTTCAGAAATAATGAAGGGGGATCAGTTTTCTTAGGAATGGACCTAATATCGATTGATTCTCCTTTATCTCCATAAGTGGGTGTGAACTCATCCTGTGTGGGTGTAGTGACTAAAGTGGGTGTTTTGGATGACTCAACCTTGTTTTTCAAATTTTCATTGTCTTTTAATTCTTTTCCACTGCTTAGAGTCACTACCTTCACGTGTTCTTTCATTATGGGCCTTGGGGTCTCTGTATCACTAGGAAGGGTACCAGGTCTATTCCTTATCTCAAGTGCAAGTTGGTTGATTTGTGTTTCCAGTGATCTTATTGTACCATTCTGATGGTTCATGGCTGAGTTGGTTTGGGTTATGAACCCTTTCAAAACTGCTTCCAAAGAAGTAGATGACTCAGCTTGCTGGTTAGGCTTATTTTGAAAAGATGATTGACTTGGTTGTTGATGAAAATTCTGTTGGTGATGGTTCTGAGACTGCTTTGATGTTGGTTTTGTGGCTGAAACTGAGAAGTTCCTTGTAGTTTATTCATTGGTGGATTCAAAGAAGGATTGTTCCTTGAAACATTAGGGTGTAACCAGGATTGTACGTTTGACAAAATGGTCCAGTTCTGTTTTGATTTCCCACATAATTTATTGACTCTAAGTTAGATGGAAAATGTTCATAGGAATGTCCTTCACCACAATACACACATTGTACTGGTTCAATAGCTGGATTAGATGTTGTGGCAACAGAGTGTACTGCTTGACCGGTTGTCAATTTTTTTATTAAATTGGTCATTGCAGTTATCTGTGCCATTAATGTTGCATAAGCATCTATGTCATGAAATCCAGTTGTTTTATGTGGTACTAGTGCACGTGGATCAACCCAATGACCATTATTGTTAGAAATCTTTTCTAGGATATCATATCCATCATTGTAGGTACTAGATGTAAAATCCCCCCCCCCCTGATGACGCATAGAGCATTTGTTTTGCAGTGGTATTTAAACCATTGTAAAATCTCTCAAGTTGAATACAGTAGGGAATGCCATGGTGAGGGCATTTTCTCAACAACTCTTTATACCTTTCCCATGCATCCGGAACTGCCTCATAGTCCATTTGTTTAAAAAGACAAATTTCATTTCTGGACTTAGCGTTCCGAGTGGGAGGAAAATATTTTTTTTAAAACTTTTCTGCCACGTTGTTCCAAGAATTAACAGAGTTTGGCTGTAAGGAATTAAACCAAGATCTTGTTCTATATCTTAAAGAAAAAGGAAACATTGTAAGCCTTAAAGCATCGTTAGATACTCCAGAGATATGGAAAGTGTCGGTTATTTCCATGAAAGAACTTAAATGTGAATGTAGATCTTCAGATGGAAAACCACTGAACTAGCCGTTGGTTTGCAACATCTAAAACATCACTGGTTTAAATTCAAAATGGAGGGTTTCAATTTATGGTTTCACTATTCCTGAATTTAACTGATCAAAGACAGGGATAGCGTAATCCATAATTCCTCCATCTTTAGAATTTTCCAGTTTGATTATTTTCTCAACATCATTCAATGGTGGGGGATTTGCAGCAATGTTGGAAAAGGTTAAAATGGATAATGCTTTTTGCACTTTTCTTCTTCGTCTGAAAGTTCGTTCGATGTCTGGATCTGGTTCAACAATCTCCCCGTGTGGTAACCTTGGCATGCACCACACCTAAACAAGTAACAAGATGGTAGAAAAATCAAATCTTTTAATTCGCTAAAGAAAAAAAACTTTTAGCTTGCCTTGATTTCCCCGACAACTGGGCCAAAAACTTCTTATGAGATTTATACGGTATATAAATCTCTCGGACAATCAGAAATGGAGACTCATGCAAGTATACACGTGTCAATCCATCGTCGTCTCTTACAAGTAGTAAAAACGGTAAAATACCGAGTATCGATCCACAGGGAATAAGGCGATAAAAGCTTTAATTAAAGTTTAGAAAAATATAAGATTTCAGATGGCGAGTTTGAAGAAATCTTTTTGAGGGGTTTTTTTAAACTTCTACTGATTTCAACAATTAATAAAAAGAAAACAAGGGTGTAGGGATCCGTTAAGATTTCAAAGCAAATAAATCTGGCAGAACTTGTTATAAATAATTTATTTTAACTAATCATCAGCTTGTGTAAGGTACTCTCTCGAGGTTGAGACAGGCTCGTATCGAAGACTGGTTCTAATGTTTCTAAAGTAGAAAAAGTCTTGGCAATGGCACAATCTATCCCTTGTATAAGTTGTACGGAATGAAAACAAGTTTCCTTGTTCTGAGTAATTCTCCGGAATCTACCTCCGTATCATTCAAGTTGACGTGTTCGAGACGGCTCATCTCTGAGTCCATCAAACTTTAACATTTTAACAAATTATTACTTTGTTAAAACATGTGATTTTTATTAATAAAACCTTGAATGAATGGTTATAAAGATTTATTACCGATTAATAAATTCTTACCATCAAAATTGACTTTTTATCTTAACTTCACCCCACACCCAAGCAAAGGTTGCCAGCTTATCATTGCTCGGGGTCCTTGCATTTTAAAAATATTAAATTTAAAAAAACATTTATACGAAAAGAAATCTTTACAACAATTAAAATAAAATATAAAATTTACGGTAACTAAATTGTAACACCCCGATTTTCGAATGGTATCATCTCAAGTTTATACAGAAACCGATATATTAAGGAAAAACAATATATTTGATTTTGGACTTGAATCCTAGATTTTATAGTCTTGATGGATAAAGGATTCAATTACGAGTCCAACGGTTCTTTCCGGAGCGAAAACGGAACTATAACGAAGAAGTTATGACCAAAACAGGATTTAAGGCTCACTCTCGCGGATTGTGTGAGGCGCACGGGTCGTGCGCCCTCCACGCACAAACCGCGCACGGGTCGTGCGCATCACGCAGAGGCCTCAGCTCAGGCTTAAAACCTGATTTCCGCCCCATTTCACCCAAAACTTCATTCCTTCATAACTTTTGCTCCACAACTCCGATTTTGATGATTCAAGTTGCTACGGATTCGTTTTTGAGATATTTTCAAGGATATAGCAAGATATTGGAATTCTATTGGAGTATACTAGAGTATTTTGTGGTGGTAAGCTTCTCATCTCTCCCTATTCATCTTCTTCCCCAAAGTTTTCTAGCGTTCCATCCACCCTTTGTTCTCCCTTTCATAGATTGGAGGTTTGTAACCATTTTGGTGAACTAGAAGTGTTTTGGTTGGTGGATTCAATCTTGGGTTAAGGTAATCTTCTATTCTATTCATTTATGGAAGTTAAGGTTTCGGTATCGTTTGAGGTATTCATGTATAAGGTTGGGAAACGTTATTTGTGGTTGTTTATGTATATTTATGGTTCGAACCTTGTGGATCTAGGTTTTTGTAAGATTTGGTTTGAAGAATCAAGTTCTTCAAGGAAAGCTCTAAGTGGGTAAAATCTAGATTTATCCTAAATCTAGCAAGGTGAGTTCAAGTTGATTTGTGAAAACGGTGTACATGCCAAAATGTTTATTTTAAAGTGTTTTACATGAAATGGTTAACTGGTGATAAGTTTTGGGTCTTTCGAAGTAAAATATGTGTTATTTGGTTATTCGTCAAAATGTGAGTATTTGATAAGTTTCACATTTGGTAAACTTGGGTTGTGTTAACCTCTTAAAATGCTTATATTGGGTTTGAACATTTTAGCAACTAAATAGCATGATTTACGTATTCTTAGTGACTTTGTACCAGTAAGATCTAATTCATGATTCATGCATCTTTGAGGATTTTGTACAAATGGATTTTGAGCATTTTAGCTCGGGGTTGGCTTAAAAAAGTCTTATGGACAATTGTCCAGATTTAATAGCTCGATGTAGAGTCCCATTTCATAGCTTACATCTAAATGCATTTTTATCGCATATTTATAATTACAGGCTCGAGTGCTGTTGTCAATCAGGTATAGTCGTGTAATCTTAGACTGTGTTGCATTGGATCCATAAGCACATGAGTCAGTTTTATTTGATGGTCATTTGGGTGGTACGGGGTTGGACTCTGGGACACATGTTTTATGACCTTGTCCGTTCAAGGAGTACACTAGGAGGACTGAGTCCGGGTGGTGCTATCATGGCGTGGAGTAGCCATTGGATGAGCGTTTTGGACCTCCTCCAGGTGGGTCAATGCATTGGTTGTATCCCCCTTGGGTCGGGCCTTGGAGCGGTATTCTCGTTGTTATATCGCTAAGGTCAGTTGACTCTTTGGTGTAGCTTGAAGGGAGTCGTTGGGACACTTGGGCTTGTGTGTCGTGAAGTGTCATACGATTAACGTTGTATGAGTGGCATACTTTTGTGTTCCTCCACTATCAACGGATACGGGAAGCCCCCGTCGTCGGCCCGTCGTATTTTGGATATTTAATTGTCCATGTTTTAATATTGGGATTTCATTCTACTTTATGGTCGCGTGAGTATTAAAATGGGTTACATGTTTTCAATGACGTACCATATTATTTAAGAATCGTTTTCCTTTATTTATGGGCCGAGTATTATGTCCCGCCCGTGTTTTGGGTGTTTTGGGATATGAGGTTTTATGTACAATTTCATAATTGGAATATCGAACTATGACCCCATTTTGGGTGAGTTCCGGATTGCATCATTTTACATGAAGGGTGTGTTTGGGAGCATTATCTTTAAAAGTGCATGTTGTGGGAAAAATGTGTCGTTTCCATTTTAAAGTATATTAATTCGAAAGATCTCGCTTTAAACTGATTTCCTGTCTTTTAAAGATATATTCACTCATGTTAAAACTCTTGAGCTCACTAGGCGTTAAGCCTAACCTTTTTATTTGTCGGCATGTGCATCAGGTTCCAGTTGGGGGTTCGGTTCTAGCAAGTGCTATGAGGATTGAGCCTTAGCTTTATACAAGAGTAAGTAGCTGGTGAAGTCTTCCGCAGATTGGAGATAGTGTTTGTTATTGGGTTTAGTAACACCGGTCCTTTTCCTAGAATGTATGTATAGGATGAATGTGAGCTTTGGGGTTAATTCCCAATTTATGTTTGTAGTTTGAAGTATTTATTGATGTATTTTGAAAATTTTTAACAAGTTGCTATCTTCAGACTTGAGGGTGTTACATAAATACTATGATAACTAAAGATGAAAATGAGTACAAGAAATGTAAACTAAGTTATTACCTTGGTGAACCTACATACTACATGTGTATACTTGAACTACCTTGGTATGATTACCGTTGGGGTAGCGAGAAGGTTTCTAAGTGAGTAATCTAAGGAAACGTTGATGTTTATAGCAATGTCACGTTGAAGGGATAGTTAAGTGCGCTGAATACATTAAGATTGATCGTCTTGAGTAAGAATAATTGATTGGAGTAGAACCTTAAGATTATGGAATTGACGTTATACGAAGAGAGATTGTAAGGTGAACCGATGAAATATCCGAGTGTTGCTTTAAGATGTGGAGTATCCGGATGACAATAGTGGGAAATTGAGATTGTTGTCCTAAGATGCTTGATACACCCGGATGACATTAGTATGTCGGGTTGTTGAGAAGCGTAGTCCAGAGGGGTGAATGCCGACCAAATTCATGCACTAAAGTTATTTCTAAAATGAGTTTGCATAAATTTTTTCTCATGTTCGCCAAACTTAAAGTGTTTTGAATTATAAAGTTTTAGTAAAACATTTAGCCCTCGTCAGATTTTGAACTGTGAGCTTAAGCATGCATGAAATTGTCTGTTGCACGTAATTGCAAAGGGTTATCTAAATTCTCTTCTTTCACGCCTCATGTTTAATGCTATTTACGGATATTGTAATATCCATGTTTTAATGTCGTTTGGGTGTTGGGCAAGTAACTATGAGATTTTAACCTAGACATTGGATCACCTCCACGTATTTTGATGGTTTTAAAGGAAAGGTTAATCCCACGTTTTGAGTCGGAATTTCTTGAGGATTTTTAGTTTGTGTGAGTTTTGTTGAAATTTCATGGAGTATTGTTTTATGTGATGTATTTTCATGCGTGAGTCTTAATTTTGCTTCTGTTAAGCTTGCGAATTATTTGGCGTCGTGTCCCATGTGAATTTTGTTAAATGTGTCATTTTACTTTTCATTGCATTAAAAGAGGAAACTCTTAGAAGATTAATATTTTAAACATATAGTCGTTTTGCACACTTTGTTGAGAGATGAAAATTTGACACTGCATGATTTTAGCATTAATGAGTTTTGCGGAAAATTCAGTTGGGTCCATGGTGTCTCATTGCACGTCCTTTTGCGTTACATAAATAAGGTTGGAGCATGTGTTCATACATTTCTGCATGCGTCTAAATGTAGATTTATTAATCGGTGTCATCCCACATGTTGTTTTGGGGAAATCCCCTTATCATGCAATTTATCTTTGGGCTTTATACAAATGTCAATCGTTGCATACTATTTGCATTTGAGTTTAATTATAACGTTGGTATGAGTAAATATATAAAAGATTTACATCATTTCAAACAGGACTTTTATTCTGTTCATATTTCAATCAATTACTCTTACCGTTAAAAATTTTCGCAATACATTTATTGAGTTAGCAATGTTTATATCGTTGCAGTTACTTTTTGGTCAAAGGTGTTTATCTGTACGATCTGAAGCTTTAAACTCGATTTGAAACTTTATTTGTATTCCCACTATTTTACCAAGCTTTGAGGATTAAACTAATGCATTTGGGATCGTTGATAATTTTAGGCCACAACGCCTTTTGGTTAAAGAGAAAGGATTTTAAAATTAAAGTTGTGAATTTCTCTTTTGGAGTTGTACAAACCTTTATTGCACGTGTTGTGGTGCAAGAATCTATTTTCTCTTATATGATGTAAATTGTTGCGCATGTTTTATTGTTGTCTTTACTAACGTAAGTATTGCACAACGAGTTTTTGGAAATGTTTTCATATGCGCTGTGTGGTTAATCAACTTTGAAACCTATCGCATGGACGGTAGTGTATTTTGCCGCACGTCTAATTGTTATAAAACTTGTGTATTTGAAAGTTTATAAAAGTTTAAATTGGCATATTATTTGAAAAACCGTGAACTCATTAGGCCTATAGGGTTAACCCTGTCGTGGAAAGAAGTTGCAATTGAGGGACTAGGGGAGTCCTTGAGAATTGAAGCGTCGGATGATCCGACTTGCGGTCAGTCTTGATTGTTTGAGGTTTCGGTTTGTGAATTTGCGCACGTTTGAATTAATGGAAATAGTAGATTTAAGTCTTCCCAGTTAATTAAGGAAGTAATGTTATACCTCGGTAATCATGCGGGATAAGGTCTTAGGTGATTACCAGCGATTAGATTGGGTTCGTTTTGGTGGATTGCTCGTCGGTGTGACACCATGGCTTATGTGGTCGGTGTACCGTCTTAGCGGGTTCCGCGATTAAAGGAAATTTTGGTGATCTGTCTGCTAGAGTTGTAAGATTTGAAATTTTAGCTCTTTGATTAGGTGTCAACCTTAATGCGACAACCCGTATGGAATGGGATTTTGGGCGAGATGTCCACGTTTTCTAGGTCACCGTTTAGTCCTAGGCGTCAACTTGTTTTCTTGAGCTCATTGGATCTTGGAATGTATGGATGTAACCCGGTGGGTTATGGAAAATATCGACCTTTCAGTGGTGGTTTTTGAAAGGAGTCTGGGTATTGAGGATTTAGTATCGAGGTGTTTAAGCATTCCCGTGGTGATAAAGATTTCATTATAGGAATGTTGTGGGGTTGATGTTGGAATGGAGTCGAGTGTTAACCGGATCTGGATTAACCAGTTACCTGAAGGACGCATTGGGGCGCCTTGGAAGGACATCTTGTTCAATATTAGGAATGGATCAGTAGGAATTCGAGGATTCATGGGATTTGGGAATCGACTATCTGTAGAGCGTAATGGTGTGTTTCTGGTGGGAACGCAATGTTGGAGTCTATGGAAGCATGGGAGCCCTTGCAGACATTGTGTCCGGGTCAGCTTTGAGGAACGGATTTAAAGGTTGCGATGGTTCAAACCAAGCTAGTCGTTAGGAAAGTTCGTCAAAGGACAATAACTCTTTAGTGATGATGATCTTTGGAGACATTTGGTGGGAATGTCGAGGTAGACTTTCAGTACAAATGAATTTTTGAGGAGACCTTGATGCGTCGTAATCAGAAGTATCTAAGGGAATACTTCGGATTGGGGTATTCTTGATGGAAATGACTAGATAAGGTCGTAAGTCGCTTTCGGGGTAATATGAGAAATCTAAGGTTGGGAGACAACCGAGATTTATCAATTAAGAAAATGATTAATCAACGACGCAACGTTCATCCTGAAGTCGGTGAAATATATTGAACGTTGAGGTTTAGTTTGTAACGGCACGTTATGAGAAACGCAGCTACAACCTCAACCGGAATGTAATCGGGTTTGTATATGAGGTGAAGTTTAAGTGAAGGCATTCCTTTTGGATAGGAAATCAATCGATCTTTCCAAGTGTGATGTTAGGTCTTTGGTGGTTCCAGATTTCGAGGACGAAATCTCTTTTAAGGTTGGGAGGATTGTAACACCCCGATTTTCGAATGGTATCATCTCAAGTTTATACAGAAACCGATATATTAAGGAAAAACAAGATATTTGATTTTGGACTTGAATCCTAGATTTTATAGTCTTGATGGATAAATGATTCAATTACGAGTCCAACGGTTCTTTCCGGAGCGAAAACGGAGCTATAACGAAGAAGTTATGACCAAAACAGGATTTAAGGCCCTCCACGCACAAACCGCGCACGGGTCGTGCGCATCAGGCAGAGGCCTCAGCTCGAGCTTAAAACCTGATTTCCGCCCCATTTCACCCAAAACTTCATTCCTTCATAACTTTTGCTCCACAACTCCGATTTTGATGATTCAAGTTGCTACGGTTTCGTTTTTGAGAGATTTTCAAGGATCTAGCAAGAGATTGGAAGTCTATTGGAGTATACTAGAGTATTTTGTGGTGGTAACCTTCTCATCTCTCCCTATTCATCTTCTTCCCTAAAGTTTTTCAGGGTTTCATCCACCCTTTGTTCTCCCTTTCATAGATTGAAGGTTTGTAACCATTTTGGTGAACTAGAAGTGTTTTGGTTGGTGGATTCAAGCTTGGGTTAAGGTAATCTTCTATTCTCTTCATTTATGGAAGTTAAGGTTTCGGTATCGTTTGAGGTATTCATGTATAAGGTTGGGAAACGTTATTTATGGTTGTTTATGTATATTTATGGTTGGAACCTTGTGGATCTAGGTTTTTGGAAGATTTGGTTTGAAGAATCAAGTTCTTGAAGGAAAGCTCTAAGTGGGTAAAATCTAGATTTATCCTAAATCTAGCAAGGTGAGTTCAAGTTGATTTGTGAAAACGGTGTACATGCCAAAATGTTTATTTTAAAGTGTTTTACATGAAATGGTTAACTGGTGATAAGTTTTGGGTCTTTCGAAGTAAAATATGTGTTATTTGGTTATTCGTCAAAATGTGAGTATTTGATAAGTTTCACATTTGGTAAACTTGGGTTGTGTTAACCTCTTAAAATGCTTATATTGGGTTTGAACATTTTAGCAACTAAATAGCATGATTTACGTATTCTTAGTGACTTTGTACAAGTAAGATCTAATTCATGATTCATGCATCTTTGAGGATTTTGTACAAATGGATTTTGAGCATTATAGCTCGGGGTTCGCTTAAAAGAGTCTTATGGACAATTGTCCAGATTTAATAGCTCGATGTAGAGTCCCATTTCATAACTTACATCTAAATGCATTTTTATCGCATATTTATAATTACAGGCTCGAGTGCTGTTGTCATTCAGGTATAGTCGTGTAATCTTAGACTGTGTTGCATTGGATCCATAGGCACATGAGTCAGTCTTATTTGATGGTCATTTGGGTGGTACGGGGTTGGACTCTGGGACACATGTTTTATGACCTTGTCCGTTCAAGGAGTACACTAGGAGGACTGAGTCCGGGTGGTGATATCATGGCGTGGAGTAGCCATTGGATGGGCGTTTTGGACCTCCGCCAGGTGGGGCAATGCCTTGGTTGTATCCCCCTTGGGTCGGGCCTTGGAGCGGTTGTCAGGATCGAATTCTTAACAAGAATTAATACTCAGAAACTAATATCAAAGAAGTTGCGGAAAAACACTTTGATATTTAATAAAACAGTAATCAAACACAGTATATAATTATCAAACAGTAAACTTGTATTGAATGCTTAAAGCTACAAGGTTACACACTCAACCTCAATATTGATGAACAGGCTCACCAATACGAATTCTACTTCTCTAGAATTAGGATCTATGCCTTGAGGTCGATTTTTCTCTTGAAAAACAGTTATCTAAAAGTTCTGTTTCTCTATTCTAAATATTCTATACATATACTAGTAGAAAGATAATTACAAAGAATAAACAAATCTTCAGTATATCTTCCATGTATATCTTCTAAGTATATCTTCAGTATATCCAGCTGTCATTCTTTCCATCCGGATCTCTTTAGCAGCACTAATAATGCTCAGCAGCATTAACTTCATCTAGCAGCATTAACTGCAAGCAGTATTAACTACTAGCAGTACTAACTAGCTAAGCAGTACTAACTTTGTTCAAGCAGTACTAACTTTGACTAGCAGTATTAATTAACACTAGCAGTAGTAACACTCAGCAGTATTAATCTTCAACTTGTTCTGGCAGTAGTAACTACATTTGTACTAGCAGTAGTAACTACACTTAGTAGAATCTTCAGTTCCCAACAATCTCCCCCTAACTTGACTTTTAGGAAAAGAAGTCAAGTTCTTCAGATCTTCTTCAAGATGCTTTCAACACCTTACATTTAGTTACCCAAATTTGGATCTAGGCCCAAACTTTGATTTACAGTTCTTCTCACCACAATCTTGGCCATTTCTGAATCCTTTGTACAAACCAGTGTAGCTTTAAGCATCCCTTCTAACTTCTCCTTGCTATGTTCATATATTTTGTCCACCAGGTAGTATTCATGATAACAATTGTCAATAGTAATCATGTATACTCCACAGTTTTCAAACAGTATCCATTTGTCAATCTTCTTGAATATGAACTCATGCATATGATCTTTAATCCTATGGTGCACTCTTTCAGGCTCAAACATCATGCACAAATATTCCAATGTCACTTTGAGAAGATTCTCTTCAGTACCTTTCAACACAGGTTCATAAAGTTTCATCCCAACTTTATATAGTTCTTCCATATCAGCTCTTGAACAACTTCTGATGACTTTCCCCCATGTTGAATAAGCTTCAAATGAACCATCAGCTCTCTTGATTCTGAAGAAATTCTTTCCATTGTCTCTCAGAATATCCCAGAAGATGATCTCTGGAGCTTGCATAGAGATTGGAACAGCTTTCAAAGGTTCCACTATTGTCATGTACGGATCCATACTTTCATCAGTTTGCTTAGTGACCTGCTCTGGGCTCTGTACTGGCTCTGTTGGGGATGTGATTGAAGGTTCTGCTTCCTTTTCAGTTTCTTCCACCCTAGGCCTTTTCAACTGCCTTTTTGGAGCAATTGTTTTCACTCTTTTTCCAGACTTGGCTTTTCTACCAACATTTCCAGGTTCTTCCTTCTTCTCTTCTGCTTCTTCTTTGGAAGGTGTGGTTTTCTCAGGGAATGGTTGTTGGATGTTGAGATCATGTCTCTCTATCATCCTTCTTTCTGCTTCTTCCCTTTGAGAGGAATCCCCTTGTAGCTTTGTCATTTCCTTCCTGTATAGCTCTTCAACCTGAGAGTATGCCATATGAGTAAACATCTCCCCCTTAACACCAATTGCACCTTTCAGGAAGTTTATCATCTTTCTTCTTTCCTGATTGGCCAAAAAGGTCTTGGAGGGTTGTCTTTTCTGCTTTTTGAATGACATTCTTTTTACTTGTACTTGCTTGGCCTGAGCTGCTGTTTTCATGCTCTTCTGATACTCTTCATTTAGTTTTCTGGCCATATTCAGTGCAAGCTCTCTATCCTTCTCAGATTGAAGTTGTTCCTCCCTTTCCATTTCTGCCTGAAGCTGCTTTGCCACTTCTTCATCCAGTTCTATCTGAATTTTCTTCTTTGCAGGTTGTTCAGGTTCAATCATCTTAGCTTTACCCTTTGTATCCTTCAACCCTGCCTCATTTCTTTCTTGTGTCTTCTTTTCAAGGTCTCCTTCATTGATGACCACTCCCTTAGCCTTTTGAGTAGCCTTAGGAGTGTCATTCTTTGCTTTTACTAAGGTTTCAGCTATTTCCAATTCTTCAACAGATAGCCCTGTTGCTGCTTGAACATTATCTGTTTCTACTTCTTGTGCTTCTGTTTCTGCAGCTTTCTCCCCCTTAACATCAAATCCCATCTCAGAAATACTTTCTTTTTCTGCTTCAGCCTCTGAATTCTCCCCCTTGTTGAAATCATCTTCAACACTTGTCCTCCTCTTTAGCACAAACTGTTTCCTTCTCCTTTTCTGTAACAATCTTGTCACCATTTTCTTCAGTTTGGTGATCTGAACTTGTTGAGATAGAATTATCAGCTTCATCTCCTCTATTTCTTTTCCTTGCTTGATGACATCCTGGTTGATGTTTCCCATGGTCTCCATCAATTCATCATAGTTATATCTGTCCTCACCTTCTCCAGGAGTGTTACCCCCTATTGAAGGATCATTGGATCTTTTATTAGTAGATGTCTTCTGCCTAGCAGAAGCACTATCCACCCCTGTGGTTTCTTGGCACCAGGGTCCTTCAAATGATTGCTCATTCAAAGTTGCCATGGGGGAGGTCTTATTGATGTTACCACTTTCCTCCTCTGTGCTAGCAGGAGTAGTGGCAGCCTCATCACCCATATGCTCTACCTCCTCCTCAGAGAGCACCTCCTTTGGGTTGGGAGACACCCTTGTGGTTTCCCTTTGGATATTCTCTAGGGGAGAATTCTCCCTTAGAGGGCTTAAAGGCTTAGTGTGTGATGGTACAAGAAGGGAAGGAGCCTTCTTTACCTGTTTTCTTTGATAAGTTTGGGTAATTGGAGAAGTGGGCTTATTTAGTAGGGACTGTGGGATAGATATAGAGTGGGAAGGTTGGGCTTGGCTAGCAGTGGATTGATCTAATGAGGGCCTTGACCCTGCTGCCATACCTTCATTGGGTTGGGACACCACCATCATTGTAGAGAACAATGGGGTGTCAACTCCTTCAGAGTCCCCAGCAGATCTTCTCATATTTGAGAAAACCTTGCCTTTTGGGGGTTTAGGTACATATACCCCAACAGATTGAGGTATATCCGTCAATTCATGGTTAATAACTGCTTGAACAAACCTGGGATACATATAAAAGCTCTTTTTGTGTCCCATGTTTGAGACAAGATCATTGAAAATCATTTGTGAAAGATTGTACCTTCTGGCAGTGGCCAAACAGACCAAAGCATAAGCAATGGTACTGCTGAACTCACTCCATCCAGTAGTCTTTTTAGAAATGCAGTGCATCAAGGTATGAACAAGAAAACGCCATTGGGGTGAAAATTTAGCTTTTGAGAACTTAAAAATACCCAATGGGCCTCCATACCCCATTCTTGTCAGAGTAGAAAACAGTTCATCATTAGGGATAGACGTTATACCAGAGGCATCGTCTAGACGTAGACTGATGCGTACTATCTCTTCAGTAACTGTCAATGGATTGCCACATACTGTCGACTTGATCATTCGCACACCATCCTCAGTAACAATGGTGGCATGTGCCCAGAATTGCCTTTGGTGCTCAATGTAGATAGTTGGAGACATAGTGAGAGCATGGGCAATGTGGCTCGACTTCAGAAAGTCGACTATCTGATGAAATCCTTCAGATTGTTTTGGCTTTTGGAGCATCGCAATTTCATTGTGCTCATCAATGAACGCCATGGATGCCATAGACCTTGAAGATTCTTGCCTGAAAACTTTGAACTTTGAGAGAGAAAGGGTTTAGAGCGCAAGAGAACAGTATGCAAAGAGTCGTTATGAACTTTTAGGCGGGCAAAAGGTATTTATAGTATTCGGAATATAAGCAGCATTAACCTAGAGCAGTATTAACCACTAGCAGCATTAACTGCAAGCAGTATTAACTACTAGCAGTATTAACTAACTAGCAGTATTAACCGCGAGCAGTATTAACCACGAGCAGCATTAACTGCAAGCAGTATTAACTACTAGCAGTATTAACTAACTAGCAGTATTAACCGCGAGCAGTATTAACCACGAGCAGTATTAACTGAACTAGCAGTATTAACTGAAATAGCAGTATTAACTACTAGCAGTATTAACTAACTAGCAGTATTAATCGCGAGCAGTATTAACCACAAGCAGTATTAACTGAACTAGCAGTATTAACTGAAATAGCAGTATTAACTACTAGCAGTATTAACTGCAAGCAGTATTAACTACTAGCAGTATTAACTAACTAGCAGTATTAACTAAACTTACTCCTTTTAAACTTGCTAAATACTGAGTACTGCTATGCATATCCTGAAAAGAAGATTAGTAACACCAAGAATAACAATATACAGGTATAACCTCACTTTTTGAGAAGAAGATTATTCAAAGTTTATCATTCCCACACTTGTTACCAAGAAAGTGAATCTACCCACATCAAAAGCTTTAGTGAATAGGTCAGCAAACTGATTATCAGTGTGAACTTTGACAACTTGAATAAGTTTCTTTTCATTACAATCTCTTATAAAGTGATACCTGATTTCAATGTGCTTTGTCTTTGAGTGCTGGACTGGATTATTTACAATGCTAATAGCACTGCTGTTGTCAATAAAGATTGGAGTATGTAGAAAGGTTACCCCATAATCCAGCATTTGATTCTGAATCCATAAGACTTGAGAACAGCAACTTGCAGCTGCTATGTACTCTGCCTCTGTTGTAGATGTGGATACGGTGGTTTGTTTCTTGCACTGCCATGAGACTAGTCTAGCACCCAAAAACTGACATCCTCCAGAAGTAGATTTTCTGTCCAAGTTTGCCCCACCTAGATCACTGTCTGAGTATGCTATTAGGTCAAAAGGTGAGTTATGCGGATACCAAAGTCCCAATCTGGGTTGCCCTTTGAGATATCTGAATATCCTCTTAACAGCTTGAAAGTGAGATTGCTTTGGCCTAACTTGAAATCTTGCACATACACAGACTGGAAACATAATATCTGGCCTTGATGCTGTGAGATACATGAGAGAGCCAATCATGGATCTATAAAGATGCACATCCATATCCTCCCCCTCAAGATCTGCTGTGATCTGCTTGTGTGTTTCCATAGGTGTGCTGGCAGGTTTTGATTCTGAGAAACCAAACTTGGTTAGAATATCCTGCACATACTTGGATTGACATATAAAAATGCCATCTGACTTCTGTTGAACTTGGAGTCCAAGGAAGAAAGTAAGTTCCCCCATGGAACTCATTTTGAACCTTTGATGCATTAAATCCTCAAACTCCTTGCACATATTGTTTCTTGTAGAACCAAAAATAATGTCATCAACATATATTTGGACCAGCAAGATATCCTTCTTCTTTCTTTTGATAAATAGAGTCTTATCAATGACTCCTCTTTCAAAGTCATTTTCCAAGAGATAGGATGACAGAGTGTCATACCATGCTCTTGGGGCTTGATGTAGTCCATAAAGTGCTTTCTTTAATTTGTATACTCTGTCTGGATAGCTTGGGTTTTCAAACCCTGGTGGTTGACAGACATATACTTCTTCTTCAATTGACCCATAGAGAAAAGCACTTTTTACATCCATTTGGAAGACTTTGAAGTTCATGTAAGAAGCATAGGCTAGGAATAGTCTGATTGCTTCTATCCTAGCTACAGGTGCAAAAACTTCTTCATAATCTATGCCCTCTTCTTGAGTGTAGCCTTGAGCTACCAGCCTTGCTTTGTTTCTTATAACAATACCTCTTTCATCTCTCTTGTTTCTGAAGATCCATTTTGTGCCAATTGCTCTGTGACCTTTAGGAAGGTCTACTAGATCCCACACATCTTGTAGCTTGAACTGTAACAATTCTTCTTGCATTGCTTCTATCCAGCTAGATTCTTTCATAGCATCATGTGCCTTTTTCGGCTCAAGCTGGGATAGAAAACATGAGAGCACTTTATGCTGTTGATCTTGCATTTCCTGGAGCCTGCTTTGATGTCTAGTCATCATGGGAGAAGAGACATCACCTATTATCAACTGTGGAGGATGATTCTTTTGAACTCTTGTGTTATGACTAGGTTCTACATTCAGTCCAGCCTCTAGATTAGAGTCATGCAATTCAACTGAAGTGTCTTCAGATGTCACTTCTGATTCTTGAGTCTCCTCATCTCTAGTGTCATCTTCACTCTGACTTGGTTCAGTAAATGATTCCTTTTCACAGTCTTCATTTACTATGGGTATGGGAAAAATCACAGATTTAGATATACTTTCTTGAACTTGTGGGATCTCTGATTCTCCACCATCTGTTCCTGTATACTCATTACTGAAACCAAAAGAGTTAGTTAGTGAATCAATGTCAAATAGCCATTGAGGTCCAGACCCAACAGGATTTGGTGTGTTCTCATTGCATTTGACATTGTCACTTTCTTCAATTATTCTAGAAGAAGAGTTAAACACTCTGTAGGCCTTACTCTGAGATGAGTATCCAACAAGAAATCCATCATCTGCTTTGCTATCAAACTTACCTAAGTGAGATTTGGTATTTAGAATTGTACAAGGACACCCAAAAGATTTGAAGAAACCAATAAAAGGTTTTCTTTGATTTAAAAGCTCATATGGGGTCTTGTTCTTTTGCTTGACCACTAGAACTCTGTTTTGGACATAACAAGCAGTATTAACTGCTTCAGCCCAGAATGTAATTGGCAATTTTGAATCAGCCAACAGAGATCTAGCTGCCTCTATTAGTGTCCTATTTCTCCTTTCAGCAACACCATTCTGTTGAGGAGTTCTAGGAGCACTATATTGTCTCTCAATACCTTTTCCTTCACAAAAAGTGTTTAAATCATGATTTTTAAATTCAGTTCCATTATCTGATCTAATGACTTTTACTCTTTGATTAGTTTGGTTTTCAATTCTTAGAATAAAGGATTTGATAAGATCACTTGTTTCATCCTTAGTCCTTAGAAAATATACCCAAGTAAACCTGGAGTAATCATCAACAATAACCAAGCAGTAAGATTTCTTGCCTATACTCATAACATTTGTAGGACCAAACAGATCCATATGCAATAACTGGAGACAAGAAGAAACAGAATTTAACTCTTTGGTCTTATGAGAAGTTTTGTGTTGTTTGCCTTTGAGACAAGCAACACAATGATCATCACATGAAAAGACTTTTGAAGGTAAACCTCTTACAAGGTTATTTTTAACAAGATTGTTCATAGTCTTGTAATTCATGTGACACATCCTTCTGTGCCAAAGGGAGGATTCATCTATAGAGGCTTTTGAAACAAGACAATTTAAAGATGAATCACTATCAACATTGTCCAAATCAAGACAGTAAACATTGTCCTTCCTTGGAGTTCTAAGTAGTATCATGCTTTCATCAACTACCTTGAACCCTGGAGCAAGAATCATACACTCAGTATTAGTAAATAATATACTATGTTGTTTGTCACAAACCTGTGATACACTTAACAGGTTGTACTTTAATTGATCAACATAGTAGACATCCTCAAATGTCATCTTACCTTTGGTGACATTACCTTTTCCACTTATCTTACCACCAGTAAGATTGTCTCCAAATGCAACATGTCCTCCATTAATTTGCTTGAAATCCTGAAGGCATGACATGTTGCCAGTCATGTGCCTAGAGCAACCACTATCAACATGCCATATGCTCTTTCCCTTGAGCTGTTGGTTGCCCTGCACATTAAATAAATCAATTAGTATGATTGGGGACCCAAGCCAAAGTGATCTTGGGTCTGCCATTCTCATCAAAGTATTTACATTCCTTTTTAATGAGGTTTTTAAACTCAGAGCACTCTTTATTAGAGTACTTTGTCAATATGATTGGCTTAGCAGAATCAATACTGGAAGCAGTACTAACCTTAGAAGTACTAACAGAGTTAGCAGTACTAACAGGTGTAGCAGTACTAACAGGTTTAGCAGTACTAACCTTGTTAGCAGCATTAACATTGTTAGCAGTAGTATTACTTCTAGCAGCACTATCATTGTCAGCAGCACTATTTGTGGTAGCAGTACTAACAGTTTTAGTGCTTTTAGGAATCCACATATTGACACTTTCTTTAACAGAATACTTTTTCTTCATGTGGCTTTTAGTTTTAACAATTTTCTTAGCCACATGGTTCTTTTCAATTTTCTTATAACCAAAGGGTTTTTGCATGGCTCTTTGGAAATTCATTCTTTGGTTCATAGGATTGAAATAACAGTATTTGGCAACATGATTAAGCTTTCCACAGATAAAACAAGGTTTTGGTCTATTGATTTTACTCAGATCAACCCCTTGTTTTTGTGCCCACTGATTATTCCAGTTTCTTTGATTTCCCCTCTTTTTGTCCTGTTTTTGGGGTTCATTTTTCTTACAAGTACACTGTTTGCAAGGACCTGGATTCACAACTGTGGTCTGTTTATAATGGACCTTATCAGACTTTTCCTCTGTCTTCTCTATGTTCTTGGATTTGATCCAAGCCCTTCCACAATCCTCATTGGTGATAATGTTGTTTTCTATAGAAATCTCACCACTCACCTTGTTCTTCTTACTCTTGCCAACCTCTTTCTCAGTCTTATCCTCAACAATTACCTCATCTAAGGGATCTATTTCAGTGGCTCCCTCAGGCAAGTCCTTCCTATCTTTGGTGTCTAACAGGTCTGAAGTAGGAGGAATGTAATTGTTGTTATATGGTGGAGGTGTGGCATTATACCCAATTCCTCTTCTTAATTTATCATGAATCTGATTTTGCAGTAAGGAGTCCATTGCTTTAGAAGCATTGGAAAACTTTTCTACATCAAGCTTAACCTTGGTTAACTCCTCTTTCAGTTTTTCACTCTCCTCTTTAGATTTGGTCAGTTTAAGTTCTAAATCCTTTTTTCTCCCACTGCCAGTAATTGGTATCATATGAGTGTTGTAGTTCATTGGCTTGAAAACCTTTGATTTGATCTTCAAATCTCTCTACTATCCTCACATAGTCTTTTATATCCTTTTCTAGTCTCTTCAGGTCATCACTCATCTTCTGATTGTGATCCCTGTACCTTTTAACAGTGTCTATGCAAGTTTTAGAGCAGAGATTAGAACTTACCTCAGATGGGAGATCAGATACTTTAGCCATAAGAGCTTGATTCTGAATAGCTTCTTCTGCTTGATCACTCCAATCAAACCCCATTCCTTGTTGAGAAACAAGGACTTGAGCAGAGTTTCTATTGTTATTGAAGCTTCCAGATTGAGCTTGTTGATGGTTGTTGTTGTGAGACATTCCACTTCTGCATTCTCTAGCAAAATGTCCCTTAAGATGACATTTGTAGCATTCTACCTTTGATTTATCAAACCCTGCTCCATCTTCTCTTCTTTGTGAGAAGTTGTTTCTTCCAGTCCTCTTTATAAACTTCTTAACCCTCATGGAGAGCATGGCCATCTGCCATTTAATATCCATCTCTTCCAGATCATCAGGATGAAGTTGTTCTAAGTCATCATTGATCAAAGAAGAATTTCCATGATTAGAAAGAAGAGCTTCAAATGCATAATCAGTGCCTTTATCTAGATTTGATCCATTAGTAGCATTAACTGATTCAGAGTTAGCAGTAGAATCAATTGATGCTGATAGGAGTGCAGCATTATGAACATATCCAGAAGGCTTCTTCTTTGCCTCCACCTCAGCTTCAAAAACTCTAAGATCATTGTACAGATCATCAAGTTCTTTGTCTTCCAACTGATCATTCTGTCTGAATGACACAGTGTACATGGTCCAATCATCTCCAAGGGACCTTAAGAACTTTCTGTTCACATCATCTTGATCAATCTGTACTCCCATAGTAGCTAGTTCACCAATTAGTTTATTAAACCTGTCAAAAGTTTGAGTCATGGACTCATTCTTAGTTGAGATGAAGTTTTCATACTGTTGTTTTAAGATTGCCTTTTGATTTCTCTTGGTACTTTTAGTACCTGAGAATCTCTTCTCTAGAGCATTCCAGAGCATCTGTGCATCAGTACAATTGCAGAATTGGTGTTGATACTCATTTGGAATGGCCAAGAGCAGTGTGCTCAAGGCTTTCATCTCTGTCTGTCTTGATTTCCTATCTGTATCTGTCTTTGGAGGAGTTCTTTTGCCATCTTCACCAATCTTTCCTCCATCAGATGGGCCATTCTCAATGATGTCCCACATAGAATAATCTGTGAGGAGAATATATTGCTTGATTCTGATTTTCCACATGTCAAATTCATTGGATCTGAGCATTGGAACTTTTGAGACCAAAGTACTGCTTGATTCTGTAAGATTTTCCATGATGAATAACTGTTTCTGAGAGAATTAAGCTCTGATACCACTTGTCAGGATCGAATTCTTAACAAGAATTAATACTCAGAAACTAATATCAAAGAAGTTGCGGAAAAACACTTTGATATTTAATAAAACAGTAATCAAACACAGTATATAATTATCAAACAGTAAACTTGTATTGAATGCTTAAAGCTACAAGGTTACACACTCAACCTCAATATTGATGAACAGGCTCACCAATACGAATTCTACTTCTCTAGAATTAGGATCTATGCCTTGAGGTCGATTTTTCTCTTGAAAAACAGTTATCTAAAAGTTCTGTTTCTCTATTCTAAATATTCTATACATATACTAGTAGAAAGATAATTACAAAGAATAAACAAATCTTCAGTATATCTTCCATGTATATCTTCTAAGTATATCTTCAGTATATCCAGCTGTCATTCTTTCCATCCGGATCTCTTTAGCAGCACTAATAATGCTCAGCAGCATTAACTTCATCTAGCAGCATTAACTGCAAGCAGTATTAACTACTAGCAGTACTAACTAGCTAAGCAGTACTAACTTTGTTCAAGCAGTACTAACTTTGACTAGCAGTATTAATTAACACTAGCAGTAGTAACACTCAGCAGTATTAATCTTCAACTTGTTCTGGCAGTAGTAACTACATTTGTACTAGCAGTAGTAACTACACTTAGTAGAATCTTCAGTTCCCAACAGCGGTATTCTCGTTGTTATATCGCTAAGGTCAGTTGACTCTTTGGTGTAGCTTGAAGGGAGTCGTAGGGACACTTGGGCTTGTGTGTCGTGAAGTGTCATACGATTAACGTTGTATGAGTAGCATACTTTTGTGTTCCTCCACTCTTAATAGATACGGGAAGCCCCCGTCGTCGGCCCGTCGTATTTTGGATATTTAATTGTCCATGTTTTAATATTGGGATTTCATTCTACTTTATGGTCGCGTGAGTATTAAAATGGGTTACATGTTTTCAATGACGTACCATATTATTTAAGAATCGTTTTCCTTTATTTATGGGCCGAGTATTATGTCCCGCTCGTGTTTTGGGTGTTTTGGGATATGAGGTTTTATGTACAATTTCATAATTGGAATATCGAACTATGACCCCATTTTGGGTGAGTTCCGGATTGCATCATTTTACATGAAGGGTGTGTTTGGGAGCATTATCTTCAAAAGTGCATGTTGTGGGAAAAATGTGTCGTTTCCATTTTTATTTGGGAAAAAAGTGCATGTTGTGGGAAAAATTGCATCACTAGGCGTTAAGTCTAACCTTTTTATTTGTCTGCATGTGCATCAGGTTCCAGTTGGGGGTTCGGTTCTAGCAAGTGCTATGAGAATTGAGCCTTAGCTTTATACAAGAGTAAGTAGCTGGTGAAGTCTTTCGCAGATTGGAGATAGTGTTTGTTATTGGGTTTAGTAACACCCGTCCTTTTCCTAGAATGTATGTATAGGATGAATGTGAGCTTTGGGGTTAATTCTCAATTTATGTTTGTAGTTTGAAGTATTTATTGATGTATTTAGAAAAATTTTAACAAGTTGCTATCTTCAGACTTGAGGGTGTTACATAAATACTATGATAAATAAAGATGAAAATGAGTACAAGAAATGTAAACTAAGTTATTACGATTAATGGTAACGATAATTTAAACTAAATTACGATGACAAAAAGAACTTTTACCGTAGATAAGTAACTTACGGTAAACTACGACAGGAACTTAAGTTGCGACAAATAAAAGATGGCAATGATATATAACAATAATATTATGACGAATATATAAAGGACGAGATAACGATAACGTAAAAATAAACGGTAAAATAAAAAAATAAAGTAAACAATAAAACTATTTTTAAACTAATAAGATAAAAGGAAAATACTTTATATTTGATGTAGAACGTATTTGGGAGAATAGAAGAGTTTCTAAACTTCAAGGCCCTTTTCTTTACAAACACCATGGCTTATTTATATGCAAAGTTTATCAAAAGAAAGTTGGCAAGTTGTGATTACATCTACGGCTATCCTCAATTCCAAGATATCCACCATTCATTTTCTATCAACTTGCAGCTATTCTCCCTCAAAAAGGCGGTTGTCCATTAATGCTTATCCCAAAATTTGAATTTCCATGGTGCTGCAGCACTCCTACGGCATCCACCCTGAAATAGCATAATTAACCCAAAATCAAATATTATCATCATGTATTCACGATATTATTCTCCATATATTATTATGCTACTAAAAACAATATTTACAACTCAAAAGATTAACTATTAGGATATTGCAAGGTTTAAAACACATAAAAACGCTAGAATGTCATGCAAGACATCAAGTAATTGATGTTTATCAGGATCTTGCGCGGCTTGAGAACCGCGGCCAAAGCCGCAGGACTCGCTAGAGCCTCCAGGTTGAGAACATACGCGGCCAGCGACGCGGCCCCATAGCCGCGGCCAAAACCGCAGGACAGCAGACCAAAAGTCGGGATTTTCCCCTTTTCTTCCATTCTCTCATTTTGGAACTTCTAGAGGTGCGAGTTTGGAGAAACGAAAGGTATGGTTTCCATTTCTCTTCATTCATTAATTATTAGAAGAGATCCTTACATGTATTAATGGCATTGATTTAGGTTTGTTGGTCATCAAGTTGGTCACTAGAAGTTGAGCATTCAAGTCTCCTACTTTCTTCTCTCAAGTCTCATCCTCTAGGGTTTGTGTTCAACCTTACAAGGCGAGTTTTCCTATCCTTGGTCTTACATATTTACTAGGGTTCATGTGTTTTAGTTTCATCTATGCCTACTAACCAAGTATTTGGGTTGGTTATGTTTTGACCTAAATATGAGTTTTGGAGATGTTAGGATTTGGAAACCTAAGTAAGAACGGTTGAAAAATGTATTTAAACTATAAGGAAGGGGTTTTCTATATTCTTTACATACTTGGTAACCAACCCTTGCGTTATGAGATTTTGGTAAGACCCAAAGTGAAATTAGGGTTTTGATGAGATTCAAGTACGGGGTTATTTATTGATAAATTAGGGTTTTGATGAGATTCAAGTACGGGGTTATACATGATCGATTGTGAATGTATTGAAATGTTTTGGTGTTTGGTCTTAGTGCAATGGATCCATAGGCACAGTGTCTTTATGTCCCGTTTTGGACATTAAGTTCACCACTTTGGCACAGAATAGGCATCGGGTCACCATGGTAAGTAAGGTGTGGACCTATATGGTCGGGCAACATCCCTTGGGTAGTAAGGTGTAATTCCATTGTGCATGAGTTCCCGTTTTGGAACTCTCAAGAGTAGACCTAGAGGGGTTGACTTGATGTTTTCGAGCAATAGACTGAGAGGAGTTGAGCTCACTAAGTGATTTGTGTTTATTCGTTTTATGTTATGATCTATAATGGTTTACTTGTTTGCTTGATTTAGCTCACGGCAATATCCACCATATCACTACAAATGGGTTCACGATTTCTATTTCCTAATTTATTTGTTCTCACTAGGTTTTAGCCTAACACTTATTTCTTTGGTTGTCATGTATGACAGGTCATCTTAGCTGTTGGGCTCGTCGGGATTGAGCGGACGAACTTGGGGTCGAGAGTGGTCTTTTTGGAAAATCACTGACCGACACATATGATTTTTGAGGATTTACATTTTGGAAGGATTGCGACACCCGACTATAATCTATTTGACAAACTTAGATTATTAGGTTGTTGATCTTTATTCTTCATTCTATTTGGGTTTGTAAATGCCATACTTTGGTTCCCCATTTTGGGATGATAAACTTTGGTTTAGAATGTTGTTACCACGTTATTCAGGTTTTAATTGACCCTATGTTAGGGTGGCATAGGTTTACTCCAGTTATAGTCGTCATATTGCTAAATTTTCGAATTTTAAATTGACTCTAAATTTTAGGGTGTTACAAGTTGGTATTAGAGCTCTAGTTTAAGTGAACTAGGTATGAATGTAAGATACCTAGACTTAAGCTGAAATTGTTAAGCTATGACTTGTGAGATGGAGTAGAAATCTTAAGATAACATGGTGTCGGAGTCGACGAAAATTACGCTAATCGAGAGTTATGGTAATGGTAACGAGGATTTTTACGTATCATATATTCATAACTTCACTTAGCTAACGCTATTATGAACATGTTTTACGTAGTCATGCTTGACCTACTGTTGTTATAACAATTGATGAATGTAACAGTACGTTTCCTTGTGTTTAATTTCTATAGCCTATCCCTCACCTTATTCTCGTGTGTGTATGGCAGACTAAATGGTTAATACCCAGAATAGACTGGATGGCCACGATGCGACGGCATATACGACCGACCAACCACGGGTGATCGTGGCAGAGGAACCTACCCGTATAAATGAGGTATTGGGTGGAAGAACCGAGCGCATTCCCCAATGCAATCTAGAGATGTTGGAACCTATCATGGAGGAGGTGACGGCAGAAACTCGAATGATGGATCGGATGATGTTGACCATGAACAAGGCCATGGCACAACAACAGGAGTTATTCTTGAAGCTTCTAGAGGACAGAGACACCAAAAACCGTAGGCATGAGACGGTTGCTAAAAATATTGTGATGGCGGGATATGGGGGTACCGGAAATGAAATACCCACCGAAGGTCCCGTGACCTTAGATACAAGATCAGAGGGGAAGACTTGTTCCTTCAAGACTTTTCTAAGTTGTCGACCCCCTGAATTCAAAGGTGCAGATGATCCGATTTTGTGCATGAACTGGATCCGGGAAATAGAACAAGCCTTCCGGACTAGCGAATACGGTGAAGGGCAGAAAGCTAAGGTTGGATCCCAGAATTTGAGAGGGGCGGCCCTCACTTGGTGGAATGTCTACTCCACTTCGGTAGAGGCCACTACTTTGGACAAGTTGAGTTGGTCGACTTTCAAGGAGAAATTGTTAGAAGAGTATTGCAATGAGAGATCAATGGATCGATCGAGGAAGATTTCAGGAATTTGAAGATAGGAAATTTTTCGGTGAAAGAGTACAACCAACAATTCATGGACAAGTTGGGATTGGTGGGACATCTAGTCCCAACTGAGAAGGAAAGGATCAAAGCTTACATCAAGGGCCTTCCATCAGATATGATGTCAATGGTCCGAGTGTCAAAGGCCTCCACCCTTCATGAGGCAATTGAGGAAGCCCAACTAATGGAAGATGCCTACAACCGGGGTAAGGAAGAAGGTAGTCTCTTAGTGGAGAAGAGGAAGTGGGAGGGAAGTTTTATACCCTCCAAGAAACCAAGACCCTTCAACAACAACCAACGTGGATTCGATCCTAGGCGCGATGCTAGGTGGTGTTCCAAGTGCCGAAGCAAACACTTCGGTCCATGCAACTTTGTTCCTGAACTTTAAGTGTGGCAAGGTCGGTCATGCTTTTAGAGATTGTCCCGTTAAGGGGCAAATGTGTTTTGAGTGTAAAGAGTCGGGGCACGTTAGGGCGGATTGCCCGAAATTTAAGACGAGAGGAACTGGTGGGAAGAAAGTAGATCCTCCAAGAACGCCCGAAAGAGCCTTTCAAATGACAACGGAAGAGGCCATGGCATCCACCGATATGGTATCGGGTACGTTTCTCCTAAACTCCGTACCTACACGTGTATTATTTGACTTGGGTGCCAGCTTCTCTTTCATATTTGATATATTTTGTCAAAAGCTTGTCATACCTAGTAGTAATTTGGAAAATGCTATAGTGGTAGAAATAGAGAATGGTGGCCAAGTAGTAATTCATGAGGCTTTGAAGAATTGCACACTTGAGATTGAAAGGAAGAAGTTTTCCATCAACTTATTGCCCATGTTGATTGGCGGGTTTGATGTGGTGGTTGGAATGGACTGGCTAGCGGAGAATCAAACCGAGATTGTGTGCTCCAAGAAGTTGATCCGCCTGCCCGTGTCGGATGGCGAGACGGTAGTAATCTATGGTGAAAGAAGGAAGGGTGAATTGGCGATTATCTCTATGGCTAAGGCGCAGAAGTGTTTAGCGAAAGGATGTTCATCCTTCTTGGCGTATGCGATAAATACCAAACTTGAGAAAAGGAATCTTGAAGATGTTAGCGTGGTACACGATTTTTCCGACGTTTTCCTAGATGACTTACCCGACTTGCCACCCGATCGCCAAGTGGAGTTCCAGATTAACCTTGTTCCGGGGGAAGCTTCGATAGCTCGAGCTCCTTATCGATTAGCTCCATCCGAGATGCAAGAGATGATGACTCAACTACAAGACCTTCTTGAGAAGGGTTTCGTGAGACTGATCTCATCGCCTTGGGGAGCTCTGGTCTTGTTCGTTAAGAAAAATGACGACACGATGCGGATGTGTATCGACTACAGAGAATTGACTAAGGTGACGATGAAGAACAAGTACCCACTTCCAAGGATCGACGACTTGTTTGACCAACTTCAAGGCGCGGGTTGCTTCTCAAAGATCGACATCCGTTCGGGGTATCATCAAGTAGAGGTGAAGAAGGACGACATTCCGAAGATGGCGTTTAGGACGCGATACGGCCATTACGAATTCCTAGTAATGTCGTTCGTCCTAAACAATGCACCAGCAATATTTATGGACTTGATGAACCGAGTGTTCCGACCATTCCTTGATAAGTCGGTGATTTTGTTCATCGATGACATTCTAGTGTACTCCAAGGACGAGGCGGATCACGAACAACATCTCCGAGAAGTTATAAAAGTGCTAAGACGAGAGAAGCTATACGCGAAGTTTTCAAAGTGCGACTTTTGGCTTCAGGAAGTGCAATTTTTTGGTCATGTAGTTACGAAGGAAGGAGTAAAGGTGGACCCTACAAAGATCGAGACGATGATGAATTGGGAACCTCCCAAGAGTCCGTCAGAAATCCGAAGTTTTCTAGGATTGGCGGGATATTACCGGAGATTCATTCAAGATTTTTCCAAGATAGCTTCATCATTGACAGACCTAACCCGAAAGAACGTGAAGTTCGTGTGGACTGAGAGTCAAGAGAAGGCGTTTCAGACTTTACAAAGGAAGCTTTGGAAAGATCCAATCTTATCTCTACCCGAAGGGCCGAAGGATTTTGTAGTATATAGTGATACGTCGAAGATGGGTTTGGGTTGTGATCTAATGCAAAGGGGTAAGGTGATCACCAACGCGTCAAGGAAACTCAAGGTACATGAAGTCAACTACCCTACCCATGACTTGGAATTGGTGGCGGTGGTGTTTTCTTTGAAGTTGTGGCGACACTACCTCTACGGTATGAAATGCACTCTCTATACGGACCACAAAAGCTTGAAGCACATATTCGATCAAAAGGAACTGAATAAGAGACAAAGGAGGTGGTTGGAATTACTAAAGGATTACGACTGTGAATTATTTTACAATGCGGGTAAGGCAAATGTCGTCGTCGATGCTTTGAGTCGGAAAGACTACGGGGGAAATTCTTGAGCCACCTTTTCCCAAATCGAATTGGTGTCAACACTCATTGACCGAATCAAATCATCGCAAGTCGAAGCCTTACTAGAAGAGAACCTCAAGTAAGAGATTATGACAAAGAAACATCTACTTTTGACGGAAGACAGTCGGGGAGTAAAGCTATTCAACGGCCGTGTTTGGGTGCCCAAGATCGGGGGCAATCGTGAGTTACTTCTCGAGGATTCCCACAAGTCAAAGTATTCTATCCTTCCGGGAAGCACAAAGATGTACTAGGATTTGAAATTGCACTATTGGTGGCCGGTCATGAAGCTTGATGTGGCGCACTACGTGGAGTGATGTATGACTTGTTTGCATGTGAAGGTCGAACACCAATGACCTTATGGGATTTTACAATCTTTGGAAATTCCAGAATGGAAATGGGAGCATATCACTGTGGACTTCATGACGAAATTGCCAAAGACCTTAAGGGGTCATGACACCATCTGGGTGATAGTGGATCGTTTGACCAAAAGCGCTCATTTCTTGGCCATGCGGGAAACCTTACCTATGAACAAGCTAGTCAAGTTGTATATTGATGAAGTAATATCTCGTCATGGGGTGCCATTGTCTATTGTCTCGGATCACGATAGTCGGTTCACGTCGCATTTTTGCGATGGTTTGCAAAAAGAGTTGGGCACATGTGTGAAGTTGAGTACGGCCTATCATTCCCAAGCCGATGGCCAAAGCAAGAGGACAATTCAGACGCTTGAGGACATGTTGAGATCTTGCATGATTGACTTCGGGGGTAGTTGGGACTCACACCTAACTTTGGTGGAGTTCACGTACAACAATAGCTACCACTCGAGTATTGGAATGGCACCATTTGAAGCATTGTATGGACGTAAATGTCGAACTCCCGTATTTTGGCTCGAAGCGGGAGAGAAACAGTTTGTCGACCCAGAAATAGGCCAAGAGACGGACGACAAGGTTAAAGGCATACGTGAACGTTTGAAGGCAGCCCAATACCGACACAAAAGTTATGTTGACAAAAAGAGGCGACCAATGGAATTCTAGGCAGAAGATCGTGTAATGTTGAAATTGTCTCCATGGAAAGGGATAATAAGATTCAGAAAACGTGGGAAGTTGAGTCCTCGTTTCCTTGGACCATTCACCATGCTAAAACGTGTGGGACTCCAAGCATATCAATTGGAATTGCCACCCGAAATGAGTGGAATTCACGACACCTTCCATATCTGTTATCTTCGCAAATGTTTGGCAGAGGAGGAGAGTGTGATTCCCCTCTCGGAGATAAGTGTGGATGAGAATAACAGTTGCGTGGAGGAACTCGACGCCATCCTTGATAGAAAGTCAAAGAAACTTTGTCATATGGAGGTCGCCATGGTCAAGGTGAAATGGAAACATCATCGGGGTGCCAATGTAACTTGAGAAGCCGAAGCGGACATGAAGCGGAGATACCCCAATTTATTTTTGTAAGTTAAGATTTCGAGGATGAAATCAATTTCAAGGTTGGGAGGATTATAACGCCCGTAAATTTTTCTTGCACCTTGTGGAATTATGTATATATTATATGTATAAGTATATTCTCGATTCAAGTCAACTGTTGGTATTGTTCACACTTAGTGTAAGTTGCCAAGCTTTGGCACTTGAGAATTGAGAGCTTATAGTGTAAAATCTTGAAGCAATTGGAGGGGAGTGGCAACGACTTGGGCAGGCTCTTGCACGACTTGAGAAACGCGGCCAAAGCCGCGGGACTCGCTGGAGCCTTCAGGTTAATAACACATGCGGCCTGCGACGCGACCCCATAGCCGCAGCCAAACCGCAGGGAAGCACAGCAGACCAAAAGTCGGGATTTTCCCCTTTTCTTCCATTCTCTCATTTTGGAACTTCTACAGGTGCGAGTTTGGGGAAACAAAAGGTAGGGTTTCCATCTCTCTTCATTCATTACTGATTAGAAGAGATCCTTACATGTATTAATGGCATTGATTTAGGGTTGTTGGTCTCTAGAAGTTGAGCATTCAAGTCTCCTACTTTCTTCTCTCAAGTCTCATCCTCTAGGGTTTGTGTTCTACCTTACAAGGTGAGTTTCCCCATCCTTGATCTTACATATTTAATAGGGTTCATGTGTTTTAGTTTCATCTATGCCTCCTAACCAAGTATTTGGGTTGGTTATGTTTTGACCTAAATATGAGTTTTGGAGATGTTAGGGTTTGGAAACCTAAGTAAGAACGGTTGAAAATGTATTTAAATTATGAGGAAGGGGTTTTCTATATTCTTTACATACTTGGTAACCTGCCCTTGCGTTATAAGATTTTGGTAAGACCCAAAGTGAAATTAGGGTTTTGATGAGATTCAAGTATCGGGTTATTTATTGATAAATTTGTGATGGGAATGGGATTTATAATGTCCCGTTGATGGATTGTGTTATTGAAATCTTTTAACATTGGGAGTCAAGACTCCATATTGGTAAGTTCTATACATGTAAACTAGTGGCAACCTTTTTATACATGATCGATTGTGAATGTATTGAAATGTTTTGGTGTTTGGTCTTAGTGCAATGGATCCATAAGCACGGTGTCTTTATGTCCCGTTTTGGACATTAAGTTCACCACTTTGGCACGGAATAGGCATCGGGTCACCTTGGTAAGTAAGGTATGGACCTATATGGTCGGACAGTGTCCCATGGGCAGTAAGGTGTAATTCCATTGTTCATGAGTTCTTGTTTTGGAACTGAGTTCCCGTTTTGGAACTCTCAAGAATAGACCTAGAAGGGTTGACTTGATGTTTTCGAGCAATAGACATAGAGGAGTTGAGCTCACTAAATGATTGGTGTTTATTCGTACTATGTTATGATCACTAATGGTTTACTTGTTTACTTGATTTAGCTCACGGCTATATCCACCGTATCACTACAAATGGGTTCATGATTTCTATTTCCTAATTTATTTGTTCTCACTAGGTTTTAGCCTAACACTTGTTTCTTTGGTTGTCATGTATGACAGGTCATCTTAGCGGTGGGGCTCGTCGAGATTGAGCGGACGACCTTGGGGTCGAGAGTGGTCTTTTTGGAAAATCACTGACCGACACATATGATTTTTGAGAATTTACATTTTGGAAGGATAGCGACAGCCGACTATAATCTATTTGACAAACTTAGATTATTAGGTTGTTGATCTTTATTCTTCATTCTATTTGGGTTTGTAAATGCCATTCTTTGGTTCCCCGTTTTAGGATGATACACTTTGGTTTAGAATGTTGTTACCACGTTATTCAGGTTTTAATTGACCCTATGTTAGGGTGGCATAGGTTTACTCCAGTTATAGTCGGCATATTGCTGAATTTTCGAATTTTAAATTGACTCTAAATTTTAGGGTGTTACAATTGATTGCCGGAGATTGGTCAGCGGTTTCAGAATCGATCAAGAATCATCGGTTACGATTGTGGTGTACGAAAACATTACTGAGTCGTTTAATGGGTTTTAAAAGAATGAATGTTTGATTTCCCAAACTACCCTTAACCACATGTGTTCACATATCCATTTAATAAATAAAACCTATTTTATTAATTAAAAATCTAGTTTTAATCTCAACCATCCAATGTTAAGATGGATGGTTTAGATTAGTTCATATAGTTTACAACAAAACTAAGGTTAACCAAAGAACCTAACCCTATATAGGGTCAGGTTAACCCTATATAGGGTCAGGTTCACGGGAAAACCTCAAAAAAGGAAAACTGAAGAACACCCTGGTAGCCCTTCATCTGGACGGTATGCATTTGTGCATACAAGTAATTTGTAACATGCATGCATATGCACAAGTGCATAATGCTCTTGTGCATAAAAACCAAAAAAACAACATAATTTACCTATGTGCATATTGTCCAGATGAAAGGTTGTGTTCTTCAGTTTTCCTTTTTTTAATGTTTTCCCTTGAACCTCCATCACATATATATATATATATATATATGTGTGTGTGTGTGTGTGTGTGTGTGTGTGTGTGTGTGTGTGTGTGTGTGTGTGTGTGTACATATATATAGTGGGAGGTTCAAGGAAAAACCTCAAAAAATGGAAATTTGAGGAACACCCATTGTATGCACAAGTGCATACCGTCCAGATGAATGACTACCATTCCTCAGTTTTCCCTTTTTTTGAGGTTTTCCCCTAAACCTGACCCTATATATATATATATATATATATATATATATATAATATATATATATATATATATAATATATATATATAAGGATTGCTCGAGTCAAATGGTGGGATAATCTTCCCGCTGATCAAATCGAAAAAATGACAATTCAAGGTGTTTCAAATTATTACTCAGAAAACTTCGGAGTACCTGCCGTTGAGGCTCCTATGCCCAAACAACTCCAGATAGAGTATGTACTGTTTACATATAAGCAACTACATATGTATACACACATACATACATGTATATACATACAAACGTTCATACATATATACACATATACAAACATACATAAACATATAGACATGTACACATGACATACAAACATATATGTACTGTATTCGTCAAAGATGAATGTGTCGTGTATTCGGGTCAACTAGACAACTAAGCACCATTATACCCCGATATGAACCACTAAACCACCATTATAGCCCAATATCATATTTTACAATTTATTAGGGCCCAACATAACACCATACTTGCTTTCTCCGCAAAATACTTACGCACAGAAAAGAAAAACACGCATAGAGAAGTTTATGAATACCATTCAACTCGGGTGACCATCCTGACTAGTAGGCTCGCAAGTCGATCCAACCCAAAACAATAAATAGTACAAGGAGAATGAGACTAAGCTTCCCATAATTCTCAAACCATATAATTCTCTTTCGATGATACACTTTCATCAAGGCCATTCTCCCATTGTAACCCAAGTCGCGCTTATCCTTGAAAATTCAGTCTGAAAAAGAATGTGATACTTTTTCCATCACAAAGTACCCATTATCGTGTTGATTTTACCCGGGTGGTAAAAATTCTTTATGCAACTCACATATAGTCCCCACTCATTCCCCTTTTCGCATGAAATATAATCCCATCTACCCGAAATTTTTTCACTTCAAGTCTACCCTAAATGTAATCAATCTATTTCATCATATTGAACCCCTTCAAGTATCCATATACAACATCTTCATAAATATTAATTGACGATAGATTTGACAACAATAAAAAATTCCCAAATGCCTCTTACTAATACAATCATTAAGATGATCTTTATCTCATTATGTGACAGGTTACATCTTTCATAAAATGGTTGCCCTTCATGACCTCGCACCATACAATCTTGTATGTCTTTAACCCATGGCTTAACATCCAACCTAAATGATTTACTCTCACAAATACATTCATCTCCATATTGATTTACCCCACAAAGAGGTTTTCAAACATTTTGGTTCACTAACATTATTGAGGTGTCCACTTGGGACAACCGAATGATCATTCAACTATTCTCAACTAAAAGCAATTTATGTCAAAAGAAACGATTCTCGTCCCTTAAGATACCATATCTCAGTATTTGACACTTTATCTCAAATACGCATTATTCATACTTCACACGAGGTTAACCACCCTAAACTTATAAGAACTATAATTATGGAGAGTTCTTATAAGAATCCAAACTCCTTTAGGTTCTTAAATAAGAACCTTGGTTCTTACTAGGGTTGTGCAGAAAGTCAACCGATCCAATTACAACCGACCGATCCAATTACAACCGACCGACAATGATCGGATATCCAATTGTAATCGGATAGGATGGAAAAAGTCAACATCCAATTTGGGTCGGTCGGTTTTTGGATGACAATCCAAAACCGACCGGAACCGAAATGATTACCATCCAACCGAACCAACCGACCGAACCATCCAACAATTCATCCAATTGAATTAATAATTAATAATATAATATACTTATAAAATTATATTCAATATAAAAGTAAAAAGTAGAAAGTCTCCTTGACTCCTTGCACGTGACCACAAAAAAACTATTCAACTTCAAAGTTAAGTCAAAATTGAAAATTAAAAAAGTAAATTGAAAACTTCTTTTCATCTTTTGTTCGGCGGCAATAAGAAGAAAGCAAATTGAAAAGTTGAAACCCTAAAACTAAACTCTCATCTCATGTCTCTCTATCTTCTTCGTCAAAGCAACATGGCCGCCGGCCACCGCCGCAGCAGCATCACCACCGCCACCGCAGCAACAGCAGCACCGCCACCGCAACAATACCGCCGGAGCACCATCTCTCGTACCGATTAGCACCTGTCGACCGCTCCTTTTTCCGATTAGAAGCTTTCTACTCTCTCCTTTCGTGTAACAACTCTTTAAAACGGCTTCTCTTCAAGCTCAGTAAGTGTGCTACTTTTATTATTTAGAAAGTGTGCTACTCAGCTGCTAGGATGTTTACTTGTTTAGAAATCATTAGTTCTCATGACTTTTAGGTTTTATTTACTTGATCAATGTTGGTTGGATGTACTATGTTAAAAAAACGACATTGTCATTATTTACTTGATCAATGTTGGTTGGATGTACTATGTTAAAAAAAAAACACTGTTACTTGATCAAATAAGTCACTGATGGAACTTCTTAATGAATATTAACTTTGTTTTTTCTAATGTTTGTAAGCTAGGCTTTAATTTCTGGAAACCTATGTGATATGTTGCAAAATAGACCAACTAGTTTGATTGATTTTTAATAAAAGAATAATGTAAAACCAACAAATTAACTTGCAAAGTAAAGTTTATAATTGAAAACTAAAATTTAATTGTAAACTAACATTTCTAACAGTAAAGTTCATATTTGTAAACTAACATTTACATGCAAAAAAATCTAACATTTAAATGTGTTTTACTTGTATTTATGGTTCATATTCATATATGGTTATTTACTTACTTGATATTCTTTGTAATTGGAGTTTATGTTTATTGTATTAACAGATGGCTTCCACGGCGAACATCATTAAACCTATATCTCTCATTGACGAAGAAGATCCCGACATTGAGCATGCACATAACCAAGAAAATGTGCCCATTCATGGTGTATTAATTATATGAATTGTTGTTATGTTGTAGATTGGATTTAAAACATTGGATGGATGTCATCCGATCATCCATTGGATGTCGGATGGATCCAATCCGATCATCCATTGGTTGGATCCAATTCGATCCAATGGACATCCAATAAAAATATCCACTGGATGGAACCGAACCGATCCAATCATCCATTGGATTGAAAAAATCCAACATCCAATGGATGATTAGATCGGTTCGGTTGGAAAAATCCAACATCCAATGGATGATTGGATCAGTTTGGTTGGGCTCACATCCATTCGATGTCAACCGATGAACACCTCTAGTTCTTACCATAAAGTTTGTGAGAAGTGACATTTTCCTTATTTTTTATTTTATTTTCATGACTTTATAATTTTTAATATATATTAATATAACTTATTTAATTATTATTAATGTTGAAAGAATCAATGGAACCCACAACAAAGAGGTTCTTATAAGAACTACCATTGTGGATTTTTAAGAGAATTCTTAATTTGATTAGTTGGAGATGAGTTGGCAACAAAAAGTGCAAAAAGGTGGTTCTCATAAAAACCTCCATTGGACATGCTCTTAATTTAAGACCAATGATAATATATATATGTATATATATATATATATATATATATATATATATATATATATATATATATATATATATATATATTATCAACATATGAATCCTAAAGTGATTCAGACACATACAAGTTATGATTGAGATTCACATGTGAATCTATGTTATGATTCACCTGTCAATCTATGTTAGGATTCACATGTTCACATATTAGCTAATATACACATAACTATTACCATCTGATAATGGTTTGTTGGGATCTTTTGTGTTTGGTTACATTTCAAACGACCATTGAAGAATATCGATGTTCATGTTCACATATGAGATTTAATTCGATTTGTATATTATAAAATCGCTAATGATTTCATGGTTGAAAATTGGATCAAAAATCGATGATTACTATTATCCAAAAATTGTTATTGAAAAAGTTATGAGATAAATTAGGATATTTGATGTTTTCAATAGTTATCTTAATTAGTGTAATAAGTATTGGAAATCAGAATTTTAAATAAGTGGTTGAGATTGTTTCTCCCATTCTCAACAATTTTGTGTTTCTCATTTGAACGTAACACATATGTATACACAACACGATTAAATTACCAAAATTATCTATGAGATTTATGAAAGCTCAGAATGAAATTTTTTTGAAATTACGAGAAACATCTTCAAGATTTCGATTTCGTTACAGAAATGGTCCATGTACTACCATTAGTAAGGGGGATTTTGGTCTTTTTGTTTTTTTTAATTAAAGACAATTTTTAAAGCTATTTACAAGTCATTAAAGCATTAAAATAAACTTAATTTTTAACAACCCCCGCATAACTCCTTTCCTTCATCTCATCCCCCATAGTTCACCAACCCACACCAACCATTGTTCACCTCCTTTATCTCTGACACCCATTTTCTCCTTGTTCTCTAGTAACAAAATTGTTATTAGTATTAGAAAGTGATGATGATAATTGAAAGAGACGATGAATATGCTGAAGGCTTGATGACTTCGTATATTGATTGAGAGAAAAGGTAAACGTACAATATGAATACAATAGAAATAACTTAACCTAGACTAAAGAATACAAGGGAATATATACACAGACTATATGGGCCCATGAGCGTGGGTTGGGCCTTATACATTTAAATACACTAACGTCCCCCCTCAAACTCAATCGGGAGAAGAATGAGCCAGATGGAGTTTGAAAACTAGATCTCGAAACCGTCCTAGTAGATGAGCTTTAGTGAAAATGTCGGCCGGTTGATCAATAGTGGAAATAAGAAGAAGTTGAATAGTCTGACGAGTCACGTGTTGAAGAACAAAGTGACAGTCAATTTCAATATGCTTCGTTCTCTCGTGAAAAATGTCATTGTGAGCGATCTGAAGAGCACTGTTGTTGTCACACCATAAGGGAGTTGGAGAATGTTGAGGTGCCCCCATGTCAGAGAGTAGCCAGCGTAACCACACAAGTTCTTGAGCCGTATCAGCTAGTGCTCGATACTCAGCTTCAGTACTGGATCGAGCAGTCAGAGATTTTTTCTTGCTCCTCCAAGAGATGAGGGAGTCTCCAAGAAAGAAACAGTAGACGGTAGTGGAGCGACGGTCAGTAATGTCACTGTCCCAATCAGCATCAGAAAATCCTCGCAAGATCAATGAGGATGCAGATGAAAAATGAAGACCGTGAAACAAGGTCCCCTTTAAATATCGAAGGATACGAAGGACAGTAGCATAGTGATCTGAGCAGGGTGCAGACATGAACTGACTGACTGTATGGACAACATAGGCAATGTCAGGACGGGTCACTGTCAGATAGACAAGGGACCCTACTAGCTGTCGATACAGAGTAGGATCACGCAGAGGAGGTCCAGCATTCGAAGCCAAATGAAGGTTATGCTCAAGAGGAGTGGATGCAGTTTTGTTGTCAGTAAGCCCAGCTTTTGACAAGAGATCGGAGGTGTATTTGACTTGACAAAGATAAAGTCCCGAGGGATCTGATATCACCTCAAGACCAAGAAAATAGTGTAAAGCACCAAGATCCTTCATCTCAAAACAGGCGCTGAGAGACATCTTGAGATGAGCTATGCCAGTAGAGTCACTTCCAGTAATAATCATATCATCCACATACAACAGAAGTAAGATTGTGCCAGCCTCAGTGGTTCGAGTAAACAGTCCTGAATCGTAGTTGTTGGGTACAAAACCCAAAGAGATGACTGTGGAACTGAACTTCTCAAACCAAGCTCGCGGAGCTTGCTTGAGTACATAAAGGGCCTTCCGAAGACGACAAACATGACCTTATGGAAGTCGAACGCCTGGAGGAGGTGTCATGTAGACTTCCTCAGATAAGTCACCGTTCAAGAAGGCATTCTTAACATCCATCTGAAAAAGAGGCCATTGTTTTGTAGCTGCAATGTCTAGAAGACTGCGAACAGAAGTGACACGAGCAACAGGTGCAAATGTCTCCTCATAATCAATACCGTACTCTTGATTGAATCCTTTGGCCACAAGGCGAGCTTTGTACCGGTCAATAGACCCATCAGATTTTGTCTTGATTTTGAACACACATTTGGATCCAATGGGTGACTTGCCCGGTAGAAGAGGGACAGATTCCTATGTCTGGGCCTTGTCAAGAGCCTAAAGTTCCTCATCCATAGCTTTCTACCAATCAGGGTTAGAGGAGGATTTCTTGTAGGAAGTAGGTTCGTGATTTGACAGCAGAGTAGCATAAACATGATAATCACGGAGATGAGAAGGAACTTGTCTTACCCGATCTGATCGTCTAACATTCTGAAATTGAGACATTCCAGGAGCCAAAGACTCAGCAGGTACCTCAGATGTTGGATGTGTGGATGAAGCAGATGATTGATGTTGATCAGGAGGTGTAGATGTTGTAGAGGCAGGAGACTCTGAGGAGGAGGTATCAGTGGAAGAGGTAGACTCAGAAGGTGATGGAACAACAGGTGGAGGCGTGATGATGTTAGATTGGAGTGAGTCCAATGAAACGGAAGCATCAGTGAAGAACGGAGTGGTGAAGTTAGGAGACTCACGAAACTTAGATATAGAAGAAAAAGGAACATGTTCCTAAAAGGTAACATGACGAGATATACGAAGACGCTGGGAGATAGGATCCCAGCAGCGATAACCCTTGTGCTCAATACCATATCCAAGGAAGCAACAAAGTCTGGAGAGAGGTTCAAGTTTGGTACGTTCATGAGGTTGTAACTAAACAAAACAAGCACTACCCCAAACTTTTAGAAGTTCATAGGCAGGGGGGATGTCATAAAGAGCCTCGTAAGGAGACTTATTCTTAAGAATAGGAGTAGGATGACGATTGATAGTGTAAACCGCAGTGAAAGTAGCTTCCCCCCAAAACCGTTCTGGACATTTAGCAGAGATGAGAAGAGTGCGAAACGTATCAAGTATATGACGGTGTTTTCGTTCGGCACGACCATTTTGAGGAGATGTGCCAGGACAGGAGTACTGAGAGAGAGTCCCCTGAGATTGAAGAAATGAGAGAAGAGATGACTCTTTGTATTCCATAGCATTATCAGCTCTAAGAATCTTTATAGATTTCGAGAATTGAGTGTGAATCATCCGAGCAAACATAATATAAATTTTAGGTAGCTCCGAACGATGTTTCATGAGATATATCCATGTGAAACGAGTATGATCATCAATAAAAATAACAAAATATCGAGCACCACCCATGGATTGATGTGGTGCTGGTCCCCATACATCAGAATGAATAAGATCAAAAGAGGAAGTAGAATTAAATTCATTTGATTCAAACGACAAAGCATGATGTTTTCCCAGTTTGCAAGATAAACAAGAAATATTGTCAGACGATACACAATTTCCTAACATCCCTAAACTAGCTAATGATTTCATTCTGGCTAGTGATAAGTGACCTAGTCGGGCATTCCACAAATCGAAAGAAGAAGTGATGGAAACTGAGGCAACAAGGCTTGAAGAGGGTAATGGAAGACAAAGGTAGACCATTTCAATCATCCGTCCAACTTTACGGCCGAGTCCAAGGATCTGCTTGGTCTTTGGATCCTGTACAACACAACCAGAAGAATGAAATAAAATGATCAAGTTAGATTCAAGAAGCTGAGCAATTGAAACTAAGCTTAGAGATAGTTTCGGAAGATTTAGAACATCCGGTAATTGTATGTCAGGAGTGGAGACAGTTCCACTAAAAGATACCGGTAGACAGTGTTGTCAGCATTTCGTACTGACGTAAAATGTTGAGGTGGTTTCATAGAAACAAAACCATCAGTGCAGGGTGTCATATTATTGCAACACCCAGAGTCAAAAAGCCATAAGTTACCTGATGCAGCTGAGTGTGGAGAATTCATACCCATAGCACCAGACATGATTTGCTCCATGAGTTCCTGATTGTGATGCATTAGTTCCATTAGGTCAGGTGAGGAGACTGGAGAAACCTCGTTATCAGCAAGAGTAGACCCAGCAACAGCGTGAGTCCGGTTCTGAGGGCCAGTGTGCTTTGAGTTCTTCGGGCAGTCAGACTCATAATGGCGCGGATGAATGATGCCACACTTACGACACTTGCGAATAGGACAATCAAGGAGAAGATGAGCAGTAGAGTGGCAAAAGGCACACTCAAATGTGTTTGCCTTTCCCACAGGTTTGGAATGGTTGCTGTTGATCCATTTACCTTTGGACTTGGGATGTGACGTGTAGAGAACGCTGTCAGTAGTGGGCATCGGTGATCGCATATGAAGACGGGTTTCTTCACTTAACAATTATGATATGGCTTCTTCAAGGGTAGGTAGTGGTTGCCTATGAAGAAGAGAAGCACGAACATTCTCAAACTTATCAGTAAGACCCATCAGAATGGTGATCAAATGTAGCTGGTTGAAGTAGGCTGTGAATTGTTGAGTTGTGTCATCAAAAATTTGTGGTGCTTCAAGACTTATATGATCTCTGAGAGACTGCATTTCAGAGATATAAGAGTTTATGGATTGATCAGGCAGCTGACGTTTGCTCTGAAAGGTGGTCCACAGTTGATACTGATGAGATAGGCCCGATGACGTGTACCGCTTGGCGAGAAAATCCCAGAGACTCTTGGCGGTGACATAGCCAAGAAACTGTTGGTTGATCTCAGGAGTAGTGGAGGCATTAATAAAACCCAGAATACGAGCATTATTGATGTCCCACTCATTCATGCGTTTTCCAAAATCAACAGCATTCTCAGCTTCTGCCTGAATTGGAAGTTTGGACGCAGTAAAGTCCATGAGACTTTAGCAGAATCGTCATATGGTGATACCACAAGATTTAGTTGCTACCATTGAAAACAACTGAGATGGGATTTGAGTGATTGAGGTTGGCATCCATTAAAGAGACAAGAAACAGCTCACTGACAATGACTGGTATCGACCGGTAGGCTCAAATCGACCGGTATGAACCGGTAGAGTGTTAAGGACATATATGATCAAATCGACCGGTATAATGAACCGGTAGGGTGTTAAGGACCGGAATAATCAAATCGACCGGTATAATGAACCAATCGACCGGTATAATGAACCAGTAGGGTGTTAAGGACCGGAATAATCAAATCGACCGGTATAATGAACTGGTAGGGTGTTAAGGACCGGAATCTACTGCTAGGGTTTCAGAAAACAAATCGATCGATGTCGGCTTGATCGATCAATCAGTGTTACGACCGGATGAACCTGTACTTCGTGCGATTTGAAGGCGACGAGAGAGGGAGAGTCGAATGTAGCGATGGTGGGGGTCGACTGTGAGAGACGACGGCGACGGCAAGTGACGACGGCGAGTGGCGACGGCAAGTGACGATGCAACAATTGATGATGACAGTGAGAATGAATAAATAAAAAAAAGAAACAAACCTACAGCTCTGATACCATATTAGAAAGTGATGATGATAATTGAGAGAGACGATGAATATGCTGAAGGCTTGATGACTTCGTATATTGATTGAGAGAAAAGGTAAACGTACAATATGAATACAATAGAAATAACTTAACCTAGACTAAAGAATACAAGGGAATATATACACAGACTATATGGGCCCATGAGCGTGGGCCGGGCCTTATACATTTATATACACTAACAATTAGCAGCCCCATCATTGTATCCTTTTTCTTCAATTTCTACAACAACACGAAGCTATAAATGTCAATAGAAAAATCGACTAACGGTAACCCCCAAAATGCAAAATTTACTAGGTGAGAACTACTATCCAACAACATTTGTATCTTTTGAAAAGCAGAACCAAGACACAACTACAATTGGTGGTGGTGGTGAAATTGTCGAGAATCGGGGTTTGGTGATTGGTTAGAAAAAAGATGGTACTGGCTTGAGATTGAAAAATCATGGTGAACGGTGGTTGCAAAAAAGAAAGGTGTTGGAGATGCAAAGAGAAGAACATAGTGAGGAAGGTTGGGAATTGATGGATGAGAGGTGATGAATTGTCAAAAGATGTCAGAGAATGTGGTGTGTTGGTAACCTGGGTTATGTAATTAGAATAGACTTGGATAAAATTCATGGATCGTGTATTGGAAATCACTTTCCAAATATTATAATTCCCCCTAGAATGTCTTATGTTAACACGAAATTAAGAGTGATCTAGAAATCACATACATGAATTGAGGCACAAATTCATATATATATATATATATATATATATATATATATATATATATATATATATATTCACCAGATCAACCGTTTATGTATTTATAATAGAGATCGACGGTTACGGGCGGTTTGTCAATTAATATGTAATTGTTTATGAATAAGATTAGAAACCGATTACAATTGACTCAGAAGCTCTGAGTTATAAGCATCACAAAGAAAAGGTCTAGAGCTCTGATCATATGGATCAGATCCTCTGAGCATCATACGAACTAGAGACTTTGATCATATAAACTAGAGGCCCCGAAGGTCCAGAGGCCAGATGCTCTGATCTTCATCACTTAAGAATCTAAGCGATGACTCAGAGTGTCAGGATCTGATTCTTAACAAGAATAATGAAACTCAGAAACAATATTAAAGAAGTTGCGAAAAAACACTTTAATATTCAAATATCAATGTAATAGTAAAGTAGAAATCACAACTTGTAAACTTTATTGAATGATTAAAGTTACAAGCTTTCACACAAAACCTCAATCTTGATGAACAGGCTCACCAAGACGAATTCTACTTCTCTAGAACTAGGGTTGTAAACCTTGAGGTTAATTTTCTCTAACAAAACTTATTAATGAATTCTCTCAGAATGTACTATATAATCTATAACATCTAAACTATATTTACAGAGTAGATTACAAGATAATTATCAAAATAAACTTGATCTTCAATATCAATCCCATAATTATCTTCAGCCTTATTATCTTCAGCCTTATCTCCAAGGCATCTTTATCTTTAGAAGCAGCACTAATAATCTTCAGAATTATTAACCATCTTCAGCAGCATTAAACTTCAGCAGTACTAACTACTAACAGTACTAACTCTCCAAGCAGTACTAACTATTCAAGTAGCAGCACTAACTCTTCAAGCAGTATTAATTCTACTAGCAGTAGTAATTACTTAGCAGTATTAATCACTTAGCAACATTAATCAGCAGCATAAACCATACTTAGCTCATTCAGACCTAACAATCTCCCCCTAACTTAACTTTTCAGAAGGAGAAGTTAAGTTCTTCATAATATGGTCTTTATAATGCTTTCAACACTTCAGCTCAATTGCCCAAATTTGGATCCAGTCCCAGACTTTGATTGATTATCCTGCTAACCACAATCTTTGCCATTTCTGAGCCTTGAGGACAGATTAATTTGGCTTTCAGCATCCCATGAAGCTTGGCTAGGCTGTGGTCATATATCTTATCCACCAGATAATATTCATGAAAGCTTTTATCTATGGTCAAGATATACACCCCACACCTTTCTATGAGCATCCAGTTGTCCACAGACTTGAATACATCTTTGATGACATGCTTGACACTATCTGGACTAAACATCATGCATAAATACTCCATTGCTAGTTTCTTGATGTTCATCCCTGGAGTCTTCAGCACATCCTCATACAGATTCATTCCCACTTTAAACATTTCTTCCAAGTCTGACCTGGAACAACATCTGACTATCTTCCCCCAAGTAGAGTAGACTTCAAAGTGATCACCCATTCTTTTGATTCTGAAATATTCTTTGCCTTGATCTTCAAGAATATCCCAGTGGATGATTTCAGGGGCTTGCACTGAAATGGGATCTGCCTTCACTGGATCACTATCTGTCACAGTCATGTAAAGTTCAAAATGCACATTAGATTGACTTGGTTGTTGTGCACTTTGACTTGCAACAGATGGTTCTGCCTCTTTTTCTGCTTCTTCAACCCTTGGTTTTTTGGACTATTTCTTGGAAGCTAGAGTTTTCACTCTCTTTGCAGATTTAACTTCCACAGCAACAGGTTCTTCCTTCTTTTCTTTAGCCGTTTCTTTTGAAGGAGTGGTTTCCTCACTCTCAGGGAAGGGTTGTTGGATATTGAGATCATGCCTCTCTTTCATCCTCCTTTCAGCTTCTTCCCTTTGAGTGGAATCCCCTTTCAGATTTGACATCTCCTTTGTATACAGTTCCTCAATCCTACCATAAGGCATATTTGTAAACATTCCTTCAGGAACTCCAAGAGCTCCTTTCAGGAAGTTTATCATCTTCCTCCTTTCTTGATTGGCCAGGAAGGTCTTTGAGGGTTGTCTTTGTCTTTGCTTTAATGCCAGCCTTTGCCTTGAAGTCTTCTTTGTAACTATCTTGGCAGTAGTTGCATCCTTCAAACTCTTTTGATACTCTTCATTCAACCTTTTAGCCATATCCAGTGCAAGTTCTCTGTCTTTGGTAAATTGAATTTCTTCCTCCTTTTCCAACTCTGCTTGAAGTTGTTTTTCCACTTCTTCATCTAACTCTATCTGATTCTTTTTCTTTAAAGATTGCTCAGATTCAACCATCTTCTTTTTTCCCTTCTTCTTTGCATCCTCAATACTGACCTCTTTTTCTTTCTTTTCTGAACCTCCTTCTTTGATTATTACTCTCTTAGCCTTTTGAGTGGCTTTGGGAGTATCATTCTTTGCTTTGACCAAGGTTTCTGCAATCTCCATTTCCTCTCTAGACAATGATGTTTCTGTTGTTGTTTCTGTTTTTGCTGCTTTGGAACTTTCTGCTTCTGTATTTTCTTTTTCTGTATTCAGCTCCCCCTCAAACTGAGTTTCCATGCCAATGGGACTGTGTTTCTCCCCTTCAGATTGTTTCTCCCCCTTGTTGAAAGCATCCCCCCTTTTCTTCAACACATACTGCTTTCTTTTCTTTTTCTGTACCAACTTCATCACCATCTTCTTCAATTTGGTAATCTGCACTTGTTGAGACAGAATTATCAACTCCATCTTCTCTATATCTGAGCCTTGCTTGATGACATCAAGATTTATGTTTCCCATAGTTTCCATCAATTCATTGTAGTTATATCTGTCCTCACCTCCTTTGGGTGTGTTTACCACCCTTGAAGGATCCTTGGATCTTTTAGTAGTAGAGGTCTTCTGCCTAGCAGAAGCACCCTCCACCCCCTTGGTTTCTTGGCACCTGGGACCTTTGGATGATTGCTCACCCAAAGTTGCCATGGGGAAGGTCTTATAAATGTTCACATTGTCCTGCCCTGCACTTTGTGCAAAGTCAGTAGTGTGAGCCTTACAGCCCATATGCTCTTCCTTCTCCTTATTGAGCACCTTCTTGGGGTTGGGAGACACCCCTGTGGTTTCCCTTTGGATATTCTCTAATGGGGAATGCTCCATTAGAGGGCTTGAAGGCTTTGTGGGTGAAGGTACAAGAAGGGAAGGAACCTTCTTTACCTTTTTCCTTATATAAGTGTGAGTGATGGGTGATGTTGGCTTTTTAAGAAGGGACTGGGGGATGGTAATAGAAGTGAGTGATGTGGGTAGTTCATCAGTTTGGTTGTCAGATGAGGGCTTTGACACTGATGTCTCACCATGGGAAGGAGACACACCCATCATTGTAGAGAACAATGGTGTGTCAATACCTGAGAAGTCCTTACTAGGCCTCCTCATATTAGAAAACACCTTCCCTTTCGAGACCTTTGGTACATATACCTCATTAAAATGAGGTAAATTCATCAATTCTTGCAGTATAATCTCTTGTACAAACCTGGGATACATATAAAAAGACTTTGTTTTGGTATCCAGGTTTGACAGTAAGTCATTTAAGATCATTTGTGAAAAATTGAACTTCCTGGAGGTTGCTAAGCAGACCATAGCATAAGCAATGGTACTGCTGAACTCACTCCAGCCAGTTGTTTTCCTTGAAATACAGTGTTGAAGGGTATGAACAAAGAATCTCCACTGTGGTGCAAACCTATTCTTGAAGAACTTGAATACATCAGTGGGACCTTCATACCCCATTTGACTAAGAGCTTGGAAGAGATCTTCCTTGGGTAAAGAGGTTATACCTGAGGCATCATCTAGGCGTAGATGAATGCGAATAGCTCCTTCTGTGATTGTCAGGGGTTTATCACACACCCTGGTTTTGATGACCTGATTGCCATCTTCAGTATGAATAGCAGCATTGGCCCAGAACTGCTTTTGGTGTTCCACATAGATTGTGGGATTCACAGTTAGAGTGTGGGCGATGTGTGAGGATTGTAGAAAATCCACAATTTGATGAAATCCTTCTGCTTGCTTCGGTTTAAGTAGCATTGCCAACTCATTGTGTTCATCAACAAACATCAGTTTTGCCATCTTCTTGAGCGATTGGTCGAAGCGAGGGTTATGCACTGGTAAGAGAGAATTCAAGAGAACAAGAGAGAGAGAGTACACTAGTAGGAAATTCAAAGAGCCGTTTGTAATTTGGCGGTCACACAGGGTATTTATAGGTGGAGGAGTTCAGTTAGAAGCAGTACTAATATACATTAGCAGTAGTAACTGACCCCCGCAGTAGTAACTCTTTGAAGCAGTAGTAAGTACCCTAGCAGTATTAACTAACTCGCAGTATTAACTCATATTAGCAGTAGTAACACATACTGGCAGTACTAACACAGACTAGCAGTATTAACACAGACCAGCAGTAGTAACCCTGATTATCAGTATTAAATAAGTCAAGCAGTAGTAACTTTGCACTGGCAGTATAAACCACCTAGCAGTAGTAACCATACTTAACCATTTTTGAAAATTTATCATGAGTAATATAGCAAGCAGTATTAACTGATTTAGAAGTACTAAGTATCCAATCAAAACACCCTGAAACACTGAAACACACAGGGGTTAATAGCACCAATTCAATGAAAGTAAATAAGGAGGTATCTATATAGGTACATAAAGAGAATGAGAATATACTTATTCATTGTTCATCATGCCCACACTTGTGACCAAGAATGTGAATCTACCCACATCAAAAGCTTTTGTGAATAGATCAGCAAACTGGTTACTTGTGTGTACTTTCTGAACCTGAATTAACTTCTTCTCAAAATGGTACCTTATTTCTATATGCTTTGTTTTTGAATACTTGACAGGATTATTAACAATGCTAATAGCACTGTTGTTGTCTATGAAAATAGGAGTGTGAAGAAATGTCATACCATAGTCCATCATTTGATTCTGAATCCATAGCACTTGTGAGCAGCAGCTATGTATTCTGCTTCTGTTGTTGAAGTGGACACTGTGGTTTGCTTCTTACACTGCCATGATACTAGTCTTGCACCCAAAAACTAACATCCTCTAGTTGTAGACTTTCTGTCCAAGTTAGCTCCACCCAAATCACTGTCTGAATATGCAAGAAGGTCAAATGGTGAGTCATGAGGATACCAAAGGCCTAATCTGGGTTGACCTTTGAGATATCTGAATATCCTCTTGACTGCTTGAAAATGTGATTGCTTTGGCCTAACTTGAAATCTTGCACACACACAAACAGGGAACATGATATCTGGTCTAGAAGCTGTGAGATACATGAGAGAGCCAATCATCGTTCTGTAATAATGAACATCCACATCCTCCCCCTCAAGATCTGCAGTAATCTGTTTGTGTGTCTCCATTGGTGTGCTTGCAGGCTTGGAATCTGAGAACCCAAACTTGGTTAAAATGTCCTGCACATACTTGGTTTGGCTTATGAAGATTCCATCTTGTTGCTGCTTAACTTGTAGCCCAAGGAAGAAAGTAAGTTCACCCATAGAACTCATCTTGAATCTCTTATGCATTAATTCTTCAAAATTTCTGCACAATTGATCTTTTGTGGATCCAAAGATGATGTCATCCACATAGATTTGCACTAACAGGATATCCTTCTTCTTCCTTTGAATGAATAGAGTCTTGTCAATGATTCCTCTCTCAAAACCATTTTCCAAGAGATAGGTAGACAATGTGTCATACCAAGCTCTTGGTGCTTGATGTAGTCCATATAGTGCTTTTTTCAATTTGTATACTCTGTCAGGGTACATGGGATTTTCAAACCATGGGGCCTGACAGACATATACTTCTTCTTTAATTTTTCCATATAGAAAAGCACTTTTCACATCCATTTGGTAGACTTTAAACTTCATGAAAGAAGCATAGGCTAAAAACAGCCTAATTGCCTCAATCCTAGCCACTGGTGCAAAAACCTCTTCATAATCAATTCCTTCTTCTTGAGTGTACCCCTGTGCTACCAATCTAGCCTTGTTCTTGATCACTATTCCTCTCTCATCCTTCTTGTTTCTGAAAATCCATTTTGTCCCTATAGCTCTGTGTCCTTTAGGCAGTTCTACCAAATCCCATACATTTTACAGTACAAACTGCAGCAGCTCCTCTTGCATTGCTTCTATCCAGCTTGGATCTTGCATTGCATCATGTGCCTTTTTGGGCTCAACCTGAGATAGAAAGCAAGATAGTAAGCCTGATTGTATGTCTTTTAATCCTCCCAACTTACTCTGATTCCTTGTGATGATTGGAGAATTGATGTCGCCAATCACTAACTGAGGAGGATGATTCTTTTGAGTCCTTGTAGCATTTACAGCCTCTTCCTGAAGATTGACTTCAAGATTGGTGTCATTCTTTTCTGGAGTGTTGCCACCAAACACTGAGGAGTTCTCATCATCAGTATCATCTTCTGCCAATGCAGGCATCTCAGGTTCTAGCTGTTCTGAAGTCAAAAGTTGATCCTCCTTTTCACCTCTCTCCTCTTCATTCTGAGCAGTTTCAGTATCCTTTGAATCTGAAGCATCTTTCTTCTCTTGAACACAGAGTTCAATAGAATCTGCTGTAGGGATTGGGAATAGCACAAACTCTTATCTTTTGTCTTGTACTGATTCTGTCCCTGTTCCTGCATTATTCTCATAACTGAAACCCAAAGAATTAGTTAGTGAATCAATATCAAAAAGCCAATCAGGGCCTGTACCAAGTTTATTTGGTGTGCTCTCATTGCATTTGACATTGTCACTTTCCTCAATTATTCTAGAAGAGGTATTAAATACTCTGTAAGCCTTACTTTGGGATGAGTAACTGATAGGGTCATTTTATTGACCCTATTTTTAGCCACATTTTTATAATTTTGAGCTAATTTTCGTTTTCCCATTACGTCTTTTAATTTATTTTTACGGCTTTATTGTTTAGATTAACGTTTATCGCTTTCGGTTTTAAATGACTCTATTTTACATGAAAAAGCGACAAAAATCTCATTTCTTTATATTTACATGTTTTAGGCTCGGAGAAAGGCCGTTGGAGTCTAATATAATCGAGATGCAATTTGGGCTTACATCGTGGACTTCCAATTTTTTTCGGCCGACTTCGTGGACGTAACTATGATTGGCGATTAAACCCGACGTTTTGGACCTGCAAGATGAACCGAATTTTGTTGGACTATTGCTACAATTCTCTTTGGGCCGAAACTTGCTAGGCTTTTGATAACATATTTTGGGCTAATTTCTTCCAAGCACTTTGGGCCCCCAATATTGATTTACTTGAGCCCCAAGTTGAATTAAGCTTATAAATAGGAGTGCTTATTTGTAAATCATGCCATCCCATATCCCATTTTCTCCATAACTCATTTTTTTGGGTATTGGAAAGTAGTGTAACCAAGTACTCCTTTGTATTGGGAGGTTTGAAATTAGTGAGCTAAGAGCTTATGGTTAGATCGTAATCGCTCTAGCTCACCGTTCAAACTTCTTCTTTTGTGGTTCGAAAGTAATATAAAGTCCCCATCGTATTTTAAGTATTCGCTAGTAAGTGCTTCGTTTCATTTCTACAAGTTCGACTAAATTCTTACGGGTAGTTTAACGCATGATTTTTATTTTGGTCTCATTACGGCTTTAGTTCTATTACAAACCGGAAGTTTGGAAAATAATTTCGGATTCCCAACCTTTGTTGGTTCACGGTTTGTTGTGGTTATTAAATCCGTTTTATGTTTCCAATTTTATAAAAATCAATCGTACGTTGTTTAGTTTCCTTCACATCATACAAAGTACCATGAAATCTTTAATCAAATCACGTTTGAATTCCACATTTGAAACAAGATTTCCCATCGTCATTTTTAATTCCGTCTTAGCTTTATAATTCTCATTTTACCTTACCGTTCTTTATTTTAACGCATTTTAATTTCCGCAATTCAATTTCTGCAATTTAATTTATGTACTTTAATTTTCCGTCTTTTACTTTCTGTCATTTAATCTCTGCAATTTAATTTACATTATTTACTTTCAGTCTTTTATTTTACGCAACTTTATTCATTGTCCAAAGAGAGGTTACGGGCACAATAATCCTACGATTTTTATCGTTGATTGTTTGAAAACGCCGATCATCTCTTTTAGATAGGTTAAGGGCACAACATTCTTACGATTGATATCGTTGATTGTTTGAAAACGCCAATCACCTCTTTTAGTTAAATTTACATTTCCGTTTCTGTTATATTTATAATTTGTGCGAAGTTAAGTTGGGACCGAGACTGATCAAAAGATAAAACGGTGTATCGTATCGCATGATTGTCCGAAGTTATTTAAATTAAAGTTATATTTTATGGTGGACTGCAATTAATCAATTGACAACTGGTTTATTGTACGACGGCTCATTTGAGTTTCATGAAATATCAACTTTAAGATAACGAAGGAATGAGATCTCGTCTTTTTATCCAATTATTAATCTCAAGCCAACAAAGCATTGTACCGATGTTTCTTTTTTAATTAATTGTTCAGTAGTGTTAATCAACAACCCCCAATCAAAAATATTGTTTTCAAATTCGCCATCTGAAACTCGCTTTTACAGACCCGACTTTCGAGGGAAACTTTTCCACGCTTCCCTGTGGGATCGATATTCGGTACTTTGTACCATTATTACTTGTTAACAGACGGCAGTAGATTAAGATGTATACTTGCGTCGAGATCTATTTTCTTGCATTTTAAAAAGGTGTAAACACGAAAAGTTGCGAACAAGTTTTTGGCGCCGTTGCCGGGGAAGCACGCTAGAAGTTTTTCTTTTTAAAGTAAGGTTTATAAAAGCAAGTTTTTCTTCCATCTATTTTGAAAAGAAAAAAAAAAGTAGAAAAAAATATATACAAAATTTTTTTTTATAAATTTTCGAAAAAGTGCATGCCAAGATTGCCACACGGCGAACTTTTCCAACTTGATCCTGATATTGGAAGAACATTTAGACTGCGAAGAAGAATCCAAAGAGCTAATTTAGTTTTAAATGCTTCTAAGATGTCTGAACCTGTATGTATGACGGATGAGGAGGTAGGTCCCGAGATAAATCTAAATGGGCATCCAAATAATCAAGAAAATTCAAATGAACCGCCATCAATAAATAGGAGTTTACCACTTTTTCCAATCCATTTGCTATGGCAAACCGCGGAGTGACGCCCTACTCACCACGAGTAGGCCAGGTTCCACCTTCTATCACCCTTTTACTTGTTTTCGTAGTTTTAAGTTTTGTGCATGAGTCTGGGATTTTCTGTTGATGATGGAAGCGTCTTGTTCCTCCATACACGGTCATTTACATGGTTTACGGTTCATTGATATTGGTTCACATGGGTAATAGCCACAGTAATATTGTATTTCTCGCATTGATTTTTTTTATATATCACTAAAAGTAGGCTTGCAACTCTTTGGTTCAACCATTTTTTGTTGGGATTCATGCACCTCAAAGCACATACAACACCTTTCTGCACTTTCGAATTTGGGGATCTTCTCGTTCAATAAGGACATCGAACCCTTCCAAGTTTTGGGGAGGGGATGACATGGTCACTCAATCTCATTCAGAACCATGTCATTTATTGTTCATACATATCTCCGGAATGGCACACGCCACAAAAAAATGCACAAACATGAAAACCGTACGCACATAGAAGAAGAAGCAAAGCTTCACTATTGTTTTCATGACATTCCAAAGAAAGTGTCATAGACACCAAAAAATTGTGTGTTTAAATCTACTCCTCAAAGTGAAAAATGGCAGAAAAATTGTGCCATATTAAAAAAGAAAAAAAAAAGAGAAAGAAAGAAAAGAGGAAAAAGCCAAATACATATGTCTTTTTGTTGCATTATCGATCCCAATTTATCATGGAGTTGTTTGGCTAACTTATGGTTGATATTTTTTTTAAATCATGTTGAGAGAAACAAGTTTATGAAGGGCTATCATTTTTTGTTTTTAACTGATTGAGATAAACCGTGATTGTGCATATGATGGTTTGTATGGGGATGAGTCTTTTTTTAATAATTTTTTAGCTCAAAATTATTTTTTCTAATAAAAGTTGCTCGAGGATGAGCAACAGTTCGAATTTGGGGATGTGATAGGGTCATTTTATTGACCCTATTTTTAGCCCTATTTTTATAATTTTGAGCTAATTTTCGTTTTCCCATTACGTCTTTTAATTTATTTTTACGGCTTTATTGTTTAGATTAACGTTTATCGCTTTCGGTTTTAAATAACTCTATTTTACATGAAAAAGCGACAAAAATCTCATTTCTTTATATTTACATGTTTTAGGCTCGGAGAAAGGCCGTTGGAGTCTAATATAATCGAGATGCAATTTGGGCTTACATCGTGGACTTCCAATTTTTTTCGGCCGACTTCGTGGACGTAACTATGATTGGCGATTAAACCCGACGTTTTGGACCTGCAAGATGAACCGAATTTTGTTGGACTATTGCTACAATTCTCTTTGGGCCGAAACTTGCTAGGCTTTTGATAACATATTTTGGGCTAATTTCTTCCAAGCACTTTGGGCCCCCAATATTGATTTACTTGAGCCCCAAGTTGAATTAAGCTTATAAATAGGAGTGTTTATTTGTAAATCATGTCATCCCATATCCCATTTTCTCCATAACTCATTTTTTTGGGTATTGGAAAGTAGTGTAACCAAGTACTCCTTTGTATTGGGAGGTTTGAAATTAGTGAGCTAAGAGCTTATGGTTAGATCGTAATCGCTCTAGCTCACCGTTCAAACTTCTTCTTTTGTGGTTCGAAAGTAATATAAAGTCCCCATCGTATTTTAAGTATTCGCTAGTAAGTGCTTCGTTTCATTTCTACAAGTTCGACTAAATTCTTACGGGTAGTTTAACGCATGATTTTTATTTTGGTCTCATTACGGCTTTAGTTCTATTACAAACCGGAAGTTTGGAAAATAATTTCGGATTCCCAACCTTTGTTGGTTCACGGTTTGTTGTGGTTATTAAATCCGTTTTATGTTTCCAATTTTATAAAAATCAATCGTACGTTGTTTAGTTTCCTTCACATCATACAAAGTACCATGAAATCTTTAATCAAATCACGTTTGAATTCCACATTTGAAACAAGATTTCCCATCGTCATTTTTAATTCCGTCTTAGCTTTATAATTCTCATTTTACCTTACCGTTCTTTATTTTAACGCATTTTAATTTCCGCAATTCAATTTCTGCAATTTAATTTATGTACTTTAATTTTCCGTCTTTTACTTTCTGTCATTTAATCTCTGCAATTTAATTTACATTATTTACTTTCAGTCTTTTATTTTACGCAACTTTATTTCATTGTCCAAAGAGAGGTTACGGGCACAACAATCCTACGATTTTTATCGTTGATTGTTTGAAAACGCCGATCATCTCTTTTAGAAAGGTTAAGGGCACAACATTCTTACGATTGATATCGTTGATTGTTTGAAAACGCCAATCACCTCTTTTAGTTAAATTTACATTTCCGTTTCTGTTATATTTATAATTTGTGCGAAGTTAAGTTGGGACCGAGACTGATCAAAAGATAAAACGGTGTATCGTATCGCATGATTGTCCGAAGTTATTTAAATTAAAGTTATATTTTATGGTGGACTGCAATTAATCAATTGACAACTGGTTTATTGTACGACGGCTCATTTGAGTTTCATGAAATATCAACTTTAAGATAACGAAGGAATGAGATCTCGTCTTTTTATCCAATTATTAATCTCATTCCAACAAAGCATTGTACCGATGTTTCTTTTTTAATCAATTGTTCAGTAGTGTTAATCAACAACCCCCAATCAAAAATATTGTTTTCAAATTCGCCATCTGAAACTCGCTTTTACAGACCTGACTTTCGAGGGAAACTTTTCCACGCTTCCCTGTGGGATCGATATTCGGTACTTTGTACCATTATTACTTGTTAACAGACGGCAGTAGATTAAGATGTATACTTGCGTCGAGATCTATTTTCTTGCATTTTAAAAAGGTGTAAACACGAAAAGCTGCGAACAGTAACCAACCAGAAATCCATCATCTGTTTTGCTATCAAACTTACCTAAGTGAGTTTTGGTATTAAGAATTGTGCAAGGACACCCAAAAAGGTTTGAAAAATCCAATAAAAGGTTTATTCTTGTTAAAAAGTTCATATGGTGTCTTGCCTTGAGATTTAACTATTAGAACCCTGTTTTGAACATAGCAAGCAGTATTAACTGCTTCTGCCTAAAATGTAACTGGCAGTTTTGAATCTGCCAACAGGGATCTTGCAGCTTCAATCAGTGTCCTATTTCTCCTCTCAGCAACTCCATTCTGTTGAGGGGTCCTAGGAGCACTGTATTGTCTCTCAATACCTTTTTCCTCACAAAAGTTGTTTAGGTCATTGTTTTTAAATTCAGTTCTATTATCAGACCTAATGATTTTAACTCTTTGATTTGTTTGGTTTTCAACTCTGAGAATAAAGGATTTGATCAGTCCATTTGTCTCATCCTTTGTCCTCAGAAAATAGACCCAAGTGAATCTAGAGAAATCATCAACAATAACTAAGCAGTAAGATTTCTTGCCAATACTCATCACATTTGTAGGACCAAACAGATCCATATGCAATAAAATAAGAGGTGAAGAGATTGTATTTATATCTTTGGACTTATGAGAAGTTTTGTGTTGTTTGCCTTTAAGACATGCAACACAATGATCATCACATGAAAATACCTTTTGTGGTAAACCTCTTACAAGATTGTTTTTCACAAGATTATTCATTGTTTTAAAGTTCATGTGACACATCCTTCTGTGCCAAAGAAATGATTCATCAACAGAAGCTTTTGAAAATAGACAATTAAATGATGAATCATTAGATACATTCTCTAAATCCAAACAATAAACATTGTCCTTTCTTGGTGTTCTCAGTAGTATCATACTTTCATCAACTACCTTGAACCCTTTAGCAAGGATAATACATTCAGTATCAGTAAACAATATACTATGTTTCTTGTCACAAACCTGTGATACACTTAACAAGTTGTATCTCAATTGCTCAACATAGTAGACATCCTCGAAGGTCATCTTACCCTTTGACACAATACCTTTTCCACTAATCTTTCCTCCAGATGGATTATCACCAAATGCAACATGTCCTCCATCAATTCTTTTGAAGTTTTGTAGGCAGGACTTGTTGCCTGTCATGTGCCTAGAGCAACCACTATCAATATGCCGAATGTTTTTCCCTTTTTGCTGTTGGTTGCCCTGCACATAAAGTGGAACAATTAGTTTTTAGTAGGAACCCAAGCCAAAGTGGTCTTGGGTTTCCCATTCTCATCAACATATTCACAATCAGTTTTGATGAGCTTTTCAGACTGGGGAATCTTATGGCTTGAATACTTTGTCACAATAATGGGCCTGTTACTAGAAGCAGTACTAACTTGATTGGCAGTACTAACTTTGTTAGCAGTACTAACATTATTAGCAATACTAATTGGATTAGCAGTACTAATTTTGTTAGCAGTACTAATTGGATTAGCAGTACTAAAATTGTTAGCAGTAGTATTGCTTGCAGCAGCATTATTTCTGTCAGCAGTACTATTTGAAGTAGCAGTACTAACAGATTTCTTTACTATTGGAACCGAAACCTGAACAAAGTTGTTTGCTTTATTCTTCATTAAGTTACTCCTTGACTTATTAGGAGTATTTTTCTTTGATTTTGCAAACTTGTTTTGAGCAAGAGCTTTTAAAGGTGCTCTTTTTACATTTTCAGCCATATGATTCCTTCTTTGATTCCTATAACCAACAGGATTTTGTATATGTCTTTGAAAATTTATCATCTGGTTCATAGGATTGAAATAACAGTATTTGGCAATATGGTTAAGCTTTCCACAAATAAAACAAGGTTTTAGTCTATTGATTTTACTCAGATCAACTCCTTGTTTTTGTGCCCACTGATTATTCCAGTTTCTTTGATTACCCCTTGTTTTATCATGTTTTTTGGGGCTGAGACTGTTTACATGTACAGGGATTTACAATTGTGGTCTACATATAGTGGACTCCCTGTACCTTACCCTTTTCTCTCTTTGAGCTATCCACCTTTTCACTCTTGATGAATGGTTTACCCCCCCCCCCCCCCTTCATTGGTAAGAATATGATTTTCTACAGGAATCTCTTATGCATTCTTACTCTCAGAATTCTCATCCTCATTCTCTTCTTCAACCACCACACTCTCAATAGGATCTACTTCTATTGCTCTTATAGGTAAGTCCTTATTTTGGTTCTCTAAGAGATCTGAAGAGGGAGGGACATAATTATTGTTATAAGGTGGAGGTGTTGCATTGTATCCTATACCACTCTTGATCTTATCATGAACTTAAGCTTTAAGCAAAGAGTCTATTGCTTTGGAAGCATAATAAAATTTCTCAATGTCAAGTTTAGCTTTCTCATACTCACTCTTTATCTTCTCACACTCCTTTTTAGATTTTTCTATTTGAATCTCTAATTGATCTTTCTACCACTTCCAGTAATTTGTGTCATACATGTGCTGAAGTTCATTGGCCTTGTAAGCCTTGATTTGATCTTCAAACTTCTCAACAATCACTTTATACTCTCTTATATCTCTCTCTAACCTTTTAAGATCGTCACACATGCTTTGGTTATGATCCCTGTACTTTTGTATAGTCTGAAGACAATCTTTAGTGCACAGTTTAGTTTTTACCTCTGTTGGAATATTTGTGCTTGAAGATTCTGAGACTTCTGCCATCAGGGCTTGATTCTGAACAGCTTCTTCTGCTTGATCACTCTAATCAAATCCCATTCCTTCTTGAGAAACAAGAGCTTGAGTGGAGTTTCTGTTGTTTTGGAAGCTTGAGGAATGTGCTTGCTGGTGGTTACTGCCATGTTGTTGAGGAATTCCTCCTCTGCATTCTCTTGCAAAGTGTCCCATTTTGTGACACTTGTAGCACTCCACCTTCGACTTGTTAAACCCCGCACCATCTTCTCTCCTCTGAGAAAAGTTGTTCCTGCCAGTCCTCTTTATGAATCTCTTGACCCTCATAGTTAGCATGGCCATCTGCCACTTTATATCCATCTCCTCAAGGTCATCTGCATTAATTTGTTCAAGATCATCATTAATTAAACCAGAATTAGCATGACTAGCAAGAAAAGCTTCTAATACAGAGTCATTAGATACATCCTGCTTAGATACATAAGCAGTACTAACTGATTCTGTATTAGCAGCATAAACAGTAGAAGAAGAAGATGATAAAAGAGCAGCATTATGAGTGTATCCAGAAGGTCTTTTCTTGGCTTCAACTTCAACCTCAAACACCCTTAAGTCATTATAAAGATCATCTAGTTCTTTGTCCTCCAGCTTGTCATCCTGTCTGAAGGAGACAGTATACATGGTCCATTCATCTCCAAGGGACCTTAAGAACATTATGTTTACATCATCTTGATCAATCTGCACTCCAACAGTAGCTAGTTCACCAATCAGCTTGTTAAACCTGTCAAAAGTTTGAGTCATGGACTCATTCTTAGTTGACATGAAGTTTTCATACTGTTGCTTCAGTATAGCCTTCTGATTTCTCTTGGTACTTTTGGTACCAGAGAATCTCTTCTCTAGAGCATTCCAAAGCATCTGGGCATCAGTGCAGTTGCAGAATTGGTGTTGGTACTCATTAGGAATAGCCAAGAGCAGTGTGCTCAAGGCTTTCATCTCTGTCTGCCTTATCTTCCTCTCTCCATCTGTCTTTGGTGGGATTCTTTTTCCATCTGCTCCAATCTTTCCTTCATTAGATAGGTCATTCTCAATGATGTCCCACATAGAGTAATCTGTGAGAAGGATGTATTGCCTGATCCTAATCTTCCACATGTTAAACTCATTAGATCTGAGCATTGGAACCTTTGAGACCAGAACACTATCACTTGAACCGTCCATGATGATTGTTGTTTTTCTGAGTTTAACAAAGCTCTGATACCACTTGTCAGGATCTGATTCTTAACAAGAATAATGAAACTTAGAAACAATATTAAAGAAGTTGCGGAAAAACACTTTGATATTCAAATATCAATGTAATAGTAAAGTAGAAATCACAACTTGTAAACTTTATTGAATGATTAAAGTTACAAGCTTTCACACAAAACCTCAATCTTGATGAACAGACTCACCAAGACGAATTCTACTTCTCTAGAACTAGGGTTGTAAACCTTGAGGTTAATTTTCTCTAACAAAACTTATTAATGAATTATCTCAGAATGTACTATATAATCTATAACATCTAGACTATATTTACAGAGTAGATTACAAGATAATTATCAAAATAAACTTGATCTTCAATATCAATCCCATAATTATCTTCAGCCTTATCTCCAAGGCATCTTTATCTTTAGAAGCAGCACTAATAATCTTCAGAATTATTAACCATCTTCAGCAGCATTAAACTTCAGCAGTACTAACTACTAGCAGTACTAACTCTCCAAGCAATACTAACTATTCAAGTAGCAGCACTAACTCTTCAAGCAGTATTAATTCTACTAGCAGTAGTAATTACTTAGCAGTATTAATCACTTAGCAACATTAATCAGCAGCATAAACCATACTTAGCTCATTCAGACCTAACATAGAGCTCTGAGCATAAGGCTTAGAGACTCTGAATACACTGTCTTTGAAAATACACTTTGTTAAAATTTCACCAAGTTCATAAATAACTTCAAAAGGGTCTATAACCTTCTGATATTTGTCCAGATCATCCTGACACTTAAAATTTTTTTGAAGGCTCTTCTTAAAATCCATAGATCTCGGGGAGCTGCCATGAACCCCACTAGGGGCGCTACCCTTATGACCCCACAAGGGGGCACAACCCCCTTGACCCCCCGCAAATCTAAGGTTATTAAGGAAACATTAGTGCGTGTGGAATCCACTCCTCCTAACTCACATTATTTGCCTTATAACCTTAATCGATCTCAAGTAAATCACAATTACACCAAAATGATTGATGACACTAAGGGGCTGTTTGTTTACCTCTTAATGATTCCATTAAGAGGCAACCTCTGAATCGCTAAGAGGTAAATCTTGTTTGGCAGAAAAAAGGGCTGCCTCTTAATGGTTCCAAAATCCTCTTAATGATTTTGTATCCTGACCCTCCCTAACCATTAAGAGCCCTGATTTCATTATGAACAATTAGCAAACAACCATATTTCATTTTACACTATATCATAAAAACCTCTTAATCATTCAGACCACTTAATTATTTTTCACTAAGCCATTCAGCAATTGCCAAACAGCCCCTAAAATCACCAACATTCATTTCTCATTCTAGTGTAATCCTTTGATTTACAAAGAAAATAAACCAAACACATAAATATCAAACAGATAGATAAATGAAAACATAACGAGGATTAGATTCCAATATTAGTATTACACATTTCAAATATTCGAGAATCAGGATGTCCTAAGGATTGAACCCGTCAACCTATTTGAATACATAATGATAATATAGAGAAATGTTTGTCTAGTCTAGAATATATTTTGACACAATTATAGGCCTTGTGTCCTTATTAGCTCATGAATGTATAAAATCCAAATCGAAAACTTCCTTAAAGTGGTTACACACATCGATAAAGGTGATTCTTTTAATTTGCACCTGCATAGGCATTTTTCCAGAAGAATCATAAAGAAGTTAAACTTCAACCTATCAACACTTGCAGGTGTTGGTCCCGAAGGTGATATACAAGTTTGTATAAGGGGGAGGGGTTGAATACAAACACAAAATTTAAGGTTTAATAAATTGTTTATTGATAAATCAAATTACAATTTACAATTTGTTGCGAAATAAGATTAAGTAAACCTAATCTAAACAAACTTGAGAAACACTAAGTGGGTTGCACTAGAATAAGAGAGAAAGGATGAAGGACTTATAGAAATCAAGGGTTTCTATAAGATACACTGAGAGATAAGGAGATAGAAGGCAACACTTCAAAGTGAAGTCCATTCTTTCTATTTATACCTTATGCATTTAATGCATGGCAGGGGTACTTTACACGTGTCACCATTTAGTTGGGTGCATGGTTCTGACTTTTTGCGACATGCTCCTAGTCGTATGGTGAACAGTGTAGTCTTCAGAGTTGTTGTACGATCTGAGGCAAAAGTATGTCTCTTCTGACACATCGTACTATTTGTGCAAGGATAAGACAAAAGAACCTTGGAGTGTAAGCTTCATGATCAATGATCGCTGATGAAGTATTTTATCAGAGAGTCTGAATAAAAATCAGTTATCGTTGAAGTTTCTCTTCTTGATTCTTCGCGTGTGTGGACTAGTCTTGGTTTCACTGATATCCGCATCAGATCATGAGTAGACTTGTCACTTGTTCATCACCTTTGTCTTCGATGTTAGCGATGAACGTCTTTGTCGTGAAACTTGTCTTCAGATATTACATTTAACATAATACATCAGAGATCATCAGCGATACTGAACAAACTCAGTATATAATCGCTGATGATGAAACACTAATACATACAGATGTTAAATATAATTTTCACTAAGTATTTCAAAGGGTCATCATCAAATCACTGAGAGAGTTTGGATCAACAACAGGTTTAAGCACATACATTGGGATTATGACAACATGTGCTTCAATTCCTACTAACAAGCCTTCCACATTGAATTCAGCCTCTAACGTTGTATTAAAGGGTAAGTGGGTATCTTATCACTTGAAATTTATAGAGAATTTAAACCCATCCCAATTGCGAACTTGTGCACTAAGTACCTATCTAACCCCTTAGTTAAGTGGTCAGTTAAATTAGTATGAGTTCTTACAAACTACACGGATATCACCCCATGCATGATTAATTCTTTAACCATGTTATGTCTCACACCCAGGTGCCTTGATCTGCCATTATAAACCAGGCTATATGCCTTAGCCAAGGTGGTAGTGCTATCACAATGCATACATATCGGTGATATCGGCTTAGGCCATAATGGAATCTCATAGATTAAATTCTTTAGCCATTCTGCTTCTTCACCAACATCAACTAAGGCAATAACTCAGATTTCATCGTAGAGTTTGTAATGCAAGTTTGCTTCTTGGAAGCCCAAGAGATGTCACATCCCTCAAGCAAGAATACCAACCACTTGTGTGAGAATGATCTTCTACGTTGGTGTGACCGTGTGGGGGAAGGAAGACACCGGAGAAGAAGGTTTCATCGAAGGAGTTGGTTTTGTCAGAGAATAAGCTTTCGATAGAGGAGATGGTTTCATTGAAAAGAAGCTTTTATCGAAAATGGAGAGCCATGTCCAGTTTGCAGTCACATGGGGGAAGGGTTAAAGAAGCTTTAGTAGATGAATGATTTGGTACAAAATAATTAAGTGGTCAGAATGATAAGAGGCTCTGTATGATTTAGTTCAAAACGAAAAATAATTGTTAGGTAAATAATTTGGATAGACAGTTGGAATGACAAGAAATTGTCATTTTAACCATGTGTATAGTCAAGTGTTGGATTAAAATATAAGTGTTTGATATATGTGTTCTGATTTAAACAACTATCCCCCATATATATAACTTTGAAATATTAACTACAAAAAATATACAAATTACCATATATCGTCATAGGGTCAGGTTCAAGAGAAAACTCTAAATAAATGGAAAACCGAAAAACCACGAAAAAACGAATGAAAAAGTATATGAATATGGATGTCAAATTAACGAGAAAAATATGATCGTTTATTTGGTGTAATTTATTTCGCTCGAATTTTGTTCATTTTTCGTATTTTTTCGAATAAAAAATAGGGGGTAGAGGTTTTTTTAATTTAAAAAATATTGTTGTAACCGTCTGTTTAATCATATCCATCGGATCATCTAATCTAACGATTGATAAGGTGTTTTTTAGTTTTTCGTTTATTTGAGGTTTTCCCTTGAACCTCTGTCTATCGTCATATTGAGGCAAATACAACATTAATCAAAACACAATATATCATATCTTGAAAGATACACGATATTAGTCGTATGATAACATATTCGACATGGTGGCATGGTATGCAAAAGGATCAAGAAAGAATGTGGAAGACCAGCAAAGTAATAGTTGTTGCCCTCAACAATGAACAACATCCAAGGCCAAATTTCAAATACCAAATATATCAAGTAATATCCAGAGGATTTGATCAATGATCTTCATGTCTGATCGATTTAGACGTGAGCTCTAAATATCTTTGATTAAGAACCAAATCCACAATCCTCGGTTTAGTTTTTGAAACACTATAATAAGAAATAACCAAAAATATCAACACCAAAACGCTCTTCTTCACTAAACAGTACCAACAACTAACAACCCAAACAACAATCAACCATTTATGTAACGAAATTGAAACCTTGATAACCATCCTTGTAATTTCAAAAATTAAAGAACAAAAACAAGACTTTTCCATAACCATCATGGACAACTTTTGTAAATTCACTCTATATACATATTATATATATATATATATATATTGACCAAATAGAAACAAAAAGAAAAGAAATTAGTTGAAAATAGTAAACTCATAAACACTCTTATATGTCCATGGACCCCTTCTCCAACACACACTTCTCTATCACCCAACACCACCACCATATCCTTCCTTTCATTTCCCCTTCTCTTCTCCACCAAATCCCACCATTTTCCCCCTTTCCTCAATCACCATAACTAACCCCCTTTAGATCCCACCTCCAAGATTTCTCTGGGTGTCTTCTTTCCATTTCATTCAATCGATCCCCTTTCACCTTTCCATCGTTCGATCTGTTTGCTAATTTGTAAATTGTAATCGAATTCTGCAAATCCAGATCCCTGTTTTGATTCTTTAGGTATGATGTCTTCTCTCCTACCGGATCTGACCACCAAAATCTACCCAGAACCACCATGCAGTTCCTTGTCGGTGGCCATGGCGGAGGAGGAAGATGGCGGCGTTGATCGTTTTGACTACCTGCCGGACTCTCTTCTTCTGTTGGTCTTCAATAAGATCGGCGATGTCAAGGCGTTAGGTCGTTGCTCCGCCGTTTCGAAACGATTCCAAACCCTAGTTCCTCAGGTCGAAAACGTCGTCGTTCGCGTTGATTGCGTCATCTCCGATGACGATTCCTCCTCCGCCTCCGCCGCCGCCGATAAATCCCGTGGATCGATTTCGAATCTCTTCCGCATCGTCTTCGGTGGAATCGTGAAACCAATTCAAGCGTTAGGTCAGTTTTTCGGTCCGAAACGATCCTCATCTAACTCCTTAACCCTACCTTCTTCTTCTTCTTCGTCTTCGTCGTCGGCGGCGACGACTCTTTCCGTCGGGAACGTCGACGGTGACGACGAGGCGGACCACGGCGGCGGAGTTACTCATCATTCTCCGACTCAAGTCCTCAAAAACTTCAACGAGATTCGGTTTCTCAAAATCGAGCTTCCGAGCGGTGAATTAGGGATCGAAGATGACGTCCTGTTGAGATGGCGAGCCGATTTCGGATCAACTCTAGACAATTGTGTCATGCTCGGTGCATCCTCTGTGATCTACCCCAATAACATCGCATCTAATCGATCCAATTTCGACTCCACCATTTGTGCTAATTCAACCGTTAACGGAAACGTTAACGACGATAACGGAAGTATTCCGGAATCGTTTTACACCAACGGCGGTTTGAAATTACGAGTTGTATGGACGATAAGTTCATTGATTGCAGCATCTGCAAGACATTTCTTGCTTCAACCGATAATTTCTGAACACAAAACCCTAGATTCATTGGTTTTAACAGATGCAGATGGGCAAGGGGTTTTGTGTATGAACAGGGAACAATTGGAGGAATTGAGAGTGAAGCCATTGTTAGCTTCATCTGCTTCAAAGAGGACACTTGTTCCCGCTTTGAATATGAGGCTTTGGTATGCTCCATTTTTGGAGTTACCAGATGGGACTGTGTTAAAAGGGGCAACATTGGTGGCAACAAGGCCAAGTGAACAGTCAGTTCAGAAGGAGGTTTCTGATGGATTGTGGGTTTCATCTGCTTTTGAGGAGCCATTGGGGACTGCTGCAAGGATGTTGGTGAAGAGGAGGACTTATTGTCTTGAGATGAATTCCTTTTGAATGTAAGGATTCTGATGAACTTGAACTTGTTTTTGTTGGATTCGATCTTGTGGAACATGTTTGTGTAGTGTTATGACTGCTTTCTTGATTGTTTTTTTATATCAGAATCATTGAAATTGAATAAAAATGTGAACTTGTTTTACTGCTTTTTTTGGGATGTGCTTCCCCTGTTCCATTAAAGTCCATATTTATCACTTGCCTTTTCAACTTCAAAATTGATCTGAATTGTTTTGGTTGTAGGCAAATATATGATCACCCTTATATATGTAAAGAAGTGTTGCTATAGAGGAAGCTTCAAGGAATCCAAAATTGATAAGGAACCAGGAACCGCCCACAGTTTGCTACGTGTCCCTCTGAATATTCATCATGAATAACGCATTCATGATGAATAACACGTTGTTATTCATCATGAATCACACATTCATGATGAATATGTTACAATATTCATGATGAATAAAACGTCCATATTCCTAATAAATATGCCACGTGTCGTGCTGGAGGCGGTTTCCGGGTTCCTAATTCGTTGCATAAACTTTTTTTGGCAAGATTTCTCTTTCATGCACATCTTTTAGGGAAGCATATGTTCTAGTCTTTTGGGTAGAGGACAAGTCTGCATACATCCTCGAGTGGGATATACTATGCTCGTTTGGTTTGGTGTGGTTTTAAGTGTTTCCATATACATTTTTGGAGCTAAACTACTGTTACCAATTTGGAATTTGTTTAAGTATTTAGATTTTCAAACCGAAAAAACAGATCCTACATAAAGGAGGGAGTAATTGAACTCGGGAGGACAATTAATTATACCATATGCTGCCAGATTATAATAATCTAGGAATTAATTCAGCCTTTGACATAGGGTATTTGCTCTTGAAAGACCATGTTGTTCTTTGTCATCTATTTTGGTATCGGTTATGGTTTTAACCAAATCAAATGAACAATGTAAGATTTATTGAGAGTCTTTAATTTGTAATCAAACCAAAAGAAGCTAATATATCCCCGTCGAAAATAGGATATAGGAGTGGAATGTATGCAAACCTCTTGCTGTTAGTCTTTAATTTATGAAGCAACTAATTTGTTAAAAGAGAGTTTATTTTCATTCACAGTTTGCTGTTTTTATTTGGATATTAACTTTTTTGGGCCCTGCTTGGGGATTTTGGGGGAGGGGGGGGGGGGGGGGGGGGTTCTTAATGGAAACAACCTCTTTACACTCTGCCTCTGGGGTAGAGATAAAATCTGCGTACGTCCTACCCCCAGACCCTACCTATACGGTTATACTGGGTTCGTTAGGTTATTAACTTTGTTGGGTCCTCGGCTTTGTTGATAAATATTCTCATTTAGCATTCTTTTTCGGTCTTGCAGTTTTCTAGGATATCTAGAGAACATTAGCTTTCCGAAGGCGTTGGGCATGGATGATTCCAAAATGGCAAAGAACACACAATTTTGTTCTGCTTGTAGCTTGATGTATATGCATACGGGCTTCAATCGATTCAAATGTTACTTCCTTCATATGCATGGCTCGGTGGTTCGTGATGTCAGATTCTTTTTCACTCTTCTGAAAAATGGAACAAACGAAGTTGCTGGTGAATGGCGCTGTAAGAGCTTCTATGCCCTTTTGCACTTCTAGCCATCGATATTCCAATAGACTATCTTTCTTAATGTGAATATTTGTAGGTATGAAATATGGTAGTGTTTATTTGTTTTCGTGATGTTCAGTAAGCAACGGTTATGTTCGAACTGCATGCCTGTCTGAATCGTGTAGATTTTATCTTCCTTTCAAACTCTCATGCTTAAGTGTTGATGCTAGAGTTGTTTGTAGTAGACTTGTCGTGCTTGTTTGTTAGTGTAGTGTTTAATGTTATTAATAAAGATACAAATACCGATGTCTTTCTAAATTATGTACTTCTTCAACCGCGATTTCTTGTAACAATGCTTTGTGCTCTATTTTGTAATCGAATTGTCGTTGTATTCTCTTGGTTGTTTGTTAATAAAGCTTATAAGTTAGTTGTTGGTTGAAAAGTTCAATAAGTTGGCTGATATGTTAGTTGTTGCCGTAGATTATAAGCTGGAAAGCTAGTTGTTGGCTAATAAGTTAAATGAGTCGACTAATATGCTAGCTGGTAAGCTGAAAAATTAGTTGTTAGCTGCAAAGCTAGTTGTTGGCTAATAAGTTAATTGTTAGCTGCAAAGCTAGTTGTTAGCTGGAAAACTAGTTAACGGTTAATACAGTTGCTATTTGATAGGCTTTATGACAAATATAAAATGATTTAAAAACCATGTTAGAAAATACAAGGACATAATTGAAAGATAGTATTAAAAAAACCAAGAATTTATGGAAATGATACTTAAAGTATCTTTTCAAAAAGCCATTTTATGCTAACCAAACGAGTCTTTTTCAATAAGCTGAAATAGGGAATGACTCATTAAATCAATTATAGTTTGTTTGATGGTATCTGCTACTCAAATAACCGTAGTACTTCTAGAGTTGATACGTGCAACAAACTCCGGAAAGGATAAATAAGTTCAAAGAACTTGAAACATGAGTGACATCCTCTACCATTGCTCACATATGGTGGTCCCCTTGTATACATAGGGCATAGGCCATCCATTCCATGTGTCTTTAATATGATCAATGATGAAAAGCCCATAAGGGCCATGGGTTTGTGTGGTCCTTGTCAATTTGGATGTGGTATTGGTCTTTTCGGTCACTTGACGGTAGTTGTGCCAGTCGCGACTATTACGTGACGTAATAAGTTCAGTGATTGAACCAATCACGACTATTACTCAAAGTAATAAGTTCAGTGGCTAGGCACATCCGCCCTTGGTCCATATCAGAGTTTATTTGTGTTTTCGAGTCTAGTTTGGATCATAATTTATACATGACGAGTCCAATTTAGTACAAAGGTTAGGATCATGATCATTTTGAGAGACTGTATTTCATTCATGCCAAGGGGTTTGACAGAAATTGTCGCTCTACTCGTTAGGGATAGAGAACCGGTATGTATACATTTTACTCTTTAATTTTTGTTATGCCAATAAACAAATCCTGCATATTTTGAGAATATTTTCGAACGGTTTCACTATTTGTGTGATAAAATTATAAAATATGACTAGATTTTGACAAAATGTTTCGGATGATAATTTTTCAAAATTTTGGTCGTTTTTGTCATTGATGTTTTTAAAATGACCCATTTTTATTATGAGAAATATTTGGAACAATTCCTACAATTTTTTGTCAGAACATAACGATTTTTTCCTTCATAATCCTACAAATCGTACATAAAGTCAGACGTGAAAGAAAATAAATACTATATTTTATTTCTAGTAAAAAAACAAATTATTTACTGTTTCACTTTTATTTATTATAATAATTAGCCGAAATGGCCAAATTACGGAGAGGGATTGGCCTCTTAGTCATTCCTCTCCCTTACTTGCAAAAATGTCCCAAGGGACACAATGGAGCCCCGGGTGCAATTTTAGTAGAAAAAGAGAGGAAATATGAATCTTTTACAAATATACCTTTATTTATTTTCTTGCATGTTATAATTGATGGATAAATTTGTAATTTTATAAATATTTATAATTGTTATTCTTTCCATTTCTTTCCTTTTATTCCCTCTCCTCCCGCATTTGGAAAGAAAATCAACATAACTTTTCCTTCCCTTTGTTTCCTCTGCATAAAATTAGAAAAAAAAAAAAAAAAAAAACTCAAGAACACGACATTTTTTTTCTTCCCCCCCTGCTTTCTTTCTCAATCTCTTCCTTTTCCTTCACAAAAAAGGACTCGTGAACACGTTTATTAACTAAAAGTGTAATAATTACACATTTCTAAAATTATGTATTTCTTCAATGAAGACATTTATTTTGAGTCGGAGGAACTATGATTTTTGAAAATCCAGATTTATATGAACAATGCTTCAATTTATCAAATACATGCCTTGTCTCTTTTGTCCATCATGAGCATGTCATGTTGAATTATTGCATTTCGGAAAAACACCAAATGAAAACGACTTCAAACAGTCTTATAATTGAAAGTTCAATCTAATTAGATTGGGCGGGTGTGTGAGATTGGAGTAACTAGGTGCCGTAGGCAGACATAACAAGGAAGTTTTTAGAGTTTGTTTCCATGAAATCGAGAATATCGTTTATTGTATTCAATCTCTCTAAGGGGCTGTTTGTGTTGGTTTTCCATTAAGTTCTGTATGGATAAAGTTGTCTGTGTGGATTAATCTGTCTGTATAGATTTAAAAGGTTTTAATTTGAGAGAGTTTTTTCATAGATGGATGAAACATGTTTTTTAATGAGATGGACTAGTTTGGAAAAAAATTTGGCTTTCTGCATAAAGCTCCCCCTTGAAATCTTACTGAATAAGCCACTTTCTATATCATTAAGCCACTACCAAACAGTCATATATAGCTGACTGAATAAGCTGCAAGTTTCATTAAGCTGCAAACAAACAGACCCTAAGTTTAATAAACCAACCCAAACCAAACAAATTCGGTATATTCTTCCCTGAACCTGAAGTAAGGTATGGAAGGTAAAATGTAAACAAAACTTTCTTCTGTCTCAAGAGAATGTTGTTTCCAAGAAAACCCAATATTTAAAAAAAAAACTAAACAAATTTAGTAAATTCCATGCAGATGTAGTATGTAGTAGGATTTATGCAGACATTTTTTTTTCTAACCCAAGGAGCAGAGAGGTTATTTTAGTTAAAAACTCGGGCTTACAAAACCAAAAATAGTTGAAACAAGAGAGATGGTGTGGTGATAAGAGCCTGGGGACTTCATAGCGGTTGTCCGGGTTCGAGCCCCACTCGCAGCATTGTGGCCACGGAATGAATGCCCGCAGGCCATAGGCCTGTTTTCCAGGAGATTAGTCCGGACTCAAAGTGGTTTGGGATACTCCTTTACCAAAAAAAAAAAAAAAAAGAGAGATGTGGTGAGGGAAAGTGTGCAAAACAACAAGGACAACATGCAGAAAATAGGTTAAAACAAAGAAAGAAACACAAAGTACAGCACTGATAACATTATACTATACTGGTGCAAGGAAAAAAAAACAAAGATACAATCTTTCTAAGTTTAACATGATCTTAATATCCAAGATTTTCAAGAATAATCACATTTAAAAGCAAAGAATCAACAACGTACATGGCCTTGATCAAAAGTTTTAGAGGAAATCAAACCAAATTAATACAAAAAAGATAGAATACAAAGACAAAGACGAAGGCGAAGAAAAATAATTAACGTTTAATATGCCCGCCTTAATTAATTCCTCGCAAAAAAAACGATTACTTAGTACACACAACACATACAATTTGCCATACAAATCGTAATTAAATAGATGTAGCCATTGTTCTAAAGCCCTGCAATCTCCATCGCGCACCTTCTGCACCACCAAATCAAGAAATCATCCATCAATCCGTAAATCCAATATATATATATATATATATGAAAAAATGCTACAACGTCAACTAATTAAATGTATGAAAGTACAAGAAGCTAAAAATTTATAATTTAACCGGTTATCATCGTTGGAGTCTCAGATTAACTAGACATATATAGTCCATCAGTTCCCCTTTCATAAAGATTCAAAAGGTTCCACATATCTGATGATCTTAATTGGTTTTTAAAGTAGTACTTATATGAATCACAAGAAGGTTGTGGTGTGTCAATTGTCATGTGTATCATGTAGTCATTGTTTTATGACTTCACCAACTACCCCTAATAAGTTCTTGGATCATCTTTCAGAAAAGTTGAGCACAAGTATGGAAACAAACACAAACAGATATATTTATTTACAAACTTAAGGACTTAAACATTAATCTTCAAAAAAATGTTATATGGAGACATCTGATGAAGAGAGTCTTTTAAGGCTATAAGAACAACAACAAAATTGGTTTTTTTTAGTGTCTTTTGGTGTCTTAATTGGTTAATTAAATGGGATTTTCAGTTTATAATAGGTTACTTTTCAAAAAGGTTAATAAGACAGATTTGTTTTTAGTGTCCTATTAGGTTAAGTTGTATAACTTGTTAGGTCACCTAACTTCGTCCTAACAACTTATTAAAAGTATGTCCTTTTTGGTCTTTTAAACTTAAAAGTCTCATTAAGTACTCGTATTAAGACGTGTGTGCGTCCTAATTTAAAAAATCCTATTTTGTTGTAGTGAAGCCAACTCAAGTTCTCAATTCAGATGTTTTACTTGTGATGAAATATCAATTAAGACGTTTCTTGATGGCATATCTTGTTTTATTTCCTTCATTCCGTTAACCTAAAAATGGAGTCATTACACATTAGTTTAGACTTGTTGAATTGGGATTACCAGATCGGCTAGACTTTGAACTATTTCTCCTATATATGTATATATATATATATATATATATATATAGAGAGAGAGAGAGAGAGAGGTCAGGTCAGGGGAAAACCTCAAAGAAACGGAAAACTGAAGAACACCCAGGTAGGCATTCATCTGGAAGTAATTTGTAACATGCACACGTGCATGCACTTGTGCATAAAAACAAAAAAAACAACATAATTTACCCGTCCAGATGAAGGTCTATCAGAATGTTCTTTAGTTTTCTATTTTTTTTAGGTTTTCCCTGGAATCTCTCTCTCTCTCTCTATATATATATATAGATATGTGTGTGTGTATCTTGGAACCTCACTTCTTTTATCAATGACTCTTTTGGAGAGTAATCCAATGAGTTGTACATATTTTATCATGGTATCAGAGCCAATATCTACCATTCTTTTAAACATGCTCTATGCATCGATAATTAAGAACGCACACTGTCTCGTCCCTAGCTTCTCGCTAGTTTTTTGTAATATATTTTTGCCGTCCTAAAAAAAATTAAGAACACAAACCAAACTCTTATAAATAAACGACAAGGACAGTGCCTACAATTCGAGAAAACCCGATCAACATTCCTAACCATATCATAATTCAAATAGCATACTAGAATATTTCCTAAAAAGAAAAATAATTAATATAATAATAATAATAAAAAAAGATAAGTAATTAATTAAAATTAACTACTAAGGGGTTGTTTGTTTACCTCTTAGTGGTTCCATTAAGAGGCAACCTCTAAATCGCTAAAAGGTAAATCTTGTTTGGTAAAAAAAATTGTCTGTCTTTTAATAGTTGCAAAACTCTTTGGATGATTTTGAATATTGGCCCTCCCGTAACCATTCAGAGCCCTAATTTCATTCTGAACAATTAGCAAACAACCGTATTTCATTTTGCACTAGATCATAAGAGCCTCTTGATCATTCTGACCACTTAATCATTCTGCACCAAACCACTCAACAACTGCCAAACAACCCCTAAGCCCTTCAAAATCCCACAAATCACCAGCCTCATACCCTCTTGAGATCAAAACCCCAGGTGCCCTCCATTTGCAGCTGCCTCATGAATTAGTTCTTGCAACACCAAGGCAAAACCTGGCTTGCTGTCTTTATTTGAATCTTTCTTTTTAGAAGAAAAAAAAATAACTACCAACCGCCACCATCTAACTAAAAGACAATTATACCCTTTTTCATATATTGTAATAGTGTCAATTGTTTGCTACAAAGTGTAGGGGATCCATATCTAGAGTAGTCAAGGTGGAGAGGTAGAGGGCGAGAGATACGGTTAGTAAGGACATGTTTGTTAGTAACTTAACGAGCTTAATGGGACTCACGGTTTATTCAGTCAGATGATAGTTTGGTAGTGGTATAATGATATAGAAAGTGGCTTATTCAGTAAGCTTCTAGGAGGAGTTTTACACAAAAAGTCAAGTTTTTTTCAAACATGTCCCTCCCAATTAAAAAACACAATCCTTCTATCTATGAAAAAAAAAAACCTCCAAACAATAACCTTCCTAATATATACACACAGATTAGTTCACACAGACAACCATACACGCAGTCCCTAAGTTATTAGTGGTGTGTTGTTTCCGTAATTAGGTTATGATTTTCTTGTACTTGTTTCTATTTGTATGTTATTGCTTCTTTTTAGACAGCTTTTCGAGATTTTCTAAATTTCAAAGAATCAGAGGTTTTTCACGGAAACGACCGATCTAATGTTTTAGATAGAGGCCAGGTCTAAAAACATCATACCTTCCTCAGACCCACCTCCAGATGATATGTTGGATTCATTTGATTTAGTTTTAACATACTTTTAAACAATTGGAGATTGAAGGTATTATGTAATGTATGTGGATGACTTTACCTTATTAAATACTGTGTTCAAGTCCTTTCCATATGTAGACCTATTAACAATCAACTGTGACATTGATTAAACCATTCACTGAGAGACCAATTGAAGACACAAGATCTTTTGAAAACCTTCACAGTTTTTATCAAGATTTTAGAGTTCTTAAACTACTTTTTTTCAACAAATAATCCAAAACATTCTTTAAAATATAAATATTTCTAAAACTAGAGAACTCTGCAAAATAAAATGTTGGATGACAGATGAATTTTTTATTGTTCCCACCAATGAAGTTGAATGTAATATCATTTCACGTAAACTTTGTTGCGATATTAAATTTATTGAATATTTTAATAATATAATTAATGTTGAAATCTTCAAAATGGAGAAACTGCTAGAGTTGACTATAATTTTTTCTTTAGAGATTTTAACTTTTGCTTCTTATTTTAAAGAAATTATATAAATATGTTGGAAATGCCCTAAGAATGGGGTCGTAGTAGTCTATAGACGAAGACAGGCCTTCTCTTATGGCCAATAGAACATGGAATAGGGGTGGATACATAAATTTTTTCCACTTATGACACCAAATAATTACCATAATATAATATAAAACTTAAATTTTAACAATGCGACAAACAATCCCTATATGGGAGTTATTGATCATGGAAGATTATTCTCTAGCGTGTTTTAAGGCTCGAATGTTCATAGACCTAAGGAAAACACTACAGTCAGACCATTTTCGTGGCTAAAAGAACTCGTTATGTTTAATTGATAAAACAAGTCATCGACATTTTATATCACGTTTCTTAAGGAACATAATGGTTCGTTCTTTTCCGAAGTGGCAATCGAATACAATCTTTTTATTACATTGTAAATTATAATACTCCATTCTTCTCTCACCCTTGTTAACCATACTTGTGGTCCTACCCTTGACACAACATTAAACTGGACAATATAGGATTAAGTAGGACAAAAATGTAACTATTTTATCCCACCAAAATTAGGGCTATGGGACAACTTTGCTAAATTACTAAACTATTCATGTCAAATTAAAATCCTATAACCTACGATAATTCTTTCACCCACCAACCTCACTCAGACCCATCTCTAGTCTTGTCTGTATATCAAACGCACCATTCTAGACCAGTTTGGGGGGTGTAAACGTGTGGGAAAATGGGAAAATTTCAAACACACATAACTTTTGATATGAAACGAGTTACGAATCTCACAACCATCCCACTGAAAGGCAGGTTGAAGGACAAGACAAAAGGCCTTTCATAGTTTGGCCAAATATCTATTCTAGATCCCGTCATTTAGGGTTATGGTTTCGAATTTCTAAAACTCAGGGCATTTGCATTGTTCTCTATTTGCACTTATTGTCCATCGATGAGATCCTTGAACGTCTTCAACATTAGTTTACTACTGCACTCGAAAATTAGTATGAGGGTGTACCCACTATTCATAAATTAAACGGTTTAGAACCATAAGCGGACTTACATGACACACCATGCATACATACCTAAAAAGCTAAAAACGACACTTTGCTTACTCTTAGGTGGCGTTTGTTTTTTAAGAGGTGCTGAAGTCTGAAGTCTGATTTCACTTCTGATTTTTAAGAGGTGGTGCTGAAATCTGAAATCTGAAACAATAAGACTGTTTGTTTTTGTAAACTGATAAACGTCTGAAATCTGAATCAGTTATTTTTAATCAAATTATAATAAAACCCAAAATCAACCCAAAAATAATTGAATTATATTTTAATCATTTCTAATTAAATTATCATCTTCCCCATTGTTGATGATGGAAGACCCAAAAAAACCCACCATCGATTCAAGCACCCTCTATCCATCAGCAACCATAAAACCCATTTCAACCAAACCTCTACCCATCTGCAACCATAAAATCCATCGGCAACCATAAAACCCATTTCACCGTCGGTTCACCCTATAACCCATCAACAACCATAAAACCCACTTCCAAACCTTAATTCCACAAAACATATTTCAAAAAGTTTAATTCCACAAAACCCATTTCAACCAAACTCATCCCCAACAAAAACTCAACCAAAAGCAATTAGCTTCAAGAAAAAACCAGAGTGGTTTGTAGATGATGAAGACGATGATGAATAAATCAGGAGTGAAAAAGTCAAAGAAACAAACTGATTATGAAAAAAAGAAGGTAAAAAAGTCATAGAAACCGGTGGGTGGAGAAATAAGTGGGAAAAAAGTGATAGGTTTATCACTTTTTTGGTAAGTGCAAAATAAGTGTTAAGTGGATCTTAATTTATGAAAAAAACAAACACACTTAATTGGGTAACCTCTGACCGAAAAAGTGATAAGTGGTTGTTAAGTGCTTATTTCTAAAAAACAAACTTAATTGTTGCTCTCTCTTCAACGGTTCTTTTCTCTACCAACTTAAACTCCTAGTACTATGTACCATTTGTTCTAAAATCTAAAAACTATGTAATAGTTCAAACGCCCTAACGTTTCAAATGTTTTCTCCAACTCCCAAAAGAATTGATTAGTTGTAATTATATTTATACATACAAAACTATGTTTATATGAGTGTATGTATTCTCTCTATATTTTTATAGTCGTAGTTCTATGACATATTATGCAAGATTCCTACAATAGTTAGATTTTTAGTTTAAAAATACCATATTTTTGTTGTTATTCTAAACAATGTTAATGTCTAAACAATCTTAAAACCATCTCCATCCTAGCGAAAACCAAATTGGTGGGGACATTAGCACCACAAACCGCTTCACTCTAACCATATGGCATATATGTCATTTGAACAAGAATATAACATGTATGTTGTTTCTCTCCCATATCCAACATTTCACCACTCTTTTTGAAGTATGGTTGGAGTACCCTTCTCTAGCAAATTGATGTTTTGACATCGGGTTGGAGCTGCCTTAAAAGCCAAAATGCATTAAACCGCCAGGTTGTAGAGGACACATCTGAAGAGGGGGCCGGTGGTGGAAGGAATTTTGTCCCCTTTAATGCAAGGATGAGTTTGTTTTGACAGTTTGTTTAATAAACGTTCAGTTCTTATTTTGTGCCCATTTTGATTCATAACCAGTAGATCTTGTAACTATTGATGACGTAAATTTCATGTTATCCAGTGATATTCTAATTCTAGATCAAAAGGAAAAATGTCCAATTAAAATCAAACGATGCCACATAAGCTGAAAACCTATTTATCATGTAAAATAGATATGAAATAAGAATAATTGAACGCTTGTAAATACCAATTGAGGGGGAAAAACTTAGAATCACACACAATTGTATTTGGGAAAGGAAGTTATTATGCATACCCCTTTCCTCACTCACATACTACCTATTTCCCTCCCACCTCATTCAGATACCCCCTATAGGAGGGGGTATGAACAGAATTCACCCTAGGAAATCGCCCAAAAAAAACTTATTCACTTTTTAACCCACTTTTTCCCGAACGTCTCAAAATAACCAAGATTTTTAAAGTCTCCATTTTACAACTTGTGAAATGCACTTTCTATATGCATACAACGATTCTAGTGTACCATTTTTTAAGCCACCACACACATTTTCACAAACCACCATGAAAAGCACATTTCAAAAATGCAAAAACAAACTCTATACCAAATCTTAGCTACATTGATCCAAATAAAAAAGAACCCCTAAAAAGTGAATACTTTCCCATTTTGGATAGGAGTTGTGGGTTTAACCTATAAAGAAAGATGGAGCCATACGTGCATGGGTTTGACCTAAAAAGCAAGCTTGGTTAGGGTTAGGGCCCACAGCCACCCATGAAACCCTAGCTAGAGAAGATATATAGATGGTGAGGTGCGTGCCATGTTCCCATTGCTCGAGAATCCGGTAGGTGCGGTGAGCCCAGCAAAAAAAAGAAAAAAAAAATCGGTTTCAGTGAAACACCATTGCCATTGGCACATGTTTCCTATTTAATAAACAAACTATAATTTAAAGTAAAAAATTTAATTTAAGGAAGCTGTCGGATTTAAAATCAATGTTAGTGAAAGTGGGTTCCTTTAATCTCAGTGGTTAACACCTGTCTGTCTAGACATGCTTGATATTAAGGAAACCAAACAACCCCCATTATATTATACTAGAAATGAACCCTCGCAATACAGCGGGTTTCTGAAATCTAGAACTCGAACCCTCGATCATTATTCATATTTTTTGTTAATCTTTTTTTATATTATTTTACGATTTTGAGAAACCTAGATTTAAAACAAAATTATATTTTAGTTTAGTTTAATTATGGTTTTTTATAAAAAATAATAATAAAGTATTTTGTTACGGGTCAAAAATGTTTCATTTAAATGATAACTATTTTTAAGATATTTTATATTTAAAATTAAAAAGATAACATACTTCAATAAAAAATAAAAATAATGTTTTTATTTGTATAACTAATTGCAAATAAACATATTAAATACATGATAAACACTATGAGATAAACTACCTGTTTTATTTTTTATTAAAATATATTATCAATAATTTTAAATATAATAACATAACAAAATAATTTATCATTATCTTTATAAACAGATCATAACTAAAATTAAAATAAATTACATCTTTATAATAAAATATAAGTTGTACCAAAGCATTATGAAATTGTAAATTAAGTAATTGGCTTTAATTAGTTGTATTTTGTGCTTAAAATGTTATAATTAAAAGTTTTTTTATGTCTCTTTTATAATATAGTATAGATAATTCTTTATAAATTATATAACTATAATCATATTTACTACCTCACACTTAAAAGATCACATCTTTTAACCCATTATTATAGTCTTTTTACCCAAGAAACTTATAATACCTATTTACACAAAATGGTATTTTAGAGTAACCCTAACAAATTATAATTATAAGGCATCTACTACCTCACACTTAAAAAAATCACATCTTTAACCCAAAATTATAATTTTTTACCTAGGAAACATCATCTTTTATAATACCCATTATATATATCTATAGAATATCCCTTTTTAGATTAATTCCGAACAAATTATGACCGTAAAACATCAACCCATATAATTACTTATAATTACAATTATATTTACTGCTCCCCACTTAAAAAAAATCACATTTTTAACCCAATATTATAATCTTTTTACCCAAGAAACATCATCTTTTTTAATACTCATTATATATATTTACAAAAAATGTTTTCTTTAAACTAACAACCCAAATAAACTCAGTAGTCACAATTGTTGTAAATGTCTAAAATCATCAATCATCTTTGGAAACCAAATCTTGATATGTTTTAATCGTTTCTAGTTGGATTCTATCTAAAAGATACTACTTATAGGGTTCTTGAATCATGCATGATTAACATCTTTCATGTCAAGAAATCAACAAGAAATTTTGAGTTTAGCAAGATGATATATAATCTTGATTTCTTGATTATTATAAGCAATTGGGATCAATTTTTAGAGCAAAAAAGAACACAAAATCATAAAAATATATAATGCAAAATTAAAGATGGAGACTTAATTTTGAAAGAGAATTACCATTGATGGAGATTAGTTCTTGGATTTTTCCTTCCGATGATCAGATTGCGCACCGCCGTAGAGTTGCAGCCGTTGCGAGTCATACCCGGTGGCTGCCGGAAAATGCTCCGCCGTGGTGGAGCCAATGTTTGGCGCTACGAAGAAAGGAAAGTTTGTGGAAGTAGATCCATCCACCATTGATGAAGACTGAAACCTCTGAAACTGTTGATGATGATTATGAGGCAAAACAGATAACAAATTGGACTGAAGGGTCCCCCTATTGAAACCACCGGAAGATGATAATGCAAAATTCTCTTGAAGGAAAGAGTAATGGTGGTTTTCACCGGCGGTGATGTTGAATTGTGGTGGCCGGAAGAAGTAATCCATCGGAGTTGTCCATTGGATTCTTGATTCGGGACTCGCGGCGGGATTCGAATCGTTGTTCGGACTCACGGCGGTGGCACTGCTAATCCCGCCGCCGGTGAGAAGATCCGTAAACGACGAATTCTCCGAAACACCGTTAACCCTAATCGAATTCGAAACATTGTTTGGATCACCTTCTTTCACCTTCTCCTTCTTCGCCGCCATTTCTCGAGCTCGTTCTCGAGCTCGAATCCGATTCTCCGATCGCGATAACGACAATCCGGAACCCTTACTCGTCTCCGACGTGCTACTACACGCCGACGATTTCGACACCGAAATATTGTTGTTGTTGCTGTTATTTTGTTGGTGGGTTTGGTTGTTTGGATCTTCGAATTCGGTATCGGGTTTTTTCTTGTTGTCTGCGAGCTGTTTTCGATAATGGTTGTCTTGATTACATTCGGAAAACAACGGATCAAGAGAAGGAAGCTCCGCGATCGAATTCTCCGCCGCTTTAATCAACCACTCCACCGCCTTACTCGGCTGATCATAACCCAATCGATCTTGTAGATCGTAAAATTGAATTGCGGTGGTTACCGACAGCCGTACACGGCGGTCTCTTAACCCTTTTGATGTTAAAACTTTACTGTGTCTATCTTTTCCACCTGAAGCCCTAGAAACCCTAACGATTCTTGACGACGGCCACCCACATAACCTCCCACCACCACCGCCACCGCCGCCGTCTTCATCGAGATAGTGATGGTTTGCTTTCTGGGTGGCTATTTTATTAGGGTTTGATGAAATATCACCACCATTAGAAGAGATTAATCTTTGAAATTTACAAACTTGTAGTCTTTGAATTTCATCAACCTCCATACCCACAATTTCATACCTTTCTTCCTGAAATTAACTCCATAAAACAACCCACACCCAGATCTCTCTATCTCTCTACTGTCTTATCTCTTTTAAGAGAGAGAAAATGGTGTAAATCTAGAGAGAGAAAATTAAGAAAAAATTAAAAAATAAACAAAAATAAGTCTTGTGTTTAGAGTAGATGTGGTTGGAAGAGGTACTACTGTAGTAGTTGGTGTCTTTTGCATTGATGACTGATTACATTATACAGACACACAAATGTATGTATAGATATACAAGAGTGTATCTATATATGTATAGATATAAAAGATTGTATCTATTGGATGTATCACGTTGATAAGTAAGAAAGAAGCAGGCCGGAAAATGTCAGAAGGGAAGCTCCGTTTAAAGCTTATCTTTTTGCAGTGTCATATAAAAAAGGAAAGGCTGTAAAATTTTCATCAGAGAAAGAAAGAGAACAACCGTGAGCAGTTAAAAAAGAATCAAGGAAATATATGTGTAAAAAAATGATATTTTTAAAACAATAATTGTAAGCACTTGTGGGATTTTAATCTTTTTTTGTTTTTTGTTTAATTAATGACAAAGATTAATGAAAAGTTTGTGTATCATCTGCTTTGCTTTTAAACCACTTCAAGAAAAGATTTTTACTAATTAATATATTTATATTTTTGGTGTGATTTGCTTAAATATTGTCTCAGAATGTTTGAGTTTTTAGAGTATTAGATATTGATTTTGATATCATGTAAGAATATGTGAAATTGTCTCGGATTATTTGTAAGAGTCCTTGAGAAGAAAATTGAGGTTCCAATATATATAGATGAGAAATAACTCATGGCCGATGTGAAATTCTAACAAATTTGAATTCTATAATTCGAGTATCCACCGTGATTTTGAAGGTAACTAATACGTTTGGAGACGAGAATTTGATATCTGTCTAAATAAAATCAATACAGCTTGTGTAAATTTTAATCAAAAAGATGAAATCTTGACTGTAAATAAGAATCCTATTAATTACGAATCAATTTTTTTTTGTTTGAATTTTCAGTACACCAAACAAAGTTGGTGTATGCATGTCATTCGAAAGTATGGTCTCGATGAATAATATATTTAGACTTGCTCGATCATAAAGGACAGAGCGATTATTTTTGTAAAAACTATAGTGTTTATTTTTGTAATTTTAAACAATAAATTGTTTGATGGCAAGATTATATATAAAATATTTTAGTTAATTAAAATAATTTTTATTTCTTGTATTTATTATATAAATCTAGCTTATTTATTTTAAAATTTTGAAGTTCTTAGACTTCTTCCCACCATATAATGCAATTTTGTACAAATAATAACCTTTTTAATTATATTATAGCAAACTAATATATAATATTTGTTAAGGGAAAAATACACTGTTGGAATCAATAATTATTAAATAAAAATGTGTAATTATTAAATAAATTTCAAAATACCCCATTATGGTAGAAAACTTAGAGAAAAAAAAAAGAATTGAGGATTTGATCGTTGTGTTTTGATGATTTTTTAACTAAGGTCCTTATTATATGTTTATAATGGATTTGGTTCTTGTAGTATTTAATTTGTCTTGATAATGGTCCTTCTGACTAACATATTCGTTAACCCCGTTAAAACAATAGCCATTTTTTCTTATTCTTTTGTTTTTTTCTTATAAAAAAATAAAAACAATATTTTTAAACACACAAATATATACACATATATATAATCGTATCAAAGGGTCAGGTTCACGTGAGACCAAGCTGTTTCCGTGAGACCGTATGAGACCAAGCCTTAAAACATGAAACTTCACACTGAAACACTGTGAAAGTAAAAAACATTCGAACCTTCATAATGTAATCACACTATGAAGGTAAAAAAACCAAAACCAAGTTAAAAAAAATCAAACTTTCACAGATAAAAGACTGTGAAGGTATATCCAAACCTTCACAGTGAAGACGCTGTGAAGGTAAAAAAACGAACATTCACAGAGAAAAACACCGTGAACGTAACATTTACGGTGTTTTCCCTATGAAAAGTTCGATTTTTTTTACATTCACAGTTTTTTGGTGTGAAGTTTCATACTTTAAAGTTTGGTCTCACCGGTCTCACGGAAACTGTTTGGTCTCACGCGAACTTAAGTCTCGTATCAAAATAAATAAAGTAAGATATTATTTTATGATTTGATTTTTTAAATTAAAAAATTAATTATATTAAATACAATTTAATTTTATTGTTTTAGTATTTTTGCTTACTTGGATATGAAAACTTTGTTGAAATTTATATAACGATTTGTTTAATTTTAAGTTACAAAGATGATATCATGAATCAGTTTTTTCTTCAGTTAAATTTAAATAGTTGATTTTGAGTTTTTGAATGAAAACAAAAGATATGAAAAGTGGAAACCCTAATTTTATGATGATAAAATTGGAGTCTATTTCTTAGTAGTTTTCAATGATTTTGGTATTAAAATGTCGATATTAAGCTTGTTAATTTATTGCAATTAAAGAAAATGAACAATAGAATTAAATCGTCTTTAACATAATTAATTTTTTAATTTAAATAAATCAAAGTATAAAACTATATCTTATTTGATTCGCTCTAAATATTGTAAGATATGGTTTTATGATTTGGTTTATTTAAATTAAAATTTTAGTTACATTAAAACAATATATAACCATATCTTTTTCCACCATTGGTGTAAACTAATAAATTTAAATCGTATTTAATATAATTTTTAAAAATTTAAACAAATCAAATCATATAATAATATCTTGTTTTATTTATTTTGATGTAGGTATCTACACACACACACACATATATATATATATATATATATATACATATATAGGGAGGATCAAACGAGAACAATAATTATTTAAAAGAACATGAGAACTAACAAAATCATTAGTGATTTTACATTAACGTGCAAAAAAACCACGCGGACCTGAAGCCGCGGCCAAAATCCTTTTTTCGTGTGTTAATGTAAAATCACTAATAATTTTGTTAGTTCTCATGTTCTTTTAAATAAGTATTGTTCTCGTTTGAACCCGACTCTCTCTCTCTATATATATATATGTGTGTGTGTGTGTGTGTTATATAAATGTTGTTTTTACTTTATTTATAAAAAAAGGACTTAAAAATAAACAAAAAGACTAAAATAGTTCTTGATTTAACGGAGTTAATGGAAGCGTTAGTCAAATGGACCATGACAAAGACAAATTGAATACCAGAAGGACCAAATCCGCAACAAACATACCATAAGGACCCTAGTCAAAAAAAATATCAAAACACATGGATCAAATCCACAATACTCTAAACATTATTATGTAAAAAAAAGTAAGAAGAATAAATTATACATGTATAAATACGTAGAATTGGTTTTCGGTAAAAAAATAGTATTTTTTATGAGAAGTGTAAGAAGGAATCTCCATCGTTGGATCAATCCTAACTGAAGATCAATTAAAAATACCCTTATACCTTAATTAATGAGTTATTTGGGAACTTAGTTTAAACCATTAGACTTAGGGGTGTGCATCGGGCGGGTTCGGGTGGGCAAAACAAAAACCTGATCGGATTTCGGGTATGGAAATCAAGATCCGAGTTTTAGGTTTCGGATTGCTTCGGGTAAGGGTTGGTCGGGTTTTGGGTTGATGTAGGTCGGGTTCGAATGTTATTATAATGCAAAAATTACATATAAGTTCAATCGATTTTAAGGATGAATTCAATCGATTGAGAGATTGATGAAATCGATTGTAAGTGTATAAATTAGAAAACATTTCAACCGACTATAGAATTTATGATTTTCAAAAGATAATTAGACAAATAAATATATTTATATAATATATATTATTTCGGGTTTTCGGACGGGTCGGGTGGCCAAAGATCAAACCCAATCCGAACCCAAATATCCCCATAAAAGTCGGGTTTCGGATTTTTGGATTTCGGGGTATTCAGGTTTTGCAAAAACACCATATTTTCGGTTAGGTTTCGGGTTCGGATTTTTCGGGTTTTGCACACCCCTAATTAGACTAACACTAATTAAAAGTAATTAAGGGTCTAAATCTCTTCTTACACTTCTCATTTAACTCTTATTCTCACACGATCTTTCGAATTCGTCTACATACATGTACATATAACTTATCATATGTTTAAATATTTACATATATAGAAAGAAACAAAAAAAAAAGTCAACTTATGAAAATAGTCAAATCACATGTGATTTACATATACATATGACTTATTATATGTATAAATCACATGTGATTTACCTATATATATATGTATGGAGGTTAAGGGGAAAACCTCAAATAAATGAAAATTTGAGAAACACTCTAGTAACCCTTTATCTGGACGTTATACACTTGCGCATACAAATAAATTAAGTTTTTTTTATTGACGTGTGCATTATGCACTTGTACATATGCACAAGTGCATACCATCCATATGAAGGGGTATCAAGGTGTTCCTCATTTTTCTGTTTTTTTGAGGTTTTCCCCCGAACCTTACCACAAATATATATATATATATATATATATATATATATATATGGGTTGGTTATTATGCAACCTTTTACATGGTGCAACCCATGCAACCCCTCTATCCACCACTCATTTTATTTTCACATTTTTTAATTAAAAAAGTGATTGTGTCCAAGAGAGAGAAGCACCCGATCCCACTCATGATTAGAATAATAGAATAAGTCAAAAGCAGGTCTCAATCTTGGCTCAGGAACTCCCGGATCCTTCTTTCCGCTTTAGGTAACGCGATAGGCTTGAAACGAGCTAGACTCTACTTCGATTACAGGACTTCTTCCAACAGACTTGCCAGTGACCGGTTCCTTCCATTCCTTTGTTCTATTACCTTCGATATCACGTCCAAGATTCATCTGTCTGTTTTGTGTTGAATTGGTTGAGTCCAGCTATCGACGCAGGGGAAAGGGAAGCAAGTAAGCCATAGAGTCAGGCATAAAGCTAGGACAGCTGGGGTAAGTGGCCCAGGAAGCTACTGTTACCCGTGAAGTTGAGACTACTTATCGGGAATCCGCCGTGGGAATAAAGGAAGACTGCTTTTTTTATTGGGACCAGCTGCGCTTACCTTGCTTAGCCATTGAAGAACAGACCCATTTTATTAACAATAAGCGTTTTTTACTCATACACATTGCGATTGTGTCTCCTAATCGAAATTTTAGTGGAGAAACAGTCTTTACCTATGGTTTCGTGACCCAAGTACTCATCGCGGTCGGTTTCATTATTTAGAATTCCCATAGGAATTGGAAACTAATCCAAGAAATATTGGAATATAACAAAAAGTTAGGAGTTAGTATGGGTTGTGCCTTTGGATGGTTGGCATTCAAATTAGTCCTTGAAATAAACAGGAAGGAAAGGATCGACGAAAGGAGTAGCTATTGAGTTGTGGAATGTGCTGGTAAGGGCGAGTCCGGATGTAGTTTTCATTAGTTTTTTGTCCGAGGAGGAACCGGGTTACCAAAACTCACGACATTAAGAATGTGGTAGTTCTTTGAATGCAAGAGGTGTTGGTTCGAATCCAACTCGTGAGAAGGAATCCATGCACAAAGCAAAGGAATCAGGAAGAGGGGCGTAGCAAGAAATCCTTTAACATCAGCAAAGACTTCGGAATGGAAACCTTATCTTAATAGGAAGTGGACAAGAATCACCGCTCCAAGAGAAGCAGACAATAGCCACTATCCCTGATTCCATACAAGGGTTATAATCCGATCTGACTCCTCACGCTGGCAAGGAAAGAAATGACATAAAGGGAGGTCCTAACTAAATGAATTGAGGTTGAGTAAAAGTCATTCGCTTGAGAACAATTCTGTGATTGGAATTCGATCTGGGATTGGGATCTTAGGGCACTAAGAACCTACTGTATAGTACATTCAAGAGTACTCCTCATAAAAAATGTACAGAATAAAAGGCACACCCTATTCATGGCCATTATGGTCACTCTCCCCGCGCTCTACTACAGGAAAGCTAGCCTGGTTGATCCACTACAAGCTAAGAAGCAAGTCTCGACTAACTAAGTAAATCCGGGTTAGACTGAAAGTGACCAGAAATTGAAATCTTCTTTCACAGACTAGCGATAGTTAAAAAGAGCGAAGCATAACCGTGTTTAAGCCGAAGTGATTCCCGTGTTTACTGAGCTATATCTCTATCTATTAGTTAGCCGGCTTAAAGAGTTTAGACTCACGATACCGAGAAAAGCAAGCCGATCATAGACGGAGGTTTAAGCTTGAAGTGAAGTGTCCGACCTAAGGTGAATCAAATGTTCGAATGAGACTGTTCATGAACATGGATTGTTGGTATACCTGCACAATAGCTTTCTCTACAAGCCTATAAGCTTAGCTTTGGCTTAGCTTCCAACTAAGGCTAAGGGCATGGCATGTTACCAAGCTAACTCTTATTAACCTCTGTTCACGCTCACGATGTTACTAGCACGACTCAACTTCTTTCCATGCTAGGTGAACTAAGCACAGGGGAAGCCTACAGGAAAGGAGATCTCGCTCTTTCCTTTCACCGGTCGGGATGTGCATCCTATCCTATAATAAGCAATTGATGTTTCCAGCTTGGGACTTAGAGTAAGCAGGAAGCGTACTTGTTAAGAGTAGGGGCGCTATTGCTGAGTGAGTGTTAATCCTACTCGAAAGGGAGTGATCGCACTACTAGTCGTAGGGCGCGAAACGGTCTAACAATAAGGTTGGAGGGAGTGAGACTTCCTATGTTAGCAATAACCGCTGCAAGAGTGAGCGCAACTATTTCATCCGATCTGTCTGTAGTAACCAATTCCTTTCCTACGGTCTGTCTCTCAGTCTGTCCTCTCATTCCAGGCAAGCAAGGAAGGCAGTTCGGTAGCTCTCCAACAGGCAAGTCAGTCCCAAGAGTGAAAGGGTGTGAACATTTAGGGCAAATACTTTATTATATTGTATGAGATTAGTTGAGAGCTTATTCGCTAACATCCTCATCTGGAAGAGTTCGTTCTGTGAAAAAGGCTTGCGCTCCTATAGGGCACATCCCGAGGGGCGTTCCATGATTGACTGGAAACGGGCAAATATTGTATGATAAAGCACTCACTCTCCTTTCTTTCCATGGCTCGTTTGCTTCTTTCTCTCCTCATTCGTGCATCTAGGAGAATGAAACGGCTACCTCTTGACTTTCAACCTACGACCGAAGTCAAGGACTTGACTGGATTGATCGCACTGATTGGATTGAAGACATACTTAAAATTCCTTTGAAGCTCAAAGTAAGAAAAATCTAATTATGAAATTACGTAAAAGAAGAAAAAGCTAATCTATCAGTAGGCCAACCAATCAAGATAGTTTGCTTTTTAGAAAACGGAAGGCCCCAAGAGATCTCCAATAGTGCACCGAAATGGGGCCAGAGAGCCAGTAACCTCGTTCGCCTAAGATCGAAATCATCTGTGATTGAGACTATTATCAAACTCTGTAAGGCTAGCTATATGCTTAACACATGCATTTCGAAAGGTCTAAGACCAGTCTATCTGGGTGATGACTTCGGAAGATTCACTTTTTTAAGGGAGAAATTTTCTGTTACCTTTCTGTATCTACTCAATTAGACTCAGACAGAATAAAGAGTCACTTCGTCCCTCTCCATTCGGTAAAGACTTAGTAAGCACAAAAGAGAGAAGAAAAGGATCTAAGACAGAAGCCTACAAAGAAAAGTCCCAAACAAATAGGTGCCAAAGCAAGACTAAAGGAAAACTCTTTCACTGTATGAATGATTGCCTCAACGCAACTCAAGAGGGGAAGAGAGGTTGAAAGCTTGAAACAAAGAAAGGGAAATGATAGTTTAAGATTTACCGTAGGAGATATTTCATTCTTAGTGTCAGGGAATTGACTTCCATCCGATTAAAAGAAAGAAAGACTTTAAGGAGTCACTTTCATACAATCTTAATTTGGAGATTTGTGGGAATCTCAACCAATCCTCTCGCTTTGACTCGAGGCACTTTCTTTCTTCCCTATCCTCAACAACTAGTGGAATATCCCTTTTAGTCTCACATCTTCGCCCCTCAGACTGAGCAACATTACTGGATTGTCCTTCCTCGCTCTCCCAGATAATCTTTTACCGGAACATCGGTTGCAACTAGAAGCCGATCCGAGCTTTTCCTCCCCTAGATTTTCCCTGGCTTATTGACTAGAAGGATAGGAATGCGTTGAAAGAATTTTATAACATAAGGGAGCAACTAGAAGAACTATTTCCTTTTTCTTGCCCTCTGGGAGTCTTGCCCGAGTGAAACTCATACCTCTTTGTCGAGCTTCTGGCAGCTGTTCTATTGTCTGCTTCCGCTACTTATTATGTGTTCCTATCCTTTATAGTCGACCAGTTTTCCGCGCCTCTCCTTGAAAGTGAGTTGTAGAACGAGAGACTTTATCTGAGCGAACGAAGTGAGAACTAGAGCTGAAGAAGCCAAGGCTATGAAAGTTTGCTATGATTAATGTGTCGAGACCCGAGAATAGGATAACCGGTTGAGGTCAGGCCGTGGGGATCCTGTGCCTTTTATACCTAGTCGCGCGGCGGTAAGGCTTGTTGTCGAGTGTGCTGGCAGGTTTTTTGATGACTAGCTTGAAAAAGCATGGGACGGGGAAGGGTTGAATGGGGTTGCACCATGTAAAGGGGTTGCATTTGAACACCTCTCTCTCTCTCTATATATATATATATAAATAGAAAGATGATCAAACAAAAAAGACAGTCAACTAATGAGAATATATAGTCAAATCACATGTGATTTAGTATACGTCCAGAACGATGCGAAGGATGTGAGAATTGGTCAACACGACCATGGTAGCGTGAAAACTCGCATGTTTAATGGTTGGTCAATGCGACGTTTCTGGACGTGTTGCAAATCATTTGTCATTTGATCATTATCACACTTCTTGTAATTGACTCTTTTCTCCTTTGAACTTGCCAATTTACACATATACATATACGTATACATATACATATATTTACTAAATTATAAAAGGTTTATATCATGTTCTTAAAATCTCTTATAATTCAAGATTATAATTCATTATTGCATGCATACAAAATCTAAAAGTTCTACATTTACTTTCAAACTAATTATAATCTAAGTGATAAAACTCAAATAGAAAAACATGAGATCTTGCGAAGACGACAGAGTACTTCATTAATTTCGATATTTCTAAAAGGTTAAATGTATGAAATAGCAATATACTTTATAAATTTCTTTACTACAGTATTGTACTTTAATTTTTTTATCACAACAATTTACTTTCAAATTATTTTTTATTAAGGCATTGTACTTTAAAAAAATATACATATTATAGCTATGAGTAACTTTTTTAGGTAACCTTGAGTTTCCGGACCAGCTTACATGCATCAATCCCCCTAGTGACCACGAATGGCCTGGAGTCAAATGCACGTGAACCTCTATGGCCACAAGGGTTTCATAGCGCTTGGATTTGAACTCAGGGTAGATTAGATTTTCCACTACATCCCTTGAGGCTAAACCAGTGTGCCACAACCCAAGTGGTTTAGCAATGTGTAACTTGTTATCTTTTAAACAAGTACACCCCCCTTTTTTTTACATTGCTTAATTGAGGTGACATAGATGACACATTATTCTAATTACGTGGTATACGTTTAATAAAACCTATTTCAAATATTTTTAATAATTTACTCGCTTTCCCACCCGATTATTTCAGGTCCCACCCAGATTGTTTTTTCATCCTATTCTTAAAAAAAAACTTTTCAAAAAAAATCACTCTTGTTAAATTGTATGCGAATTAAATATTCAGGCATAACATATTTTTTTTAAATATGATATATTTTTTCAAGGTAAATAATTTATTTGTAAGAAAACATAATACTTCTCATTTTTGTTATTCAACGAACACGTATTTTTTAACATTTTTTAGTGATATAAAATGTGTTTTTTACATATCTTTTTAATATTGTTATATTAATAAATAATTTAGAAACTTTTTAATTAATGATATATTTATTAAATAATATGTCAATTCAATCTTTTTAAACAATTAAAAGATATATTCTTTTCAAGATAAATAAAAATGTAATGATTTTCATTTTTCTTGTTCAAAAAATACATTTTTTAAATGTTAGTGAGATAATTGCGATCTATAATTCTTCTTAATATTGTTATATTAATGAATAATTTTAGTTTATTTTACTAATATAATATTTTAATTAAATAATATGTGAATTTAAATTATCTGAAAATACAATATTGTAATAAAAAATGTCACTTCGATAATATTTACACGTGGATAATGACATGACATGGAAGTCCTGGTAACACGTGATATGTCATCTTAATTAAATTAAAAGATTATCCATTGTTATAATGGGTAATTTTTTCAAAGTACAATGATTATATAAAAAATTATTTGAAAATATATTATTATAATAAGAAAAAATGAAAGCATAATATTATTAAAACATAGGGTGGTTCCAATTGCACCCTAGTCTATTTTTCATTTACACCCTAGTCTATTAAAGGTGTAAATAGTGAATGCTTTGTTTTTCGATTCAATCATTTTTAATAAATGTCATTTCACTTTTATATATATATATATATATATTATTATTTTTATATATATATATATGTGTGTGTGTGTGTGTGTGTGTTTTGATTTTATAAATTTATAAAAAGGGAAAAGTCCAAAAAACCCAATAGATTTTAGTGTTTAGAGTGATTAAATCATTGGATAATTTTTTGGAACAAATAAGTTTATAGACATTTCAAAACATACTAAATAAATTCTTGGACTTTTATAAACTTGTTAAATACATTCTTATTACTTAAAAATATAATTTGCAACCTACATAACAGATAAAATTACAAATAAAAAAAAACAAAAAATATGTCACCTACTTTATCCCTTTACAGATTAAAAAATGGGAAAATTAATTAAAATAGTCAATCTTATTAACCAAATTCATTTTTTAAACAATTTTCAAAATCTCTTTTTAAAATAGTCTAAGTTTATGCATAATTTTTTTTGCCTTAAGAATTGTTTTTGGCAAAAAAAAAAATAGAAAACATCTTTATAATTTGTTTTTTAATTTACTTTATATCTTCTATTTTTTTAATTTCAGTTAACCCTTTATTATATTAAGTTATTAACACATATAATCGTATATTAACTAAAATACATTAAAAATAATATGTTCTTTTTTCATATTACACGACTATAATTGTCTCGTCAATGCGTTTAAAATGAGCTTAATATTGAATTTTTTGGATTTAATCTCATATTATTAAATATCATAAATACGTACGAATTATGTTTAATATTTACACTTTCTATCCTTTTAGGGTTATTTATTTAATAATATAAGATTATTTTGTAATTATAAGTATTAAAAATAGTTCGTACGTATTTATGATATTGAATAATATAAGATTACATTCAAAAACAATATTGAGTTCATTTTGAACATATTGACAAAACGATTATAATGATATAATTTGTAAAAAAATAAACCAATTTTTTTATATATTTTAGTTAATATACGATTATGTGTTAACATAATAAAAATGTAAAATGAAAAAGTAATGCATATAAAATAAATCAAATAACTAATTATAGCTTTATAAGGATGGAAAGTGTGTTTTTTTTCTAAAACTATAAGCAAAGTGAATATTTATAAATAATTTTTTTTATGTAAAGATGTTTTTTATTTTATTTTTTGGAAAAAACAATTCTTACACAGAAAAAAACATTATGTGCAAAATTTAACTATTTTAGAAAAAAAAAACTTTGAAAAGTGGTTAAAAAATGAACTTGGTTGATGAGATTGACTTATTTCAGTTAATTTCCTCATTTTTAGTTTGTAGGTGGATAAAGTATGTGACATTTTTTTTTAATTTGTAGTTTTACCTGTTATGTAGGTTGTAAGTTACATTTTTTAAGTAATAAGGATGTATTCAACAGGTTATTAAAAACCCAAAGATTTTTTTAACGGGTTTTGAAATGTCCAAGGACTTATTTATTCGAAAAAATTGTCCAAGGACTTAATCACTCCAAACCCTAAAGTCCGTTGGGTTTTTTTGAACTTTTCCCTTTATAAAATTTATTATCTTTATATATATATATGATATATGATATATATATATATAGGGGAGCGATCAATTGGAAACCAGTATTACATTAGAAACTTTGGAAACCGAAATCAACCAATCAGTAAATTTCTTTTTTTTTATTTTATTTTTAATTGAAAAAGTTATTTTTGTCTTTTACATTATTTCATAATATATATGGTAACTATTATTATTATTATTATATTAATAATTATTTAATTTTAATTTAGGTTATATATGGTAATAATAATCATTGATTAATTTAAAAATGAGATATTTAATTTAGGTAAATTATTTAATTTTAATTTAGCTTATATATGGTAATAATGAAACAATAATGCTAACACGATGAACCTGATGAATCTATTTTTCATATACGGATATGCAACTGAACAGATAATGAAACAAAAATGAGAAGTTAACAAAAATGACACAAATTCATCATGTTTCATTATGAAACAATAATGCTAACACGATGAAACTGATGAATCTATTTTCATTATGAAATAATAATGCTAACACGATGAACCTGATGAAATCTGTAATCCAATAAAATCTGTAATCCACAAATTCATTCTGTTTTATCACAATATTAGATTGCGTGGGAAATTTTATAATAAAATGAAATTAAAAAAAAAATACTTTCTTACATTTTAAAAGAAAAATAATTTTTTTGATGAAAAGACAAATGCTCATCGTTTTCATAGTAAAAAAAAATCAAAATTTAGATTGCGTGGGAAATTTTATTTTGGTTTCAAATAATCTAAATAAAATAAACCTTTCTTGCCATATTTGAGACACAAAATCAAAAGACATATTTACCCTTTTCATCTATTATTTTTATTTATTATTAATAAATTAATTAATTTACTACCATATATAATTCAAATGAATCTTAACCATTGATTATAAAGATCAATGGCTGAAATTTGGTTTCCAAATTTTCCAATGAAACTTGGTTTTCTAATTGATACCACCCATATATATATATATATATATATATATATATATATATATATATATATATATGTGTGTGTGTGTGTGTGTGTGTTTTGATTTTATAAATTTATAAAATTTGTAAATTTTGATTTTCTTATAACTTTGTAAAATGTATTTTTCTTTTAGGAACCAATTTCGTATCAAACGCCAAACGTTAGGGAACAAATCTGTAATTTACTCTCTCTCTCTCTCTCTATATATATATATATATATATGTGTGATTAGAGACTTTCAACATATCGTTCAATTCTCATTCTTCATGTATCCCTCTCTCTAAAAATCTCTCCAACTTCTGTCTAGGTTTGCTCTTAATCAATTGAAGTAATCAACGAATCAATTACATATTCAGAATCTACGCTTCGAATCATTCTTAGAGGTATAAACTTCTTCCTAGAGGTATAAACTTCTTCTTAAATCATATAATTGATATATATGTTTCACAATTGCAAAAATATATATTGAGAACATTTACAATTATTATGCACTATTCACGTCACTATTCATGTCACTATGCACATCACTATTCAAATCACTGTGCATGTCACTATTCATGTCACTATGCACATCACTATTCACATCATTATGCATGTTACTATTCATGGCACTATGCACGTCACTATGCATATGATTTTTTCAATTTATCGGTTTAAAAATGGGAATTAGGGTGAAGATTTTCAATAGTATCATAATTCTAATAATGAGGTATTTCATCCACTACTTTATATATATATATATATATATATATATATAAGTTGGAATAACGTCGAAACCGAAGTTGAATGGGGAAGGAATGAAAGTAGGTTATTTAATAGTTGTAAATAACATATTTTAACTTTTTTTTCATTTAAATCTGCAGGAAAAAAGATGACGAATACTTCAAAATTTTCCACCGAGCAAGTATAATATCCAATTTTATTATTGTTCAATAAAAAATCTAATTTTATTATTATTTTCATGTGTGTAATTAGTTGGTGTATCTAGTAACTTTTTAACATAGATTTTTTTCTCTCAATTTTTAGGTGTTTGGATCTCGTGAAGAATTAATGACTTGGGTGCAAAATGTGGCACGCTATCAAGGTTTCGTAATCGTCACCAAACGATCTAGGCCAAGTCTTATTGGATACATCTCTAAAATCGTACTTGGTTGTGATCGTGGTGGTGTATTTAGAAGTAAATATGCTGAAACCAAAAAAATTAATTGTCCATTCGAATTGGTGGGAAAGTATTTGAAGGCGCATGTTGTATAGACGTTGCGGGTTGTGGTTTCCGATCAATAGTTGTTTGTCTCGGGTATGGCGAAGACCAATGGCCCTATGTTCGTCATGAATTATTAGATGAGTTAATGAGTTCATATGCGGCATACTTTGGAGTTTTCTATGGAATCAATGAAATACTTACTTCGTTGTCTTTTTGGGAATCACCAGCACCAGAGCAACACTGGATGACTATGCCTGAGACAGGTATATTGATAGCCAACAGATTTGGTGTGATCTTTCACCTTTTAACCAATGGAGGTTGTATGACTTGTTTTCCTCTCTGGAAAGGTCCCAAAGAGTTTCAATACCATCGGGTCCTTACAATTTCACACGTAAACAACAATCATTATGTGATGGTCCAGTTAGAAGGAGAGTACCCAATGCCTCCCATTTCAGCATTATGGACCCGTAACAAAATCCCGTCAGCAGCTGGATGGCAAACCATATATATGTCACGTCTAGAATTCTATAAACAACTCAAACCAACTCAAAAAACTTTTGTAAATATAGCGGATTAGTTTTTAAAAATTAATTTTGGACTTTGTAAAATGTATTTTTCTTCTTATAACAATTAAATGAAAAAATATTCAATATTAGACTCATTTTGAAGGTATTGACAAGACGATTATAATGATGTAACTTGTTAAAATTAAAAATTACTTTTTTAACGTATATTAGTTAATATACGCTTATATGTGTTAATATAATAAAAATGTAAAATGTAAAATATAAAACCAAAAGGTATAAAGTAAATTAATAAAAAGAGTTCAGGGACCAAAATTGTAACTATAATTAAAAAATAAAAAAAGGAACGGTTGTGAGGAGGGATTGGATAGTGAATGTTTGGTTTTCCGATCCAATTGCACCCTAGGCATATAGACTAGGGTGCATATGATAACACCCTAAAACAAATTGTAAAAGTAGTTTGGTATTTCAAATATTTAGCCATTTTCAAAATTAGACATTGTATTAATTAGGGGTGAACATGGTATGATACCATGTTTTTTCTCTCAATACAGTGTACCAACCAATTATAATTAGTACGCAGATATCTATACCATGTACCAACCAACTCTATTTGGTACCAACTTAATTGGTACCAACTTTTTTCGGTTGGTACATATTGGTACGGTTTTGTACCAACACCTCAAATGTTGATGTTACAATAGGCTCCAATTGGTTAAAGAATAGATATAAAAAATGCATTAGAGAGTCTTCGAGGTGGTCGTTTACTCGTGTAGAGGTGTGGTCGTGCAGTCTACGATTGGTGGGAGTGCGGATTGTGGAGGTTGGAGGCATGCGTTGGGGAGAGGAGGAGTCGAGGAGTTACTGAGTAATGAGTTAGCGTTGCTATGAGGGGGCATGGAGGAGTTAATGTACTAAACAATAAACAATAGAGTGAATTGTGGATTTGGTCCCTGTGGTTTAGTGATTTCTTTGACCATGATCCTCATTCTATGTTTATTGTGGATATAGTACCTGTGGTATGCAATATATTGTGGCTAAGGTCCTTAAACACTAACACCGTTAACTTTTAAGGGTTAAAGGCATCATATGCCTTACACACTATGGGTATAATAGTCATTTTACTTTTCTCTTTTAATTTATTCTATACACCTTTAAAACAAAGAATATTAAATTGTGGATTTGGTCCCTATGCATCACTCATCATCTTTATAACACATTTATCATCTCTCTTAATTTTTTTTTCATCCAATCTTTATTATCAAAGTACAAGAAAAATTCATTTGTTAAAGTGCAAAAAAACATTACTTGCATTTAAAAATAACAATTGTTTGAACCCAACACTACATCCTAAAAAAGACAACCTATCAAAATAAAAATTGTTTGAACCCAACATTACATCCAAAAAAAAACAAGTCATCAAAATGACAATTGTTTTATATCAACATTACATCCCGAAAAAGTAAACCCATCAAAATAACAATTGTTTGATATCAACATAACATCCCGAAAAAGAAAACCCATCAAAATAACAATTGTTTGATATCAACATAACATCTCGAAAAAAAACAACCCATCAAAATAAAAATTGTTTGACTTTGTTTTTAGCTCCCACTTGTCTGTCCCTTACAAGTTCTTGAGTTGTGACATTGTTTTTTGCATTTCACACATCTCACCGTCTTCCCAAGCCTTGATAGTTTACTTCCTTTCCCAATTGCTTGACTCAACTCTTCTGCTTGGAAAGACAGTGAGATGTGTGAAATGCAAAAACAAGGTCACAACTCAAGAACCTGTAAGGGACAGACAAGTGGGAGTTAAAAACAAGGTCAAACAATTGTAATTTTGATGGGTTGTTTTTTTCGAGATGTTATATTGATATCAAACAATTGTTATTTTGATGGGTTTTCTTTTTCGGGATGCTAAGTTAATATCAAACAATTGTTATTTTGATGGGTTTACTTTTTCGGGATGTAATGTTGATATAAAACAATTGTCATTTTGATGGGATTTTTTTTCGGGATGTTATGTTGATATCAAACAATTGTTATTTTGATGGGGTTTTTTTTTCGGGATGTTATGATGATATCAAACAATTATTATTTTACTTTTTCGGGATGTAATATTGATATAAAACAATTGTCATTTTGATGGGGTTTTTTTTTTTTTTTTGTAATGTTGGTTTCAAACAATTGTTATTTTGATAGGTTGTCTTTTTTATGATATAGTGTTGGTTCAAACAATTGTTATTTTTAAATGTAAGTAATGTCTTTTTGCACTTTAACAAATGAAATTTTCTTGTACTTTGACAATGAAGATTGGATGGAAAAAAAATTTAAGAGAGATGATAAGTGTGTTTTAAAGATGATGAGTGATGCATAGGGACCAAATCCAGAATTTAGTATTCTTTGTTTTAAAGGTGTATAAAATAAATTAAAAATGAAAACTAAAATGACTATTATACCCATAGTGTGCAAGTCACATGATGCCTTTAACCCTTAAAAGTCAACGGTGTTAGTGTTTAGGGACCCTAGCCACAATATATTGCATGCCACAAAGACTATATCCACAATAAACATAGAATGAAGACCATGGTCAAAGAAATCACTAAACCACAGGGACCAAATCCACAATTCACTCTAAACAATATAATGTTAAATTGATAAGTTCCTCTAAAAGAAGAAGAATTAATAATTAAATATAATTCACTTAATTGATTCTTTACTTAATGAATATATATATATATATAAGTCGATACGGTACGGTATTAGCGTGGTAGGAGACTTTCAATACCATGTACCAAACCAAGTTTATGATGTTGGTACGGTACTACCAACCAATTTAATTGGTACAGTTGATAATGCAATTGGTTTGTTTGTTATGGTACAAATTTGACACCCCTAGTATTAATTATTGTTATACAAGAAAACAACTATTATATATAATAATTGTTATTATTATATTATTAATTATTATTTATCATTAATTTATATAAAACAAAGTAAGAGTCCACTTGCTTCATATTGGGTGGGGATGGAGGCTCTTGTCTCCTTCCCAAAACACAAATTACAAGTACAAGCCCGTTGGATCTCACTTATTTTGCTGCACTAAACCTTTTTTTTTGTCCTAATGATGTATAAAGTGTTAAGAGTCTATTCTCTTATTTTTAAATGTTGTAAAACACAATAAAAAAAAATTTTAAAAAATATTATGGAATTAACATTTTAAGAAAGTTTACTACTAATCAAACACATTTATCGAATTATGTAGTTTCATATTATAACTAAACTAATGTACATAAAGGCATCACGAGACACTGGTCAACCAACGGGCCTCATGCAGAGGAGTACATCCTTGCACTAATGACCTTTAGGACATCGAGATTTGATAGGTCTATAAACTAGTACCATGTGGCAACAAGTACTTCAAAGTATTTGAGATGCATCATCATGTGCACAAGTTTTCATGCACAAAAGGGACTTGATGATGGAGAATTGCATACAAGAAGGTACAAGTTGAGAGTTCATCTCATCTACCCCTGGTTGAGTCTCTCTCTTAAACATCTTTTACATTCTTCAATTTTAAGTCATTCAGAGAGAATCCCTCGATTCCTTGGGACATTGTTGGTGATTATAGACCAAATGACATAATTGTTCCCACTATGAAGACTACTCCAGTTGTGGAGGTGCTACTTATTTAAGAGGCATGATATAGTGAAATCTATTCGTAATCCTTAAAAGTCGTAAGCAATGCACCTACTTCAGACGTAGACTCGTGGTCGAACAACATGTAAATCTCAAAGGGTGTCCAACACACCCATCCTCATTTTTCTTCAAGGTCGGCTTGTACTCCTCAAGTAGAACCTACAACAGTTGGTCTTCTTGTAAAAACTAGAGATGAGCTTTGTCCTTCGGATAAGGTCATCAATCATTTTGGTATAGTGGTCATTTACACGAGATCGATTGGGTTCATAGTTAAGGTATAATATAGATTAGGTGTAACACCCTCAAATTTGGAAAAATCAACTAAACAAAAACTTTGATAAAATAACCAAATAAAAAAGGATAAAATTCCTTTCTACAAACCCATCTTTGGAAATTTTCAACTTTAAAGCATAAAAATAACACCAACATTCAATAACTTAAGTCGCATATTAAGACTAAATAAGGTCGGTGTTACTTAGCCCAAATACAAGTTGCTATTCCCAAAATAAATGCGGAAGACTTCACGAAGCTATTCACTTCTGGAGCATACAACTAGCACTCATCTCTTCATAGTGTCACTATAACTAACCTCAAACGGAACCTGATGCACATGCCGACAAACAAAAGGTTAGGCTAACGCCTAGTGAGTTCAAGAGTTTTCATAATGATTAAAATAGTTCGTCAAACGAAAATAGTGTAACTTAAATCATGATTTCCAAAATGGGGTTTATATTAAATATGCAAACCACTCATTTTCCAATGCCTAAAAATTCTTAAGGCGAAAGCTCCAAAATATATAGTATTTCCCCAAAATGAACTCAGATCTGAAACTCACTCAAAACGTTTAAACTTCCAAATAATATAAACGGGAATAAAACTCTATTATTCAAAACATTCAAACACTATTGGAGGCGTAAAACGCAACCATAAATCATGGGAAAACAATCAATATAAATATAATATGTCACCGAAAACAGGTAACTAAACCCAGTATTCACGCAACCAAAAAATGGAATGAAATCAAAATATTAAAGCATAGAAGTGACATGTTTCATTTAAACCTTAATATACGCTGAGGGAAATCCAATATTAAAGTCCTCATTTGTAGTCAATCACACAAGCCCAACAATAATAAAGCAAGGACATTATAATATCCAAATTGTCGGCCGACAACGGGGGAGACCCGTATCCATTGAGAGTGGAGGAACACAAAAGTATGTCACTCATACAACGTTAATCATATGACACCTTACGACATAAAAGCCTAAGTGCCCCTACGACTCCTTTCAAGCTACACCCAAAGAGACAACTGACCTTAGCGAATATTACCATGAATACCACCAAAGGCCCGACACAGTCGGGGGTTACAACCAATGCATTGCCTCGACATGGCGGAGGCCCCAAACGCCCATCAACATGATAACACAACCCGACTCAGCCCTCCTAGTGTACACTTGAAAGGTTAAAGTCATAAAACATGGGTCCCGGAGTCAATTCCCGTAACACCCAGTTGACCATCAAATAACGACTGACTTACGTGCCCATTGATCCAATGCAACACAGTCTAAAATTACATGACTACACATGAATGACCAATGCACTCGAGCACGTAATTATCATTAATATGCAACAACATGCATTAAGATGCAAATCATAAATGGGGATCTACATTGAGCCTAATAAACTGGAGAAATGTCCTCAAGACTCTTTTAAGTCAAAACCGAGCTAAAATGCTCAAAATACATTTGACCAACTAATAATGGTCCCCAAATAATAAAACGCATTTAAACGACGTTTATGTAGACACATACCTCAAAGATGTGATTAACCTAAAACTCATCACGGATTGGGACAAACGATTTTCCAAATGGGCTCATACCCTTATGTTTCCAAAATGTCTCATAACAAAGAGACATGCATTTTCCAAATGGTTTATGAAATCAAATACACCAAAAATGCATAAATCACAAATTAGACTTTATTTGTACAAAAATCATCAAAAATGCATAAATCACAAATTAGACTTTATTTGTACAAAAATCACCAAAAATGCATAAATCATAAATTAGACTTCATTTGTACAAAAAATCACCAAAAATACATAAATAATAAAATAGACTTCATTTGTACAAAAATCACCAAAAATGCATAAATCATAAAATAGACTTCATTTGTACAAAAATCATCAAAAATGTATAAATCATGCTATTTACTTATCAAAATCTCCAAATCCCATTTATAGGCATTTCATGAGATCAAATCAACCCAAGTTTACCAAATATGAAAATTTGTCAAAATACTCTACACATTGAAAAATTCCACGTAAAACATATTTTTACTTCAAAATTCAAATTTTGGCATGTACATACTTTTCACAAAGCAACTTGAACTCACCTTACTAGACTTAGGCTAAATCTAGATTTTTCCCCAACTTGAGCTCCTTTGAAGAAATTTGAATTCTCAAGTCAAATCTTCCAAAAACCTAGATCCATAAGTTTCCAATCATAATATTCATATCCAACCATATAGAATCGTTCCCCAAACATTTTACATGAAGATCTCAACTTATACCAAAACTCTAATTTCCATAAATGTAGAGAAGAGAAGATTACCTTAACCATAGCTTGAATCCACCAACCAAATTACCTCCAGGGTCACCAAAATGAACCACAAACTCCCAATCTTCAAAATGGAGAAAAAAGGTTGGATGAAACCCTAGAAACTTGATGAAGAATATGAAGTGAAAGTGGTTCTACAAAGGTTAAGGTTCATAAAAATAGTGTAGTGTTTGATTTGGGAGAGAAAGATGGAGAGAGGAGAAAGGATTTGGGGTTTTTTTGGAGGAGAAAATTGAAATGAGGGAGAGGGAGATCAGATCTGGATATGGGGGTAAAAGTAGGAGAGATGAGGGAAAAGTTGAAGGCGAAAAGGGTGAAAATTTCGGCAGACTCAATGCGGACATCCACTTGGAGCCCTATGCGGACGTCCACTTGCATCAGGACTGAAACTTCTTTTGCTTCCACGGAACCACACGGACATCCACCCTATGCAGATGTCCACTTGAACTATGCGAACGTCCACTTAACACTGGTCGCTCGGTCTATTGCCCGATCACTGTTTTGGTCATAACTTCTTCGTTTTAGCTCTGTTTTCGCTCCGGAAAGGCCCGTTGGATTTGTATTTGAATTCTACATCCAACAAGACTATAAAATCTATGATTCAATCCAAAATCTTATTTCTTCTATTTCTCTTGAAAGATCGATTTCTACACTAATTTGAAATTATCCTTACCCGAAAATTACGGGTGTTACATTAGGAGGTATGGAATGTACGCTTATATAAGCTAATTTAAACCTAAGATTGCCATAAAGCAAGGATCAGGGAGTCGCGCCCCCTTGCGGGGTCTAGGTACCTCAACACCCTTTGTAGTGGTCTAGGGGTTGGGCTCATGGTCCGACACCGAAATCTAAGTGGTATGCACTAAGTATTCTTGGGAAAGAAAAGATCATAACGCACTAAGTGTTCTTCGAAAAGTAAAGATCATAAGACACCAAGTGTTCTTCAGAAAGCAAATATCAAAACGTGAAGTCTTCATTAGAAGGCTAAGGCAAAATAAGGCAAGTCTTAAATTTTTATAACTTCTTAAGGCAAATCTTCAAAATTGATACATGTATGGCCTAGTTCAATCATTTTTTTTTTTGGTTTTATTCATTGGTAGCTATTTGATAAATGTTCTAATCTCCAGATAACTCTAAAATTAGCTATCAATTAATTGTTCATATAAATAGTTTCGGTATCACTTTTGAACATACAAAGCACAACAAAAGTTATGTGTTTTTTGCTAGTGAATTTCGTGTAACCCAATGCAAATAACAAGGTTGGAATATGACTTTAATCCTTTCATGATCCAAATTTTATCCATGTCTTTTCTATCATATACCATACCCTAAACCCAAATTCTAACATTTTATAACCCTTAAGACAAATCTCGTCTTTAAGCGTTGGGTCAATTGAGATCACAACAATTGTCAACACATTAAGGGGATTGGCCTCTATCACGTTGAATGACATAAAAACATAGGCATACAGAGTAGCATAATTTGATCTTCATGAGAAGAAAACATTCTTGTTACATATAGATCACTACAACAAAATATGGTTTTTACAGCAAAAGTATTTAAGTGTCATAATAGATTACTTTATAAGACTTAAGTTTATATTAGTAAACACTTGTCTATTCTATCTAAAAGTGTTGTAATAAGTTTATAGGACACATTTGGACGTCTTGCTAAAACTTTTTAGAACACTTTTGAGAACTGTCCTATAAACACATGTTTTTATAGGACACTTATTTTCTAAGATGTTTTTTCAAATAGTGTCAAATAAAAGGATTAATAGGACACTTAGTTTCAAAATTGTCCTAAATTTTTTGTTAAGTCCGATAAACTTATTACAACACTTTAAGATAAGACTGGGCTAAAAGCATACTATAAATTATTCTATTATGACACTTGGACATTTATGGATGTCCTATAAACTTGAATTTGTCATAGTGGATGTAATATCCCTAACTTGTTGACAAGACAATCCTGAAAAAACAACTTCAACTAAGTCAGGGTTAGAAGAAAAGACAACAATCCTAAAATTTATATGTTTGAACAAACAGTAATTCGATACATGGAATGAAAAGTTAGATCCTCATGTAGAGTATATATATATATATATATATATCCAAACAATAAAGCAATATATACTTGATGCAAAGTAAAAGAGTTAAAAAGAGAAAGCACAAAATAGGGATTTATGTGAAAACTCAAAATGGGTGTAAACTAAGGATGGAGGACACTATCGAGAGAAATTCACAAATAATGAAGATGATTACAATGGTTGATGGGAGAAGCTATGGAGAAATACTCAATAATCTAGTCTCATGTTTGTTTTGGGGTTGAGAGCATTTTGTGTAAATGTTTGGAGAAGATTACATGAAATGAGTCCTAATTTGGGCTAAAATCCCATTAGGCAACATAAGTGACCTTGGTATGTGACTCAAGGTCGAACAACTTAGCTCGCATATGTCTTCAAAAGCCTTCACGACCTACTCATGTGATCATGGCTAGCTAGGTCACACATGATGCTCGTTATGAATGCACTATAACCATGGCTATGTCACAAAAGATGCTCACTAGTGTATTCATGTGTTATGATTTAGAATAACACCAAATGTTGTGCTTGTATGGTTTACCCAAATATTCAATGTGTATATGTCTTGGAATATTCATATATTCAATTACGTTTCGAACCTTAAAACGTACTTTCAATCCAAGGCATACGAGTTCTCTCACCATTTGTCTTTTATTATATGTCAAACTAAATCAAAGGGGGTTAGATCAGTTGGATAGGTAACATCCTGGGGGGGTGTGGGGTGAAAGCCACACTACTCGGGTTCGATTCCCACGAGCGACACTTTCCTGAGATATTCAGACTCTGGGTCTGGTCCTTCGGGGCCGGGACCGGTTCGGGTGGGTCCAGTCTATGGGACCCTCTACCCTGCCGGTCGGGTTCAGCCAAAGGTTGGGCCGGGTTGCAGCGGATTAATGGGATTGCCCGTAATGGAGGCCCGATACCGCTGGAACATGTGTTCGTTAACTTGTCGTTAAAAAAAAAACTAAATTAATTATACTTGATTGCAATAACACCACCCACCTTGATGGGCATTGAAGGATCCTTACTAAATATTTTTTGTTTTTTGATTAAATCTTCTTTAAACAATAAAGTATCCTTATTTAAAAATGAAAGACTCTTTGAGCATGCTAAAACATATATACCAAGAGTCATTAAACGATGCAACTCTTGAAAGTGCTAATTTTAAAGAATGGAAATGGAAATGAGAATACAGATAAAGAATGAGAATAGTAATAAAATTTCCCATCCCTCTAATTTGGTCACTTATGGAAATTAATGGATCTGATATTATGAGCTCACTATATTATATCAAACTAAACCACATTTTTCATTATCATTCTTATTCTTTACTTATCAATACTTCCAACCAAACATCCCCTTAATTTTTTTGGTATTTTGATAATCATATCTTAGCCTAAAACCATAAAAACCATAAAATATTCATCATTATTACAAAATATAAATAACACTTATCTAGATCAACAAGATTGTTCGATTTTAAATTTATAAACATTTTAAATATTCAGTTAATAATAAAATGTTTTTATTAATATTTATATAAAAATCAAACTTTGCATTTATTTTTATACAAATAAACTATAACTTTTATGAAATCAAATATGTAATTATAATAATGAGTTTACAACACATTAGTTATAACAAGAACCCTTGTTAACTCATTTTCATAGGGTTATAATTTGAGATTGTCTTGATAAAAGTGTAATTCTTTATCCGTTTTAAAATAAATGTTTATATTAGTTAGTTTAAGAATAAGTGTTCATTTTCTCCTTCTATCTTTAATTATGAGATGGAAAAAAACCTTCTTTCTTCTATTATTAAGGATAAAAATGTCATTTAGTTAATCAAAAACTATAATAATTACATATTTATATAACTTTATGTTATTTTCATAATGAATATTTATTTTGTATAATTATATTGATTGTCATCCAAAGTTTCTCAATTTTGTCAAAGGGTAATTAGTTAAAAGATCATTTTCTTCCTGAAATATTTGTTCAACATCTAAATGACGATCTTTACCGTGGTATTGACGCCTTTTAGGTCTTATATCCACGAATTGAAATTAATGCAAAACGTCCCTTTCACATATGAATTAAACAAAAGCCATCTGTTAAAACGTAAATTCTTGTGGGATGTCAAAATATTATAGGTCATATTTGTAGCTTAAAAACTTGAATTTATCTCAATTCTGTAAGATTTGCGCTTTTTATAAAATCACTCAATGTAGTTGGACCATACGATTCCAATGCACATAAAAGAATAATCATCCTCGTATCCTTTCTTACAAAATTTATTCAAACACAAACTTTTTAGATAGTTCAACTAGTAAGTTGTTCGGTTTGCTCCTAATATGTCACTTTATCAAATTTTCTCAGGATTATTGGAGGACCTGTTTAAATTGTCAACGTCAAGGTCCTCTAAAATTGATCAAAATACGTGTAAGTTGATCCCACTATTAGAAGTTCTTCTATTGAACGGTAAAAAGTTAAATGATGATAAATGTTACAAATAATGGATAACTCAACTAGTAAAGCATTGGATTTGCTTTCAGTATATTCCACTATATCGAATTCCCTCAAAATTATAAATTCGGGTTTGTAGGACGTTAAAATTGTCCAGGTTAGGTGTATAGGGCCAAACACTCGTGTGTTCTTTCTAAAAGTGTTATAATACGTTTATATGACGCTTTTAGGCATCTTAACAAGTTTTTTATGACACTTTTGATATTAAGTGTCCTATTAGCCATTTTATATGACATTATTTGAAAAAATGTCTTATAAAATAAGTGTCCTATAAAAAAAGAGTTATATGACACTTCTCAAAATTATCCTATAAAAGAGCTAATAGGACGTTTTGTTTTGTAAGTGTCCTAAAAATCTTTGTAAGACGCTCAAAAGCGTCGAATAAACTTATTACAACACTCTTAGCTAGATGTGTTACCCAAGTGTTCGATCCTATAAACCTAAGTTCTATATAGTAATATATATTCAAACACTTAAAAACATTCCGTGTCCTATAAACTCGATTTCATAGTAACTTCTCTAACTATTAACGTCAAATTCCTCATAAACTAGTCAAAATACGCATAAACTAAGCCAATTATTATAAGAAGTTCTTTTAATAGACGTCTGGTACAAAGTTAAGAGGGCATTTGGTTTAGGCAGGAGAACGAAAATGACAATGATAGAGAATGAAAATTGGATTAAATTTTCATCTATGCTAGTTTAACTTAGAATTTCTTTTTGGATTTCTAGGGGAGGGTTGAGTTCCGGCAAAAATGAAAGTTACAGTGAGAAATGTAAAAAAAGAAAGATCTACATCCTTGGATGCACATTAGATGAGATACACAGATATGAGATGCACCGAGATATACCGGATCAATTCTCGTATCAATCGCGATTGATTGATGGTGTGAGTTTTATATTAAAAGCGATTAAGAGTTCAAATCTCTTATTATTTTTTTACATTAACTTTTTTTTTTCACACGATCATTCGTCTTTTAATGAAAATTGATTTATTATATTATTTTTTTACATTAACTTTTTTTTTCACACGATCATTCGTCTTTTAATGAAAATTGATTTATTATATTATATAAAATTAAACGTTTTTTTTTTATTTTCATTAATTACGATTAATACCTCAATAAACACCCGTACGTAAATGATGATAATTGTTGCTAAAGATTGGGTTTTTTGTTAAATGATTACTAAAAGTATTTAGAAAGAAAAAAAGTAAAATAAAAGTATAATATTGGTTGGTAAAATCAGAAAGTGAAAAAGTAGGGGGCACGTGTCCTGGTGTGAGAAAGAGTGAAAAGTCAGGCACGTGGACGTTTTTACCGATGCACTACCCCTGCACGTGTCGCGATCTTCGTGAATCGACTAAATTCCGATATTTACCACTCTCACCCCCATAAGTATTAAAAACACCAAAATCAGTCCTTTAACTTTAAAACAACTACTAGGTGAACCCAAACTTTATTTAGCTAAAAATTTCATGAATCAGTAGTTTTTTTCTTTCTTTCTCTAAAGGTGTAAGTTGAATCTCAATAACTCTTTGGATTGTGCGTTTAAAGGGCGTTTACCAAACGCTTACCCGATAGTAAATGTTTACCGGCTCACGTTACTTTCATGACAATAATTGAGAATCTTACCCGATAAAAACGATGACAAATACCGAAAGTCTTATCCGGTAAGTGAGAGTGACAACTCTTAACAGGTAAGCGCTTATCGGATAAAAAGATTTTATAGAAATGTGTTTTAATGAACTAAATATTACCCGATAAGTTACGTAAAAGTATTGACTATCACCGGTAAATATTTACCGATGGATAAACGACCCTTAAGTTGGTGTTTGCAATTAGATTGAAATTACTAATAATAAATAAATTGAAATTAAGAAATAAACCAAAAATAATAATAAATAAAACAACGTTTGTTTTTAAAGAGGTGTTGAAGTTTGAAATATGATTTCACTTCTGATTTTTAAGAGGTGGTGCTGAACTCTTAAATCTGAATCAATAAGACTGTTTGTTTTTATAAACCGACAAACGTCTGAATAAGTATAATTGTTTATTTTTATTCCACAAAAAATTTAACTCAATTACAACAATTGAAGTGAGCAACGATGATGGAAGAACGGAATGAAAAAAAGAAGCAAAAGAAGGATGCTCACAGATTTGTGAGATTGTGGAGTTTTAATCATATCTCACCGGTTTAAACAATTCATGATGTTTTGGAAAGCCAACATACGGATTTACAATATTTGTGTTTTGCGTTTTTGTAAATTCGGGGTGCATTTGGGCCAAAACCAACGTTGAAATCGAAACAATTGTGTTGGACGAAAATAAGAGGAGATTATGTAGATCCTAGAAACAATGCAATCAACAGTAATAATCAATAAGAAACAAAGATTTAATTACAACTGCTGGTCATATGATTAGATTTATCAATCAAGGGTTTAAGGTTTACAGAGAGAATTTCTGAGTAATACGAATAAACGTATTAATGACCATTCCTCTCTTCTACCCTAATCTCTAAAACAAATGAACTTTAAATAGGGTTAAAACCCTAATGGCCCAAGGCCCAACACAACCAAACAAAGCCCAATTACAATAATTAAGGCTTATTACAACGCTTTTAAATAAAATCAATTAAACTCTATAAATGCGTTATACAACTTTCAACGCACTAGGATTTTCAGTCCTAACAATCTCCCCCTAAAGTTGAATAAGGCATTTATCATCTTGAAACTTCAGACATTGATCTTCTTTCCCTCTTGAATCTTTGAAAAACTTTGGTGTTGCATGTCTTCAAGTCTTTCCAAGTTCCCCCTTAAATAAAGCTATTGGTCTTCATAGTTTCAACTTTGTAACCAGATTCAATGAACAATAGCCTCGACTGAATGCACTACTGAGCAACTTTCAACTGTAGAAACTCAACACATCAGATTAGCACACAAGAAAGATAATGTGTGAGTTACATGACATTCCACAGTGTAACTTCAGTTTAAAAACAAAAAATGTGTCTTTGAACCGCGAGTTGAATATGCTTTCAGCTTAAAAACTTGTTTCAATCAGCTTGTAGGAGGAATCAACTTGTAGCAGACACCACATGATACGGGATAGAAGAAATGCAATCTTGAAATCCAATGCCTTTTCAACCTTAGATTTAAGAAATTCTGTTACTCCCCCTCAACATTTGCTAGCTCCCCTTCAACATAATGATCTGTGTCTTTGAATTGTGTGACATTCTCCCCCTCATGATGATTAGTAGGATCCTGAGCATCATGTATCTTCAAAGACTAACCAGATGAGTAGCAAAAGATCAGATAAAGCGATTCAGTAACCAAGGGTAACAGCTAACACATAAACACAATAGTAACTGTTATCACAACAATTGAAATAATTGTGTGGCCTATTTTCAGAGTTGGCAAAGAGGTATCTCTGATAGGACTTCAAGTTATCACCGGAGTAGAATATAAAAACTTCTTAAAATGTTCTGGCAATATCACAAAGACATGTGATTGGAATCACAAAGATTCGTGCGTGTGTGAAAGAAATATAATCATGTATCTTTTCGACTCAAAGATTGATTCAACCTGGGATGCAGGTTAGAAATCAATAGACATTTTCTGTTGCCTGTTCATGTTCAGAATTCCTACGTTTGAGCCTGTCATTGCTTCTCTGTAGCCAACAAATTTGTTGATAAGACATTGTTACTTGAAAGGTTAGGGATTAAACTTGACAAACTTTGAAACCTTTGAAGTACGGGGACTAAAAGTGACACTAACTAAAACTTAAAACTAGAGGAACTAAAAATGTAAAATTAAAAACTTCTAACAGACTTAACTGAAAAATAACGGAAAAAGGACTACAAATGAAAGAAAACTAACAAACTAACAAGACTAACGGAGACTTAACTGAAAAAGGACCAAAATGTAAAAAATTTAACTGTCACTTAACGAAAACACTATTCATCATCCCCTTCGTTTGTTGATCCAACCTGCAAAACTTCGAACAAGTTAGAAATATTCAATGCAAAATGATCGTTAAAGCTCCCTGGTCACTCCTTAACAGATTAAAACTCAAACGGTCAACTCACGATCACAAACGAACCAACCGAAAACTTTTCGGAAAACGATCAACAACTTAAAAACTCGACGTGGGTTGAAATTTTTCGACCAAAATCGATCGTTTAAGCTTCGTGAACACGTCTTAACAGTTTATAGCTCAAATGATCACCCACGATCGAAAACGAAGAAACCGATTTTTTTTTCGGAAAACGAACGAGAACTTAAAAACTCAACGTGGGTTGGAATTTTTCGATAAAAAAACAATCGTTTAAGCACCGTAAACAACCCTTAACAGTTTAAAATTAAAAAAAATTCATCCACGGTTACTATCGAACCAACCGAAAAGCTTTTCCGACAACCAATCGAAACTTGAAAACTTGAAATGGGTGAATTTTTTTTATCAACGGTAGATTAAACTCAAGGGGGCACTGATGTACGCGTTGGGACAACCTCAATCTGTAGATATGCAGTTTGATCAAAATGATGTTGTCGTGGTATGTAAACAGTTTTCGAATGTACCACAATGTTTAAGCCCCAATTGCACAATAGTGATTCCACCGATCCACAAACAAACAAATAATCCACCGACTACAAATTTTAATTAAGCAACCGCCGATTTTGTGTTCTTGAGTTAATCAATTAAAACAAAACAATCAATTTGTTGAACCAACATCCACCGTATTTGACTTGTAATCCATAGTTGACCAAAGGATGCATCCGGGAAAGAAGTAGCCCCGGTAAATTAGGTGGTACTGGGAGATGCAGTGACCCGGGAAACTCAAGAACCCGGGAGATTTGGGTTTCTTCGTTGTTCTTCGATAAATGCGGCGATAGACTTAAAACCGACTAAAAATCAACTTTTTAAAACAGAGATTAATTGATGAGTTTGTTTATCAATCACAAACCAAATTTAATTTTGACAGAAAAACCAACTAAAAACTCAAACTAAGAACTTGATTTTGAAGAACACCAAAAACGACCGTATAATCCCAAAGTCGATGAACAGAGAAGACGATAGAAGAGGGTTTTAGACAAACCTTTTGATCGTATCGAATAAAAGTTAAATCGATCCCGCTCTGATACAAATTGTAGATCCCAGAAATAGTGCAATCAACAGTAATAATCAATAAGAAACAAAGATTTAATCACAACTGCTGGTCATATGATTAGATTTATCAATCAAGGGTTTAAGGTTTACGGAGAGAATTTTTGAGTAATACGAGTAAACCTATTAATGACCATTAACCTCTCCTCTTAACCCTAAACTCACCAAAACAAACCTTTAAATACTAAGGGCTTGGGTCTAAAAGGCCAAGGCCCATTACAACCAAACAAAACCCAATTACAATAATTAAGGCTTATTACAACGTTTTTAAATAAAATCAATTAAACTCTATAAATGTGTTATACAACTTTCAACACACTAAGACTTTTAGTCCTAACAGATTAAGAGATTGGGTTACCCCTTATTTGTCTAGACCATATTAAGAGATAAGAGACTCTGAAAATCAATGAAAAACAAACAGTCTGAATCATAAAACATCTGAACGAATCATACATAAGTGGTAATTAGGAGCTTAAAAGCAAAAAACAAACAAGGCCTTACTATTGTATACACATACATGAACTACATTAATTTTTGAGTAAATTACATATTTGATCCTTTTACTCTTTTTTGTGTTTTTTTAATTAGATTATACAATACTATATAGAGTCAATTGCATTTTTGGTCCTCGTCGTTGCCATTTATTATCAAATTTGGTTCTTCTTTAAAACAAATTACAATTTTGGGTCACTGTGGTTGCCATTTTGTTTCACCTTTGGTCACTTTGGCTAACTCTAGTTAAAAATGTTAGTTAACTTAAGGGCATTTTGATCATTTTACCATTTCTTTTTGTCATATTTCATTTTTGTTTTATTTGATTATAGAATAAATTATGATTTTCGTTCCTGTTGTTTGTTTATCATTTATTAATTCTTCGTACCCGGTCCAACCACTTAATAGCCCACTGAGAACTTGGGGGTGGTTGGGGGTGGGGGGCATTCCTATCCTTTGTTCCGCCAACTACATTGATTGCCAAAAAAAGCGGGAGCCTTAGGCATTGATTACTGGGCGCTTGGTTTTGGTTTGACTTCCCTTCCTCTAAATTAAAGGTTTATTCGTCTTTCTTCCTTATTGTGTCCCATGCCAGGATCAATTGAGTTAGCAAATCTAATGTGCGTACAAGCATTTTCTTCTTTCCATTTTTAAAATGGCACTATTGAAATATAGAGTAAATTACATGAGTGGTCCTTATGGTTTACACAAAATCACTGTGTGTCCCTAAATCAAAATAATTTTGAATAACGTCCCTGTGGTTTATATTTTCACACGCCCTTAGTCCCTTTACCATAGCGCCGTTAAAAGTATCTGTTAAATGGGTTAATTAGAATTGCAATTTAGTCATTTTACTCTTCTTTCTTATTTTCCATTAAAAATTGAAAAGAAACATTTCAAAGACCAATCAAGTGATGCCATGTGTCCCTCCTTTATCCCCCTTCCTCTCCCTATTCACTCCCAGTTAACTTCCGGCAACTCTCCGACAACCCATCCCCCATTCAAACTTCACATGCAAGCCTTTGTCTTTTCAACCCAAATAACACTCAAACAAATGGAACAATAGAAGACAACAATAAATTTATACAAATCAATACATGAACATTAAAATCATTAACAATCAACATCAAGAACACAACAATAAATTTATCCAAATCTATTCAATAAGTTTTTGATGCAAAACCCATATAAATCAACACATTAAACCTAAATAAAATAAAGAAGAACCTTAAATCAATTTTAAAAAGCAACTACCCTAAATCGGCCATAAAAACCCAGTCTTGAAATCAGCCGAAGAACACGATTCCAACGCCAGTGAATTTCAAGATGTTGAAAAAGAAATCCTTTAGTTTATCGAAACCCTAGTTCCATTGCAAGTGCTTTTCGAGATGTTGAAGTAGACAAGAGTAGAGATCTAGGATATGGTGGTGTTTGAGGAATGAGATGGGGCGTGTGGTGTAAGGGTGGGGGTGGAGATGGTGATTGTGAGGAAGAGAATAGGATAAGGGTGGATCTGGATTTGCTTGATTTCTCGGCGATTTCTTCGCATTTGAAATCGGGGACTGGGGAAAGAGGGAGGCCAGAGTAGAAAACTGGATCTGCTTCTGCTTAATTTCTCGGCGATTTGGTGTGGAGGTTGATGGTGGCATGAACGAAATAAGGGAGGGCATAGGAGATTGGAGACGAAGGAAGGAAGAAAGAAAAGGGATAGGTGAGGATGAGTGTGAGGAGACACTGTGCCAAAAATGGCCAAGGTCGATGGAGGGTGGTTTCTCACGGCGGTCGGAAGGAATGTTTTTTCACAGTGGAATTGAGTTATTCTCTGTGTTCATCTATGCTTCCAGTGCGTATACACACACACATTTTAGGTTTTTAACACAAAATAGAAAAATGGGTAAAATAACCAAAATACTCTTTGAGTTAACCAATTTAACGGATTTCTTTAACAGAGTTAGGGCAAGGAACCAAGGACGTGTGGAAATGTAAACCATAGGGACGTTTTCCATAATTGTTTTGATTTTGGAACGCACAGTGTGATTTTGTGTAAATCACAGGGACTAATCATGTAATTTACTCTAATTAATATAATAGAGCTATAAAATGAAAAATAAAAATGATAGAAAGACAAAAAAGAAAAAAAAGACAAACTACGAGGACGAAAATCGTAATTTACTCTAATAAAACAAAAAAAGACCAAAATATCATTTAATTAACTAAGTTTTTTTTAACTACAGTTAGTCAGAATGACCAAAAGTGAAACAAAATGTCAACTACAGTAACCAAAACAGTAATTAATTTAAAATAAGGACTAAACTTGATAGTGATTAAGAAATAATTAATAGATTCACATATAAATCTTTATGATTCACATATGAAATAATTAAGTGATTCTCATATGAACCAATTAACTGGTTCACATATGAACGTATAGTTCATATGTGAACTTGTTTGTCGTCTATTTGTAAAAGTTACGAACCTACCCCTCTATTTTCTGCAGACCATGTGAGGAATTATCCGGTGTTTACAGTCAAAGCCGCAAATATTCACCAGATGAAGTGCTAAGATCATTTCTCTGTTCCTCACACACTTAGCATTTCTCTCTCTCTCTATATATATATATATATATATATATATATATATATATATATATATATATATATATATATATAGGGAGAGGTTAATTTGAGAAATGTTAAATGTATGAGAAATAGAGAAATGATCCTAGCCCTTTATCTGGTCAACATTTGCGACTTTAACCGTGAAGCACTAGATAATTCATTGTATGATATGTAGAAGATAGAGGGGTAGTTTCATAAAATACGCGGGACGAGTTCATATGTGAACCTATGTGATTCATATATGAACTATACGTTCATATGTGAATCAGTTAATTAGTTCATATGTGAATCACAAAGGTTCATATATGAATCTATTAATTAGTTCAACTGATTCACATATAAACCTACATTTAATTAGTTTATATGTGAATCAATTAATTAGTTCATATATGAATCAGTTAAAATAGTTCATATGTGGATTACACTTGTTCACATATGAACATACAGTTCATATATGAACTCGTCCTGTGTATTTGTAAAAATTACGAAGCTGTCCTTCTATTTTTGGAATAGCCGTAACTTTTGACCAGCCAAAACCGCAATTGTTGACCAGTCAAAGACGCAATATTTAACGAGTCAAATCCAATCTTGACCATATGAAATGCTAGGATTACTTGTTTATTTCGCATACATTTACCATTTCTCAAATGAACCTAAGGATATATATATATATATATATATATAGGGGAGCGATCAAATGGAAACCACTCTAATTTTGAAAACCGTGGAAACCCTCAATTTCATTGGTCAAGTTAATGAAATTGTTTCATGAAATTGTTTTAATTTGATGAAATTGTTTCATAAAATTCTTTTATTGATGAAATCGTTGCATATATTTGTGTTTTTTATGTAAAAATGAAAAAGTTTCATTAGACTGCGAAAATACATGAAACAATTTCATCAGAATGAGAAAAAATAGATGAAACTACATAAAAAAACATAAATATATGAAACAATTTCATTAACGAAAGAATTATATGAAACAACTTGATCATATTAAACAACTTTATGAACTAATTTCATTAATTTAACCAATGAAATTGACGGTTTCCAAAGTTTCCAATCTAATATGGTTTCCAATTGAAATCACCTCTATATATATTACATTTAATATTTATATAGATTAGAGTAAATTACATTCCTGGTCCCTGTGGTTTGCTAATATTTTCGATATCGTCCCTAAAACTTGTTTATTACACTGGTCGTCCCTATGGTATGCAAAAACGCATGCTCTAGGTCCCTCCCTCTAACGGAATCAAAAAGATTCCGTTAACCTAGTTAAGTATGAGGGCACTTTCGTCTTTTTACCCTCTTTTCTTGTCTTTTACTGATAAAAATACAATATACTTTGTCCCCTCTCCTCTATCTCCTCATCTTCATGTTCGTTTCAAGAACAAAAACATAAATCAAATTTGTCTTCAAGAAGAAAAACACAAACATAAATTAAATTCCATTTTTATAAGCACATATACAAATCAAGTTCATCTTCAAGAACACAAAAACAAGAAAGATCCTAAACTAATACAATCTTCAAATCCTAAACTAAATAAAAAAAACCTTAAATCTGATGAAATCTTCAAACCCCTTGACATGATCTAATTCTTAACAAGAATAATAAAACTCAGAAACAATATTAAAGAAGTTGCGAAAAAACACTTTAATATTCAAACTATCAATGTAACAGTAAAATATGAATCACAACTTGTAAACTTTATTGAATGATTAAAGTTACAAGCTTTCAAACAAAACCTCAATCTTGATGAACAGGCTCACCAAGACGAATTCTACTTCTCTAGAATTAGGATTGTAAACCTTGAGGTTAATTCTCTCTCTAAAACAAAAAACTTAGAAATCTCGTATATCAAAACTATTCTGAATACATCTATACATATACTGAAAATAAAAGATAATTACAAAACTTAAAAGATCTTCAGTATATTATTCCATAGTTATGTTCAACCTTCCATGATTATCTTCAAGCCTTGATCTGCGCATATCTTGACTATCAAATAAGCAGTATTAAGTCACAGCAGCATTAACACTCTGAGCAGTATTAATCTTCACCAGCAGCACTAACTATGCTCAGCAATATTAATTTCTTGAAGTAGTATTAATCTGGCTCAGCAATAGTAATCATGAAAGCCTGGCAGTATTAATCACTTAGACACATCTTCAGTTCCCAACAATCTCCCCCTAACTTGACTTTTAGAGAAGAGAAGTCAAGTTCTTCAGATGCTCCCAAAACTCCATTTTCATACACCTATATCAGGATTCAGTCCCAAACTTTGATTGATAATTCTCTGGATCAAGTACCTTGCCATTTCAGAATTTGGTGCACAACCAAGCTTCTTCTTCAACATAGCATGCAGGTTTAATCTGCTATGGTTGTAAACTCTATCCACCAAGAAGTATTCAAAATGACTTGTATCCACAGCCAGTGCATATACTCCACTTCTTTCATACAAAGTCCAGTTGTTGATGGTTTTGAAAACATTTCTGATAACATGTTGAACTTCCTCTGGCTTGAATAACATACACAGATATTCCATCACAAGTTTTGTAACTGGTATCCCTGGAGCTTTCAGCTTGTCAGCATATAGTTTCATCCCCACTTCAAACATTTCCTCTAAGTCAGATCTGGAGCATACTCTTACTATCTTGGCCCAAGTAGGATACACTTCAAACTTTTCATCCTTCCTTTTCAGCCTGATATATTCCTTACCATCTACTTCCATGGTATCCCAGTGAATAATCTCAGGAGGCTTGACACCAACTGGTTCAGCAGTTATAGGCTCAGGCACTTTCTCCATCACCACCATGTACATATTTACATCATAAGTACTTGATGGTTCTTCCTGAGATTGAGCTTGCTTTTCTTCAGACTTAGGTGCCCCTTCTTCTTCAGCTACCTTTTGTTCAGCTACTTCCTCAGCCACTCTAGGTTTCTTAACAAGTTTTCTTCTTGCCATCATTTTAGTTCTTTTCAAAGTTTTCAAACTTTCACCTAGAGTAGCTTCCTTCTTTGGAGTTTCTTGATCATCAGGAAAAGGTTTTTCTATTAGAAAGTTATTACTCTCTTTCATCCTCTTTTCCATTTCAACCCTGTCTTTGTCATTCCCTTGAAGCTTAGGCATCTCTGCATCATACAACCCTTTGATCTGTTCAAATGAAATCTTTGAGAACATCTCCTTTTTGACTCCCACAGTACCTTTGAGGAAAGTGATCATCTTCTTTCTCTCTTGAGTGCCAAGGTAGGTCTTTGAAGGTTGCCTCTTCTTAGTAGCCCTTTTGATCATCACAGGCTTCTTTAGAGTTGCAGCTTTCTTCTGTGCTATCTCTGTTGCCAAGCTCTGTTGATATACTTCATTAAGCTCTGCAGCTAGAGCTTTTGCCATCTCCCTATCTTTCTTCATTTGAACTGTTTCTGCTTGTTCAAGTTCTGCTTGAATCTTCCTAGCCAAAGCTTCATCTGACTCAATCAGTTTTTGATTTTTAAGTGGTTGGTCAGACTCCACTATCTTGGCTTTGCCTTTATCCTTGTTTGCTACCTTCTCAACCGTTGCTTTCTTGATAACCTCACCCTTTTCTTTGATGACAACTCCTTTGGCCTTTGAAGTGACCTTGGGAGTATCATGTTTAGCCTTGATAAGTGCTTCAGCTATCTCAAATTCTTCCAAATTTATGCTAATGAGATCAGTTAATATCTCTTTAACAATTTCTGCTGCTTCATTGATTTCAGCAGCATTAACTGTTTCTGCTGCTCTATCTGTTACTGCTGCTTCTTCAAACACAAACCCTGTTTCTGTTTGTACATTAAACTTCCCCTCAACTCCATGTATCTTCCTCTCCAGGTTGATCTCAGCTTTTGAATGGTTGATCTCAGCTTTTGACTCCCCCTTTTTGGGAGCATCATCCACTGGGTTCCTTCTTCTGAGCACAAACCTTTGCTTCTTCTTCTTTTGAACCACCTTTTGAACCAACTTCTTTAAGCTGCTGATCTCTTCTTGTTGGTTGATGATGACTTTCTTAAGTTCATTGACAACCTGCTTTTGAGCATCCAGTTCAGTTGCCATTTTGGACATGGCAGAAATCAATTCATGGTAGTCATATCTATCCTCACCTTCTCCAGGAGTGTTAACCCCTTTTGATGGATCATTGGAACATTTAGTAGTGGAGGTCTTCTGCCTAGCAGAAGCACCATCCACCCCCTTGGTTTCTTGGCACCTGGGACCTTTGGATGATTGCTCACCCAAAGTTGCCATGGGGAAGGTCATAGTGATGTTACCACTGGCCTCCTCTGTGCTAGCAGGAGTAATGGCAGCCTTCTCACCCATATGCTCATACATCTCCTCAGTGAGCACCTCCTTGGGGTTGGGAGACACCCCAGTGGTTTCCCTATAGATATTCTCTAATGGAGAATGCTCCATTAGAGGGCTTTGAGGTTCTGGGATTGTAGGAGGTACAACAAGGGAAGGAGCCTTGTGTACCTTTCTCTTAGCATAAGTTTTGGTTAACACAGGTGTTGGCTTATGAACAAGAGACTGAGGAAGTGATATAGTGGTTGAAGGTTGGGTTTGGCTCTCAGTGGGATGGTCTAGTGAGGGCCTTGACCCTGATGCCATACCTTCTTGGTTGTGGGACACCACCATCATTGTAGAGAACAATGGGGTGTCAACTCCTTCCGAGTCCTTGGCAGATCTTTTCATATTTGAAAAGACCTTGCCCTTAGGGATTTTAGGTACATATACCTCATTAAACTGAGGTATATCCGTCAATTTAGAGGTTATAACTGCCTGGACAAATCTTTGGTACATATAGAAACTCTTTTTATTTCCCAAGTTTGACACAAGGTCATTGAAAATCATTTTTGAGAAATTATACTTTCTGGCAGTAGACAAGCAGACCAAAGCATAAGCAATGGTACTGCTGAACTGACTCCATCCAGTAGTTTTTCTAGAAATACAGTGCATAAGGGTATGAACAAAGAACCGCCATTGGGGAGAAAAATTAGCTTTGTAAAATTTGAACACACCCTGTTGGCCTTCATACCCCATTCTTGTGAGATGGGAAAACAGCTCTTCATTTGGGATAGAGGTAATACCTGAGGCATCGTCCAGACGTAGACCAATGCGAATGACCTCTTCAGTGACTATCAAGGGTTTGTCACACACCCTTGTCTTGATAAACTGCACACCGTTTTCAGTAACCGCGATGGCATTGGCCCAAAATTGCTTCTGGTGCTCGATGAAGATTGGTGGTGACACAGTAAGAGCATATGCTATATGACTGGTCTTGAGAAAATCGACTATTTGATGGAATCCATCAGCCTGCTTCGGCTTTTGAAGCATTGCGATCTTATTGTGTTCATCAATAAACGTCATGGATGCCATCGTTCTTGAGGATACTGGACTGAAACACACTTGTTACTTGAGAGAAAAGAGTGAGAGAGAAGATGAACAGTATTCAAAGAGTCGTTGTGAGCTTTTAGGCGGGCAAAGAGGGTATTTATATGATTCGGGAAAGAAGCAGTATTAACCCTATTTTCCGTTAAAGCAGTACTAACCACTCGCAGTATTAACTGGGAGCAGTATTAACGAACTAGCAGTATTAACTACAAGCAGTATTAACTAACTAGTAGTATTAACGACTAGCAGTATTAACTACGAGCAGTATTAACTAACTAGCAGTATTAACGACTAGCAGTATTAACTACGAGCAGTATTAACTAACTAGCAGTATTAACGACTAGCAGTATTAACTACGAGCAATATTAACTAACTAGCAGTATTAATACATACCTGAAGTAGTCACTCAGACTAGCAGTAGTAATAGTGAATCTGCAGTAGTAACTTTGCACTGGCAGCATTAAATCTGCACTGACAACATTAACTATACTTACACTGTTGAAGCTTGTGTTAGTCTGAGCAGGGCAATAAACTTCCTGAGACAGATGATTAGTAACACCAGAAAAAATAAATAAATAACAGGTATACAAACACTTTTTAAACATGAGATCATTCAGAGTTGATCATGCCCACACTTGTGACCAAGAAAGTGAATCTACCCACATCAAAATATTTAGTGAATAGATCAGCAAACTGGTTATCAGTATGAACTTTAGCAACTTGAATAAGCTTCTTTTCATTGCAGTATTTAATAAAGTGATACCTGATTTCAATATGCTTTGTTTTGGAGTGCTTGACTGGATTGTTAACAATGCTAATAGCACTGCTATTGTCAATGAAGATTGGAGTGTGAAGAAAGGTTACCCCATAGTACAACATTTGATTCTGAATCCATAGAACCTGTGAACAGCAACTTGCAGCAGCAATGTACTCAGCTTCTGTTGTGGATAAGGACACTGTGGTTTGCTTCTTACACTGCCAAGATACTAGTCTTGCACCCAAAAGTTGACATCCCCCTGAAGTAGACTTTCTATCCATATTAGCACCACCCAAGTCATTGTCTGAATATGCAATCAAGTCAAAAGTAGATTCATAAGGATACCAAAGACCTAATCTAGGTTGCCCTCTTAAGTATCTGAAAATCCTCTTAACAACTTGAAGATGTGACTGCTTTGGCTTGACTTGGAATCTGGCACACACACACACACTGGAAACATGATATCTAGTCTTGAGGATGTGAGATACATGAGGGATCCATTCATTGATCTATAAAGATGGACATCAACATCCTCCCCCTCAAGATCAACTGTGATCTGTTTGTGTGTTTCCATTGGTGTGCTTGCTGGCTTTGAGTCTGATAGACCATATTTATCTAGGATGTCTTTCACATACTTTGATTGACTTATGAAAATCCCATCTTTCTGTTGTTTCACTTGAAGCCCAAGGAAGAAAGTAAGTTCACCCATTGAACTCATTTTGAAGCTCTTGTGCATCAACTCTTCAAAGTCTCTACACATCTGATCTTTTGTGGATCCAAAGATGATGTCATCCACATAGATCTGAACAAGTAGAATGTCCTTCTTACTTCTTCTAATGAAAAGGGTTTTGTCAATTATTCCTCTTTCAAACCCATTTTCCAAGAGATAGATAGACAGAGTATCATACCATGCTCTTGGGGCTTGATGTAGACCATAGAGAGCTTTCTTCAGTTTGTAAACTTTGTCAGGATATGATGGATTCTCAAATCCAGGGGGCTGACAGACATATACTTCCTCATCAATTGTTCCATACAGAAAGGCACTATTCACATCCATCTGGTATACCTTGAACTTCATAAATGAGGCATAGGCTAGAAACAGCCTAATTGCCTCTACCCGTGCAACTGGAGCAAACACTTCCTCATAGTCTATGCCTTATTCCTGAGTGTACCCTTGTGCCACTAGCCTTGCTTTGTTCCTGATTACTATTCCTCTTTCATCCTTTTTATTTCTGAAAATCCACTTGGTGCCAATTTCTCTATGACCTTTAGGAAGGTCCACCAAGTCCCAAACATCTTGCAATTTGAACTGTAGCAACTCTTCTTGCATGTCTTCTATCCAACTTGAATCTTTCATTGCTTCATAAGCCTTCTTAGGCTCAATCTGGGATAGAAAGCAAGAGAGTACTGTATGCTGCTGATCCTGCAAATCTTGAAGTCTGCTTTGATTCCTAGTCATCATAGGAGAAGTGATGTCTCCTATTACCAGCTCAAGAGGATGATTTTTCTGAGTCAGCTGAGGGAGTCTCATCAGCTGCTTCTGACTCTTCATGCTCTAAATTCTCATCATCTCTTCTTTCTTCTTCAATCTGACTTGGTTCAGTAAAAGTCTCCCTTTCACAGATTTCAACAGGGGACATTTTAGGTATAGGAAAGATCACAGACTGAGGAATAATATCTTGTACTTGTTCATCCCCTGATCCTCTACTTCCTGATCCTGCATGATCATCACTACTGAAACCCAAAGAGTTAGTTAGTGAATCAATGTCAAATAACCACTGAGGACCTGAACCAATAGGATTTGGTGTGTTCTCATTGCATTTGACATTGTCACTTTCCTCAATTATTCTAGAAGAAGAATTAAATACTCTGAAGGCCTTACTTTGAGATGAGTAACCAACAAGAAAACCATCATCTGCTTTGCTATCAAACTTTCGTAAGTGAGTTTTGGTATTGAGAATGGTACAAGGACACCCAAAAGGTTTGAAAAATCCAATAAATGGTTTTCTTTTATTTAAAAGCTCATATGGTGTCTTGTTTTTAGGCTTGACTACTAGAACTCTGTTTTGGACATAGCAATCAGTATTAACTGCTTCAGCCCAGAAAGTAATTGGAAGTTTTGAATCAGCTAACAGAGATCTAGCAGCTTCAATCAGTGTCCTATTCCTTCTCTCAGCAACACCATTTTGTTGTGGAGTCCTAAGAGCACTGTATTGCCTCTCAATTCCTTTTTCCTCACAAAAGGTGTTTAGATCCAGATTTTTAAATTCAGTACCATTATCTGACCTAATGACTTTTACCTTTTGATTTGTTTGGTTTTCAATTCTTAGAATAAAGGATTTGATCAGTCTACTTGTCTCATCCTTAGTCCTTAGAAAATATACCCAAGTAAATCTAGAGTAATCATCAACAATAACTAGGCAGTATGATTTCTTACCTATACTCATGACATTTGTAGGACCAAATAGATCCATATGCAACAAGTGAAGAGAAGAAGAAATTGTGTTCAACTCTTTGGACTTATGAGAAGTTTGGTGTTGTTTGCCTTTGAGACAAGCAACACAATGATCATCACATGAAAAGACTTTTGAAGGCAGCCCTCTTACAAGGTTGTTTTTAACAAGTTTATTCATTGTTTTAAAGTTCATGTGACACATCCTTCTGTGCCAAAGTGATGATTCATCCAAAGAAGCTTTTGAAACAAGACAGTTTAGGGATGAATCATTTGAAACATTTTCCATGTCCAAACAATAGACATTATCCTTTCTAGGAGTTCTTAGTAGTATCATCTTTTCATCAACTACCTTGAATCCAGGAGCAAGAATAACGCATTCTGAATCAGTGAATAATATACTATGCTTTTTGTCACAAACCTGTGATACACTTAACAGGTTGTATCTTAACTGTTCAACATAGAAAACATCTTCAAAGGTCATCTTACCTTTTGTTACATCTCCCTTACCACTAATCTTACCTCCATCTGGAGTATTACCAAAGGCAACATGCCCTCCATCAATTTTCTTGAAATTTCTTGAGGCAAGCCATGTTCCCTGTCATGTGCCTAGAGCAACCACTATCAACATGCCAAATGCTCTTTCCCTTGAGCTGCTGGTTGCCCTGCACATAAGATAAATCAATTTGTATTGACTGAGAACCCAATCCAAAGTGGTCTTGGGCCTCCCTTTCTCATCAAAGTACTTGCACTCCTTTTTGATGAGATTTTTAAATTCAGAAAACTCTTTACTGGAGTACTTTGTCAAGATGATTGGTCTAGAAGCACAAACACTAGAAGCAGTACTAATTTTAGAAGTACTAACAGAGTTAGAAGCACTAACAGGTTTAGCAGTACTAACTTTGTTAGAAGCACTAACAAGGTTAGCAGTATTAACATTTGAAGAAGTACTAACAATGTTAGTTTTAGAAGTACTAATACTTTCAGCAGCACTAACATTGATAGCAGTAGTATTGCTTCTGGCAGCACTATCTTTGTCAGCAACACTATTTGTGGTAGCAGTACTAACAGTTTTAGTGCTTTTGGGAACCCACATCTTGACACTCTCTTTTACAGTCTTTTTTCTTCATGTGGCTTTTAGATTTCACTGGTTTCTTAGCCACATGGTTCCTTTCATTCTTCCTATAACCAAAGGGTTTTTGCACAAATCTTTGAAAATTTATCCTTTGGTTCATAGGATTAAAATAACAGTGCTTGGCAAGATGGTTCAATTTGCCACATATGAAACAAGGTTTTGGTCTGATGATTCTACTCAGATCAACTCCTTGTTTCTGAATCCACTGATTATTCTAATTTCTTTGATTTCCCCTCCTTTTATCATGTTTTAGGGGCTCATATTTATTACCTGCACACTGTTTGCAAGGAACATGATTCACAACTGTGGTCTGCTTGTAATGGACCTTTTTAGACTTTCCCTCAGTCTTCTCAACACCCTCGGATTTGACCCAATCCCTTCCACCACCCTCATTGGTAAGAATGTTATTTTCTAAGGGAATCTCACCACTCACAGTGTTATCCTTACTCTTACCAGCTTCTTTCTCAGTCTTGTCCTTAACAACTACTTCATCTAAAGGATCTACCTTAGTGGCTCCCTCATGCAAGTCCTTCCTATCCTTAGTCTCAAGCAAGTCTGATTTAGGAGGGATGTTGTTGTTATTGTATAGTGGTGGTGTGGTATTGTACCCAATTCCTGGTTTAAGCTTATCATGGATTTGGACCTTTAGCATAGAATCCATGGCTTTAGAAGCATATGAAAACTTTTCCACATCCAGCTTAACCTTGGCTATCTCTCCTCTCAACTTTTCATTCTCCTCTTTAGACTTTGTTAGTTGGATTTCTAGATCATTTTTCTCCCACTTCCAGTAATTTGTATCATATGTGTGTTGAAGTTCATTGGCTTGGAAACCTTTAATTTGTTCCTCAAACCTTTCAACAATTTTCACATAGTCTTTTCTATCCTTTTCTAATCTCTTAAGGTCATCACTCATACTTTGGTTGTGATCCCTGTACCTTTTCACAGTGTCTATGCAAGTTTGAGAACAGAGATTAGAAAGTACCTCAGTTGGGAGATCAGATACCTCTACCATGAGAGCTTGATTTTGAATGGCATCTTCTGCTTGATCACTCCAGTCAAACCCCATTCCTTGTTGAGAAACAAGAACTTGAGCAAAGTTTCTGTTCTGGTTGAAGCTTCCAGTCTGAGCTTGTTGGTGGTTGTTTTGAGACATTCCACTTCTGCATTCCCTGGCAAAGTGTCCCTTCATGTGACACTTGTAGCACTCTACCTTTGACTTATCAAAGCCTGCTCCATCTTCTCTTCTTTGGGAGAAGTTGTTCCTCCTAGTCCTCTTGATGAATTTCTTCACCCTCATGGAAAGCATGGCCATCTGCCATTTAATATCCATCTCTTCCAGATCATCAGGATGAAGCTGTTCCAAGTCATCATTGATTAAAGAAGAGTTACCATGGCTGGAAAGAAAGGCTTCAAACACAGATTCATTGCCTTTTTCTTGATTTACTCCACTGGCAGTATTAACTGATTCAGGGTTAGCAGTAGAATCAGTTGATGCTGATAGGAGTGCAACATTATGAACATATCCAGTAGGCTTCTTCTTTGCTTCCACTTCAAATTCAAACACTCTCAGATCATTGTACAGATCATCTAGTTCCTTTTCTTCCAACATGGCATTCTGTCTGAATGAGACAGTGTACATGGTCCATTCATCTCCAAGAGATCTGAGGAACTTTCGGTTGACATCATCTTGTTCCATCTGAACTCCAACAGTAGCCAACTCACCAATTAATTTATTGAATCTATCAAAAGTTTGAGTCATAGACTCATTCTTTGAAGATGTAAAATTCTCATATTGCTGCTTGAGAATATCCCTTTGATTCCTCTTAGTGCTCTTGGTGCCAATAAATCTCCTCTCTAAAGCATTCCATAGAATCTGAGCATCAGTGCAGTGGTGAAACTGATGTTGATATTCATTAGGGATGGCCAAAAGCAGGGTGCTTAAGGCTTTCATCTCCAATTGTCTCACTTTCTTCTCAACATCAGTTTTTGGAGGTGGTCTTCTTCCATCTTATCCAATTTTTCCTTCAGCAGAGGGACCATTCTCAACAATGTCCCACATAGAAAAGTCTGTAAGGAGAATGTACTGCTTGATCCTAATTTTCCACATGTCAAACTCATTCGGTTTGAGCATGGGAACCTTTGAAACAAGAGTACTGTTTGATTCAACTGTGTTGTCCATGATGAATGACGGTTTCTGAGAATACTAGGCTCTGATACCACTTGACAGGATCTGACTCTTAACAAGAATAATAAAACTCAGAAACAATATTAAATAAGTTGCGAAAAAACACTTTAATATTCAAACTATCAATGTAACAGTAAAATATGAATCACAACTTGTAAACTTTATTGAATGATTAAAGTTACAAGCTTTCAAACAAAACCTCAATCTTGGTGAACAGGCTCATCAAGACGAATTCTATTTCTCTAAAATTAGGATTGTAAACCTTGAGGTTAATTCTCTCTCTGAAACAAAAAACTTAGAAATCTCGTATATCAAAACTATTCTGAATACATCTATACATATACTGAAAATAAAAGATAATTACAAAACTTAAAAGATCTTCAGTATATTCTTCCATAGTTATCTTCAACCTTCCATGATTATCTTCAAGACTTGATCTGCGCATATCTTGACTATCAAATAAGCAGTATTAAGTCACAACAGCATTAACACTCTGAGCAGTATTAATCTTCACCAGCAGCACTAACTATGCTCAGCAGTATTAATTTCTTGAAGCAGTATTAATCTGGCTCAGCAGTAGTAATCATGAAAGCCTGGCACTATTAATCACTTAGACACATCTTCAGTTCCCAACACCCCTAAATTTAAATCTTTTAGAAACAAAGATTATGGGACGAAAATCAAAATCACGAACATAGAATAAAAAAATAAGGAGAAAGAGAGGCCCATATCTCGTCTTCTCTTCTTCGCGACATAATGGAGTTCGAATAAGGAGTTCGAAGGAGAGACCCATGTATGATGTTCTTCATCTCTTTAGCAGGTTTTTATAGTAACCACTAACCAAGAAACTCAAACAAACAGAGAAAGAAAACGAAGGAGACGTACAGAAATGAACCCACAACCACTTCTTTTCTTGCTCAAGATCCATAACCGAACTCTTTGCCTTTATGCAAAACCTCGAATCTAAGAAGACCTCCAAACCATGTGAAGAAGACGAGCTCCACAGTTTCTTGAGAGGGTTTGAGATGGGGAAGAGAGGATCAGGGTTTGTAAGTAGAAAGGTATTGAGAACCCTTGTTTTCCTTTTGCCTTTTGCTTTGGATTTCAATTTTAGGTTTCCATAAAAATCACCATTCTTTCTTTTGGCTTCCATAAAAAGCGTTCTTCTCATTTGGTATGGATTTGATTTTGCTTTATGTTTTAGTTTTTTATTTTGATTTTGATTTTGGTTTTATGTTTTAGATTTTTATTTTGATTGTAGTTTTATGATTTGGTTTTTGATTTTGTTTCTTACTGAATAAGAAAAAAAGAAAAAAAAATAATAAAACAATTTAAATAATAATATTATATAATAAATCAAATTAGAAAAAAGATAAGAAAAGGGTAAAAGACGAAAATGTCCCTTCACTTAACCGGGCTAACGGATTTTGTTAGAGGGAGGGACCTAGATCGTGCGTTTTTGCATACCACATGGACGGCCAGTGTAATAAACGCGTTTTAGTAACGAAATCCAAAATATCAGCAAACTACAGGGATCGGGAATGTAATTTACTCTATAGTTTATTTAATCCTTCAAAAATAAAACATTATTCATAGTTTTACCATAAAATATATAATATATTTTTTTCAATAAATCTTCAAGTTAATATTTTTAATTAATTTGAAATAATTAATATTTGAAGTTAAATTAATAAGTTAAATTATTATTTTGTGTATTTTAAATTTACATTTTATATACGTGATCAGATATTTTTAAATGCTATTTTAAAATTAATAACTTAAAATTAGAATTATTGCAAATTGATTAAAGAGTAAACTACGATTTTCGTCCCTGTGGTTTGATGTTTATAACGATTTTCGTCCTTGGTCTTTTAAAACTGCTTTTTTTAGTCCCTGTGGTTTTTATTTGCTTCCATTTTCGTCCCTCCATCCAATTTTATTAAAATTAAATGTTAATTTATTTAAAAATGGAATAAGTAGATTACATATTTGGTCCTTATGGTATATAAATTTTTACATTTTTATCCTAGTTTACATTTTTTTTTACTTTTTCTTTATTTATTGTATTTCATCAAGACATTTATTTTTCTATTAATTATATTGTATATTTTCATAATTATTATAACTTTAATTATAAAAAGAATCAAATAATTTCGTTAAAAATACTGATAAATACATGATATTTTTTTTCAAACTACTAGGTTTAAATCACTTAAAATTAATATTTTATATCTGTTGATTTATTAAAGTTTTTTATTTATTTTAAACTACCATCGAAAAAAGTTTAATAAAAATCGAGAAAAAATAGTATTATTTTATAACAACCGATTGTTTTTTGTTAAATGCAATTTATTCCCACTATTCTAAATTTTCATTTAATCTTTAGAGTGAATTGTGAATTTGGTCCCTGTGGTTTAGTGATTTCTTTGACCATGGTTCTCATTCTATGTTTATTGTGGATTTAGTCCTTGTGGTATTCAATTTATTTTGGTCATAGTCCTTCTAACTAACACTTCCATTAACTTTGTTAAATCAATGACCACTTTAGCCATTTTACCTATTTTTTGTCATTTTTTGATAAGAAAAATATAAAGAATATTTTTATACACACATGCACACACACATGTATATAAATATATATATATATATATATATATATATATAACGATATTAAAATAAATAAAATAAGACATTATTGTATGATTAAATTTTTTAATTTTTTTAAAAGTAATTATATTAAATACGATTTAATTTTATTATTTTATTGTAATTGTGGAAAAATATATATAGTTTTATTGTTTTAGTGTAATTAAAATTTCAATTTAAACAAATCAGATCATAAAACTATATCTTATTTTATTTAGAGTGAATAAAATAGAATATGGTTTTATGATTTGATTTATTGAATTAAAATTTTAATTAAGTTAAAGACGATTTAATTATATTGTTCTTTTATTATCATTGCAACAAACAAGCTTATTGTTGATATTTTAACACTAAAAATCATTAAAACCCGTTGAGAAATGAACTTTAATTTTATTTTATTATTGTTGATATAATTAAATCGTCTATAACTTAATTAAAATTTTAATTCAATAAATCAAATCATAAAACCATATTTTATTTTATTCGATCTAAATAAATAAGATATAGTTTATGATCTAATTTGTTTAAATTGAAATTTTAATTACATTAAAACAATAAAACTATATCTTTTTACACAATTACAATAAAATAATAAAATTAAATCGTATTTAATATAATTAATTTTAAAAAAATTAAACAATTAAATCATACAATAATGTCTTATTTTATTTATTTTAATATCGTTATATATATATATATATATATATATATATATATATATATATATACATGTGTGTATGCATGTGTGTTTGTGTGTATAAAAATATTGTTTATATTTTTCTTATCAAAAAAGGATAAAAAATAGGCAAAATGACTAAAATGGTTCTTGATTTAACAAAGTTAATGGAAGTGTTAGTCAGAAGGACCATGACCAAAATAAATTGAATACCACAAGGACCAAATCCACAATAAACATAGAATGAGGACCATGATCAAAGAAATCACTAAACCACAGGGACCAAATCCACAATTCACTCTAATCTTTATTTTCTATTAATTAATCAAGTTTGTTTAGTATTTAAATAAAACATACACACACATAAACACACACACACACACCATTTTAAATTAGGTTATATATTAAAAACAAAAAATAAAACAATAAAAGGATAAGAAGATTTCAATATGGTGTTACAAAAATCATGCAATAAGCCATGACATGCCACAGAATTAACGTGACGTCAAACACAAGGCTTAAATATCATGTTATTTAGAACATTGATGTATTTATCTATACTATTCTATTAAAGTTCTATTACGGTTATTGAAAAAAGTAGTTATTGGAAAACGGTTTTTGGAAAGTTAAATTTTACATTTATCACCCTTACAATTAATTATTTAATTTACTTTCTATCCCTTGTTTTTTCATTTTTCATTTTACACCCTTATTATTTTAACACAAATAATCGTATATAAATAAAATGCAATGAAAAAATACGTTTCTTTTTTTACAAATTATACCATTATAATCGTCTCGTCAATACCTTCAAAATGAGCCAAATATTGAATATTTTTAAATTTAACCGTACTATTAAATATCATGAATATCTACGAATTAAATTTATACTACTATATAAAAAAACTAATACAGTTATTGTACAAACTTTTGTACAATAACACTTATCACCCTAAGCTTTTATACAATAACACTTATTACCCTAAGCTTTTATACAATAACACTTATCACCTTGTAATGTTACATTTGTCACCCTTACAATTACTTATTTAATTCATTTTATATCCCTTATTTTTCATTTTTCATTTTACACCATTATCATATTAACACAAATAATCGTACATAAACAAAAATGCAATGAAAAAATACGTTTCCTTTTTTACAAATTATACTATTATAATCGTCTCGTCAATATCTTCAAAACGAGCCCAATATTAAATATTTTTTAATTTAACCGTACTATTAAATATCATGAATATCTACGAACTAATTTGTTTTCTATCCATACGTTTTATTTTTTTTCCACCGTTAACACATTAAAAATACATAATCGTAAAATATGTTTCATTTTTATTATAAATTATATCATTATAATTTTTTCTGTCAATAATTGTAATATAAACTAATTATTGAATATATTTATGGGTTTAGGGTTTAGGGTTTTATAAATTGTGATTCATAGGTCATGGTTGAATTGTTGATGACATGTCTATAAGGAAGTAACATTAATTATTCGTTATTTACTTACATTCCACTGCATCGCGCGGGTATATGCCTAGTATATATATATATATATATATATATATGTGTGTGTGTGTGTGTGTGTTTATTTTAAATATTAAACAAATTTGATTAATTAATAAAAATAAAGTTTAATGAAAATATGGAATAATGGGAGTAAAGTGAATTTAACAATAAACAACCGGTTGTTATAAAATTAGACTATTTTTTCTCGAATTTTATTAAATTTTTTTCAATGGTAATTTAAAATAAATAAAAAGCTTTAATAAATAAATAGATATAAAATATTAATTTTAAATGATTTAAACCTAAATCTTTGAAAAAACTATCATGTATTTATCAGTATTTTTAACGAAATTATTTGATTATTTTTATAATTAAAATTATAATAATTACGAAAATATACAATATAATTAATAGAAAAATAAATGTTTTGATGAAATACAATAAATAAAGAAAAAGTAAAAAATAATATAAACTAGGATAAAAATGTAAAACTTTATATACCATAAGGACCAAATATGTAAATTGCTTATTTAATTTTTAAAAGAATTAACATTTAATTTTAAATAAAATTGGATGGAGGGTTGAAAATGAAAGTAAATAGAAACCATAGGGACTAAAAAAACAGTTTTAAAAGACCAGGGACGAAAAACGTTATAAACATCAAACCACAGGGACGAAAATCGTAGTTTACTCTTGATTAAAAATGTCAACTTTAAGATTAACCAAAAAATATTACTACATTTTTAGGGTAATACTCAAAAAGCAATGTTTTTTTTAATGATTAGATAAACTATATAAATATTAAATATAATATGGTATATATAGTACTCCCTCCGTCCCAAATTAAATGTCTACATTACTATTTTAGTTTGTCCTAAAATAAGTGTCTACTTTCAAAAAGTAAATGTCCATTTTCCAATTCTACCCTTAATTATGGAGAAAATTTCTCTCTCTATAATTAAGGGTAAAATTGTACTTTGGTTAATTAAAAAGTGTAATAATTATACACTCCTAAAACTGTGTGTCTTTTTCATTGTGGACATTTATTTTGGGACGGAGGTAGTATTATATAATCTAATAAAATTTAAAAAAAATGAACAAAATGCCTTTAACTTAACTAAGTTTTTTCATTCAAGTTAGTCAAAGGGACTAAAATTAAAAAGAAATGACAACTACAGTGATCAAAACTACAATTAATTTAAGAGTAAATTAGGTTTTTTGTCTATGTGGTTTATTAAAAATTGTGATTTTTGTCCCTATGGTTTAAAAATTATGGTTTTCGTCGCTATGATTTGTAATTCATTGTTATTTTTTATTATAATTTATAATTTATTGTTATTTTGATTCCTATGGTTTACAATCCTTTACTGTTTTAGTCCATTATACTTAAAGGTAGTAATTAGTGTAGGGACGAAAATAACAATAAATTATAAACTATAAAAACAAAAATCATAAATTTAAACCCACAAGAACAAAAATAGAAATTAATAACATAATTTACACTTAATTTAAAAAAGAAACCAATCTTAACGGTGAACATCAACCACATATACCAAAAATAAATTCTCTCAATTTTTTTAAAGTTTTTTAATACTTGGGGACTGGGGGATGAGTTTATATTTGTGTATATTATACAGGTTTAAATAAAACTTTTTGCATTCTCTAAAACTTTTCGTTTTCTCCTTTTGGCAAGTCTTGTTTTGTTTCTATTTGTGGTCAAGTATTTGCCAACTTATAGTGATGACCCGCCAAGCATGAGACATATTTTCCAAAGGTTAGTCGGATTCTGGAACCTTCTACACTACTCCAGAAGAATTTTTTTTTGGTAAAGGAGTATTCCAGACCACTTTTGGCTCGGACTAATCTCCTGGAAAACAGGCCTATGGCCCGCGGGCATTCATCCCGTGACCACAATGCTGCGAGTGGGGATCGAACCCGGGCAACCGCTATGAAGTCCCCAGGCTCTTACTCCAAAAGAATGGTGACTCTTATGGAGGTTTTTCTAGAAGACTCTCCATGGAAAAATGGTAGAAGCCTCTTATGGAACATATCTAGAATATTCTACATGGAAGGGAGGAGGTCTTCCCATGGAAGGATGTAGAAGCCTCTTGCATATAGTCTTACTTGATAGTTCTATAATACTCCTTGTACATATCTAGATAGTTGTTCTCTAGATTGTTCCCTTGAATAGTATAAATAGGTGGTGGCCTCATTTGGCTCAACACACCTCAAAGTATTCTTCTAAGCTCTCTTGTAATAGTTCTCTCAAGCAATACAAGTTTCCTTTGCATTCCAATAATCTCTTGTATTCTCTTTACTTGCCTTAATCGTTGGTTGTTTCGGGAGTTTGACTGACTTAGTTCGAGAACTAAGGCCGCACGCGTTCTTGTAGAGACAAGTCCGTGACATTTGGTATCAGAGCCAGGTTGATTAAAGGCATGGAGAAAGGGTCTAGCAAGAACGTTGTTGGTGCATCCGTTGTTGAGGAGAATCGTGGCCGAGAAGAGTCTCGCAATGAAGGAGCTAACGAGAACCGAGATGGTCTAAAGATTTGCTCTCTAGCTTGAAAGAGAGAATGACGGGTGTAGAGACATTCGTGGCCGAGTTGAAGGCACAAGTGGAGGAGACGAACCAACATGTGGAAGGGTTGGACTCCGACTTCACCGATAGCAGGATGATTTCAAGAGTGCCCTCAACGTCTTGGGTGGCGACTTGCGACGCGAGCTTCATGACTTAAGAGGGATGTTCATGAACGAGCTAGCTCGAGGTGAGGTGGAGGTAGATATCTTCACGATCCACCAACATCTGGAAGAAATCCAAGCCGACGTGAGTTTGGCTAAACGAGTCATGGCTAGTGGAGGTGGCAACACAAACAACTATGCTCCAAAGGTTGATTTTCCCAAACCATCATCGTTCGTGGGAAAGCGAGATGCTAGGGCGGTTGATGATTTTATATGGGAAATTGAGCAATACATGGATGGAGTCAACATCGTGGAGGATGCGATAAAGATCAAGACGACCACAAGATACTTGAAAGACACTGTAACACCCGTAATTTTTGGTAAGTAAAGGTCACCCGGACGTTTTTACAACTTGGAAATGGTGGGATTTATGTTGGGAAAACATTATTTAAAGTCCCTAAGAGTATCGGGAGTGTTGGCGTTTAAAAAGTTGGGTTTCGGGGCTTGAAAAGGGTCCGACTACAATGCCCGACAACTATGACAATGTCATAGTCGCACAAGTTGGAACGCCCACGGTACACTTGGTGCGACTATGACATGCGACAATGACTGTGTGATAGTCGCGTGCATTGTAGCACAAAGTGTGCGACTATGACAAGCGACAATGACCGTGTCATAGTCGCGTGTCATTGTCGCACCAGGGGGAGATGTTGCTGTCAAAAACGATTTTCAACTCATTTTCTCATTACCCACTTCCCATTTCTTCCCAAACTCTCTTTAGAGCAAACCTAAACAGTATTTGGTGAGTTTGGGTCATCTTTGTCTCAAATCTTTGGGTATTATGGAGGTGTACCATCAACAAGTTAAAGATGGGAAGCTAGGATCAAGAGCCTCCATCTTCATCTTCAACCTCAAGCTTCATTTTAGGTTTTTCTAGGTTTTTACCAAAACCCAAGTGGTAAGTTCATCCTCCTAGTTTCTAAACTTTGTTATAAGTTATAAATGTTTCATTGATGATTTCCTAGTGATTGGTTTCTCAAATTTCAGATTTGATGATTTTAGAGAAATTAGGTAAAAAATTAGGGTTTTGGCCAAATGGGGATTTTGATGTAAAATGTTTGGGGATTGATTCTAAAGGGTTCAATATGTATACTTACGGTTGGAAAATTGTAAATCTAGGTTTTTGGGAGTTTTAGCTTGAAGATTTAAATTCCTTCAAAGGAACTCAAGTTGGGGAAAATCTAGATTTAGCCCAAAATCTAGCAAGGTGAGTTCAAGTTGATTTGTGAAAACGGTGTACATGCCTAAATGTCAAATTTTAAATATTTATATGTTTTACATGAAATTATTAACTGTTGAGTTATTTGATAAGGTTTGATTATTTAAAGTGTTTAACTTTATAAACTTCGTAAAACACCCATATTGGGGATTTTGGGCATTTTGACAAATAAATCACAAGTATTTGTGTTTTAATGAGTTATTTTGTGGAAGTAGATATTTTGAGTATAAATATACATTTAGTGTGTGTTTTGGAGAAATGATTGACTTTGTGTTATGGGATGTCTTTGAAAGAATAAATGGTATAGACTCATTTGGAAAATGATTTGTCCCAATGTAAATTGTGTTGGAGCCATTCATGTATTTTGGAGCATGTGTTCGCTTAAACGTTGGTCGAGTGTGTTTTGTTTCGTTTTGTGGATTTTAGCATATGGTTATTTGATAGGTTAAGCTTATGGATCGTTTTTCGTCTTTGTCGAGTCTTGGGGACATTTGCCCGATTTTAATGACTTAAGTGGAGCTTTGGGGGTGAGTTGCATTTATCACACTTTATTTTGGAAAATACATGTTTTGAGTGCGTGTATCATTCTTTTGGAGTCATGTATTTTAGACTGTAATGCATTGGATCCATAGGCATGTAAGTCAGTCATATTTAAGGGTGAGGAGTTTTGATATTCTCACCTTGGGAGTTATGTCGTGGTAGCATTATTGTTGTCCTGGTTGCTTTACAGAGAGGAACCTTTATGGGTTGTACTTCGGGACCATGGATTTTGTGATGTGATGTTCTAATTCTTGTGCACGAGGGTTAAACATCATGAGTTATCAAGTAAGGGACTGAGGCTCCTATCTTGAATGCTAGGGAGTAGGCACTAGGGGTCGAATGAGTACCCTGAGGATGAAACTCCACTAGAGACCGAACATGCACTAAGGTCGCGTATCCTTGAGGTGAAGCTCGACGGAGCAGGCAATAGGGGATACGGTGTTTTTAGGACTTGAAATAAAGTCCGATTGGAGGTGTAGCTCGGCAGAGCAGGCAATACAGTTATGATCTGAGATGAAGTTCGACAACATGGCTATGTGGCTTAACTTTGTGTTCCGCCACGTACAATGGAATCGGGTCTCCCCCATCACTGGAATATGTTATTTGGGTATTAAATTGTATTATTTTATTATCCATGTTTTCGGTGACGTTTTGCATATATGGATTTTTATTTAAGATTTATGGGTTGAGTATTATGCCCTGCCCGTGTTTTTGGTGTTTTGGGAAATAAGGTTTTATCCACATTTTATAAATTAGGAATTCAATTTCTATTTACGTTTTGAGTGAGTTTTGGGGTTGAAGTTGCTTTACAATGGAGTGTCCATGTTAGGTTACTTGTCTTTAAAAATGCGCACTATTGAAAAATGAGTCATCTAATATTTAAAGTAAATCATTTTGAAAGATTATGATTTAAACCGCATTCTTTCCATTTAACAAATATATTTATTCATGTTGAAAAACTCTTGAACTCATTAGGCGTTAGCCTAACCTTTTTATTTGTTAGCATGTACATCAGGTGTGGGGATAGCGTTATTGTGAAGAGATGAGTGCTAGTTGCATGTACGAGTGGGTTTGGCTTGGAGAAGTCTTCCGCCTTAGTTTTGAGGAGAGCAACTTGTATTGGGATAAGTAGCACCCGACTTCGGTTTAGTCCTTGCTTAATTCTGATGTCATTATTGTTGAGGTTAATTATAGAATTTTTATATTGAGTTATGATTTGTAGGAAGAAGTTTGTCTTTTATTTGATGTGATATCGAAATTTTTTATTAGTTGCGCTTACCAAATCTGAGGGTGTTACAGACACCGCGGCTTTGTGGTGGCGACGTCGGTATGGAGATATCGAATGAGGTACATGTAACATTACTACTTAGGGTGATTTCATTCGTGAGTTTAAGAAAAAAATATATCCGTAGAATGTCGAGGACGAGGCGAGGATTCGTCTTCGTAAGCTCAAGCATTCCGGAATGATCCGGGAGTATGTGAAGGATTTCACCAACCTTATCTTGGAGATTTCAGATATTTCCGACAAATACTCTCTCTTCTACTTTCTTGATGGCTTGCAAGCATGGGCCAAGACGGAGTTGAAGCGACGTGGGGTTCAAGACCTTGCAACGACTATTGCCGAGGCGGAGGCCTTGATCGATTTTAGCAAGAAGGAACCGTCTAAGCCAAGAGATCAGTAGGGTAACCATGAGAAAGGTGGGGGAGAGAAGTCGACCCAAGTAAGGAATGACGATGCACGGAAGTCACCAACCGGGAAGAACAAAGACTTGAGGATGGCCTACAAGAATAATGGATGATTCCTTTGTGATGGACCACACCGAGCTCGAGATTGCCCAAGCAAAGTAAAGCTCCACGCTATAACTCGGGATGAGGGTTACTCTCAAGATGGGGATAAATGTATGGGGTCGTTGAAGATCTTCAATACAATCAAAGGCAAGACGAAGGTGACCAAGGTAGCCAACAAGGGGTTGCAATTCGTAGAAGCTACCATCAAAGGAAATCGGGTACGTGCTCTTGTCGATATGGGTGCTACACACAATTTCGTTTCCATTGATGAAGCCTCAAGGCTAGGGATTAAGGTAACGAAGGGGAGTGGTACTATCAAAGCGGTGAACTCTAAGGCCAAACCAATCCATGGTATAGCGAAATATGTGCGGGCCAAGATTGGCGAGTGGGAAGAAGAGATCAATTTCTCGGTGGTACCCATGGACGACTTCAAAGTGGTGCTCGGGTTAGACTTTCTCGATAAGGTACACGATTTATCTATGCCATTTGCTAATTCTTTATGTATCCTAGATGGGAGAAATACTTTTATGGTGGATACGGAACGTGGCCCTAAGAGTAGTGCCAAATCCCTCTCGGCCATGCAATTCAAGAAGGGATACAACAAGAATGAGCCTTGCTATTTGGCGGTTACAAGGCAAGAGGATGATGGTGGGAGAAGCAAGGAGAAGGTACCGAAGAGATCGAGAAGGTTCTTGATGAGTTCAAGGACGTAATTCCTAAGGAGTTACCGAAGAAGCTCCAACATAGGAGGGAGGTGGACCATGCGATAGAGTTAGAGTTGGGATCGAAGCCACCCTCTAAGGCCCCATACCGAATGCCTCCACCAGAGTTGGAGGAGTTGCGGAGGCAACTCAAGGAGCTACTTGATTCGGGGTACATCTGACCCTCTAAAGCTTCCTATGGCGTGTCGGTGCTATTTAAAAGGAAGAAATATGGGTCCTTAGAATGTGCATAGACTACCGGACGCTAAACAAGGTAACAATAAAAAAAATACCTAATCCCTCTTGTTGCGGATTTGTTTGACCAATTGGGGAAGGTGAGATACTTCACCAAGTTGGACTTGAGATCGGGATACTATCAAGTACGAATAGCCGAGGGAGATGAAGCAAAGACAACGTGCGTCATGAAGTATGGCTCTTAGGAGTTTTTAGTCATGCCATTGGGTTTGACCAATGCTCTTGCTGTATTTTATACTTTGATGAACAAATTATTCCATTCATTTCTCGATAAACTTGTGGTGGTCTACTTAGACGACATAGTCGTCTATAATTACACCTTGGAGGAGCACGTATCTCATTTGAAATAGGTGTTCAAAGTATTACGGGACAATGAGCTCTACGTGAAGTTAGAGAAATGTTCTTTTGCTCAAGAAGAGGTGGAGTTCCTCGGGCACAGGATCAAGGATGGTAGATTGATGATGGACGGGGCAAAGGTCAAGGCTATCCGAGATTGGGAGACACCAACCAAGGTTACAGAAGTGAGGTCCTTCCTTGGCTTGGTAAACTATTATTGTTGGAGCCCTTGCCAACACCTAAAGGACCATGGAAGAGCGTTTCCATGGACTTCATCACTTGCTTACCATAGTCGGAGGGTTGTGGAAGCATAATCGTGGTAGTGGACCGATTCTCAAAGTATAGAACTTTTATAGATGCACCACCCGATTGTACCGCAGAAGAAACGACAAAGCTTTCTTAAAAAACGTAGTGAAGTATTGGGGTATACCACATACGATTGTGAGTGATCGAGACCCACGGTTCACAGGAAGATTTTGGACGGAGATATTCAAGATCATGGGGACGGATTTGAACTTCTCCACGAGCTTCCATCCCCAAACCGATGGGCAAACGGAGAGGGTAAATGCATTGGTGGAACTCTATCTTTGACACTATGTGAGTGCCAACCAAAGCAATTGAGCGAAACTCCTCGATGTTGCACAATTCTCATACAACATGCAAAGGAGCGAGGCTACGGGGAAGAGCCCCTTCGAGTTGGTTACGAGGTGACAACCATAAACCCCGAATGCCTTAGCCACGTCTTATGATGGGAATAGTTCGGCCGCATACAAGACCATGAAGGAGTGGCACGAGCAAGAAAATATGGCCCGAGCTTTGTTGGACAAAGCGACAAATAAGATGAAGAAATGGGCGGACGAGAAGAGGAGACACGTTGAGTTCAAAGCAGGGGACCAAGTAATGATAAAACTCCTACCTCAAAAATTCAAATCGTTAAGGAAGGAGCATAAGGGATTGATACGAAGGTCCCTTCCCGGTGATTGGACGTGTTGGGAAGGTATCATATAGGCTTTAACTACCACCCAAGTTGAAAATCCACCCGGTTTTCTGTGTAAGTTTTCTCAAGCCTTATCACGAGGATATGGAAGACCCGGAACGAGGAGTGTCCAAAAGGGCGCCGACTGCGGTCGTAACTTCTTTCGATCGGGAGGTTGAAGAGATTCTTTCGGATCGGAAGGTATCGAGACGAGAAGTGTCGAGCTACACGGAATACTTGATCAAGTGGCGAAACTTGCCTGATGGTGAAGCAAGTTGGGAGGCTCAAGAAGCATTGTGGCAATTCGCGGACAAGATCAAGAAGTATCATGAGGATGGCACGACGAGGACGTCGCGAGCTTAGGTGGGGGAGAATGTGACGACCCGCCAAGCATGAGACGTATTTCTCGAAGGTTAGCCGCATTCTGGAACCTTCTACACTACTCAAGAAGAATGGTGACTCTTATAGGATTTTCTAGAAGACTCTCTGGCTAGTATGAAAGAAAGCTTGTTAGACTATATGAAACAGGACATCCGTCTATTAGGTGGTGTAATGCAAAATGCACAAGATATATATTGGAAGTTGTACAAGTTGGATATTGTAGAAGCCTCTTATGGAACATATCTAGAAGATTCTACATGGAAGGGAGGAGGCCTTCCCATTGAAGGATGTAGAAGCCTCTTGCATATAGTCTTACTTGATAGTTCTAGAATACTCGTTGTACATATCTAGATAGTTGTTCTCTAGATTGTTCCCTTGAGTAGTATAAATAGGTGGTGGCCTCATTTGGCTCAACACACCTCAAAGTATTCTTCTAAGCTCTCTTGTAATAGTTCTCTCAAGCAATACAAGTTTCCTTTGCTTTCCAATAATCTCTTGTATTCTTTTTACTTGCCTTAATCGTTGGTTGTTTCGAGAGTTTGGCTGACTTAGTTCGAGAACTAAGGCCGCACGCGATCTTGTAGAGACAAGTCTGTGACATTATGATTAGAATCCAATATAGACTGTTTAACTGGTCTGTGTAAATACCGCTCAATGCAGTTCGTATTTGATAAGCTATTAAAGCCTACTCTTAAATGACGGTCTAGTTTTAGTCTAAACTAAAACTAAATACACATCAAAATGATTAGGATCGAATCTCGATCCAAACTCGGTTCTAGTATATCCGAGTCCAAATCCAAGTTAGGTCTAAGAACTTGACTGCCAAAAAAATATCAATGTCAGGTTAAAGATTCAACATACAAAATGTTTGAACGTTTATTGTGTTAAAGACTTTTTTTTGGTCAAAAACCGCCTTGAGAGATTAACTCACTAGCAATAAAGCTAGAGTTTTTGGTGTTGCTCCCCATATGTCACATGTTTTTGTCATGTTTAGGCTATTGAGGATTTTCTTGGTTGTTCTTCAGGGACAATATGAGATTAGTCAAAAGGCGCACAAGTTAACCCAAAAAAATCGCGAAAAAATGAAAGATACAAATCCGATAGTGTGGGAATCGAATCATTTATACACGGTTAAAATATGTATTCTTTAATTTTTACAAATCTGTTTTTTACTACATACTATCCAACAAGTAATTTATAACTCTTACAATTATAAATCAAAATTAAATATAATATGAATTTAATCATGAATTAATTCATGTGCTACATAACATGAAAGATAAATTACTAAAATGTTTTACAAATATATCTTACGTTATTTATTTTTTTTACAATTTTCACAACTTTAAACCCTTTAATAAATGTGGCATGTGTTGAGATGTTAATTAGTCGGGTGACACCCTTAAGTGAGAGTCCGGATACCCCTGAAACGTGTGTGTGTTATCTGCCGTTCAAAAAAATTGCCGAGAACTTTTGAGGCAATAAAATTGTCAAGCAATCGACATAAATCATGTCGCTAATTCTAAATTAGAATTTAACAACACATTTAGGAAGTTATTTATGACAATATTTGTGGAAATAGAAGAACGAATGAACAAGAAATAAATGCAAGTCCAACAGATGATGAATCTTTTCTTTACAACTTTACGCCTGGAAAAAACCAATAAAAGTAAACGAGTATGTTTGAAGGCGAAGGATCGTGTGAGAAGTTGAGCCAATGGTGAGAAATGTGAGAAGTGGATCTGAACCGTTGATCTCTTTTAATCTTAAGCCCTCCCATGAATTGTGGCTTAGAAGAGAATTGATCTGGTGCATCTTGGACGGTGCATCACATCCTAATGTGTCCATTTCTCATCCAACGGTCAATAACCACTTCTCACGCTTTTCACCATTAACTCAACTTCCCACCGGAACCCAACCCTATGTGTATATATATATATATAACCACTCTAATTTTGCAAACCGTAGAAATCATCGATTTCATTGTTAAATTAATGAAATTAGTTCATGAAATTGTTTAATTTGATGAAATTGTGTCATATAATTTTTTTGTCGATAAAATTGTTTCATATATTTGTGTTTTTTTATGTAAAAATGAAATTGTTTCACACAGTTTCTCATTCTAATGAAACTTTTTTATTTTTACATAAAAAACAGAAATATATGAAACAATTTTATCAAGAAAAAGAATTAGATAAAACAAGAGTGAATTGTGGATTTGGTCCCTGTGGTTTTGTGATTTCTTTGACCATGGTCCTCATTCTATGTTTATTGTGGATTTGGTCCTTGTGGTATTCAATTTGTCTTGACCATAGTCCTTCTGACTAACATCTCCGTTAACTTCGTTAAATCAAGGACCATTTTCGCCATTTGCCATTTTTTTTTGTCTTTTTACGATAAGAAAAAAAACAATACTTTTATACACACACATATAACGATATCAAAATAAATAAAATAGAATATTATTGTATGATTTGATTGTTTAACTTTTTTTAAAGATTAACTATATTAATACGATTTAATTTTATTATTAAATTATAGCATAAATAATGGAAATACTTTCATTTATAAAATTACTGGATATTTGTTGGCTTTTATATATTAGGCTAATATAAAATTTGTCAAAGATTATATTTCAAAAAAGGGGTGGGTGAGGCCAATTACACGTCTACCTATTATTTTTCTCCTCTTATACATTTACATCAAATTTTATTTTTTACATTTTCAATATAATTTGATTTGATTCGAACATTTAAAAAAAAAGAGGAAGAAGGTGCATATAACATTTGTGATAACATTACCTTTATAAAAAAAGATTGAAGAGAAATGACTATAGCATGTACGGCGGTGAGAAAATGTGTAAGTTGTCGTTATCGGTTCAATAATTATAAATATTCAATCGATCGATGGAATGAATAGAATTCTCTAGCATTTGTGACAACTATGGTTTATTTTATATTTACAAAAAATGTACAATGATGAATATATCATTTAATTTAATTTTATATTTTAAAAAATAAAATTCAGTCTAATAAAGAAAAAGAAAATATCACATGTAGTTTTTGTCCTTGTCAAATAGGAAAATTGAATTGAAAATAAATTAACTTTGAACTTGGACTTCCGAACTAAATTTCGAAGAATAGTATTTCTCAAAAGAAGGCATGAAAAAGAATTGAAATTTCTTACTACAATGCAAGGAATTTTAATTCCACTATATGCGGAATTGGACTTCCGAACTAAATTTCGAATAATGAACTAAGCGCATATATGTAATTTGGTCAATTTCCAAATCTTTAAGATCTCACCGGATTCCAACCAACCAAATACTACGATAAAGTTCGCTACATGTTGAATCCCAATACAAGATCTCCATCCTAAACAACCTGGGTTTTTCTTCATCCCCCATTATCAGGGACGAACCGAGAATTTTTTTCATACAGTAGCACCATATAATATAGAATTTTTTTTTTACAAAAAGCACGGTTTTAATCGACGTGTCTTCATCTTTTTACTGACGTTCAATATTGGCTGATGTGTTTTTAGCCTAATTCCATGATTTCGAGAGATTTTTAAAGTTTGTTGCTATCGATTTCCATTATTTATGCTATATTTATGCTATTAAATCGTATTAATAAAATTAAATCGTATTAATATAGTTAATCTTTTAAGAAAGTTAAACAATCAAATCATACAATAATATTATATTTTATTTATTTTGATATCGTTATATGTGTGCATATAAAAGTATTATTTTTTTCTTATCGTAAAAGAACAAAAAAAATGGCAAATGGCGAAAATGGTCCTTGATTTAACGAAGTTAACGGAGATGTTAGTCAGAAGGGCCATGACCAAGACAAATTGAATACCACAAGAACCAAATTCACAATAAACATAGAATGAGGACCATGGTCAAAGAAATCACAAAACCACAGGGACCAAATCCACAATTCACTCATAAAACTATTTATCAAATTTTACAATTTTATGAAACAATTTCATTAACTTAACCAATGAAATTGACAATTTCTATGATTTTCAAAAAATAAGATGGTTTACAAATATATAAATTCAGTACATATGCAACTACTAAATTTTTATTCATACAAGTTAAAAATCGAAATATAGAATTTGATAGCAATGGTGAAGTGAACACCAGACACATTCCCCATAATAGCCTTAAGGGCATGGGGTATATTAAGAGCATCTCCAATGAAGGTTCTTAATTCTTATAAGAATTTTTTTGTACTTTTTTTTTGTCACATTACTTTCAATTCATCAAATTAAGTATAACCTATATAAAAGTTCACGATGGTAGTTCTTATAAGAACCTCTTTTCTGAGTTTCTTATACTTTTTCAACATAAAGTTTTTTGATTGGATTTTTTTTTTCTGGAGCTGAAACTATCAAGTGCAAAATATTCAATTCATACAAATAAATACTATACCAGTTGATCCTCATATACCTACCCCCTTCCCCCCCTCCCTCCTTCTTCGAAGGAATTCCTTCGATTTTTCACTAGACACGGATTTGTCAATTAATAAATATCAAATATTTAATTTAAAAAAGCTAAAAAAAGTCACTTCACACCAAGTTCAAGGTAAGGATTAAGATTCTAGTACAAGAATTTTAAACATATGAGGTTTTTATAAGAACTCTCTATAATTATAATTCTTACAAGGCATTGCACTTTTTGCTTATAACAATCCATGTTATTGTAGCCTTGGAATCAACTTTTTCTTTTAAGTGGTAAAATTCTAAATGACCAGAGGTCGCTTCTTTTGGAAGAATCGGCGGAGAAACAATAGATTAGAGAAATGACTATTAAAGACAAAATCAAAGACTTCAAAACCTGGATGATTTTAAATAAATATTAAAGTTAGAAAAATAAATGTTCAATTAAAATTGCTAAATTATTAAAGTTATAAGAAAATGTTCCAGTCCCCGAAAAGCTCGCCTTGCGAATATGAAGGCTCGCTCTTTTTTCTCGCTTACTAAATTCAGGCTCGGAAAGCACAAACTCAAGTCTAAAAAAGCCCATACTATGTGCATCTCTAATCCGTACTGACACGTTCTCATCCGTTTTTTATCCCGTTATGTGTTAATAACGTTAATTATTTTTTTATTCACAAGAACTTTTGATTTTGTTTATTAAGAAACATTTTTCAAAATCAAATAGGGAAATTGACTCAAATAGCCTAATCACGTTTGTAATTTCACCTCCTAGCTATTCTTCCCTGATTTTTGTAAAAATAGCCCCATGTCCGCAATCCATAAGTCCTCAATCCGCAATACCTCCACAAAAATGAAAAAAAACACGGATTCTCCTGTTGTGGGTCCACACGTTACCTAGGTCCGCAATTGTTGATGTGGACCTAGGTCTGCAATTGCGGTGGTGTACCTGCAAAGTTGGATTATGCCGTGTGTCAGTGAGCGAAGCAGAGGATGCCACTTGTCCCCTAGGTCCGCAATTGCGGATGTGGACCTGGGGCTATTTTTGCAAAAATCAGGGAAGAATAGCTAGGAGGTGAAATTACAAATGTGATTAGGCTATTTGAGCCAATTTCCCTAAAATAAATTATTTTTAATAAAGTATATATTAACATCAAAATTTTGGTACCAAGTAATATACATAGTATCATCAAAAAATGGTTTTAGTTTCATAAAATTTCAATCATTATTTTCTATGTAAACATTCCCCCCAATACACACAAAAAATAACATATACATATATAGGACGGTAATCAAATGAGAACCACAAAAATGTCGAAAACCTTGAGAACCAATCACAATCATTAATTGGATTTAATCTACGTCTATGAAAGGCAATGGCATTTTTATAATATTTTTGAAATTTGAAACTAATTCTTGGACAATGGCAAGTTGAAAGGGGTATTCTTGTCATTTGACATTTGGACCTTCCCTTTTACAGAGACCTTCTTTTTATCCAGATCTCTCTTTTCTTTCTTTCTTCCTTTTTATCCATATCCACGACAATGGTTTTCTTCTTGTGGTGAAGCTCCGACGACCCCTTCCCTGAGTAAACTTGTTCACGGGGAGACTCCAGAGACATTGCTTAAGTAGAGGAGCAACAAAAAAGAAGTGACGAATCTTTGGCAAATAAGTTCAGAGGTGTTTGTCGGAGGTCGTGGGTCCGGTGGGCGACGAAGATCCGTGATCCTCATCGTAAGAAACAAGTTTAACATTACCAGGTGAAGTTGCGATGGTGTACGACGAGGTTGTCGTGAAATTGTAAGGCCCTGTCGTAACCATCACCAGAACCGTAACCATTACCAGAATCGTAATGTCACCGATAGCCAAAGTCAAACAACAACAACCACCGGTATCAACGACAACGAAGAACTATTAAACCACATTGTTATGTCACTGATCTGTAAGTTTGGATTGAGAAAATGAAAAAAAGTTAGGGTTTAATTTGGGAAAAATGTGTGTTGGGTCATCTGAAGATTTGAAGATGACCTCCCGATCTTCCATTTTATATCATCATACTTAGAATATTTTGAGGTTCTTTTAGCAGCTTGGTTTCTATACAAATGTTCGGTGAAGTCGAAGATCAGCCGAAGAAGACAAAAAAGGAGAATATCTCTCAAAGCGGATTGAAGATAGACTCCTCAGCCTAAAGCCAAGTATGCCTACTTGATCAACACCATTGGCCAGGATGGTGCCGATCTCAGTCTTCAGGAGCCGAAGACCTCTCAGTCTTCAGGAGTCGAAGACCTCTTCGGCCGAAGACCTCTTCGGAAGCCGAAGATTTCTCAATCTTCGGAAGCCGAAGACTTCTCAGTCTTAGGAGCCGAAGACCTCTCAGTCTTCAGGAGCCGAAGAACTCTTCGGCAACCGAAGACTTCTTAATCTTCAAGGCCTGAAGATTTATCCAACACATTGTACTTTTCTGACAAAGTATATTTGTGATATCTTGCATTGACGTGGACCTCATTCGAAGATCAGAAAAAGTATGTTTTGTATTTTACACTCTTTTAAGGAAATGTCTCCACCATCCTCTACAGGTCAACACTTCAAGCCAAAACACCTCAAGACAAAAGGTACATCCTGTACCTTGCTGAAGACCTGTGTCCATCCCTTGCTCAACAGGTGTCCCATGCATTTAATGCATGAGGCACTATATATATGAAGGATGGCTCAACATGCAAGATCACCAGCTCTCAAGCATTCAAGCTCTCTAAGTGCACTGGCATTCTCTCTCTACAAAGTTCTTATTGTTTTCTAAGTGTTTTACAATTGTTCTTCATTTCTCTTAGTGTTAGATTGTTTGAGCAGATTTATCTGTTCTCTTCCGCAACAATCAAAACTTTTCTATGTGTAATTCTTGATTTCAAATCAATAATAATTAAATTAAGTGAAAATCTGTGTGTATTGTATTCAATCCCCCCCCCCCTTCTACAATACTTTGCTTGTTTATTTACTGCTATTTGGGACCAACAATGTGAAATTTGGTTGATTTTATTATCGATCTGTAAGGTTGGGTTTTAATTTGGTTTTAGATTTGAGTCTTATGTTTGATTTTGATTGGGTTTTCTTATTATCGATCTCCTTTCGAAGACAGTGCCAAGATCGTTCTATCCGATATGAAGATGGTGTATACAACAACCCGTATGAAGACATTATAAAGACGGTGCCAAGATCGTTCCTTCGGCAGCCGGAGAGTCCCCATCCACTGGTGATTATGAAATCGGATATGAATCTGTGATTGAACATATAAATTGTATTTGATTTCATTAAGTGAAAATATATTATAGATGAAATGCATGTTTGATTTCATGTGGTGAATAAGGTTAGTATGTGTTTCATCTGGTAAATCAATGTGTTTCATATGGTGAATCTGTGTGTTTTATATGGTGAATTTGTCTATTTCATATGGTGAATCTGTATGTTTCATATGGCGAATATGTGTGTTTCATCTAATAAATGAATCTGTATGTTTCATCTGGTGAATCTTGTTACCAAAATGACGATTATACCCTTTTCATGTGGTGAAACAATTTTTAATTAAAACCGTATGATCAAAACCAAATTACGGCTTAGATCGGTTCTCACGGTTCTCAACATATTTTTGGTTCTCACATGATTTAACCCCTATATATATATATATATATATATATATATATATATATATATATATATATATAAGTTCAAATGAAAAATCAATTTTTATTTGTGTGCGTGAGGACGAACCTCGGCCCTCCATCTCTATTGATCCAAAAACTCATATTAAATAGAGTTTTTTTAAAGTTAAATTAGGGGTAAAAATAGAAAATAACTTAAACTCATGCCTACCATATTTGACTTTTTATTTATTTTTTATTACCCACTTAAAGTTTAAAATTAATTATCTTAAAAATTACTAATATTTTAATCAAACAAATTACATCAAAAAAACGAGAATTTCTACTTTTAGATATGACATCCATCTCGATATAGTTTTTTTGTTGTTTTAACCGTTTTTTTTACGTGAAATGTTATATATGTGTTATATTCATTATGAATATTTAAATACGTTTAAGTGTATACAACACCTCGACAACGTAAGTCCGTAACTCGACATCACCTTCTTCAACACTGTCTTCAACGTCGTAACGCATCGCGTTCTTCATCACCGTAACCCAACGCCCATCGAGACGAATCGAGAAACAATCAAGTTTCGGTTGTGAACCGGGCAACAAAAGAGAGAACGCCGCGTCTCCATACCTTCATGGGTCATTCATGTATTATTCATCATGAATAATGTATCATTCCGGATGAATAATACAACATTCAGGGTGAATAATACACGATTCATGATGAATAATACATGAATCATGAATCCGTGTATTATTCATCCTAAATACTGTATTATTCATCATGAATAGTAAATGAACGTTCACCTTTGTTATTCATACTGAATGTGGACACCCGAGGACGTGTATACATATTCATAATGAATATAACACATATATAACATTTTACGTAAAAAATGGTTAAAACAAAAAAATAAAACCTATATCGAGATGAATGTCATATCGAAAAACACGAAATTCTTGTTTTTTATGTGATTTGTTTGATTAAAATATTAGTAATTTTTACGATAATTTATTTTAAACTTTAAGGAGGTAAAAGTTTTTTAATTACAAAAGAAAATAAAAAGTCAAATAAGATAGACCCTAATTCAAATTTCTAGTTTTTGTCCCTAATCACTTCTCAATTAATGTTATTATGTTTTAACCATTGATTATTTATCTAAGTTTTAGTCAATAGCTAAGATTGGTCATCACGTACACAATGAAAAATGAGTTTTCATTTGAACCCACTCATATATATATATATATATACTTATATATAGTTGGTTCCCTGTAAGAATAGTAGTTACCCTGAGAAAGGTAAGAAGGGGTTTCCATCTTTAGATCAATCCTAATTGAAGATCAATTGAAAATACCCTTCTAAGTTAATTCGTGGGTTACTTTAAGACTTAATCTGAACCATTATATCAACAAAAAAAATGATCAATGGTCCAAATTCCCTTCTTACAATTATCACCTTAACTCATATCCTTACACAATCCTTTGTCTATATATGTATATGTGTGTGTATTTATGGTATGTATAAAGTACATTTCATGTATTTTTAGACGTTAAACTTTAAAATACATTGAAAATTGTAACGCATCGTCGCAGACTATGAGAGAAGGCTTAATGACCAAAAAGTCTCCAAAACTAGCATGAAGTTTCAACGCAATTGTTGCGCTAAAAGACATGACCGATATATGTTTTCATCTTCTCCACCATATGCTACCACATTGTGATAGTGACCTCATTAGTTGAAAAAGGTATAACGTTAAAATAGAACGTAAGTAAAAAAAAGAAAAGAATTTATCGTACAAAAACTTATTGCCTAACATGGGTGTATTGAAAAAGCAGTCATAAAGCTAGAAGAATCCTAATTCCCATATGGAATGCGACAAATAAAAACATGGACGACACTTTAAAACCAAACATCGATAAGAGCTGAACATTGCTCCACAAGATGATTCAATCAACTCGAGACAACTGGAGTTGCTTAGGTGGTGAATACCCTGATCAAGTCGCCCAATCGACTATGAAATAAATGCCCATATTAAAGATGCATATGGTCGGAGTAATGTTGAGTGCGGGCAATGCTTTAGGTGGGAAAATATGCCCAAACAAGTTTATTAGATCCAAGACATATAACACTAGTACAGTCCTAAAACCAAACTAAAACTTTAGGTTTACCTTGTTGTACTAGTGATTCAAGTCTAACTATTTATAAAAATAACATCATTTCATGTAAAAAAAATTGGTTCAAAATGGACAAACCAACAACTAGTTGTTTTGGTGTAATTAGAACCGAGTATACCTATTCCTATTTGGCCTATTACAATTCTGGATTGATTTATCGGTATTACATAATCTTAACGAGTTTTACACAGTTCAATGAATTTATGAGATTTACGTAGTATATTTATGCTTATGGTCCCAACGAATTGTAAGCCTTCTTATCAATGAACATTGACCCATAAAGAATTACTCCCTCACCAAATGGTTTTCGCCTTAGCTGTATCTGGACCTTCGATCTTTCAAGGAAGGTGTGTGAGTTTATTTGTTGCATTTGCTGTGTATAAATGTATATGCTTCAAAAGAAATTACACCCTCCATCCACAATGAAAAAAATACACAGTTTTATAAATGTATAATTATTACACCTTTTAACTAACTAACTAACTAATAATTTTACAGTCCTTAAGAAAGGCAATAATTTCTCTATCTCATAATTAATAGGTAAAATTAGAAAACAAAAGTTTACTTTAAAAAATAAAAACTTATTTTAAAACAAATTAAAATAGAAAATTATTTTAAAAACAAAAATAAAAATAAAATGAAAATATAGGTTCAAGTGTTCAACTAATATTGGACTCAAACATTGAACACAACCCAAAAGCATAAGTCCAATTAGTTTTATTGGGCCATCACATTTTTCCGAATCATATCGAACCCAAACATGAAAACAGCCCAAAAACACAAGTTAGGATCTAAATCGTCTAAGTCGACTCAGCGGCCGTTTACCAAATGGTTAACAGATAAGCTCTTATCGATAAGAATCACTACTCTCACTTATCTTATTGGGTATTATTTTCTGTCAAAAAATAGATTGTTAGTAGCCATCTTTTACCCGGTAAGTGTTTACCGGGTAAGAGTCTTCTTCCTTATTTATCGGATAAGATTTTTGATCCTTGTTATGCCTCTTACCAGTAAGACTTCCGATCCTTACTAGGCTCCCTTGTTAAGGTAAGTGAACTTAGGTGAGCGCTTAGCCGCTTACCTAGTAAGTGTTTGGTAAAAGGCTCATCAGTTTGACAGAAAACCATCCTTTTTATGAACAACGACAGACAATAGAAATCACCGAAACAAACCAAATTAATCGATTTCACATATTGAAATTAAAGAATTTATCGATCATAAATGCATACTTTTAGAATTATGAGCTGTGTACTCGTGTAATACTGCAAGATGTAAAATTTTATTATTAACTGATAATGGGAAATTAATGTAATTCGTTGTAAAAAAATTGAACTTTATGTAGTATTTTTCTGTATTAATAGTAATCAACAGTTATATTGTATTTGAATATGTTTATCAGTTGGTTTTATGGAGTTATGTCTATCAAATGGTTTTTTTTAGAAGGGTGTCCTAGGCTATGCTTAGACTAATCCCTTGGCAAATTATGACTATAAGACATCAGCCCTGATTAAACCTCAGTGGCCACAATTGTTGTGTACGCCTGGATTCGAACCCTGGGCTATTCCATCACATCCCTCAGGGCCCTAACCAGTACGCCACAACCCTTATGGTTTTATGGAGTTCAAATGTGGAGTTTTAAAAAGTTATTTATTTGCAGTAATAAGTTGTAAACTAAAAATTTAAGAAATAATGCATTAATAAATAATAGCTCATGTTTGATACTTTCGCCAATTTGGGGCAAAAAGACGAAGTGACAACTTGAAAGATCAACAAATAGATACCGATTTTGATATAAAAGATTTGAACTCATGATTTTTACGTTGTAGATACTCATTTTTCGGTCTTGTTTTAGTTTTCAGGTCACATCCACCACGCCTGCAAGCACTTAGCGACGGTTTGAGCCGTCCTGAGAAACAACTTTTGGTAGTGATGATATAGCTTTATAAAGTAACAAGAAAGAAGAAGAAGCTGCAAAACTTTATGTAATTGTCAAGTTTATATGGTCATGCTTTGCACGACTTTTGCGACCGGAAAACGTATCCACAACTCTCGTCTTTATTATTTTTATCGCTAAAAAGCTTATGGATTTCTTTTGCTTTTTTTTCCTCCCGTCGACCACTTTGTATTGTCATGTCTTTGTCTCGCACAACAACGTGCTTTTAATCGTATTGCTGGTTGGATAGGCTTCTAGATGGTGTGATGACGTGCATCTCTTGATCATCGCTAAAACCGTAGGCGTCGTTGAAAACAAGTATTGTTGATACTTAGATTTTGTTGGAGTTTCATATCAGTTAGATAAGTATCATAAAAAATGTGTGTATGTGTATAGGGTCAAGTTTAAACAAGAAAACGGTCATTTTGAGAGAATGCGAGAATCAATTTAAACCACATAATTAATTGAAAAATGGCATAAACAAAAAATGGAAAATAATTTTAGAAAATTAGGATAATTACCATTTTAAATTGAGTCAAATATACTTTTAAGCTACAAAAACATTATTTGAATCCCCTTAAAAATGGTCTTTTTAATTTTAATTAATTCATAATTTTTTTATCGTCTTTTATATTATTTTTATTTTATATTTTTCACCATTTTTTTTCTATTTTTTGGATCCACGTTTTTTGAATCACGTGTGATTAGTTACATTTAACATATGATCTGCTATATATCACATATAACTCACTCGGTGAACTTTTGTCCATATCACATGTGATAATATGAGTGTGAGTATAAGTTACGTATTATGTGTCTGAGTATAAGTGATGTATTATCACGTGTAATAATATTTGCATTAAAATAAGATTTATAAATGTAAATAACATAATCATATATGATTAACAAAAATATCTATAATTATGATTGATACGATCTTTGAACAAATTATCATATGTGATAAAAAGTTATAATCAAACTTGTTACACATTTGTTTTTGTGATGAAATTGGTTTATTCTGGATTATCAGAAATCGGTTTGAAAAACAAACTCAATTCCAATTTGTTATAGATTTTTTTCACGGTTACAGATAATGTATACACAAAGACAATCATGTCATTTTTAATTTAATTAATTTATTAAATTAGGTATGTGGTCCATACTCCTTCTTGCATTCTCGCAAATTGTTCACTTTCTCGCATGATCCTCTCCCTATATATTTAAAGGGGTTACACATAATCTCTTATGGTACTGGAGCCAGAGGCGGATCTAGAAAATTTTGAAAGTGGTTACACCAATTAATTATCATAAAATAAAATATAAATTTAATTAAAAATACGGTTTTATTAACAAAAATATGCAAAAATTAACCAGAAATATTAATAAAATATTCCCACTTTCAAGAATTTTTCATGTATTTCTTTATAAAATATCATCCAAATCTTTAAACTTCCAATAATTAACAAAATCTACGGTTTCACCTTTTATCACTATTAAAAAATTTGCCTTCCATGGAAACAAATATGTGGTTGCACATGCAACCACAAAGCTTCATTTAGATCCGCCTATGATTGGAGCCAGAGTCTATAAGGGTAGATTCAGTGATAACTTAGCGAGTGCATGTGCCTCCGCTCTATTATCCCGACACAATGGAAAACGTTTAAGGATTTTCAAGGTACACACGCTTTGATTTGATTTGATTTGATTTGTGCTTCCCTACGTTAACAAGTGAATACAGAATAGTGGTGGAGCCACATGATCACAAGAATTAACGATTGCTAACCCTCAGATTTTTTTCAAAAAAAAATTGATGTTACAAGTTTCTAATAATAGATAATTATGGGTTAAATTGATCACAAGAAATGACCAAATTTTATTAAAGCGTTTAGTTTACCTATGGAATGGAATTGAATTCCACACATTTCACCGTTCATGAATTTGGTCATTCCATCATAATTGAGAAGGAATTCAATTCCATTTCATCTCATTTTCTCGAAAGTACAAATTATCCCTATCTTCCCTATTTAATTTACCTAGACCACCGCCGACCACCACCGATCTGAACCACCGTCGACAACCACCGATCTGAACCATCACCGACCACCACCACCGATCAGAGAACCATTGTCGACCACCATTGATCTGAATCACCATCGACCACCGTCAACCACCACCAATCTGAACCACCGTCGACCACCAATGATCTGAACCACCGTCCACCACCAACGATCTGAACCACCGTCGACCACCACCGACCTGAATCACCGCCGATCACCACCAACCACCACCTATTGGAACCATAGTAGTTAGATTTTTGTTTCAAAATTTTCAAAAAAGGGTATTCTGGTCCTTTACCAATATTTCATTCCAATTCCAAAGCTACATTTGTGAACCAAACAGACATATTCAAATTCTTTTAACAGGTTCATCCTGTCAACCAAACAGGTGGTCAAACCTGATAACATTCCATTTCAATTCCTTCAAAGTCAAATTCCTTTGACATATTCCATTCCATCCGAAAAATTCTGCGAACCAAAAGTTCTCTAACAGTTGAGTAGGCATTTTCAACTATTAATATTGTGAATAATAAGTTGCACAATGGCTGATGTTGATCAATGAATATTGCTTGATTTCTTATAATAAAAAAATTATTTTTTTGCCGAGGTGGATAATTAAGACAATATAGATAAGTTTCAGAAAATGATAACTCGTCGAGGTCATTGTTGATATTGTATAGGTTGACGTTTCAAAAAATATATAATCGTTGTTTATGCTATTTCAAAAAAATTAATATTTATTTTTTAATTTATTTTATTTATAACTGATGCTCCTCCTAGACGAAGATCCTAGCTCCTCCCCCGGATACAACTTGTAGTTTCATTGCGTAAGATTATAGTGTTTAAGGAAGTGCGGCTACGGTGCAGAAACGATAGACCCTACCAGATATGTGTCGAAAGATGTCTTTCTTAATCGGGTATTTATCGTATGAGAATACCGTTAATTTATATGGTATCCATTGGTATAAGATGCAAATTGGTTATATAAGGACACTTTATGCATTTCAAGAATATGACTTGTGATAATATCTTAAACCCTTATAAATCTTTCTCTAGAAGACCCTTTATGACCTTTTTATAGCAAGAGGGGGGAGGTTCTTACATCCGTGTCTAGTTGATGTTAGACTCTTAACACTGCTTGTCAAATGGAGGCTAGATGGTGCCCCCAAGCCCTAGGTGGCTGAGATGGCAACCAGGTTCGGCATAACGGGGATCTCAAACCCAATCCCAGATACCCAGTTTGTTAGTGTATATGCCCAAAAATAATCATGAACAATGCCTTTCATTAGTGAATATCATGACAGTGCAATGTCCAAAAAAATCATAGTATGATTGTTTTTGGTCGTATACACTAACAAACTGGGGATTGGGTTTGAGATCCCTGTTATGCCAAACCTAGTTGCTATCTCTACCACCTAGGGACTCGACAGAATATTCCGCTATGTTCTTAGGGGCACCATCTAGCCTCCATTTGACAAGGGTGTTAACAATTAAAATCAACTACACCCGAACCATTAAACATGTATATATATAGGATATATATAGGGTTGAGTTCACGTGAGACCAACCTGTTTTCGTGAGACCATAAAATAACAAGAAAACTTCACAGCAATTCATTGTGAAGGAACGAAAAACAGCAAACCTTCACAATAAAAACACTGTGAAGGTTTACCTTTTGTAATACCTTCACAGTCTTTTGTTGTGAAGGTTTAGTGTTATTTTTGTGGTCTCACGAAAATGACCTGGTCTCACATGATCTCAAGTCTATATATATATATATATATATATATATATATATATATATATATATATATATATATATATATATATATATATATATATATATATATATAGACAGAGGTTCAAGGGAAAACCTCAAATAAATGAAAAACTAAAAAACACCTTATCAACCGTTAGATTAAATGATCTGATTGATGCGATTAAATGGGCGGTTACAACAATATTTTTTGAATTAAAACACTCTAGCCCCCTATTTTTTTATTCGAAAAAAGAGAAAAAATAAACAAAATTCGAGCGAAATAAATTACACCAAAAAAACAATCATATTTTTCTCGTTAATTTGAAATCCATATTGATATACCTTTTCATCCATTTTTTCGTGGTTTTTCGGTTTTCTATTTATTTAGGGTTTTCCCTTGAACCTGACCCTATATATATATATATATATAGAATCAGGTTCAGGAGAAAACTCTAAATAAATGAAAAACTGAAAAACCACGAAAAAACGAATGAAAAAGTATATGAATATGGATGTCAAATTAACGAAAAAAATATGATCGTTTATTTGGTGTAATTTATTTCGCTCGAATTTTGTTCATTTTTCGTATTTTTTCGAATAAAAAATAGGGGGTGGAGGTTTTTTTAATTTAAAAATTATTGCTGTAACCGCCTGTTTAATCATATTCATCAGATCATCTAATCTAACGGTTGATAGTGTGTTTTTTAGTTTTTCATTTATTTGAGGTTTTCCTTTGAACCTCCGTCTATATATATATATATATATATATATATATAAAAGAACCTCCCTTTCATTCTATAAGATCATGAAGGGTCTTTTTGAGAGAAATTTAAAATGTTTAAGATATTATCACAAATCAGTTTCTTGAAATTCATAAATGTCCTTATATATCCGATGTGCATCTTATACCAATGGAGAACATATAAATTAACAGTATTCTCTTACGATGAATACCCGATTAAGAAAGACGCATTTCGATGCAGATCATGTAGGGTCCATCCGTGGACTCTACAACCGTTCTGCAACGTTGCCGAACTTCCTTAAACGCTATTCATTCACGTAGAATGACTAAAAATACAATTCCCTCTAAATTACCAAACCCTAATTCAAATACTCCATACTACTAAAAAGTTGAACAAACAAATGACTTCAAGCATCAATCTTGGCACTTTGCTTTGCAATCTGTGGCCTTTTCCCCCAAAATTTCAACTGAAAAGCCCTTTCTTCTAGCATCTTTTCGACATCCTCGATCGGCAAACCTTTGGTTTCCGGCACGAAAATGAGCACAAAAAATAAGGCCACGACCGAAATCACCCCGAAGATAAAAAAGGTCCACGAGGTTCCAATGGCTTCCGTTAACGATAAGAAAGACTGAGCCACGATGAGATTCGAGATCCAGTTTGCGGTCGCGGCTATGCCGCCACAAACCCCTCGGAACCGTAGCGGATATATCTCGGAATTGACGATCCATGGGACTGTACCCATCCCGGGAGAGAAGAATATGATGTAGAGCGCTAAACCGACAAGTGCGAGCCACCCGAGTTTGCTCGGACATCCCCGAGTGTACCATAATCGACCTTCGGCATGGCATGCTTCCTTAACTGGATCGTCGGAGATCAAACAAGCACCGGGAAACAGCTGTGACAAAAGTTTGTTTCAAAGTCAAACATACTAGTTTTCAAATTCGAAACCAATACGATATAATACCTTTTTTTAAGGTAAATCAAATATCAAATCGACTTTGATTTATCGTTTCATAAAGGGCTATTGTAATTTCCGAAATTGTTAAAAAAATTTGTCCGAATTATGAGGTTAAACATTAGCTGCGTTGACCATAAAAGTCAAACATGCTAGTTTTCAAACTCAAAATTGATACGATCGAGTAAGTTCTTTCGTTTAAATTAAGCACAAAAACGATTTGGGTTCTCGTTTCATTATGGGTTGTGGTAATTTTTGAAATCATCAAAAATTCCATATGAATCACGAAGTTAAAGATTAGGTAGGTTGACCGTAAAAGTCAAATTGTATCTTTTTACCTTATCACCAGAAGCAGCACAAAATCCACAATCTGGAGATGAAGCCTTTAAGCATTTCATACAATCCCAAGTAACCGAAGGCCCGCTCGAGTCGAAATCCGGGCACGTGAAGTTTCCGAACTGAGCCGTTTGCGTAACGCTAACCGCCGGTGAGTGTGACGTGGTCTCGTGAAACACAGCCGAAAGAAGGCCCAACGAGAGAATGACACCGATCAAACTGAACACGAGCAGCTTCTTCCTTCCGATCCGATCGATGAAGTAAATGCTCACGATCGAGCCCATGGCGTTGAGACCGGCGGTCACGAGCGAGAGGAGGAGTGCGGTTTGGTTCGAAGCGATACCGGCTAACTGAGCGATGGTCGGGCTGTAATACATCACGGTGTTGATTCCAACAAACTGTTGGAAAACCTGAAGCCCGACCCCGGCTATTAGACCTCTTCTTACGGTCTTCGTTTTCAGTAACTTGATCATGTTGATTTTCTCCGACGACCCCGTTTCCTCGATCTCTTTTTGGACCGATTCCTTTAGAGCTTCGATCTCCCCTTCGGCATCCTCGGCCGAGTATATCTTTCTTAGCATCGTTATCGCCTCTTCCTCTCTACCCTGTCGACAAATCGATACATTTTGATGTCAACATCATAAATAAATGCATGAAAACCATAAAAGAGATTGAAAACCGTGAAAACCAACTATTCATGAATTATTCTTTATAAATATTATGAATAGGGAAAATGCATAAAATTTATCCTTATTAAATGCATAAATATTTAGGTATATTCAAAATAATCATGAATAGTTGGTTCTCACGGTTCTCAAATATTTATGGTTCCTTATAACTCTCTTTCTCTCACATAGAGAGAGGAAGAGAGAGAGTATGTGTGAGAGAGAAAGGAGAGAGAGAACGGACCTTGCGGTATAGCCAACGTGGTGACTCGGGAAGACCGAGCATGAGCACGAATTGCAAGAGGGCTGGGAGCCCGGCAACTCCGAGCATCCATCGCCATGTTCCCGGTGCCTAATTTGCAATAAAAAACCGTCAAGATTCACCATCATAGAAAGTTAACTAGTTTCCTACTAATTGTATTTGTTAAAAATATAAAAACAAATTAAACTATACTATTTTAGTTGTTAATTGACAATATGTAAAATTACGAAATTACCCCTTGAATGGAATCGCATTAAACTTTTTGATATGCTTATATTAAAAATGCTTTACAAAAACAATGCTACGGTACCCAAAATTAACAAGTGACTTAGGAATTCCCTATTGTTATTGACAATGAGTAAAAAAAAGATCTAAAATTACTAAAATACCCTTTCAATCGAATAACATTAAACTTTTTGATATATTTATAAATACAAAAATGATTTAAAAAAACATCGCTAGAGTACAGACCAAGTGACTCTAGGCAATACCCCATTATTATTATTATTATTATTATTTTGAACGGCAAGTTAACACACGCACACATTCCCGGGGTATCCGGGCTCTCACTTAAGGGTGCCACCCGACTAATCCCCGTCGATCACGACCCATCCCAATTAATTAAGGGTACCACTAAGTACAAGATCAAAATATTTGAAATTACCAAAAGGCCCTTTGGACCAATCTCTTGATATATCTATATATGAAAATAACGCTAAAAATGCTAGACCAAGTAATTCTAGGCAATTCCTCATTAATATCTGCCAATAAAAGTACAAAGTACATGACCAAAATATCTGAAGTTATCAAAACACCCTTTGGATTGAATCACATGATACGTTTAGATATAAGAAAAAACGTTAAAATATGATAGATCAAGTAACTCTAGGCAATTCCCCATTCTTATTCGACAATAAAGACATAAGTGTGATGTCCAGAAGTCCTAAGATTACCAAAACGCCCTTTGAATCAAATCAAATGAAAACTTTTGCAATCCATATAATAACAAATTTACAAAAACATTACACCAAAATACGCTAGACCAAGTGACTCTAAGCAATTCCATATTATTACATTTGACAACAAAAATACAGATGTGATGACGAAACGATCTAAAATTACCAAAATACCCCTTGGACCAAATTTGATGGAACTTTTACATAGATTTATGTAAGAAAATTACAAAAACAACACTAAGCACGCTAGACCAAGAGACTTCAGATACTTCCTCGATTATGAAATGACCAAACTACCCTTTGAACGAATCACATGAAACTTGTGGGTAGGTACGAAAGAGATAGATAGATATAGATATACGTGTATATACACATATGGTGTTAAGTTGATTGTGTGGGGCATATTGCAAATGAAACCATTGTAGATTGTTTCCAAAAGAAGGGGAAAAGATACATAGTGGGTGGGGGCATAATGGTCCTTTTTCACATGCTTACTAATCACCAAAAACAAAAGAGGTTCTTTGAAGCAATCATTTTCATTGTCTAGGGTGTATATAGGAAGAAGAAAACTTGTAATGACCGCTACTTATTTGGTACATTTGGCCTCTTTTTAAATTTAGAAAAATAAAAAATAAAAATATATAGTTGAAACTTTTTAGGTTTTTCAACAAGTACAAAACAACTATTATTTGCAAAAAGATTCTAAAAACCATATCCACATAAAACATAAATATTTGTAAACATTTTATTTTAATTTTAAATAGTAAATAGACAAAAAAAAAATACATAAATTAACTTATTCATCACAAAATAAATATCCAAAACAAAAAAAAACACATAATTTAAAAAATTTATAATTATTGCATATATTAAAAAACCTGAATGACAATTCTACTCCTAATCAATTTCCCCACCATATCAACTCTTAAATATTCAAATATAACCATTAAGGGTAGAATTGGAAATTTGATAAATTATAACAATCTAATTGTGAAAAATACAAACTTATATAAAAACATGGACACTTATTTTGAGATGTAAAACAAATATAATTGTATTGTTTTTGTTCTGACCTTTGTAAAGGCTAAGTTGATGAGGTACGACAGAAATTGGCCTCCCGTTATCAAGAAGCCATTGGTACTGACCAAAGCACCTCGGACCTTTGCCGGAGAAGCCTCTGATATGTACAAAGGGGCGGTCATCGATGCCATTCCCACTCCGAATCCGACAAAAACACGACCCACGATGAGAACGCTGGGATTGGTTGCAGCCGCCATGAGGATGGCTCCAATAAAGAACAGGAAATCCGCAACTAGGAGTGCAAATCTCCGTCCGTAACGATCATTTAGCCACCCTCCGATTGCCGCACCGATGATTGCTCCGGCAACCGCCATGCTCACAATACTCTCCTATTGATTCGATCAATCGTAACCTTGTCATAATATGGTACATGTGCATATGCATATAAATAAAATCTTACGTGCATTTTTTTCTAAAGATGACAAGTACATATAACAAAAATATACAGTTATATATTATGTTAATTTAAGTCTTGAAAACCAACAATTAATAAATAACAATTTGGTACAAAAAAAATTCTGAAAAATCCACTTCGAATTGGCAAAAAATTAATTCAATGAATAATTGTAAATCTGTAAATTAAAAAACGTTTTAATTCTTGAACAACCAGTTAAACGATTATAACGAGTATTTCTATAAAACTATTAATTATAATAAAAAAAGATTAATAATATTGGTACCTTTTACCAATGGAATACCCATATTCCAAAATCATAAATAACTCACCATGTAAGTCAAAATTGGTGACGGTTTATTGATTATAGTATTATTCTGTTCTCTTTTAAATTAAATATAACATGAGATTTAATATTTAGTTAAATAAATCCATAAAATAACTTTAGCCAATTCAAAAAGTGGAAACTTAACATATCATGAAATTAACCGGCTTAGAAGAAAGATATAAATATAAATATATGCAAATATATATAAAGATATGTAGTTTTGGGTTTACGTGAGATTGACCATTTCCATGAGACACATTATAAATGTTTGGGATTAAGGTTTAGTTTTTTTCCGCATCAACAGTTCGAGTCTTGATTTAAAAGTTCCACCAGATTAAAAAAAAAATACTCATCTAAGATGGTTTTACAGATTTCAAAAAAACGGGTTGTCTAATATGATCTTAAGTCTACATATACATATACATATACATATACATATACATACATACACACATAGGGTGCGTTTCATTTGAAAACCAATCAATTCGTGGAAACTCTGCAAACCATTATTTTAGGAAACAATATATATATTTATGGAAAACTATTATGATTCATTAATAATGATTGTGATATATATGGAAGATGATAAGATTCATTTATTATAATCATGACTTTAGATTAGGAAACTTAACAAAATGTTTCCTAAAATAGTGGTTTGCAAAGTTTCCACGAATTGATTGGTTTTCAAATGAAACGCACCCTACACACATATATATATATATAGAGAGAGATACAACTATGTATAGATATGGCAACAGTCTTTTACCATAGTCAATCACATTTTATTAAGAAATGTTTTTAAAAGGGAAATTGGCTCAAATAGCCTAATCACACATCAAAGTTCACCTCCTAGCCATTTCTCTCAGAAATTTGCAAAAACAGCCCCAGGTTCGCATCCGCGATTGCGAACCTAGGTCCACCTCCGGATTGCGGACTTGGGTCAACCCGACCCATTGCGGACCTGCCGCAATCCCTTTTTTTTTTTTTTTTTACTTTTTGTGCATCGATTGCGGACCTAGGGCTAAAATTGCAAAAATGGGAGAGAAATGGCTAGGAGGTGCAATGGGTCGTGTAATTAACTATTTGAGCCAATTTTCTTTTTTAAAATCAAAACCAAGGATGAGACGGTCGCAATCCAAATCGTCTGGCTCTTTGATATATCATCAGATATGATTAACTACAGTATCCCATATAATACAGATATTCCCATAATTTAATAAAACGATAATATTTTCATTTGACTAGTATAGTTTCAACTTTCAATACAAATAGAGTTTGACCATTGGAGTGAAAACGAAGCGACTAGAATCCACTTCTTATATTGGTAGGTCATGGGTGCTTTTTTTTCCACACCTCTTCCTCAATCATTGGGCATGCTTAAGGGCTAATTTTGTCATTACACATGATAAATACACAACATGCATAAATAACAAAAATAATATCTAAATAAAAATTTTAAATATATAACTTTTTTTATTTTATACACATAAAAAACAATTAAATATAATGAAAGTAGCAATTTAATTATTTTCATATGTAATTGATGATTATTTTTTGGATATGGATATTTATTTGTCATTTTGTGAACTTCATTTTATTTCTTTTTTGTGCACTTGAAGTGTCAAAATTGGACTCTTATGAAAAAAATATTCCAAATAAATAAATTAAATTAATATAATTCGAAAACGATATCCCCTGTTTTCTTCGAATGAAGTTGTCATATCCACATAAATCCAAATAAATTAATATATTAAATATTTTTTAATAAATAAATACTACCGAATTGGCTTTTTTACACTTTTGCGATATAAAATATATTGTTTTTATAAAAATACCAAATTGTTTTTTCCTTCTTATAAATGGGATCATAAATAAAATGTAATTTAATTTTATTTGAGAATATATGTGATACCCATCAAACCATAGGTGCAATAGAAAATAACATATTCATTTAATTTTTTATATTATCATTTTCTTTATTTTTTAATATTTTTTTAAATAGATTTTGACGATTTTGCTATTAAATACATAACTTAATAAAATGATTCGCGGTATATCTTTTCAAATCTGAAAGAACTGTTTTAGGAATATCAAATTTATTTTTATTTAATAAACCTAGGGGATGATATCTAGCATATCTTATAAATTTAGAAATAGAAAAAGAAAAACTCATGATATTATCCATTTAAATTTGCAAATAAATTTAAAGAAAAAATAGTATTACGATCATATAACTTCTTTTGTGATGCAACAAATATTTAAACTTATTTATATTTAATAATTTACCATTACTATAAAATAGTCCAAAAAGCTTAATAATTTATTGAATACCTAAAATACCCTTTAAATAAACATCTATAATTGTTAAGTCTTTATTACAAACGTTATGTAGTGAATATCTCAACCAAAAAAAACCAATTAAACCGAAACGATCACAAATTAATTAATTGACACGATATTGTTTCCTTATTACCATCATTCTTTAAAAAAAACGTTAAACCAATCAATGAGCTTACTCTAAAACTCAACTATACAATCAAAAATCATAATTTTCTATATATATATATATATGTGTGTGTGTGTGTGAAGACAAGATCACGTGTGTAGTCAGTTAATTTACGAGAACGTAAGAAGTTTGAAGATCACACATGATTATAAAGCAAAATCATGTGATACAACACGAGTTCGTTAAACACATTAACATATATGATATTGGAACTTCTCATATTCTCGTAAATTGACCGTATACTTGTTTGAACTTGACAGTGATGCATATAAGTATTTATATATAAATAAAATATGAAAAAAAATTGAAATTGACTAAATTGACCATTAAATTCAATCGGATTGTGTGTGTGCACCCATAGGGTAACCAAAATTTGCAGACTCACCTGTAAAAGAGTACTCCTATCAACAGACTCAAAATCATCCCTGATGTAAAGCAGCGCACCAGATATCACCCCTACACAATCACACCTCCAATACCGTTAACATCTAGAGCTAGAGAGCATTCTAGAGAGAGAAAGAGAGAGAGAGGATATGATCACCTGTATCGTAACCAAATAGCAGTCCACCTATACCCGCAGAAAAAGCAAGACGAAGAACATATGGGTTTTTCCACGCTAGAGAAAAACAGTCTCTGAACGCCGATGCATCCGCCGGATGTATTCCGCCTTCCATTTTCCGGCAATCTCCGAACAAACTCCGGCGTACAACTCGGTATGCGTAACGTACAACTCGATATGCGTAATTGGGTTTTAAGGTTTGAGAAACCGTAAGGAGAAGTGGAGAAGAGTGATAGAAATGAGGAGGCTAAATGTGTATATTTATAGATAAAAAACATAAATCCTGTGGATTATTTATTTATTTATTTTTAATTATTAATTAGATATAGAATAAATTTCGTTTTTTTGTCATAGTTTGTTAAAAATTTATGATTTAGTCCTTATGGTTTTAAAACTATGACTTATGTCCTTATGGTTTTAAAACTATGACTTATGTCCTTATGGTTTGTAATTTGTTTTTATTTTTGTTTCTGAGGTTAATTACTATTTTGAACTTTTAAGTATTACCGGCTAGAATAGAAATGAATTATAAATTATAGAGATAAAAAATAATAAAATTTAAATCACAAGGACGAAAACAATGATTAATCATAAACCATGAAGAAAAAAATGGTAATTTAAAATCATAAGGACAAAAATGGAAATATTCAACAAACTATAGGGACTAAAACGTAATTTTCTCTTATTATATGTTAAGGGGTTGTTTTATTGGGGTTTTTATTTATCTTGTTTGGATAAAGTTGTATCTGTAGATTAATATACCTGTATATAATTGGAAGGTTTCTGTTTGAAAAGATTTTCTTATAAATGAAAGAAACGTGTTTTTAATGAAGGGACAAGTTTGAAATTTTTTTGGCTTTTTGCATAAAGTCCCCTCCTCCTGAAATCTTACTGAATAAACACATTATATATCATTAAACCAATACCAAACAATAATATATAGTTGATTGAATAAGTTATGTGTCTCATTAAACTCATTAACTGCTAACAAACAGGCTCTAAGTAGTATTAATTTTTTACGTTTGTTTAAAAGGTTGGGTGATTAGAAGGATAGAGGGAGGTTTATTTACAAAACTTAAATATTTTAGAAACTTGGAAGTCACCGTTTTATGAGTATTCATGATAAATAATGTGACAAAAATATTCATGATAAATATCATGACAAATATAAATATTCACAAAATAATTGTTTTTGGATTTTTAAATAAACCTATTCATATATATTACAAGGATTTGAGTATATTGATTTGGATTAAATGCATGAAATAGCAATATATTTTTAAAAATTTCTTATTATAGTATTGTGCTTTAATTTTTTGTTTCTTATTATATCAATGTACTTTCAAATTATTTCTTATTAAGGCTTTATACTTTGAAAAAATGTACTCATTATAACAGTGTGTAACTTGTTCCCTTTTAAACCTGTTAACCTCGCTTTTTTTTATATGGCTTAAATGAGATGACGTGGATGACACATCATTCTGATTATGTGACATAAATAAATAAATAAAAACCCCTTTCTATTTTTTCAATAATTTACTCACTTTTCCTCCTGATTATTAATAACCCGCCCAGTTTATGTTTTTCATCCATTTTTTCAAAATATCTTTTTAAAACTTTTTCACTCTTATTATATTGTTGCAAGATAAATATTTTAGAGTAACATATTTTTTAAACAAATATGATATATTTTCTTCAAGATAAACAATTTATATGTAAGAAAATGTAACCATTTTTTAAAGGCAACAAAATAAAAAAAAATGTAACAATTTATTTGTAAGAAAATGTAAGACTTATTATTTTTATTATTTTAAAATACATTTTTGATAAAATTTTAGTGATATAAAATATGTTTTACAAATCTTTTAATATTGTTATAATAATAAATAATTTAGAAAAAAATTCTAATTAATTTAATATATTTATTAAATAATATGTCAAGTCGATTTAAAAAAAAACAAATATGATATATTTTTTTTTTGTAAAAAAAATTAACAGTTCTTATTTTCCTTGTTCAAAAAATACATTTTTTAAACATTTTCATTGAATGTTAGCAGATTAAATTGTGATATAGAAGTCTTCTTAGTATTGTTATATTAATGAATAGTTTGGACTTTTTAATTAATTTAATATATTTATTAATAATATGTAACGTGAAATTATTTGAATGTACAATGTTGTAATAAAAAATGGAGTAAACTACAATTTTGGTCCCTAAGGTTTACACTAAAGTATGAAAATGGTCCCTAAGCTTCAATAAATGTCGATTTCATCCCTACTGTTTTGATTTTGCTTTGAAAGCGGTCCCTGAGGCTAACGCCGTTTAAAAAAGGGGTCGTTAGAGGCCCATGTGCACCACACGTGATGGACAATTTGGTCTTTTCACCCTTAAAGGGACTAGTCACTCAGTTTTGATTAAGCTACAGGGACCAAACTGTAATTTACTCTAATTTAAACTAGAGGGACCAAGTTATAATTTATGCTAATTTACTTTCTTTTTAATATATATATATATATATATATATATATATATATATATATGCATATACTCATCCAGACACCGAAGACGATATCTCTGGCTACCTAGAGCCCTCCCTGGCGGCGACCAGAGCCCTCTCCGGCGACAACCAGAAGCAATCTCCAACGTCAACCATGAGCTATCTCCATCATTTCAGCCCTCGTTCTCCCCATCGAGCCATCTGCATCCACCCACCTACCCACCCCTTTTTCTTCGTCGGCGTCGATCTCGTGAACTGAAGCACCTCCATTGTGCCTCCCCCCACTAACGACGACGACCAAGAGCTATCTCCGGTGATTGGTGGCGACCAAGCTATCTCCGGCGGTGGACCACCCTCTCCCCTTTTATTCGTCGGTGCCCATAACCATAAACCCCTTGTCGATCTCGTGAACGGAAGTAGAAACCTCCCCCTATCTCATTCAATGTCACGAAGAGAAACGTCCCCACCCCCTTGTGAACTGAAGCAGAAACCCCCTCGTTTTCCGATAACTATGGTGACGATCTCCGATATATCTTCGGATCGGAAAATAAATTCGAAAGTCGTACCATAAGCATCATCAACAACCAGCCAACGAGCAAAATATCTACTTTAGTATATGAACCTCCCCGTGTGTAAATATATATGTGTGATATAGAAACAATTGCCAATCGAGATAGAGATATATATATATATAGAGAGAGGGATTGAGATAAAGAGGTCACTTAGCATCTTCTGCCGGAGAAATCACCCTTTAAAAAAGAGGAGAAATCACCCTTGAAAAATCTCATCGTCTCTCTCGCCGGAGCCTCTTCCGATTTTCCGAGCATTTTCCCCCAGAAACCCCCTCGTGTGTCCCCGTCGGTTTAAACGAACCAAAAACCAAAATCATCTGTGGACTGCTTTCTTTCGCTTCAAACATTTAATTGGGTTTTGCTTAGGTTGTTAGTTGGGTTTGAACCATCGATTTCAGATACGATTGTTGTTTCGGTTGTGTTTTTAGTTTTAATTTAGGTCCGATTTTTTTTATTGATTTCAGATTTGGGTTTGATTTAAGTCGGACATTTACCGTAGGAGGTTATCGGGTTGTAGGGGGATAGGGAAGAAGAAGAAGAAGAGAGATTGTGTATATGTGATTCTTGGGTTTCATCTCTGAGTTTCATCTCAACGAAGTAGGAAAGAAATATATATGTGTGTATATACATAATTTATACATAAAGAAATATATATATATATATATATATGTGTGTGTGTGTGTATAATATATATATATATATATGTTTGTATGATTATATGTGTGTGATTATATATATATATATATATGTGTGTGTGTAATTATGTACAAGAAAGAAAGAGAAAATAAAAGAATTTACAGTTTTGGCCCTTCCTCTTTGATTTAGTAAAGAAAAAGAAGAAAAAGAAGAAAAAGGTAAAAGGATGAAATTGCCCATCACGTGTCCTGAACATGGTCCCTTTAACGGCACTTTTTTTGTCAGCGTTAGCCAGAGGGACTTCTTTCAAAGCGCAATCAAAACAGTAGGGATGAAATCGGCACCTATTGAATTTTGGGGACCATTTTCATACTTTAGTGTAAACCTTAGGGACCAAAATTGTAGTTTACTCTAAAAAATGTCATGTCAACGAGATGTTACACGTGGATAATGAAATGACATGGAAACCTGGTAACATATGTCATGTCATCTTAATTAAAATCAAAAGTTACTCATTATAAGTGGTAAATTTTTCAAAGTATAATGCATTAATAAAAAATAATTTTAAATATAGTGTTGTAATAAGAAAAAATGAAACTACAATGTTATAATTAGAAAATTTATGAAAATAAGTTGTTATTTCATACATTTAACCCTGTTGAATTTGCACCGCTAAATTAATGTTTTTAAACGATGGTTATTCATTAATTTTTTAATTTTGTCTTTTGTGATACTTAGGGGTTGTTTATTAAACGATTACCTAGTAAGTGCTTACCAAGACATTTACCTTATCGGATGGACATAACAAGAGCCTAGAATCTTACCTGGTAAATGAGAGTGACAACTCTTACCCGGGTAAGAGCTTACCGGGTAAATTGTTATATACGATACCATTGTGATGAGTACAATTTTACCCGATAAAATAAGTTAATGTATCGAGTTTTATCGGTAAACGCTTATCGGGTAAACATTTGGGTAAACGACCCCTTAGAGTGCCTACGATGGAGATTTTTGATGAACTTATTTAAGTATTTTTTTTATAGATTTTAATGATATTTGGTTTTTCAACAAATTTTTTAAACTGTTTTTTATAGATTTTAATGATATTTGGGATTTCACCATAACACTGGTCAGGTGCAATTATGAACGTACTGTACATGATCATTCTTGCTACCCTCGACGTGATTCTCATTCCTAGTGACTCCGTCAACCTCAAGACATCCTATCTTAAAGTGCCTATGGGTGAAATTTTCTCTCTCATTCACTTAAAATAACGCTAGTTTGAGTCTAGACATCCTTAATCAATACTTAAATCTCTCAAACTTATGCTCTGATACCAACTTGTAACACCCTCAAATTTGGTAAGAGCAACTAATAAAAAAAATCGATATACCATCAAGTAAAGGACAAAACTTCTTCCTACAAATCAAAACTCCATATACCTCAATTTAAAGTTCTATAATTAACCTCAACAATTATAAACTCCAGTATTATACAAGGACTAAACCGAAGTAGGGTGTTACTTAACCCAAATATAAGTTTCTCTGCCCAAAACAAATGAGGAAGACTTCACCAAGCTATTCATTTCTCGAGCAGACAACTTGTAATACCCTCAATTCGGAAAGAGCAACTAATTTAAAATTTTCAAATATACCACAAAGAATGGATCAAACTTCGTGCGACAAAACCATACTTAAGATATGATTATAGGATTTTCCATCAAAAGCACAAAATAAAATCATACATAGAAACTAACTCAAGGTCGGGTGTTACTAAACTCAAATACAAGTTGCTCTTCTCAACACTAGCGCGGAATACTTCATCAAACCACTCATTCTTGCACATACTCTTAGCACTCGACACTTCACCAAAAACGCTAGAACCATTTCCCCCATCCAGAACCTGATGCACATGCCGACAAATAAAAAGGTTAGGCTAACGCCTAGTGAGTTCAAGAGTTCACAACATGGAATAAATATATTTGTTAAAGGAAAATAATGCAATTTAAATCGTAGACAATCAAAAGATTTACTTCAAATATCAAACGACAACATTTTTCCAGAAACACCTTTAAAACAAAGACCCAACTTGAACCTTCTTTCGTAAAACCATTTTATCCCAAACCCACCCAAAACGTGAATAGTAAGCAAACTCCCAATTTATAATAATTCGAAATAAAATTTTACTTCGCGAAACACCCCAAACGTGGGCGGGGCATAATACACAACCCATAGATCTTGAGTAAATAAACTCATATATGCAACACGTCACCGAAAAATATGGATAATAAAATAATACCCTTTAATACCCAAATAACACCTTCCGGTGACGGGGGAGACCGGATTTCATTGTACATGGCGGAACACAAAGTTAAGCCACATAACCATGTTGTTGAACTACACCTCAGATCGTGATTGTATTATCTGCTCTACCGAACTACACCCCAGTCGTGACTGTATTGCCTGCTCTGTCGAGCTACACCTCCAATCGGACTTTATTTCAAGTCCCAAACACCGTATCCCCCATTGCCTGCTCTGCCGAGCTACACCTCAAGGATACACGATCTTATTGCCTGTTCGGTCTCTAGCGGAGTTTCATCCTCAGGGTACTCATTCGACCCCTAGTGCCTACTCCCTAGCATTCATAATAGGAGCCTCAGCTCCTTACTTGATAACTCTCGATGTCTAACCTCGTGCACAAGAATTAGACATTCAAACACAAGATGCATGGTCCCGAAGTACAACCCATAAATGTTACTCTTCGCCAAATAACCAGGACAACAATAATGCCAACACGACATAAATTCCCAAGGTGAGAATGTCAATACTCCTCACTCTTAAATATGACTGACTTACATGCCTATGGATCCAATGCATTATAGTCTAAAATACATTACTCCAATTGAATGACACACGCACTCAAAACACGTATTCTCCAAAATAAAGTGCAATAAATGCAACTCACACCCAAAGCTCCACTTTAAGTCATTAAAACCAAACAGAAGTCCCCAATACCCGACAGAGCCGCAAACTGAGCCTTAAGATCAACCAATCAAACGATCATATGCTAAAATTCACAAAATGCAATAAAATGCAACGACCACATTTATGCAAACACATGATTCAACTACATGAGTAAACTCCAACATAAATCATTTTCCAAACAAGTTTATAATCTCATTTACTCTTTCCAAAACGTCCCATGACACACATTTAAATAACAATTACTCAAGAGATTTATATGTAACACCCTCGATTATGGAAATAGCAACTAATTTAAAATTTTCTAAATACATCGATAAACGATTCATCTACAATCACAAAATAAGGTTTAACCTCAACACACATAATTTATTATCTACATACAGTCTATAACAAGGATGGGTGCTACTAAAACCCTATAATAGTCACTATCTCCAAACTGCGGAAGACTTCACCAACTACTTACTCTTGCACAAAGCTACGGTTCAACTCTTCATAGCTGCTAGAACCAAACCCCAACTGGAACCTGATGCACATGCCGACAAATAAAAAGGTTAGGCTTAACGCCTAGTGAGCTCAAGAGTTTTCAACATATATGAATTAATCGTTTAAAAGGGAAGAATACAACTAAAATCATAATCTTTCAAAATGATATGTTTCACTTATGAAAACGACTCGTTTACCAATAATTATGCATTTTAAACGAAAGTGACATCGAGTTAATCGTTAACCAAACCAAACTGTTTTAAAGACTAAGATCCCAATATAAAACGTTCTTTCGTAAACTTAGATTTAACCCAAAACTTGCTCAAAATAAGAATAGAGGGAGGACTCCTAATTTCATAAAACGCGGGTAAAAATGTTATATCCCGAAATACCTAACACGGGTGGAACATGATACACAACTCATATACCATAGATGAAAATCTATATAATTAAATATCGCCATGAACACGGACATTAGACCCAAAACTCACACGACCATAAAATGGACGAAATCAAATACCGAAACGTAGAAACGACGCATTTCATTCAAACCTTAATATACGTGGGGAAAACCCAATATTAAGGCCATCATTTATCGTCGACCACACAAAACCAAAGTTGGTAAAAATACGACATCAACATTTAAAATACCACGGATCCACGGCGGAGAGACCCGTATACATTGAGAATAGAGGAACACGCAAATAGGCCGCCCATACAACTTCCTCGCGTGTCATCTAAACGTTTCCATCTTGGGTGGCGAGAACACGTGAATGGGGCCACCCTTGATGTTATTGGATTTCACCACGTATCCCGGACTTAGTTCCCATGCCATACCAAACATCACAACCTCAGACTGTTTACTGCCTCTAGCCATACCCCGTCGAGTTCCACCCCAAGGACTTACGGACACGGTTGCCTATCCAATCTAGATGAGTTTCAACTCGGAGGCCCGTGCCAGCTATTGCCTACTCGCTAGCGAACCCAAGCGGTCAACGGTCATAACCAACCTTACCCGCTTTCCCAAAACAGACAGACTTACGTGCCTATGGATCTATTACAACACTGTCTAACGTTACATGACTCCAAATGAAAGACCAAAGCTCCCAAAACATGTAACTCTCAAATGCCACGAAAATGTGCCATCATACTCAAAGCCCCACAATGGTTATTAATCTGGACGAATGTCCTCAAGACTCAATTTAGTCAAACCCGAGCCAAAGGCCCAACAATTTACGTAAATCTCCAACGAAAGCATTTGTAACATTAAAACACGTTTAACCGACGGTGATGTAGACACCACGACCAAAAGTATAATTAACCCAAAACTTTTCATTGGTTGAAACAAAATGTTCTCCAAATGGACTCATACCCTTATATTTTCAAAATGCCTCATAATACAATAATATGCATTTTCCAGACAGGTTTATAAGATCCAAATACATCAAATGGATCCCAAATATATATATGTAAAATCATCAATGAAACCTTTCAACATGATTTAGTTATCAAAATTCCCAAAAATCCCAAAATGGGTGTTTCATCATGTTTATAAAACTAAATGTTTCAAAATAACCAAAACTTATCAGGTGATCAACAGTTAACAAATTCATGTAAAACACAAAACACTTTGAAATAACATTTTGGCATGTACACCGTTTCACAAATCAACTTGAACTCACCTTGCTATATTTAGGCTAAATCTAGATTTTACCCCACTTTGAGCTTCCTTGACGAAACTTGAATCCTCCAAGCCAAAACCTCCAAAACCTAGATCCAAACATTTTCAACTGTAAATAACCATATTCAACCATATAGAAACATTACCCAAACATTTTACATCAAAACCCCAACTTATACCCAAAACCCTAATTTTGACCTAACTTCTCTAAAATCATCGAATCCGAAAATTATAAACCATTCACCAGGAAATCATCAATGAAACATGTATAACTTATAACCAAGGTTAAAACTTAGGAGGATGAACTTACCACTTAGGTTTGACGAAAACCTAGAAAACCCAACAATGAGCTTGAGGTTGAAGAAGAAGATGGAGATGGTGAATCCTTGACCAAAGCTTTCCATTTTACCACTTGATGGTGTTTTATCTCCATAAAATACAAGGTTTGGAGCCAAAGATAAGTTAGGGTTTGAAGGGGAAAGAAGGAAAACGATTTGGGAGATAATAGAAGAAGTTTGGATGAAAGGGAATGAGAAAAAGTTGAATTTCGCGACTTAACAGTAGCCTGGGCCTTTTGTGCGACAATCTAGGCAATGTCGCCAGGTGTCCCCAAGCTTATGTTCTTTCCTTTCGATTATGACAGTGCAACCATGACACTGTCATAGTCGTCGGGCATTGTCGTGGGACCTTTCCGGAGCCCCGAAACCCGACTTTTTCAATGCCAACGCTCTCGATACTTTAAGGGACTTTAAGTAATGCTTTCCCAACAAAGTCCCACTGTTTATAAGTTCCAAAAACGTCCGGGTGACATTACTTACCGAAAGTTACAGGTGTTACATTATACCCATACGATAAATCATTTAAATACCAATATCAACGGTTTACTCAATAAAATAATTGAGTTACATCTTTTCCCAAAACCAAAGGTTCATAAGTTCAGAAACATTTGCAAGGTTGGGAATGACCAAGCGCCCATGACTCACACGGTGGTAATTTTAAAACATTCACGATACAAAATGCACGTAATACCAACAATCATAAAAATGCATTCTTACCTAATACTTTCTATTTAGGTAAATAAGTCATCAAATCATTTTCATTTCGATGTATTTAACAACATACTAAAAAATCCCCAAGATGGGTGTTTTATAAGTTTACAAAGTTAAACACTTCCAAATAACCAAACTTATCAGCAATTAACATTTTAATGTAAAACACACATGCTTTAAAATAAACATTTTGGCATATACACCATTTTCACAAATCAACTTGAACTCACCTCGCTAGATTTTGGCTAAATCTAGATTTTACCCCACTTTGAGCTCCTTTGAGGAAACTTGAATCTTCAAGGTCAAAACCTCCATAAACCTAGATACACAAATTCCATCCATAAATAATCACATTCAACCATTTATAATCGATCCCCAAACACATTACATCAAAATCCCAACCTTGACCAAGACCCTAATTTTGACCTAATTTCTCCTAAACCATCACAATCCGAAATTTAAGAAACCAAAGGCTAGGAAACCATCAAGAAGGTATTTATAACTTATATTAAGGTTTAGAAATGGAAAGGATAAACTTACCACTTAGGTTTTGGTGAAAACCTAGAAAACTCTACCATGGAGCTTGAGGTTGAAGAAGAAGAAGGTGAACCCTTGACTCTAGCTTTCAATCTTCATCACTTGATGATGAAACACTTCAAGAGCTCAAGGATTTGACCCAAAATGAGTTAGAGTTTGAGGGGAAGGAAGGGAAAACGATTTGGGAGAGAATGGGGAAGTTTGGAGAAGTGAAAATGAGAAAAAGGCCTAAAATTTGTGACTTAATAGCAGTCTGCCACACAGGTGCGACATTGACTAGGGACAATGCCCAGGGCATTGTCGCATGGAAATGTCGCCAACATTGCCCAACCTTCTATTTCCTCCTCTGTGACTGTGACAGTGCGACTATTGTCGCCGGACATTGTAGCGAGACCTTTTCGGAGCCCCGAAACTCAACTTTCTCAATGCCAACACTCCCGATACTCCAAGGGACTTTAGATAATGCTTTCCCAACAAAATCCCACCGTTTACCAGTCACAGAAACGTCTGGGTGGCATTTACTTACCGAAAATTATGGGTGTTACACAACTACCACTCCTCCCTTCACAGTGTCACTAGAACTATTCTCAAACGAAGCCTGTTGCACATGCCGACAATGCAGACGTCCAATTGAACCCGAAATTTCAAAAAAAAAAAAAAACTTGTTTAAAGCTAGGTTTTTTCTCCAGCTTTCAAAATAACTCCTTGGGATACTTTTAGTTCAAAAATCAAGATTTCTCTCTCTAATCTTCCTCAAGAACACCTCAAGAACATCTACAAGTACTTTAAATTTATCATTTGATTTTATAAATCAAACTACATCCATTTGAGAGATATTACACCTCCACTTGATCATCATTGTAAGTTATTCATATTGTAAATGGTGTGAGTTAAACACTTTCTATTTCCTAATCTTTGGATTAGTGTTGTTCATCTTTTTTAAAGGTGTTTAAATATTGTGTTAGGTTTGAGAAGTTTTCTCCCTACACTAATCCTTTGATATTTATCATCTTTGTGTGAGGTTTGAGTTATATCTCCCTACATCTATAACCCTAGAGTGGTTCTCCTTTTGTGAAAGGTTTGAGTGTTCTCCCTTTTACAAAATGTTGAGTGTTTCATATCTTATTTGTAAGATTGATTTGTACGGTTTTGTTCTACCATAAAGAACAACAATAGTGAAGTGCCTCGAGAAGTGTCTCGGTGTGGACTAGCCCCTAAGTTTGGGGTGAACCACGTAAATCTTGTGTAACATATATCTTCCTTATCTTTTTACATTGTCTTATTTACGGTGATTTGTTTGTAAATCTTATATTGAAGGTTTTTGGTTGTTTAATCTTTGTACTCAAACAATCTCTTCCGCTTTATGATTGTTTCAATCGATTAAGTTTTTGAAAAACGTTAATTTTTTCGATCCTTGCAACCTTTCTTCCCCCCCCCCCCCCCAAGGTTGCACTTACAAGCTCAACCAATCAATTGACTATTTATAAAAGTTATACAATACTATAAAACGTAAATGACCCACGTTTATGCAAAAACATGCTCCACAGACATGGATAACCCAAGTAAAACATCATGAGTTGGGATGAATCGTTTTACAAATGAAACTATACCATTTATAATTCCAAGCACGTAGAATCATTCCCCAAACATCTTATATCAAAATCTCCATTTTGACCAAAACCCTAGTTTTGACCTAACTTCCCCAAAGTCCTTCAAACCGAAATTTGAGAAACATAAACACTAGGAAGTCATCAATGGAGAATTTATGACTCATAATAAAATTTAGAAACTAGAAGGATGAACTCACCACTTAGGTTTTGGTGAAAACCTAGAAAACCCCAAATTTCTTGAAGATGGAAGTGATGATGATGAGATCTTAAACTTTGCTTCCTCTCCACCACCAAACACTCTTGGATATTCACAAAACTAACAATATATCCTAGAAAAGCTCTAAATACCGAAACCATATCAAAAAGAATTGTCAAAATCGGAGCTATGATAAGAGAGATATGACCAAATGAAGAAAGAGGCTCAAAATAGATTTTATGCACTGGACCCCGACCGCGATTGTGACATGCCATGGCAAGGTCGCCCAGAGTGTACTAAAAGTCATTTTTACCCCTTGGCGACCATGACATGCCATAGTGCCACTGGCACAGTCGTCAGGCACCATAGCATGGTCCGTACCGTGAGTTTTTTAACCATTCTTAGACCGTTTTCTCGACGGCTTTCCCGACCGTTTCCCGACCACTTTCCCGGATGTTCCTCAATCATTCTCCTAGCCATTCCTCGACCTTTCTCTTGGAAAATTTGATGCTATTATGGCAGTTATCGTGCCATTGTCATAATTTCATGGCACATTCGTTGGGACGACCGAACACCCGATAACGTCGGTGCTATTGTGACAAATGTCACAACTGCATGGCACTATAGTCGGGACTACCATGCTTTCAGTACCATTGGTGCTATTGCGACAGATGTCACAACTACATGTCACTATAGCCGAGACAACCATACTCTTAGTAACATTGGTGCTATTGTGACAAGTGTCACAACCACATGGCACTATAGTCGAGACGACCATACTCGCAGTACCATTGGTGCTATTGTGATCAGTGTTACAACCACATGGCACTATAGCCGATACGACCATACTCTCAGTACCATTGGTACTATTGTGACCAGTGTCACAACCACATGGCACTATAGCCATACTCCATATGTAGTTCTTCCTTTTCCGATTCACCCAATTGAACATTTTTCTTTAATTGGGATAAAAATTAGATGTTACATAACATCATATTTTAGTTGAGGGTTTTGCTCACTGACATTAACAACAGATTTTAGTTCAATCATTATTGTTTTTGTTGTTTCTTTATGTGATAACAGAAGGGATTACAAGTCAAAATTCAATGGCAAGTGACTGCTCACTGTTTGTTGTTTTCTAAAGAATGATGAAGATAATTTGTTAATTTTAGATCATGTTATTTTCTTTTCAAAATGGACAACAATTTATAAAACAACTTATAATTCATATTCAGGGTAAATTGGTCATTTATGTTATTCAGAATGTTTATTCAGATAAAAAAAATTAAACAACAACATCAATTTATCCAGACGGACAAATTTATCCATACAGGATTTAATTATGAACTATAATTTGGTTTAAATAATAAGATAACAAGTTCTCGTTAACATATAAATATATGGATATAATTTTAAAAAATCAATAAATAAACAGGTAATATTGAAAATCTAAGTAAGCAAAATTAAAAAGAATATATTATTGTATAAAATAATATAATACATTAAAGATGATTTATTCTTTACACAATTTTCTTGTCACATATGACATTGATAAAGCTCGTAACAAAAATATCATATTTTGTTGGTAATACACAATGTTGGTCCCAAATAGCAGTAAGTAAATAAACAAAGTATTGTAGAAGGGGGGTTGAATACAATACACGCAGTTTTTCACTTAATTTAATTCTTATTGATTTGAAATCAAGAATTACACATAGAAAACTTTTGATTGTTGCGGAAGAGAATAGATGAAATCTATTCAAACAATCTAACACTAAGAGAAATGAAGAACAATTGTAAAACACTTAGAAAACAATAAAAACTTCGTAGAGAGAAGATTGCCAGACACTTAGAGAGCTTGAATGCTTGAGAGCTGGTTGTGCTGGGTATCTTGCATGTTGAACCATCCTCCTTATTTATAGTGCCTCATGCATTAAATGCATGGGACACCTGTTGAGCAAAGGATGGACACAGGTCTTCAGCAAGGTATATGATGTACCTTTTGTCTTGAGGTGTTTTGGATTGAAGTGTTGACCTGCAGGATGGTGTAGACCTTTCCTTAAAATGGTGTAGGAGACAAAGCTTACTTTATCTGATCTTTAGATGAGGTCCACGTCAATGCAAGATATCACAAATATACTTTGTCAAAAAAGTACAATGTGTTTGAAAGAAATCCTCAAGCATCGGCTGCCGAAGACTTTAGAGATCTTCGGCTCCTGAAGATGTGAGAACATCTTCAGCTTCTAAAGAGAGATCATCAGTTGCCGAAGACTTGAGAGATCTTTGGCTCCTGAAGATGTGAGAACACCTTCATACTCCTGAAGATATGTGATTGACACCATCCTAGCCGATGGTGTTGATCACTTGGGCATGCTTGGCTTTAGGCTGAGGAGACTATCTTCAATCCGCTTTGAGAGATGTACTCCTTCTTTGTCTTCTTCGGCTAATCTTCGACTTCACCGAATATTTGTATAGAAACCAAGCTGCTAAAAGAACCTCAACATATTCTAAGTAGGATGATATAAGATGGAAGATCAGGAGGTCATCTTCAAATCTTCAGATGACCCAACAATCTCCCCCTATTTGAGGATGACATCCATACTAAAGAATAGAACAAAGAGTGTAATGAATAAATTCATTTTGACCCATCTTTACTCTTTTTGGGTTATTTTCACATAGATTTAAAAAAAAAGAATTTGTATAGTATATCCGACATTTACAAAAGAATAAAAGAAAGAACTATATATGTACAAACTAAGTAAGAGAAAATGCACTTGTATTAAACATGATGACTTAACAAAACACGGTTACAAGTACATAAGAAAGATAGAGAGATTTAGAGAAGAAACTCATTCATTTTTCTGTCTTTTGTGAAGCTCAGCAAGAATATCACGACGAATGAGAGAGGCTTCAAAACTTATGGGGATGAGAGATAGGATAGCAACCAGAAATTTGGTGTCAGCAATGGAGATCTTCTCATGTCTGAAGAACATGAGAGTTTCCTTTTCATTGAAGAAATAGACTCCTCTGGTTGGCCTAGACACTACAGTACCAGTACCTGAAAGACGGGTCGGACCCGGACCGCCTGGAGTCTTCAAATTTAGATTCTTTACATCAGGGATTATTCCCTTGGCAGCCAGATCTTTGAAGAGGTTTTGTTTGACAGAAGAGGAGAGTTGTGGAGAGGAGGAGAGGCACATCTTTTTGAGACATTGAACTTGAGCTTCTTCTTCAGGAGAATGCTTGTAATCTCTTGCAATGTCTTTCATTTTTTCAAGAAGACCATTGATGGTCTTTTTGGCCAAAACCCTGTGTCGACTAAGAGATTTAGATAAGAGTTCAGAGATTTCGTACCATTCAGAGAGTCCATAGTCTTCAAGGTCGCTGAATTTGGTAGAGTGATGAGTTTTGTCTTCCCTAATGATAACCATCCGAACCTCTGTATCTGAACCTTTGGTGGTACCAAGCTTTACTTCAACAATTTTAGATTTCAGCTTTCGTCCCATCAAGGTCTTTCGGTACCATAGAATGTCATGAGAATCAAGCTTGGCTTCAGAAAGGCCAAAGTCAGAAGTGACTTTGTTTGGTGGTTGAAGCTTGAGCCTATCAGCTTCAAAAACAAAAGCCTTTAGAGCAGCAGACTTTTGTTGATGGGATAAGAAGGCCTCTTCATCAGGAGATAGCTTGCTCTTTCCTTTGTCTATGCCTTGTCTTGAAAGCTCCCCCTCAATTGGAGCATTAGTGGAAATGGGAGTGGGACCCTGACGGCCGCTGTCTGAAGGAATTGGAACCGTCTGTTTCTCCCCCTCAGCGGCTGACGGGGGAGAAACCAACATAGAATCAACCTTCTGATGAAGAGACTGCAAAGACTCAAGAATCTGAGTAGTGAGGGCCTGATGAGACTCGGAAGCCGTTTGTAGACGACGAACCTCCGCATCACGAGCATTGGAGGCTGCCTGAAGAGCAGTGACCAAGGTAGTGAGGTGATGATTGGAGGTCTCAAGAGACAACATCTTTTCACAAGTGACCTTGACAAGAGAGCCCAAAATTGTCTGATGTTCACGAAACTGAGCACCAATGAGGCGGTGCTGTCTGTTTGCTTCCTGAATATCCGCCAGAACTTCTGGGGGAATGATGGGAACAGAAGGAGGAGTGTCCCGTACAACAGAGGTAGAAGGAATTGCGGAGGGTGACACCTTCTTGTGACCCTGTTTCAAATATGCCAAATATTTTGAAATACCCTCCACACTGGCCTTGGGTAAGACCCGTGTTTCACCGGGCGGTGCATAAGCATCGACCATGAATTGGTCGGGTGAAAGGTCTTGCAGTGAGAAAGCAGAGCCTTGGTCCAGGGAGAAGACCAAGTCATCCTCATCCATCAAGGAGAAGGTGGAGGAGGGAAGTTGAGGGTCCCCAAATATTACAGTTGCATCCTTTTGTGAGGATACAAAGGTGGTGGCAGTGGGTATGTCGGAATCCCCGGGCCCGGATGGGACAATATCAACATCCGTCGATTGTGAAGAATCGGAGGATGGAGTATGTGGGATGGACCTAGAAACCTTCCTCGTTCTTTTGGGAGAAGAGGGAGGGGAAGAGGTAGAGTGCCGCCGCTTTGAGGTGTTGGGTGTGACCTGGGTAACCACCGAAGGTCCTTTCGGTGGTATGGCCGTTTGGGCAAATGCGGCGGTGTCGGTAGCTGATGATGAGATAGTGCTAGCCGACGTCACAAAAGGTGAGGGGGAAGGGTCCACTACAGAAGAGGAGGGACCTTTGGACACCGGAGTGTCCTTGGCATCTCCCCACTGTAGATTGGGAGAAGTAAGGAAAGAGACCATACCTGGTAGCAGAGGGATGTCAGTTTCCAAAGGCCCCTTATGAAGAAGGGGTTTGGTCATAATTGTCGCCTTATAGTCGAATGTGATGCTATGAGAGGCATCAATGGCAGTAGCAAATTTATGATAAATGATGAGCCATATAAACCGAGGAAAAGCGACATGGGGCTGCTTTTAAGGGGTGATGACACTGACTAATTCACGGAAGAAGTACCGGGCAAAATCAATCTTTCTTTGAAAGATAAGAGCATGTGCCAGTTAGGTGATGTAAGAGGGACATTGATCATGGCCACCAGTTTTCTTGCTAAGACATAGAATAACATGAGAGAAGAAGAAATGCCAGATACCTCCCATGTTTTTGCGAAGCAGCGTGCCTGGACTCCTGTCATGTTCTCCACGGATGTAGTTCAGAGCCGCAAAAACCTCCTCATGCTCATTGCCAAGTGGGAATTTTTCATAGGGTGAGTGTAACACCCCGGAATAGGTCACCCGGACATTTTTGAAACCCGTAGATGGTGGGGGTTTGTTGGGGAAAACTTCGTTTAAAGTCCCTTAGGGTATCGAGGACTCTAGCATCAAAAAGTCGGATTTTCGGAGTTCGGGGGGAGTGGGGCGACAGTGCCCGACGACTGTGCCAAAGGGCACAATCGCGTGGCATAGTCGCGGGGACTCCACCCCTTGCGGTACAAGTGGGGCGATTATGCCCCTGCGACAGTGACCATGTCAAGGTCGCGGGGCACTATCGCGAGCGGGGGCCAGGGCATTAAAATGTCCGAATTCTCACCATTTCTTCTCATTTCTCATTTCTATCTTCTTTCCTTTTCTTTCCCAACCCTAAAACCGAACCCTAATCCATTTTGGGGGTTTTTCCTCTTCTTACCACATTATTCTTAATCATCTAGCTAGTTGGGATGATAACCCATAAAACCTTCATCTTCCTCATCAAGTTCAACGGTTGAGAGCTCGGGTTGAAGTGTTGGATTGGGTGTTCTCGGAAGTCTCTTTGTCTTCAAGGGTAAGTTTTCTTGTAATAAGTTATAAAATGCTCCATTGATGGTTTCTTAGTGTTTGGTTTCTCAAATCTCGGATTTGGTAAGTTTTGAAGAAAACTAGGGTTTTGATCTCGTTTGGGGTTTTGGTATATTGTTTGGGGGAAATGCTTCTAAATGGTTGAGTATGGGTATTTATGGTTTGAAATGTTTGGATCTAGGTTTTGGAAGTTTCCGGCTTGAGGATTCGAGCGGTCTTCAAAAGAGCTCGTTGGGTGAAACCTAGATTTAGCCTAAATATAGCAAGGTGAGTTCAAGTTGATTTGTGAAAACGGTGTACATGCCAAAATGTTTGTTTTAAAGTGTTGTGTCTTACACGAAATTGTTAACTGTTGATAAGTTTTGTTAATTGCTGATGAGTTTTGTTAACTTCTGATAAGTTGGTTATTTTAAAGGTGTTTAACTTTATAAACTCATTTAGCACACATGTTTGGGATTTTGGGAATTATGATAAATAAATCACGTATTTTGGTATTTTAATGATTTATTTTATGGAAGTAGATTTTGTGTATAAATGTGTTTCAATTTGTGTTTTGGAGAAAGGCATGGTTTTGTGTTATGGGACGTTTTGAAAGGATAAATGTTGTAAACTCACTTGGAAAATGAATTGTCCCAATCTAAACTACGTTGGAGTTAATCATATGTTTTGGAGCATGGGTTTAAATAAGTACGGGTTGTTTATATTTGATTTCATTTTATGAATTTCAACGTTGGGTCTTTGGATTTGTTGAGCTTATGGCTCGTTTTAGATTTTGTTGGGTTTTGAGGACACTTGTCCGTTTTATTTGCTCGATGTTGAGCGTTTGGTTATGATTTGCATTTACTGCATCTTAGTTGAGCATGTCATGTTTTGAATGCTTTGGTTCATTCGTTTTGAGTCATGTAATGGTTTAGTTAGTGCAATGGATCCATAGGCACGGTGTTCCTCTGTCCCCGTTTGGGAAGTTGGTTCACCATTTGGCACGGAATAGGCATCGAGCTCCATGGTAAGTAGGGTGTGGGCCTATACGGTCGGGCAGCGTCCCATGGACAGTAAGGTGTAATTCCATTGTGCCCGAGTTGCCCGGTTTTGGGGACTCTCAAGAATAGACCTAGAGTGGTTGACTTGATGTTTCGGGCGATAGACTTGGAGTAGTTGAGCTCGGTGGGTGTTTTATGTGTAACCCACATGTTTTGATATACTATATAACTATGTGACTTACTTTGTGTTCCGTCACATACAATGTAATCGGGTCTTCCCCGTCACCAATAGGTGTGGTTTTGGTTATGGAGTTTTCTAATCCATGTTTCGGAGACGTTTGAGTCTATGTTTTAAGGTTTTGGTTATTGGAACTCATTCGAGTTATTGGGATGTTTTGGGAAGTTGGAGTTATCTACGTTTTTTGTGTTTGATCATTATGAGGTCAGTTATGTTTTACGTGCGCTTTGGTTTTTGGCTTTATTTAAAGAGGTGTTTATGTTATGGATTTTAATCACGAAAAGGGTGAATGATAAAAAAGAGATTGTTTTAAGACTTAATATATTTCATTGTTGGTCGCTTTCAAATCAAATGTATCCCATTTTGGAATCACGATTTTAAATGACATTCTTAAAGTTCTTGCGTTATGTATCTCTAATGAAAACTCTTGAGCTCACTAGGCGTTAAGCCTAACCTTTTTATTTGTCGGCATGTGCATCAAGTTCCAGTTGGGATTTGGTTCTTGCAGCACTTTGAAGGGTTGAGCATTAGACTTACACGAGAGTAAGTAGTTGGCGAAGTCTTCCGCAGTTGGAGATAGTGACTATTATTGGGTTTTAGAAACACCTGTCTTTACCATAGACTATTTATGTAGAATGAATGTGTATATTGAGGTTGAATATTAATTTGTGCTTATAGATGAACCATTCATTGTTGTATTTTAGAAAATTTTAAATTAGTTGCTATTTCCGAACTTGAGGGTGTGATAAGTTGGTATCAGAGCTTAAGTTTGAGAGAATTAGGTATTGATCGTAGGATGCCTAGACTCAAACTAGAGTTCTTATAAGTGATAGTAAGTGAAGTTGCATATTAGGTGCCTTAAGATAAGATATCTTGAGATTGAGTAAGTCGCTAGAAACGGGAACTTGTCGAGAGTCGCAAGGATAATTACGTACGGTACGTTTATAATAGCACCTGGCCAGTGTTATGGTGAACCTACATGCTACATATGTGTACTTGGACTACCTTGGTATGGTGACCGTTGGGGTAGTGCGAAAGTTTCTAAGCGGACAAGCTAAGGAATGGTTGATGTTTATAGCAATGTCACTCTGGGGTGATAGTAAGTGCGAGAAATGCATTAAGTTGACCATCTTGGGTCGAAATTTTTGGATGGGCTAGAACCATAGACTTTTGGGAATCAACTTTATACGAGGAGAAATTGTAGATGGACCGATGAAATCTTCGATGAATGCCTTAAGATGTTTGATAACCCGAATGACAATAGTATGATAGGAAAATTTGGGAATAAGATTTCGGGATGTTGAGTGCCGACCAAAGTCATGCACATAAATTTATTTCTAAAATAAGTTTGCATCAATTGTTTCTCATGATTTCGAAGTGTAAGGTGAGGTATACCATGAAGCATTGGTAAAACATTTAGCGCTCATCAGATTTTTAAAACTGTGAGCTTAATCATGTATGAAACTGTTTTGTTGCACGTGGTTGCAATTTTTATTGAAAATCTCTTTATCCCTGTTTCGTGTCTAACACTATTTTTCCGGTTATTGTAATATCCGTGTTTTGATGTTATTTGGATTATTTGGCAAATAACTGTAGAACTTTTGACTTTGACATTGGATCTCCTCCACGTATGTTAAGGTTTTAAAGGAAGAGTTGTCCCCGTATTTTGAGTCGAAATTTCCGTTGGAATTTTAGTCTGTACGAGTCGTGTTGAAATTGTGAAAAATTATTTTCTGACGCTTTGCTATGCACGAGTATATTTTGAGTTGTGTGAGTTTAATTTTATTGAGTGTAAATTCGCGAGTTTTATTGAGGCGTTGAGTCTCATGTGAGTTTGTTGAGAAGTGTCGTTTTATACCAGATGCGATTAAAGATAAAATTTTGGAATTATGGCGTTTTAGTCATAACTTTGTTTCATGCTATTTGATTTTGGGAAAGTTAGTTTTTTTTTGGCACCATTTGATTTTGAGTGTCGTTGGGTCTCATTAAGTTCATTGAGTTTATGGAGAATTTTATTGGGTGTTATGGAATTCTATTTTACGACATTTGGCGTCGTGCGGTTGAACTTTGAAAGGTGTATACCTGCATTGTTGTGTGCGTTAACTTATGAATTTTCGTTAGTATTTTGGCTCGTACGAGTTTTGCACCGGTATTTTCGCAACCGTACGAGACGTTTTGAGAATTTTGTTAATAGATGTCATCCCATATGTTATTTTGGGAGGTTTCAATATCATGTGATTTCTCTTTTGGGTTTTATACAAGCGTTATTCGTTGTAAGCTACATGGTATTCGAGTTGTTTTAAATTGTTGGTGTGAGTAAGCATATGAAAGATTTAAGTCGTTTCATATTGAACTTTCGCTTTGAACGTGTTCCAGTTTTGATTTTTACGATTATAAATTCTGCAATGCGTTAAGCGAGTTATCGGTACACATGTCTTTGTAGTCACTAATTTTTTTTGGACAAGATCATTTCATTGTACGACCAAAAATTTGAAAATTGGTTTAAACTTATTATATGTTGACCAATCGCATGCATGTTTTGTGTTACTAAGTTTTGAGAAGAGAACTCGGCATGCGGGTCTTGTTGGGAATTTTATTTCATATTTTTATATAGTCGAATGAGAAATTTTGGGAACTCGATTACGTAACTTGTCTCTTGGGAGTTTTGTTCAATCACCTCGCTATAAACTGTTTTGGTACGCGAAATTATTTCCCCATTTATGGTATAATTTGATGCATGTTAGGACCATGGTAGTCCATTTAAAATTTTACTGCACATATTTTATTATTATCCATATTAACGTAAGTACTGATCAAATGAGTTTTGGAAATGGTTTTATATGCGTAGTGTTGGTGATCAATTTTGAAACCTATCTGTTGGATCAAATAATTGTATTCAAGATTAAAGTTAAAGTTAGAGGGTTTAAATTGTAATAGTTTAATAGTTATTAGCTATTGGGCCCAAGCCCATTAAGCATTAGGAAGCCCATAAGGCCTAGGTATTTAAAGTTATGTTTAGTTTAGTTTTAGGTAATCTCTGATAATTTTCTAAATAGTTAGCCGTATTTTCTCTGTATTCAAAGGGTATCAAGAACACTCAAGGGTTTCATTGTTTATTCAAGGGATTGGTATGTTACTCTGATTTATATATCTCTTGATTATTATTGTGTTGCTTGATTACTTGATTGATTGTTTACCAACTAGATTAAACTGGGATAACAAGTGGTATCAGAGCCTAAAGAATCAAGTTTTAGGATTAAATCTGTGTTTTGCGATTTCACTATTCATCGAAATCACTGTTCATCGAAATCACTGTTCATCGAAATCACTATTCATCGAAGTTACTATTCATCTAAATTTTTTTGTTCATCTGATTTCATGAATTAATGTGTTTATTGGTTCAAAGTTGATCTGATTAGTTGAGGTTCATGCTTCTGAATGCTATCTGATTGATTAATTGAATTAGAAAGTATCAAGTGATTGAATTTGTGATTTTGTGTTTTCTGGGTTTGCATGAATATCGACACTGTGTTCTTTAAATTTGAATGCATGAAAGTTGATTTTAATCTTTGTTATTGATTGAGTTGTGATCGTTACATGTTTCTGAGTGAAATAGTCTGATTTGTGCATCTGTTTTTGAGTTCGTAGTTGCTTTCTGGGTTGAGTACTCATCGTGTTCATCGCTTCTGGGCTGGTTAAGAACACACCGGTCGAACAATATATCGGTCTAAGACACTATCGATCCATACCTTGTATCAGTCGAAACCAATACCGGTCAAAGCACTCTACCGGTCGAATCTTTACCGGTCGAGCATAAGACCGGTTGTTACATCCTACCGGTCTAAGGAAGTCCCGATCGAAGACTCTTACCGGTCAAAGACCTCTATCGGTCTAAGCATTATCGGTCTAAGCATACTTCCGGTCGAACAAGTTACCGGTCGAATCAATTTTACCGGTCAAGCATAGTTCCGGTCTTACCATTCGACCGGGTACTTGTATTCTCCGGTCTTGCCATTCGACCGGGTACTTGTTACTCCGGTCTTACCATTCGACCGGGTACTTGCTAGTCCGATCTTACCCTTCGACCGAGTACTTGCTTACTCCGGTCTTTCCTTCGACCGGTACGGTTCATTCTCCGGTCTTACGTTTGACCGGTTGAAGCACTTTTTCCAGACCTAGACAAATTTTTGCAAACTGTAATATGGCCTCTCAAATTTAGCGGGACCCCCGTGCTAAGTCTGCGAAGGGGGACAAAGTTCTGTTCGAGATCAACTGTTTCTTTTTGTTCAGTATTATTTGAAGCTTTACACTGATTGAAAGGACTGCATTTAATTATTTTTGGGAATTTATTTTTCTGAAAATTTTTGAGTGTGGTTTTCATTTTGATTCTAACGATCTCATCTAGTTGGTTGTCTTGGTACAGATAAGTTTAATTACTAACAAGTGGTACAGCTAAGATGTCGAACCAGCTTCTCTCGATGGGCTCTCAGTCCAAACCGCCTGTCCTTATGGCTAATGAGTATCAGCAATGGAAGACCAGAATGATTCAGTTTCTGAATCACAAGAACAGAGAATTCATGACAGTAATCATTGAAGGTCCTAAAACTCCAATGATCACAGTAAAGGGTCAACCTGCTACAGATTCCTCTCCTGAAATCCCTGACAGAGAGATTCCTAAACCTGTTCAGTTCTTCACTGAAAAGCAGAAAGAACAACTCAAGTTAGAAGAAGACGCTCTAATCTATCTGACAATGGCAATTCCAAACGACATCTACAATCGTGTCGACAGTCAGAGCACTGCTAAAGGAATCTGGGATGAACTAGCAAGGCAGTTTGAAGGAAGTGAAGCCTCTATACAAGCTAAGCAGAATCTGTGCATAAATGCTTACGAGGGATTTCATGCAAAAGAAGGAGAGCTGATATTAGACACCTACAATAGGTACAACATTATTCTCAATGACTTGCGGAGGAACAACATCGCCAAATCTGCTTCTGAGATAAACTACAAGTTCATCAAGAATCTAAATCCAGAATGGAAGAACTTTGCTATCAACCTCCAGATGTCGAAGAATATGGCTCGAGAAAATGTCACCGATATCTTCTCTACTCTAGCTCAACATGAGGATGAGGTGAGATCTATGAATAATGAGTCTAATCATCTAAAGGATTCTGTGGCTCTCATAGCCGGCAAAGGTTCTGTATCCTCTGCAAGGTCGAAGAAAAAGGCGGTCTAAAGCTCTAGTTACTGAAGTTACTGACTCTGACTCTGATTCGAGCGATGAAGAACTGGAAGTTGATTCAGATCCTGATATTCAAAAGTTCTCTGAAGACTTGGCTCTCATTACACGACGATTCAAGAAGAGCTTTGGCAAGAAAAGATTTTACTCAAAGCCAAAGTATGATGGATACAAGAAAGAGAAGTCTGAGATGCGATACAAGCCGAGGCATGGAAAGAGAGAGGAAGGACGAGAAGATCGAAAGGAAGATAGAAGAGAAGGGAAGAGAGAGGAGAAGCGAGAAGAGCGAAAGGATGAACCAGGAAGATGCTACAACTGTGGCAAATTTGGGCACTTCTCAAGGGACTGCAAATTCAAGAAAGTGAAAAACTCAGAGTACTACTCAAGAAAGTCACTAATTGCCAAGAAAGCTGAAGAAGGAAAAGTACTAATGGCTGAAGAAGAGAACTGGCTGTTCCAAAGTTCTGATGACGAGGAGCAAGCACACTTCACCCAAGTTTCTTACATGGCAAAGCTGGAAGGTGACGATGAATAATCTGAGACACAATCCGAAGAAGCAAACTCTGAGGTTAGTGAAAATTCTGAACTTTTTGAATCTTTAATGGCCCAAATACATGGTATGAAAGATGAATTTGCTTTACTAAAAGGCAAACTTAGCTCTGCACATCAATCTGTTTTAAGCTTTCGTGATGAAAATGCTATTTTAAAAGTTGTTGTGGAAGAAAAGGAAAAGGAAAAAGATGATTTAAAAGCCGAAAAAACGTCTTTAAAAGAAAAAATATCTGGTTTAGAAACAGATCTTGTGAATCTTAATGCTGAAAAGGGTGAGTTTCAAATAAAATTTGAAGTTTGCTATAAAGAAAGAAATGAAGCTTTTACCAAAATCAAACAACTGGAGGACATTAATATGAAACGAGGCCAGACTGAGCAAACATTAAATCTACTGACCAATAAACTCCAAGACGAAAGGTTTTACAAACTAAAACCAGGTTTGGGTGTGCCAACTAATGAAATTTTGAAAAAGGAACCGGAGCATTTATATAATTTTGATAAATTCGGCTCCGCAATTAGACCCATTCCTGACATTCGCGCAACTTTTGTTGAAGCAAGTACTCCTACACCTTTATCTGAGACCAAAGGTCAAGAAGAAATGGGAAAGAACAAGTCTGGTGACACTGATTCTCAAAATCTTTTTAAATCAGTTGGTTTTCAATATGGTGATTTAAACAAAAGCTATGCGAGTCGAAGATCGAATTTACTGAGTTTGAATCACTATTTACCACACCTTCCAACGAATCAGTAAGCACCAACACAGTTCTACCTGAGGCTGCATGCAAATATGATGAGTATGAATTGGATGTTGATCCATCTACTATGCCATCAGTCTCAAATCCTATTGATTCTAAACCTTTACTTGTTGAAGAGGTTGAAGAAGAACATGCTATCACGAATGGCTCTTGTTCTCAAAATGAAAAACTGGAGTTTATTGAGTCCATGCCTGAAGATATGTTTTCTGAAATGATGAATGCTTCAGACTCTGATCCTGTTTCTAATTCAAAGGGATCAAATTCTGTGAATGATCATACATCTGAATTGATGAAGCAAATCGATTTGTTGCAACAGTCTCTTGATGAGGTTGAAGATGAAAACTTTGATCTCAAACATAAACTTGAAAAGTCTTTAAAAGTAAATCAAGAGCTTTGCATAGAGATCAATGATTTGAAAGTTACTATGTTTAAAAATGCTTCAAGTGATAAACAGATGTTCAATGATCCAAGCTGGAAGGTAAGAACCAATCCAGAATTTGATGCTCCTGCAAAACCTACAGTTGTTTACTCTGATTGTCCTGAATATCCTCCGAGTATTTTTGAAAAGGGTGAGACTTCAAAGAGCACTAGAAAAGAACCACCTTCTAAGTTAGAGACTAACAAGGTTCCTGTTTCTGTTTCAGATATAAGAGGAATGGAGTTGGGAAGAGTAAGAAGAATAAAGATCTTAGTTTGAATAAAAATAATAGTTTGAATTCTAGTAGTTGTCCTACAGACAGTGTTATTTTGAATAGTACTTCTTTTGATAAACATGAATGTAAGATTTGTTCCGATAAATCTAAGTTTATGAATTTTGCTCGAAAGAATCTTTATTGCAAACACTGTTGGGATAATTCATTCAAATACTACTCCCCTCCTAAGTCCAAAAAGAATAAAATCAAAGCGAAGCTGAACTCTAAGTCTAATTCTGATTCTTCTACACAACCAAAAGTGTATCGTGCTAAGGTTGCCAATTCTACTTCTAAAAAGCACTTTTAGGAATTAAATGTTAAGATGGTTTGGAAATGGGTTCCAAAACCGCGTTATGAATGGAGAGTGAAAGTCAAACCAGATGATATTCCTGAGTTGCTTGATGCTAACTGCGAAGGACCCATCCTGATATGGGTGCCTAAGCAAAACTAATTGTCTCTTTTGCAGGCCTGTCGATTGTGGGTAATAGATTCCGGATGTTCACGCCACATGACAGGATTCAAGCACCTCTTGCATAACTATGTGGAGGAGCCTACCGGAGCAGTTAGATTTGAAAATTCTGAAGCCGAAGGCCACGTCAGAGGATATGGAATGCTCGATAACGGTGTTGTGAAGATTCAAAGAGTGTTATATGTTGAAGGACTTGATCACAACCTGTTTAGTACCAGTCACTTCTGTGACATGAAATATCAAGTATGCTTCACAACCACTCATTGCTATCTAGAGGATCCCGATGGTTACGAAGTCTTCAAAGCTGAGCGCCATGGAAATCTATACTATGTAGATTTTCCTACACTGTCAGCTACACGTCCAGTATGCCTACTAGCCAAAGCTTCCAAAGCACAATCGTGGACGTGGCATCGACGCTTGTCTCATCAAAATTTCAGATCTATAGCGAAACTACAGAGACAAGGTCTAGTCAAAGGTCTACCAGAAATGAGGTTCGAAAAAGACTCACTCTGTTCCGTATGTGAGTTGGGCAAAATGAAGCGAAGCTCCTTCAAGTCCAAAGTTGAATCATCGACCTCATCTGCACTGGAACTTCTTCATATGGACCTTTGTGGCCCAATGCGTATAGCATCTATCAATGGAAAGAAATATGTGTTGGTAATGATAGATGACTACTCAAGGTATACATGGCTCGAGTTTCTTCGCAACAAGTCAGATGCGCCAGAGTTGATTATCGCTTTCATCAAGCGCATTCAAGTACAACTTCAACTGCCAATCAGAACCATTCATAGTGATTATGGTACGGAGTTCAAGAATGACACCCTGAAGAGTTATCTTACTTCCGTGGGTATTTCACATAATTTCTCCGCCGCCTACACTCCGCAGCAAAATGGCATTGTTGAACGGAAGAACCGCACTCTGGTTGAAGCAGATCGAACTATGCTTGCTTACTCAGATCTACCCATGTACCTTTGGGCTGAGGCAGTCTCCACAACATGTTTTACACAGAACCGTACCATTGTGGTCAAGCGCTTTAATAAGACAGCATATGAGTTGATCAACAATCGTACACCTAACATCAAGTTCCTTCGTGTATTTGTTTGCAGGTGTTACATTCTAAAAGAGCGTCAAGGATTATCAAAGTTTGATAAGAAAGCGGATGAAGGATATCTCGTTGGATACTCTCTGACATCCAAAGCTTATCGAATTTACATTATTCGAACTAAGACGGTTGTTGAGAGCATGAATGTCTCCTTTGATGAGAATTCAACAAGGACTTCTGGACACAACAGTTCAGAACTCGGTCTTAACGACAAAGCTTCTATTCAATCAAGAATAGAACCAGCACCTAAAAGATCCAATTCTTCAAACTCTAACTCTACTTCATCTGAGTTAGATTTACTGTTTATTGATGCCTTTGATGATATATGTGCAGATTTTGAAAAATGCATATCCACATCAATAACAAGTGGTACAAGCTCGGAGGTCCCTACTATTTCTGAAGACATGTCTGGACCTTCCGAAGAAGTCACTGACACTTCATCTCTATCAGGTACGAGTACAAAGTTAGTTTCTGACTCCACTAATGCTGAATCTGTCTCTACAGATAGTTCTTCTGGAAACGAAGTCCCGAGCACTTCAACTCTTAGTCCAGAAGCTTCAGTATCAGAAACACCAGTACAAGATGTCCCAAGTACATCTATGGAGCAACCTGACGTGCATGATGAAAACGATGCGTCGAATACGTAACAAACAGTTGAAGCTCTACCAAGCACACATCGTTGAACTAAGGATCATCCCCTTACCAATGTGATAGGTGACGTACAATCTGGTGTCACGACAAGGTCAGCAACAGCCAACTTCTGCATGTTTTCAAGCTTCCTTAGTTCCCTAGAACCAAAGAAAGCGTCTGAAGCTCTACGTGATCCCTTCTGGATTTCTGCTATGCAAGATGAGCTTCTCCAATTCGAAAGGAACAAGGTATGGCGCTTGATCCCACTACCTAAAGGTAAATCCGTTATTGGCACAAAGTGGGTGTTCAGAAATAAGAAAGACGAAGCTGGAGTAGTCGTGAGAAACAAAGCTCGACTGGTCGCCAAAGGGTATTGTCAACAAGAGGGTATTGACTATGATGAAACATTCTCCCCGGTTGCAAGGATCGAAGCCATCAGAATCTTTCTAGCATATGCAGCGCACAAAAACTTTACTGTCTATCAAATGGACGTAAAGTCGGCTTTTCTAAATGGCGTTTTGCTTGAGGAGGTTTACGTGGCTCAACCTGAAGGTTTCGTTGATCCTCATCACCCTGATCATGTCTATGTTTTAGACAAAGCGCTTTATGGTCTTAAACAAGCACCGCGAGCCTGGTATGAAACTCTCACTAAATTTCTACTTGCTTCTGGTTTCAAGAAAGGTACTGTTGATACAACCTTATTTCTTAAAAGGCAAGGTGAGGACTTGATTCTTATTCAGATTTATGTTGACGACATAATATTTGGGTCGACAAATCCGAAATTTTGCAAGAACTTTTCAAAGATAATGGAAAGAAAGTTTGAAATGTCGATGATGGGTGAATTGAATTTCTTCCTTGGTCTACAAGTAAATCAATTACCCGAAGGCATATTTATTAATCAAGCTAAATATATAAAAGATATTTTGAAAAAGTTCAATATGTCAGATAGTTCAGTCATGAAAACACCAATGGCTACTGGTACACTCTTAGACGCGGATCCCTCCGGGAAACCTGTTGATCAAAAGGTGTATCGTAACATGATTGGTTCTTTACTTTATTTGACTGCCAGTCGCCCGGATATAATGTTTGCCACATGTTTTTGTGTGAGATATCAGTCTAATCCTAAAGAGTTGCACTTAACTGCTGTTAAGCGAATCCTTAGATATCTCAAAGGCTCGCCTAATCTAGGCCTTTGGTATCCAAAGGATTCTCGTTTTGAACTAACTGCCTTTACAGATGCTGATCATCCAGGATGTAAGCTAGACCGGAAGAGCACCTCTGGATCATGTCAATTCATAGGTGACAAACTTGTGAGTTGGACTTCAAAGAAACAAAACTGTGTTTCAACATCCACTGCCGAGGCTGAGTATGTAGCTGCTGCTAGCTGCTGTTCTCAAGTCCTCTGGATGACGACACAGTTAAGGGACTTTGGATACAACTACAAGCGTGTTCCTATTTATTGTGATTCCAAAAGCGCAATATCTATAACTGCTAATCCGGTACAACATTCGAAGACCAAACATATCGACGTACGCTATCACTTCATTAAGGATCATGTTGAAAAAGGTAATATTGAAATGCACTTTGTTCAAACTGACTTCCAGTTAGCTGACCTTTTCACCAAGCCATTGGATGAAAAGCGTTTTCAATTTCTAATCAGCAAACTTGGTATGTTGAACATGTCTTAAACCTTACTCATGATTCTAGGGGGAGTATTCCAAGTTTTGATCTTGTGTGTTATTTTCCAAATGTGGTTAACGAGAGAGGAATCATTTTCATAAATGATTACCATTATTATTTTTATTTATGCAGGTTTGGTCAAGTGACAATGGCTTCTAATCACATCGGATTAGAACCCGCACTTCAGTGCCTTATTTTTCTGTTTTTTTTCTTAATCTTAAAAGAAAAAAAAAATTAAGTTAAGGGAGAGAATATCTGTGATTTTAACAGATTTTTGGATACTTAAATGTTTATCTGACCGTGTGTTCTTCAAAGATAAATACTTGTGTTTTATCTTGTCAATATACTTTATCAAGTATTCATACACATAACGGTTCAGAACATTCTATTTGACTTTGTTATTACCATGTATCAAAAGTTAAATCTTTCTATGGTAATACTCACGTTATTTGTATTCACTGTTGTTTGAATCAAACGTCATTTCATTTGCTTTCATTGAAAATATGTTTATATATTGTTCATATAAACAACATTCGTTTTTGATTCTCCAACATATTATTCTTCATGACAAAACTCCTATGAGCTTAATTGTCAAACTCTTTTAGTTTGAGGGGGAGAATTGCATCGTCAAACATCTTCTGTTTTGACATCTCCGAATATTATATTCTTCATGTAACAAGTGGTATTTGTGCTTACATGTACAAAAGACTGTTGAACAACATGTTCTAATAGGAAAATACATGTGATTCAGTGTGAGAACTTAACAGAACTTCCATGGATTCACGATAACCAGTGTTTCCTACCCAAGAAGTATTCCCTGAGTGATTGAGGGGAGAAGGGTCAAAAGATTTGAGTGTTGGTGTGTGAAAAGAGGTAAAATGGAAAAGAGAGATTGGTTAGACGTGAGCATTAAAAGAAAGAGGGTGATAGAACAGAGTAAAAGAATATTAAACTCTGCACCAAACTTCTTTCTGAGCCGGGCAGCCACATAATCTGATTGGTTCACATTCTTTGGTGACCATCATTGAAAAAGGCACCTAGCCCATGCCATCTCTTGCATACAACCTCACCAGCTACTCATTCTTTTCTCAAAATGAGAATGTTTCACATTTTCTGGGGAAGCAGCACATATGCTATTGGTTCTTCATTTGGAAGATACTAATATTGAAAAAGAAGGAAAGTTGCCCCACCTTCAAACCCTTTCTCATGCACATTGAGTCTTTGTATAATTTGTTGTTGTCTCAACAAGTTTACATATTTTGAGCCTATATTGAAAAGCAATCATCTATGCTTATTTTTCTAACACATGCACGAGCACACAGAAATTTGTTTTCTGTCAGAACTTTCATAGATAACCATGTGTTATTCGATGATTGAATGGAAGACCTGGGGAGTCTACATCAAACCAGCTCCTTATATAGTAACTTTGTGTTACTCAGTGACTTTGTGTCATTGACAGGCATTCTAACTGAGTCATTTGTTGATTCAGGGTTACATCTATTAAATTGTTTGAATTTGAAAAGATTCAAATGGTTACTACTTTCTATTTTAATCTGAAAAGATTGAAATAATCACTCTTTCCATCTGGGAAGACTGCTCTTATTTCCATACAGGGCTCGTTACATGATGAAGACTGTGCTTACGTGATCATACACAATGGGGGAGATTATCTTGAAAAGGGGGAGATTGTTTTGGTATGTTTTGATGATGATGCTTCTCACCATTCATCAAAAAGGGGGAGAAGATACAAAAAGGGAGAATACTCAAAGAGGGAGAATATAATCTGAAGATCTGAAGATTTCAAAGATTTTAAAGATATCAAGTTTTGAAGCGATCAACGACATATCTGAAGACAAGTGAAGACACGAAGACAATTGCAAATTTTTTTTAATCTTGAATCCAAAGGGGGAGATTGTTGGATCAAATAATTGTATTCAAGATTAAAGTTAAAGTTAGAGGGTTTAAATTGTAATAGTTTAATAGTTATTAGCTATTGGGCCCAAGCCCATTAAGCATTAGGAAGCCCATAAGGCCTAGGTATTTAAAGTTATGTTTAGTTTAGTTTTAGGTAATCTCTGATAATTTTCTAAATAGTTAGCCGTATTTTCTCTGTATTCAAAGGGTATCAAGAACACTCAAGGGTTTCATTGTTTATTCAAGGGATTGGTATGTTACTATGATTTATATATCTCTTGATTATTATTGTGTTGCTTGATTACTTGATTGATTGTTTACCAACTAGATTAAATTGGGATAACACTATTTTACTGCGCATATTTTATTATTATCCATATTAACGTAAGTACTGATCAAATGAGTTTTGGAAATGGTTTTATATGCGTAGTGTTGGTGATCAATTTTGAAACTTATCGAATGAACGGTAGTGTATTTTTACCGCACGATTAATTGTTATAAAACTCATGTATTTGAAATTTTATAGATTTCAAATTGGCATACTTGTTGTGGTTCGGCTAGAGGGAAAGGGAAGGGGGGGTTTGGGTCGGTAGCCGAAGTGAGAGAAGGAGGGGGGTGTGAGATCGGCGGGGAGTTGTGGTTGGTTTGGAAATCGGCTACCGAAGAAGAGAGGAGGGCGGTGGGGATCGGCTACTGAAGGGAAGAAGGAAAGAGAGAAATCGGCTAGAGAGAAAGGGAGAGAGAGTTGTGTTTGAGATGAGGAGAAAAGAGAAAAGAAGGAAGGAAAATATAGGGAAAAGAAAGAGAGGGAGGTCTAGATGATGTCGGCGAGATGACATCATCGAGATGATGTCATCAAGTCTAAACAACATAACCTAGGTTATTTATCAGTGTTAAAGAAAACTGATGTTTCTTTTTATTTTCTTTTCTCTCACTCTTTTTAACATACCGAGCTCTCCGATGAGAAACTTGAACCGAGCTTCGTCAAGAGGCTTGGTAAAGAGATCCGCCAGTTGAAATTCGGTAGGGATGAAGTGAAGTTCGATGTCACCTTTGGAGATGTGATCCCGGATGAAATGATACCGGATGTCGATGTGTTTGGAACGAGAGTGCAGCACCGGATTGTTTGCGATGGCGATCTCACTTGAGTTGTCACACAGAATCGGGATATGAGAGTACAGTTGATTGTAGTCTCTCAGTTGGTTCTTCATCCAGAGGATTTGAGCACAACAACTTCCAACAGCTACATACTCAGCCTCAGCAGTAGAGGTGGAGACTGAGTTCTGCTTCTTGCTGGACCAGCTAACAAGCTTGCCACCAAGGAGTTGACAACTGCCAATGGTTCTTTTCCTATCAATCTTTGATCTTGCAAAGTCAGAATCTAAATACCCCATTAGATCAAAACCTGAGTCTTTGGGATACCAAAGACCCAGATTCATGGTACCATAGAGATACCGAAAAATGCGTTTAACCGCAGCCAAATGAGATTCTTTCGGATTGGCTTGGTAACACGCACACATACAAGTAGAAAATATGATGTCTGGTCTACTGGTAGTAAGATAGAGAAGGGAGCCGATCATGCCTCGGTAGTTGGTGATATCCACAGATACACCATCAGGATCAGCATGGAGTTTCAAAGGTGGTGCCATAGGAGTTTTCATGGGGGAGGAGTTTTCAAAATTGAACTTTTTCAGAAGATCACGTATGTATTTAATTTGATTTATAAAAATTCCTTCTGAAGATTGTTTAACTTGAAGTCCTAAGAAAAATGTAAGCTCCCCCATCATACTCATCTCATATTGGCTTTTCATGAGAGAGGCAAACTCATCACATAGTGACTCATCGGTGGCACCAAAAATGATATCATCCACATAAATTTGAACAAGAATAAGATTACCTGAGGTTTGCTTGATGAACATAGTGTTGTCAATTTTACCTCGTGAATACTTGTTCTTCAGGAGAAAGTCGGCAAGAGTGTCATACCAGGCACAAGGAGCCTGCTTTAGACCATAGAGAGCTTTGTCTCACCTGTAAACATAGTCAGGATGGACTGGATCTTCAAAACCAGGGGGCTTTTTCACATAGACTTCTTCAGCTAGCTCCCCATTCAGAAAGGCACTCTTGACATCCATCTGGAAGACTCTGAAGTTCTTGTAGGCAGCATGAGCAAGGAAGATTCTGATGGCTTCAAGTCTTGCAACTGGAGCAAATGTTTCATCATAGTCAATTCCTTTCTCTTGCCTATAGCCTTGTGCAACCAGACGGGCCTTGTTTCTGATCACCGTGCCTTCTTCATCCATTTTGTTCCGAAAGACCCACTTGGTTCCTATGATGGTTTTTCTGGAAGGATGAGGAACTAGTCTCCAGACTTTGTTCCTTTCGAACTGAGAAAGTTCTTCTTGCATGGCAGTGATCCAACATGGATCAGCTAGAGCTTCGTCAACTTTCTTTGGTTCAATGAGGGAAAGAAAGTTCACATAGAGACAGATGTTTTCAATACTTCTTCTGGTCTGAACACCAGCTTGTTGATCACCGATGATTTGATCAATGGGGTGATCTTTTGTCCACTTTAAGGTAGGAGGTTGTGGCCCAGTGATTACTAGAATTAACACATTTAGATTAACACAAACACTTTTATTAGATCAATCACATGAATTACAATTAATCACAGATCTAACATCTAGTCACAGATCTCACGTATGTGTTTGTTCTTTGTGTGTATTCTTACTCTCTCAACTACCACCAATATTACACCTTTACTTTCACACACTTACTATCTTGCGCCTCTACAAGTCCCTTAGAAATAATACAAGGACTTGCTTATATAAAGGTCAACATGACCAAGCAAGGTCAAACCATCTAAGCTCATTACAACACACATCCAAACACTAATTACAACAATGACCCTCATTTAATCTTGAATACAATTACAGTCTAACAATCTCCCCCTTTGGATTCAAGATTAAAAAAAAATTGGCAATAATCTTCAGGTCTTCATATCTTCAGAATTGATCTTCAACTTCGAATCTTTTCTGGCTTTGACATCTCAAAAACTTTGACAAATCTTCAAACTTGTCTCTTCCTTTGAATTAGCTTTTGACTAAACTCTGACTTTCTTCCACTTTTTCTTTGACAAGCTTTCTTTAATCTTTGACTTCAATCAACTGAAAACTTTATCTCCTCTGAAATCTTTAAAACTTCAATCTGATCTTGAACTTTGATTATTCTCCCCCTTTTTAATGATTTGTAAGAATCAAAATCATTAAAACACTTCAAGGTCAGATCCGTCATTGAATAAACTTCCCAACATCTGATAAGCACATTCTTCAAGAACTTTCATCTCCTCCTTTGGATAATAGACAATCTCCCCATATAGGAAAATCATTCTCACATCTGATCTGGATTGGCCTTTGATTCACGAACATATTCATTTGAATCTTTTCAAATTCAAACGAAATAAGAATGGTAACCCTTAATCAACATATGAAACAGTTAGAAGTGCCTGTCAGTAACACGAAGTTACTGTGTACAACGGATGTACAATGTAAGGAGATGGTTTGATGTTGACTCCCCAAGACTTCCATTCAATCATTGAAAAACACAAGGTAATTCTATGAATGTTCTGACAGAAAAACATATTCTCTGTGTGCTCGTGCTTGTGTTTTGAAAGAATTAGCACACTGATTGTGTTTCATAAGGCTCAAAATATGTAAATCACTGAGACAGCAATGATTGTACATGGACTCAACGTGCATGAGAAAGGGTCGAAGGTGGGGCAACTTTCCTGCTTTTTCAATATCAGCATCTTCCAAGTGAAGATCCAATAGATTATGTGCTGCTTCCCCAGATAATGTGAAACATTCTTTTTTTTAAGAAAAGAATGAGTAGCTAGTGGGGTTGTATGCAAGAGATGGCATGGGCTATTTGCCTATTTCAATGATGGTCACGAAATAAATGTGAACCAATCAGTAATGTGGCTGCCCGGCTCAGAAAGATGTTTGGTGCAGAGTTCTAATATTCTTTTAACTCTGTTCTCTCACCCTCTTTCTTTTAAACATTTAAGCTCACATCTAACCAATCTCTCATTTCCATTTTACCTCATCTCACTCCCACACTCAATTCTTTTAGACCCCTCTCCCCTCAAACACTCAAAGGATTTCTTCCGGGGTAGGAAACACTGTTTATCGTGAATCCATGGAAGATCTAGTAAGCACTCACACTGAATCTCATGTTCCTAAAAGTACATGTTGTTCAATGATTTTCTTGACATGTAAAACACAAGAAATCATATGTCAGTGTATATATGCTCTCTGAGTTTTGATGAGCATTTTAAGCATTTAAAATTTCTCAAAACTTTATATGAATGAAAAGAATAGAAATGTTTTGAGAATCTGACAATGATTAAGATCAGATCAAATTATCATGAAGAAAAATATTTGGGAATTCAAAGACGTATGTTGTTTATATGAACAATATATAAACATATTATCAATGAAAGCACATTAAAATGAAATGACGTTTGATTCAAACAACTGTGAATACCAAACGACGGGAGTATTACCATAGAAAGATATATCATTTGATACATGGTAATAACAAAATCAATTTGAAAATACTGAACCAGTGTGTGTATGAATACTTGACAAAGTATATAGAAAAGAAAATACACAAGTATTATTCTTTAAAGAACACACGGCCGGATAAACAATAAAATTCACAAATAACCAAAAATCATTTAAAATTCACACTTCTCAAATCAGAAAAACATTTTAAGATCGTGAAGTTGTTTGAACATTTTAAAAACATTTTTTTACAAGTGAAAGTTGTTCTTCTTTCACAAGTGTTAGAGTATAAGGATTTGAATGATATACCTGTAAATCAGAATCCTTAACTCCCCCTGGAATGAATATAGCAAGTAAAGTATCCTTGAATAGATATCCTCCCCCTTGATATCTGTAAAACATCAATCTTTTTAGAAATATTATTATAAAAAATATAGCAATAAAATTTCTAAACTCCCTTTCAAACGAAAAACTTCCTGAAAAGATGTAATCTTGAAAGCATCCTTTAGAAGAAAACATTTGAATACGGGTTTTGAACTGAATTGTCCAAAAGCCATTCTTCGTTGAAGTACGGGTTCTAAGCTGACATACTTAGAAGCCATGGTTCTCTTACTCCCCCTTTACTGTAGGTGCCTGCAACACAGATTCACTTTTCGGTTTTGGTACCCACTGGTATTTGGGTCCGAATTTGTTAGTTGCAGTTCTATTAGGAGAAATATAGTAAGAACCATACCAGTAATTTTCAAAAATTTTACTTACAAAATCATTTGAACCACAGTAGGAATAATTAATTTTCTTTTGAGCTAGCCTGATTAGTTGATTAACAGTGTAAATCAAATCAGGCTTGCCAAAAGTTTTACCTTTAGGAGTAGTGTTCCATTTAGCTTTAGATGTATGCTCAAATGATTTCTCTTTCTTCAGCTCGAGAGAACTTAAAAAACTTGAATATAGACAAAAATTTGCCGATGCTGCACGCGTTTGTACACCAGACTGTGCATCACCAATGATATTATGAAGTGGGTGATTTCTTGTCCATTTCATTATACTTGGAATTGGATGAATTTCAGATTGAGTATTATCTTCCTCATATTCATCATATACTGCAGGTAAGTCTTTATCAACCCCAGATGTGCTCGGGACATCTTGTACAACCTCTTCTGAAGTAAATATTTCCGGAGCAATAGAAGAATCACTCGGAACTTCTGTTGCAGAATTTGAATCTGCATGCACAGAATCAACATTAGTATCTTCAGAATATATATATGTAGATGTACCTGATGTGGTTGAAATTGCGACATTTTCAGAAGGTCCTGAAATATCTGCGACTATAATTGGAACCTCTGAAGTTGATGCGGATATGTTTGATTTTTCAAAATCTGCACATATATCCAGAAAAGCATCAAAAAATAATAAGTCTAATTCAGCTGTAATTTTATTTGAATTAGAATACTTATTCTGTTTGACTTCAGGTTCTATTCCATCTTGAATAGAAACTTTCTGTTTAAGCTAAAGGAGGAGGGTAAGAAATTGGTAGAGGAGAGTTGGAAGGGATATTGTCAGGAGAGATGGATGGAAGATCGGCATGTATAGGTGAGGAATGAATGTCATATTGAGAGACTGGGATGATTTGGAGTGTATTTTGAGGTTGGGTAGGCTGAGGATCATCCTCTTGATGAGAGGAGGGGTTGTGAGATGTAGAAGGATCATTGTTTTGGTAGAGAGAAGTGGGAACTGTATAAGGAATGTCTGATGATGTTGGAAGAGGACCATCACCAACACAAGAGGATATCCAACGGTTCAATTCTTCATCATCACAAGAGAGTGATGATATCTTGAGGTCATTAAACTTGACATGGATGGACTCATCAATGCACTTCCTTCTGAGGTTGTAGACTCTGAAAGCTTTGGAAGTGAAAGAATATCCCACGAAGATTCCTTCATCAGCTTTGGGATCAAATGTTCCCAAATTTTCTCTGTCGTTGAGAATGTAACACACACACCCAAAGACATGAAGAAAGCCAATGTTGGGTTTTCTACCATAAAAGACTTCATAAGGAGTCTTATTGTGTCTTTTCACAATGATGGACCTATTTTGGGTAAAGCATGCAGTATTGATTGCTTCGGCCCAAAAATAGGTAGGAAGTTGAGATTCACTTAGCATGGATCGGGCAGCTTCACATAGCGTTCTGTTCTTTCTCTCCACTACACCATTCTGTTGTGGAGTTCTGACGGCAAAGAAGTTCTGAGAGATGCCTTTTTCATTGAAAAAGTCATCCAACATACTGTTCTTGAATTCTGTTCCATTGTCACTTCTTACATATCTTACCATCTGCCCATTCAGCACTTCAGACTTCTTGATGAACTTTATGATTTCTTCAGTGGTGTCACTTTTATACCTGAGAAAAAATACCCAAGTGTAACGAGTGAATTCATCAATAATTACGAGAATGTACCTTCTACCACCAAGGCTTGGGGTACTGACTGGTCCACACATATCCATGTGGAGCATCTGAAGAGGCTGAGAGATGGAGATGGAGAAGCATTGCTTGGACTTGAAGGAAGATTTTGTGAGTTTCCCTTTTTCACAAGCAACACACAACTTTTCTTTCACGAAGGATAACTTTGGCATGCTTGTAACAAGCTCCTGGTTTGAAAGGACATTCAAAGTCTTGAAGTTGAGGTGAGAGAGACGCTTGTTCCAGATCCAGCATCTTTTTGCAGAGTTTTCAGAGACAAAACAGATGTTTGTTCCGATGGATGAGCTATGTCCCATGTGTATGACATAGACATTTTCTTTACGGTAACCAGAGAGTACGGTTTCCATCTTTTCGTTGAAAATGATGCATGAACATAATTCAAACATCACTTTGAAGCCCAGATCACACAGCTGACTTATGCTTAGGAGATTGTGCATCAAGCCTTCAACATAAGCTACTTTATTAAAGGTGATGGAACCATTTGAGAGTGTTTCATAACCTTTAGTACTCCCTCTGGAGTTATCACCAAAGGTGACAGAAGGACCTTTGGTAGGCACGAAGTCTACAAGAAGAGATTTGTTTCCCGTCATGTGTCTTGAGCACCCGCTGTCGAGATACCATATTTGTTGGTGCCCTAGACCCTGCAATCACAAGGAAATCAGTTCTTTGGTACCCATTTGGAAATGGGTCCTTTTGAGTTAGAAGAAGAATTAGCAAGGTGAAAGGTATTACCACAGTTATAACACTTTCTATAGATAAAGACCTTTTTGGAGCTTTGATCAGCTTCCTTGTGATGACTGATCACATTGACTTTCATGGCCTTAGAGGTTAGAGGATAGTCAAGAGGCTTAGGACCCAAGATACCTTTGTCAGAGTCAGCTGAAATAGAAGAGGGTGTCTTGGAATTTAGCTTATTTAACATCACAGCTCTGGGGATTGGAAGAGAAGATGGTTTCTTTGAGTTTTTCTTGGGAAGTTCCTTTTTGGGAGGAATATCGGTAACTACTGATTTTTCTTTTTCAAAAGAAGAAAATTTCCTTGAAGAAGGTTGAGGATCTCTGGTTGGAATCTTAGAGAGTTTGGGTTTAGAAGAGGAACCCTAATTTATTTTTAAAGAAGACATAGACTCAACAATGGGTTTAGAAGGGTCATTTGAGTCTTGGGCTTCCTCACTCTCATTGGGTGAATCAATGCTCTTATCTTTGATGAACATTCCAAACTTGAGATCTTTAGAAGGGTCAGAAGAGTCCAAAGATTCAGAGTTGTCATAGTTCTCTTCAGAAGATTCATAGAATGAGGGAAGAGAGAAAGGAGCATGGGTGTCAGACGGAGGTTCAAGGTCATATTTCCCGAAGCCTAGTCCAGATTTGTCATCACAAGATATTTGATCCTGAAAAATCTTTTCTAAGTTCTTGGAGGAACTTGTCCATTTTTTCACAATTTCTTGCTCCTTTTTGAATCTTTTCAAAAGTTCATTTTTCTCTTTAGCAAAAGTAAAATTTATAGTTTTCAAATCTTCAAGCTCAGCCTTGGTTTTGTCAAAGTGTTTTAGTTGAGAAAGACAGATTTGCAACTGAGAAGAAAGAGATTTTATCTGAGCATTTGCCTTCTTCTTTGCATCCTTGGCCTCATAGAAGTCAATGGTCAAAGAGTCAAAGGCTTCAATTTTCTCAGCATCAGAGAGAGAGAAAAATGGATGTACCTGAGTAGATGAGGTAGAGCACTCAGTAGACACAAGAGCCATAGAGGTGGAAGAGGTTTCACCGTCATCAACATCATCTATTTTAGCCATAAAGCAAAGGTTGGTCATTTCCTTGTCACTTTCGGAAGTTGGTTCATCTGCCCAATCATGAGATTCGGCAAGAAGACCTTTTCCTTTGTTGGCTAGAAGAGCATTTCTTTCCTTCTCTCTCTTGTATTTTGCCTTGTACTTTTCAGCACGGTCAGAGTTTGAAGGAACAGAAACGCTTGACTTTTGAAAAAGGGGTTGGTAGGAATCAGACTTGGTTCTGACATACCTAGAGGATGTGCGGTTAGAGGAGGGCAATCTAGACTTATCAGAGGACCTGCTTCTACATTCAGAAGCAAAGTGTCCCTTCCTCCCACACCTGTAACATTCCTCATTTGATTTGTCAGAGGAAGCATTTTTAGAAAGAGTAGAGGAGGGTTTTCTAGAAAACCTGGATTTTATAGAAGAGAAGCGAGGTTTGCCTTTTGAAAAGCCTGCCAGCATGGCAACACCATCTGACAGCTGAGCCACAGAGGTCTCCTCTCCTTCATCATCAGCCTCACTGAGATAGGCTTCTGAAGGGTCATTGGGGTCCTCTTGGCTATTGTTGTTTGAATCAGAGGGATAGGTGATCCTAGGGACACACACAGTACTTTTGGAAAATTCACCGACAAGAGATAGAGAAGAGCCTTTGATGTCTTTAGTGATGGACTTCCTGAGCATTTTAGTTTGCTCATAGTTAAAGAGAATGCCATACACGGCAGTGAGAGGCATGGAGTCAAGATCCTTGTTAGACTTGATACAAGTACAGATAGTTTCCCAAAATTCAGGAAGACAATCCATGAATTTGCACAAGACTTCCTCATTTTCATAAATGCGACCCACAAACTTAAGATCGTTGAGAAGACTGTTAAAGCGATTGTAGTAGTCTGAGAGAGACTCACCCTTCTCATGAGAAAAGAGTTCATACTTTCTTACAAGAGAAATCTTTTTGCTCTTTTTCACCTCAGACGTACCTTCATAGAGAACACACAGAGTGGACCACATTTCTTTTGCAGTAGAAAGGTTAACAAGAGAATGGTAGACCTCATCAGGCAGAGAGAGGGCAATGATGGCTCTGACTTTAGTATCAAGAGCTATAAGACGCCTGTCTTCATCTTGTATTTACTGGGGTCCTTTACAATGTATCTCCCAATAGCTGGAGTTCTTTCTTCCTCAGAAGAGTCCTCATCAGCTTTTGTCTTATCTGCATTGTATCGGTCCCAAACTCTAGGAATGAAGGGACCTTCATGTAAGATAGTAGGATATCTGCTGTCAACTCCTTCTAAGAAGAGTATCATACGAATTTTCCACAAGAAGAAGTTATTAGGGTTAAACCTTGGTGGTTTGGCTATAGAGCCATTGTCGTATGAAAAAGCAGTGGTGTTTTGAGAAGAAACATTTTTCAAAGAAGAAGAAGAGGTTGCCATCACGGATCTAGTTTATTGAGTTAAACTAAACCGCTCTGATACCACTTGTTGGTCCCAAATAGCAGTAAGTAAACAAGCAAAGTATTGTAGAAGGGGGGTTGAATACAATACACATAGTTTTTCACTTAATTTAATTCTTATTGATTTGAAATCAAGAATTACACATAGAAAACTTTTGATTGTTGCAGAAGAGAATAGATGAAATCTATTCAAACAATCTAAGACTAAGAGAAATGGAGAACAATTGTAAAACATTTAGAAAACAATAAAAACTTCGTAGAGAGAAGATTGCCAGGCACTTAGAGAGCTTGAATGCTTGAGAGCTGGTTGTGTTGGGTATCTTGCATGTTGAACCATCCTCCTTATTTATAGTGCCTCATGCATTAAATGCATGGGACACCTGTTGAGCAAAGGATGGACACAGGTCTTCAGCAAGGTACAGGATGTACCTTTTGTCTTGAGGTGTTTTGTTTTGAAGTGTTGACCTGTAGGATGGTGTAGACCTTTCCTTAAAATGGTGTAGGAGACAAAGCTTACTTTATCTGATCTTTAGATGAGGTCCACGTCAATGCAAGATATCACAAATATACTATGTCAGAAAAGTACAATGTGTTTGAAAGAAATCCTCAAGCATCGGCTGCCGAAGACTTGAGAGATCTTCGGCTTCTGAAGATGTGAGAACATCTTCAGCTTCTAAGGAGAGATCATCGGTTGCCGAAGACTTGAGAGATCTTCGGCTCCTGAAGATATGAGAACATCTTCATACTCCTGAAGATATGTGATTGACACCATCCTGGCCGATGGTGTTGATCACTTGGGCATGTTTGGCTTTAGGCTGAGGAGACTATCTTCAATCCGATTTGAGAGATGTACTCCTTCTTTGTCTTCTTCGGCTGATCTTCGACTTCACCGAACATTTGTATAGAAACCAAGCTGCTAAAAGAACCTCAAACATATTCTAAGTAGGATGATATAAGATGGAAGATCAGGAGGTCATCTTCAAATCTTCAGATGACCCAACACACAAACACTCAAATAAATTAAAAACTATGTGGTTGAACCCCTAATTTTTTAGAAAGTCGACTCTACTGATAACCCGATACCACTAATCCCTTGACCATTTGATTTATCGTTATGTATGATGTTGGTAATCTTAATCCAATATTTGTATTTATGTATAATAATCAACGTCTAATTTAAAACAAAAATTCTCGTGTGTTCAAAGGTGTCACCTTGAGTGAAGACCTCCTGGGTGAAATTCAATCCCGCTCATTCGGTTGGATATCGCTAAGGTCTAAGTCCTTCTCTAAATCTTAGAGTTCATGGATCGGGTTTCCAAACTCTGTTTGATTAGTTGCTCTTCTAGATGGATTGGTTCTTGTTGTCTTTCCATTTCTTGTCTTTTCTGCTTCTCGCCGATCTTCACTTGCAACTCTTGTTGTACTCTTTGTTTGTTTATTACATCTCCTGTTGCTTAAAAAAACAATAACTATATGTTTAGTTATATGGCTATTTTATGGTTGTTTTCGGGTTTGTAGGACTTGCATTAACTATATGTTAATATTATAACTTTCCTAATACTAGATGAATATGTCTTGACGATATGAGAGAAAGTTGTTTTGGGTCGTTGTATGATTACTATTTTTAATAGTAAATAAAAAATAACTGAAACTAATACCATTAATATATATATATATTAGCTTTATTAGTAATGTTTGGATTTATTACCATGTTACATTTATTAGTAATTTTTGGTTCTTCACTTTCATCAATCCATCATCAAGCTCCATCACTCTCATTCTAAGTTCTTCTCTCCAAAAAGAGAGAACTTAGCCTTAAAGTTTAGATTAAATTCTTGTCTTTAATTTCTTGTCCTTTACTTTCATGTATTAATTTTCTAGCATTTTCATTTATTGCAAGTTTAATTTCAAGTACCTTAATTTCTTGCTCTTTAATTTTAGTACTTTAATTTCTTGCCCTTTACTTTTAGCATTTTAAATTCCGTAGTTTAGTTTCTTACTCTGTTCTTACTTTATTTTTATTCATGCAAGTAGTTAACTTTTATTTCTCTTGTACTATTATGTCTTTTATTTTTAGCATGAGCTAAGCACCTCTTGGGTGTGGGTGTGAGTTAACTTGGGACTAGTATGTAACACTTGGGTGTGGCCATTATTAATAACTCTTAAGTTTGGTCGCTTGAGTCGGGACTTCAAATCAATGCAGATAATCCGATCACTTTGATGTGTTAATATTAAATCTTGACCTTGAGAGGGGCGGATTCGAAATACGGCTTAAGTGATGCACAAAGATTTGAGAGAGTCTTTGATAACCACGTAGAGATACGGGTTCTGTATGATTTACTAAGGTTCAAACGTCGGAGGAGATTTATATCACAAAGAGATTTGGGTATAAATCTCCATACCGGTAGAACTTGATTTTTATCTACTTAGTTAAATCGGCAAGATTAAGAGTTGGTAACGATGGACACTTTACGAGCATTTTGTAGGACCGGTTTTTAAAAATCCACTTTCGAGAGATCGGACTTTTTATAGACTTTTCGTACTACAAAGCGTCCAACCATTTTGTTACTACATTTGTCTCAAGGAATGCTTACACCCATACCCATTCTTTATAAAAAGTTCATTTCGCATTTTTAGAATTAATTCACCAATCAAAAAAATATTTTTCCCAACTCGAAATTTGTGCAAGAAGTTCATGAAAGTCTGTATTTTTCAGTAGTCCAGTCCTTATGGGTACGATACTCGGTACTTGTACCATTGTATTACTTGTAGCAATCCAAGTGTTGATATATACTTGTGTCCACGCCGGGAAACTAGATGTCCACGCTTTGAGTTCACGTTATTTAGCTACCAATCCGGAAATGGTGTAAATGATGCGAGTCGAGCTCGAGTATCAGTAAGCTTGACTCGAACACGAAATAAGAATCTCAAGCTCGAACTCGACTCGATAACAAATTCCCAAGCTCGAACTCAAACTCAAACTCGTTTCAAGCTCGAATCAAGCTCGGACTCGAACTCGAATTAAGCTCGAACTCGTTTTTTAGCACCAAAAAAAACTCAGAAAATAAACCTACATTAGCAGTAAAAAAATCCAGAAAATTAGAAGTTTACAGCCAAACACTCGTTTTTTAATTTTCAGTTTTTATTTATTATATTATTATCAATTCATTATATTAAAATAATAATTATTAAGTTTTTTACATTATATTTTATAACTTATAATATAAAATTAAGTATATATAAATATATCGAGTATCTCACGAGCTTATCGAGTCGAGTATCGGGTAGCTCGACTCGACTCGTTAGTATGTCGAGTCGAGCTCGAGTTCGAGTCGAGTGTTGATCTCGAGGAACTCGCGAGTTGTCTCGTCTCATTTACACCCCTACACAAGACAATTATGACGTTATGTGGATTCAAATAACTATTTATAATAGTAAATTGTTTCTTTTGGTTTGCAGGATTTTATACGATTCAAAAATGAATCTCATTCCAATTTCGTATTTGGTTTAAAAAAAAGTTCAGAATTGAAATCTCACAAATATAGGATTTAAAAATCCCATTATGATAGTTTGTATTTCACAGGATTTGTATGTATTAATGTTTTAAAATATATTAAAAACACTTATCTTGTAATAACCAATTAATAGAAACATAATTTAGTTATTTTTATAAATTTTTTATAAAGAATGTAATTTAATTTCATTACAAATCCTATAAACCAAACACATCAAAGATTTCAAATCTAAACCCTTCCAATTCCAAGTCCTTCAACAAATAAACCTGACATATCATCGTTATATGTTTGAAACCATAAACTCGTTAAGGCGTTGAGCTGACTTCTATCATGTGTCTCAAATGCAGTCGTGTTGAATGCAACAAAGGCAAAAAAATGTAAAGAGAGAAATCCAGTTAGATAAATGTAATGATTATTATATTACTAGAAGTGTACTTTCGTAACACAGTGCAATATATCTCAATTTTAATATTTCTTTTTACTTTTTGTATTTGTCGATTTTATGATATGATTTTGTGTGTTTTTGAAAAAACGATAATGTTTTTATGTTTGAATAAAATCTAAATTTGTAGAACTCATAAAATTTTAAAATGTATGTCGATATATTATTAAAAAATTAACAATTTAAAAGTTCTCATTGTTTGTATAATTTGTTTAATTCAAAATTTTATTATAATTTTATTTAGGTTTAATAACGATATAATCTATTTTAGGTTTAATAACGTAATGTTCTTTTCATAAATATAATAATTAAGTATTATTACAACTCAATAGTTATCTCAATAATATTTTTAGATTATTCCTATTTAATAAAAATATGTTTATCCTATTTTTTAATTATAATTATCAGTTAGTTATATGAATTTAAACTTGCAGTTTTAAAAAATTGTAAACATACACTAATTACTTATAATCTTGAATTTGAAGTAATATGCATCAATTAACAGTAGTTTATACATAAAAAAGAATTTATCTTAAATGTTTTATAATATCGTCATGTTTAACAACAAAGCAAATATCATGTCTATTTTTTTTAATAAGAATTTGTATCCAAATTACTTATTTGTTAATTATGAGATGTTAACGAGTTTGACTTTGACCAGTCCTTTTTTGTAATTTTGTCTTACTAGGAATATATATAGTAATTTTATTTAATTATTTATAAAATTTAATATTATATATTCTTATAAAAACAAAAACGACAGAGCTATGGTAGCCAACAGTGGAGTCTGTTGTAGATTCCTTAAATACAATTTCCTGTATACTAAATTTACCCTTTTCGGTGGATTAATATAAAAATCACTATTTCTTTTTTATGCAAAAACTTTTTATTTTGAGTTATTGTTTTTAAATAAATGGGTTAAATAATGGATAAAACTAAATAAATTTTCTAAAATAGAAAACATGTTGATCAGTTTGATTTGTCCCATCTAACATTTTTTTAATTTTATAAATAGTTACATTAAACATTATTCTAAAAAATTATTATTTAAATAATGATATAATTTTTTTAAAATAAAGTAGTTAATACAATTTCTAACATAATTTCTAAAGTGTTAGGTGAGTTTTATAAATTATCTACAAATTATTCTCTATAATAATAATTTGTAACCAATTTTATAAATGACATATTATCATAAAAACTATATTTTAGTTAAATAATAACAAAATTAATTAATTATTTTTTACTATAACTAAATATCAAATAATTTGTTAATTAAGTAATTATCATAGAGAAAAAATAATTTAATTAAATAATATCTTTTATTTTTAATTTATAAAATGTTTTTTATTCAATAAATTATTGTTTATATTTATGTTTTATTTTTTTAAAGTAATTTATAATATTTTCGTAAAATTTTGTTGTATTTACGATATTGAATCTATACATATAATAAATAAGTAACTAGAAGGACACGTGTCGCATTCTGGTGAGTCCATTTTTTCATTTTTCCGTCTAAACATGTATTTGGACGCATTTTACATTATAAGTTCATTTAGCACATCAACATTCATTCCTCCTTAAATCTTTCCTTAATTCAATTTTTTTAATTTATACATTTATCACCCTTATAATTAAGTATGTAGTTTATTGTTAATCTCTTACTTTTTTATTTTTCATTTTAGACTCTTATCATATAAATATAAATAATGTATATGAACTAAAATGCATTAAAAAACATTTTTATTTTTACAAATTATATCATTGTAATCGTTTCGTCAATACCTTTGAAATGAGTCTAATATTGAATACTTTTGTATTTAATTATATTATTAAATATCATAAATATATATGAATTAATGTGTCGTGATTAGTATGAGATTTGTTAAAATTAGTATGAGATTTGATATAAAAAATAATCACTAAATTGTCGTGATTTTTTTTTTGCAATTTCATATCAATTTTAACTATGTACTTTTCCATAATTTCATTTACGTTCTATTATAAATTTTGTTTTATAAATATTTAATATTTATTCATATTTTTTATTAATTTTTTGCAAAAGATTTTTTGTGAAAATTGCCTAAAACAAGGACATTTTGTAACCAACTGCAAAAAAACAATTCTGAAGGAAAAAAAAACTTGGAAAAGTAGCATCGTACTTTCGATGATCATTCATATCTACAAGATAAGTTTTCTGACATAATTTAATTTTTTAAATTACCCTATGTAATACACGAGGTCGAACCTAGTTTATTAATAAAAACAAAAAACTATATTAATTGAGGCATGGTCGTGTAGTATATTTTATCTGTATTGAAATATTAATAATATTTCCTATTTTTAATAATCGTTAATATTAATACTAAACTTTTAATTTTGATAAATAAAAAAATTATCTCAATATTAACTGATATCATACTATTTATATTCTTTTAATAATCAAAATTTTATTTAATAAATTATTCATACATTTTTGTAAACAAGTTTCCCAAAACATCAAAAAAAATATGATGTGACATAAATTAATTTTTTAATAATAAAATTATACCCCATAATTTCTTATACTATTCATCATCAATTAACAAAAATGTATTAATGCAGTTACCAAAAATCATTTCTTATTAAGAAATAATAACACAACTACCATAATTTCTTATTAAGAAAATCCTATGAGTCACTTAAAAAATAGCATAGAAATTACCGTAGTGGATGGTCTTATGATTATATTTGTTAGCAATAACATAACTTACCTTTAAGGTTATTAAGGGTGTGTTTGGTATGCAGACTCTGTGAGAGAGGACGGGACAAAAAAAAATAGTCCCATGTTTGGGATGTCATGGGACAAAAATGATATGAGACAACATGGGACTAAAATGAGATTTCATGGGACAAAACTTAATTTTTTTGTTCCACCAAAATAGGTGGAACAAGGGACGGATTTAGTATGTGGAATACGGTGGCACGTGCCACCGTATTATTACAACGACGAAGGGTAAAAAACTATAGGTTCGTAAAAGGTGCAACCGTATCGTTTTGTAAGGTGTTACCGTATTATTTTGGAAACTTCAAGAAGGTGTAACCGTACCTCATAATCAACCAAAAAACCAAAAGAAACTATCGAAATCAACCAAAAAAACCAAAAAAAAAATCCCTCGAAATCGATAAAAAAAAACTTAAAAATCCCTCGAAATCAAGCAAACAGCTTTAAAAATCCCTCGAAATTATGGAATTAGGCTAAAAACATATCGGACTATATTGAACGTCGGTAAAAAAATCATACATTTTGTAATTATTTTTTGTCTCTATTATATGGTGCTACCGTATGAAAAAATTTATGTGTCCATCCCTGGGTGGAACAACATGGGACTAAACAACAAGATTACAATATTACCTTTTTTTAAAACACATCTGATACCCTAAACCTAATACATCGACACATCCACTTCATCTCGTTTCACATCGCCTCCATTGTTCATTGTCTTCTTCAAGATTCTCATCGATCGACTTCATCTCCAGGTATGATTTATGTTCTCGATTTCTTCTTAATCTGTCTCGTCCTCTAGGTTTTCAATTTATGTCTTCTTAATTTGTTTCATTCTTTTGGTTTTCGATTTCTTGCCTTCGAAATGGGGATCTCTGTTAAATCAATGTGTGACTATTGAAGCTCCTGAGATTTTGGAAGAATAGTTAAAGGTTAGTAGTTAGATATTATGGGTTTCTTATGATGTTTTAGTCACTTTTTTATTTATAATTATTTATTTGTTTGTTTGTTGTCGTAGAAACATCCCAATAAGAACTACACGGCTAATAAGTCATTCCTGGCTTACGAGCGGTTGAAGATGGTGTTCAGGAAAGACCGCGCGACGGGAAGCATGGCCGAATCTGCTACAGATGCGTTGGAGAATATGAACATTGAGAATGACGATGATTTTGTGACTGAAGTTAATGTTCCCCCCGTTCCTAGTCATTCAAATACAAATTCACATTCCCCCATTCCAAATGAAGGAGAAGGAACAAGTAAGAAGAGGAAAAGGACAACCGGGCTATCTAAGCTAGTGGAAGAAACCAAGAATGAAATCCATGAGGCAACCAATCAAATGAAAAGGTTAGTTTCAGTCATCTCGGATTCTATCGAAATGGATGGTTTGAGCAATGAATTGAAACGACTTGGACTTGGTATGATGGAAATCATTCAAATGGGTAAGTACTTTGGGGACAAACCATCCCAATATCGTTTTTGGATGCGTTTGGATGATGCTACGAAGTTAGAATTTGTGAAGTCGATTTATGATGAGGACAAGTAATAGTATTAGAAAATTATGAAAACAATTGTTGTCTTGAATGTTTAAATTATTGATGTTGGGAATGTTTAAACTTTTGATGTTGGTACATTTGACTTGTTTGTGAATGTTTAAACTTTTGATGTTGGTATGACATGTTTTTAAATTATTTTTGGTACAATTGTTGTGTTGAAAGGTTTCTAAATTATGTATGGATTTAAGTTGTTGTGTTGGAAAGTTTTAAAATTTTGTATGTATTTATAATCGTTTTGTTGGAATGATTATATGATATAAAATAGTACAACTATCATGGATAAAATTATTTAAATATATTTTAGTTGATTTATGTCATTTACAATCATATTTGATATAAAATAACATAAAACAACATATAAGGGCAATCTGGTAATTTTAATAGTTTTGTCTTATCCTGTCCAGCTTACCAAACGCAGAACAGACAATTAGTCATGTTCTGTTCTAGTTAGGGGTGAGCATGGGACCAGTACCGTACCGAACCGGTACCGTACCGAAAATTCCCGATACCGAAAATGTGGAAAACTCGATACCGAATACCGTACCGATTAGAACGGTACGGTACCGGTTCGGTACCGGTACCGGTAATACTAACGATATTTCGGTACTAGTACCCCATCAGTACCGAACCGATTACCGAGTATAGGAAAAACATGGAACCGATTACTGTACCGAAATACATGGGACGGTCCGGGATCGGTACGGTACCGGTACGGTACCGGTACGGTACCGGTTCGGTATCGGGATTTGGGACTCCTTGCTCACCCCTAGTTCTAGTCGTACCAAACGTGGGACAGACAATTAGTCATGTCCTGTCCCGTCCTGTCCTATCTCATTCAGTTTGCGTATCAAACGTTACCTAAAAAAACCTGGTTTCATAGGTCATAAACTAGTATATAAGATAGCTTAATGATCTTTAAAAAAAAAGATAGCTTAATGAAAAGTTGTTTTATGCTCTTTTACAAACAGAACGATGCATTTTTTTCACTTTTTTTTCTTCTGTTTCTCATTTATTCCCCCTTATTTGTTGGTAATAAGTAATTTTTAGATGAGTCATTTGAAGTTTTTTTTTGAAAGCCAACATTTATTAACCAAATAGGAGCAAGAAGCCGCACGAAAGTCATTTGAAGTTATTTTACATTGTTATTTAACTTATCAACAAGTTCTTTTTATGTTAATCATAGGTATCCGGGCCAGCTTGCGCACACCTCGACTAATCTCAAGGGCAGAAGAACAATCCGGAAAATCCTCAGTAGCTTTGCAGGACTCAAACCAATGTCCTTTGAGAGAATCCACAAAGACACAAGCCTTATTGTCAATTGAGCTAACCCCACAGAGTTAGCTCGCTCAACTAGTTATATCAAACGTAATTGGTTATTGATCAACTTATCAACTAACAACATATTTATCAACCAACAAATATTTTTCAGTTAACAACTGTCTTATTCACTAGTTCGTTGAACATGACGTATAAAATTATAAAAATCAAGTACAGTTTAAACTCGTTTTTAAACCATTTGATCCGTTTAAACAGTTTCTTAATTATTTCTAGTTTAAGAAAAAAAATGTTTTAAATATTTAATTAAATTATATATCAAATTAGGTATTGTTTTTTTAAATTATTGTAAATTATAATCCAAACAAACCAATGTGATCATTCGTTGTCGCCACCAAAATGGTAAACCCATTAATGCATTGTGTTGATATCGAATCTTGGATGGTTAATGTATCTCCATTTCCTTTTCAACCAACAAACATTTTCATCTTAATTCTTAAACCATTTTTAAAAAAATAAAATTTTATTGTCCATATTTAATAATTTAATAATTAATGGGTTATGTTTATGCCAAAAATTACAAAATATAATTTAAAGTTGGAATGTGAAACTTATCAAATGCAGATTGAGCCTTCAAAATAAACAAGATAAATAACAATGACACAAGATATTCTGTTGACGCGGAAAACCTCATCAAGGATAAAAACCGCGAATGATAATAGATATCGTTGATATAATGTAGACGTCAATCGGGGATGTCATCCTTGGTAATAATGGTCGCTATGATTCAATGATCCCGGTACAATGATTCAATGTCTCTTGGAGTGGAATGAATCTTCATAATTATACTTGGACTTTGTAACCACTATTTAATTGTTCATTAAATCAGCAACGATCTTCATTGATGATTTCATTGATTCTTGGTCATCAGTTATTTTGGGTTTTAATACAAATTGTAACCGTTATACGCAGCGGAAATTAAAAGGAATTTTGGTTACAAAATAGAAAACTTTTCTAAACAATTAAAACCCAAACGGATCCAATGATGTATTTAATCAAAACTTAAAACCACACCATAGGGTGTTTAGAGATGTACCTTTTCAGATCTGTTGTGGTTGAACTAGCTGAGCACTTAGAAACCAATCGAGGTTTCCTCTAGCGGTATCCACACACGAACACGCGAAATTTCACCGGGTGCTAGCCCAATAACCCTAGATCTATATGTGTTTTACAGAAAAGAAAAAATGTTTCTTTTCTGTATATTTTCTGAAAGGCTATTCTAATTCAATTGTGTATCAAATAGTTTAGCCTAACCCCTTATTTATACCAGAAGAATTATAGTTAGACTATAATTCAATTAAGGATTAAACAAGGTTTAGTAATTATCTGTAATATTCAAATTCAAATTCAAATATATATATATATATATATATATATATATATATATATAATTATCCTTTTAAACTTTAAAATATAATTATATAATTACAGATAATTCCCCGTAATTAACATAATTACGTTTTCACCCTGTAATTATCATAATTACAGTTTAACACATATTTTCATAAAATCCGGGTTTCTACAAATGGAAACAAACGCATTCTTTGTGTGCGACCCTATAGGTTAACATACTCATCAGCAATATTTCTATGTGATGCGTGTCGTGGGCATATAATAACTTACAGTCTCCCACTTGCACACGATACACAGTAGCACAGACGATGGTAAGCGTCTAGCAACACGTCACCGCCCCCAAGGCTATGTAAATGTGCTTTTACCTTCGAGCAATTGATTGATCTAATCAATCATATAGTAGAATCATTCATTATCCTTTTGCTTCACGATATTTTATTTTGAACTTTAGGCATAGATCTATCTCATCATTTATAGTTCAAAGATTGTGTTTCTCGATCCCAACATATTTGATTATACAAGTGTTATTAGTCCAACTAATCCACTTGTTCATGCACGTAAATCATAATATGTAATCGAGGGCCCCAGAAATATCTCTCTCATCTTGAGAGGAGCAAATCCCATATTGCATGTACACGACTAACTACACAATTCATGTTATACTTAATATAGCCCTTATGATTACCCGGTCAAGGGTAACGTTAGACTATATCAAAGTATAACACTCCTTGTGCATTAGATCCCAATGCACATCTCAGGTCTGAGGATAAATAGTGTTATACTATTTCAAGCCTCACCTTATGACGTCGATCTATGAGGTGATCTTGACCGTGAGTCTTGTCCAACGCCTTGTGCTCCGACAAGCGCATGTGACTCTGGTTGCACCTAGTGCATTTCCAACTTGGACTATGACCAGACTTCACAATGATCTTGATTTATTACTAGTCCCCTAGTAATAAGTGATCAAGGACAGTTTTAAATAATATGTAACACCCTTAAAATTGGAAAGAGCAACTAATTTAAAAATTTCAATAAAACCTCAAATAAAGATAAAATCTCTTACAACAAGTCCAAACTTGAATTACAAATCTAGGTTCAACCATCAACAAATAAATAAAGTCTTACACGAAGACTAAATCGAGTCGGGTGTTACTAAAACCCAAATACAAGTTGCTATTCCCAAGATAAAGACGGAAGACTTCACCAGGCTACTCACCCTCGTGGATAAAACTAATACTCACTCTTTGCAACAACGCTAGAACCATTTCCTCCATCCGGAACCTGATGCACATATCGACAAATAAAAAGGTTAGGCTAACGCCTAGTGAGTTCAAGAGTTTACAACATGGAATAAGTATATTTGTTAAAGGGAAAGAATGCAATTTAAATCTTAGATCATCAAAAGATTTACTTTAAATATCAAACGACAACATTTTCCCAAAAATACCTTTAAAACAAGGGACTCAACTTGAACCTCCTTTCGTAAGACCATTTTATCCCAAACTCACCCAAAACGTGAATAGTAAGCAAACTCCCAATTTATAGTAATTCGAAATAAAATTTCACTTCGCGAAACACCCCAAACGTGGGCGGGGCTTAATACACAACCCATAGATCTTGAGTAAAAAAACCCAAATATGCAACACGTCACCGAAAATATGGATAATAAAATACTACCCTTTAATACCCAAATAACACCTTTCGGTGACGGGGGAGACCCGATTCCATTGTACGTGGCGGGACACAAAGTTAAGCCACATAACCATGTTGTCGAACTACACCTCAGATAATGACTGTATTGCCTGCTCTACCAAGCTACACCTCCAATCATGACTGTATTGCCTGCTCTGTCGAGCTACACCTCCAGTCGGACTTTATTTCAAATACCAAACACCGTATCCCTTATTGCCTGCTCCGCCGAGCTACACCTCAAGTATATACGATCTTATTGCCTGTTCGGTCTCTAGCGGAGTTTCATCCTCAGGGTACTCATTCGACCCCTAGTGCCTACTCCCTAGCATTCAAGATAGGAACCTCAGCTCCTTACTTGATAACTATTGATGCCTAACCTCGTGTACAAGAATTAGACATCCAACACCAAACCCATGGTCCCGAAGTACAACCCATAAAGGTTCTCATTCGCCAAAAAATCGGGACGACACCAATGCCAACATGGCATATTTTCCCAAAGTGAGAATCCCAAGAGTCCTCACCATTACCACGACTGACTTACATGCCTATGGATCCAATGCATTATAGTCTAAAATACATGAGTCCAAAAGAATGACACACGTACTCAAACATGTAATCTCCGAAATAAAGTGCAATGAATGCAATTCATACCCAAAGCTCCACTTTAAGTTATAAAACCGGACGAAAATCCCCATTACCCGACAAAGCCGAAAACTGAGCCTTAAGCTCAACCAGTCAAACGACCATATGCTAAAATCTACAAAATGCAATAAAATGCAACGACCACATTTATGTAAACACATGTTTCAACTACATGAATAAACTCCAACATAAATCATTTTTCACAAGTTTATAATCTCATTTACTCTATCCAAAACGTCCCATGACACACATTTAAATGACAATTACTCAAGAGATTTATATCCATACTATAAATTATTTAAATACTAATGTCACCAGTTTACTCAATAAAATACTTGAGTAACATCTTTTCCCAAAACCAAAGGTTCATAAGTTCATAAACGTTTGCAAGGTTGGGAATGACCAAGCGCCCATGACTCACACAGTGGTATTTTTAAAACATTTCACGATACAAAATGCACGTAATACCAACAAGCATAAAAATGCATTCTTACCCAATACTTTCCATTTAGGTAAATAAGTCATCAAATCATTTTCATTTCGATGCATTTAACAACATACTCAAAATCCCCAAGATGAGTGTTTTATAAGGTTACAAGGTTAAACACTTCCAAACAATCAAACTTATCACCAGTTAACATTTTAATGTAAAACACAAACACTTTAAAATAAACATTTTGGCTTTTCACAAATTAACTTGAACTCTCCTTGCTAGATTTAGGCTAAATCTAGATTTTACCCCCAACTTGAGCTTCCTTGAAGAACTCCGAATCCACAAGCAAAACCTTCCAAAAACCTATCATCACAAGTTTCCAATCATAAGTACACTAGTTCAACCATTTAGAATCGATCCCCAAACATTTTACATCAAAATCTCCAACTTGGCCAAAACCCTAATTTTTGACCTAATTTCTCCAAAACCATCAAATCCGAAATTTAAGAAACCAAATGCTAGGAAACCATCAAGAAGGCATTTATAACTTATATTAAGGTTTAAAAATGGAGAGTATAAAATTACCACTTAGGTTTTGGTGAAAACCTAGAAAACCCTAAAATGAAGCTTGAGGTTGAAGATGAAGATGGAGATGGAGAGTTCTTGGTCAAGGATTTCAATCTACCACATGATGATGGTTCACCCCCACAATACCAACGGATTGGAGCCAAATATATTCCAAAATCACCATAGATGAAGGTAGGTGTTCTTGGGAGAGTTTAGAGAGGGTTGAGAGTGAAAAGGAGAAGTGAGAAATGAAGAATGAGCCAAAAACCCGTATTTGACAGCCTGCTGCACCTTTTGTGCGACTTTGCCATGACATTGCCCATGGAAATGTCGCTGGTCATTGTCGCTAACTCCAGCCACCACTATGTTTCATGTTGCGACTTTGCCTGGTGCGACTATGACACTGTCATAGTCGCCGGGCATTGTAGCCGAGCTCGTACCAAGCTCCGTAACTCGACTTTCTCAACGCCAATACCCCCGATACTCTAAGGGACTTTAAATAATGATTTCCCACCAAGAATATCTCCATTTATAAATTACAAAAATGTTCGGGTGACCTTTACTTACCGAAAATTACGGGTGTTACATAATATGATCATCATATTCATTTAAGGATACTTAAACATGCTAAAACGAACACAAAGATGTTTAATTAAATATTCATATCCAATATGCCATAATTGTAAAACATAACTGTTTTAATATTCACAAAGTAAAAGATTACTAAAATTTTACAAATAAGACTAAATTATTACAAAACCTCAAGCCTATTGAGCTAATGTGAGCATCATGCTTGCTTTGACTCAAATGTTTGGTAAGAGGATCTGCTGGATTGTCTTCTGATCGAACTTTACATATCTTTATGTCACCTCTTTCAATAATCTCTCGAATTAGGTGATATCGTCTCATGATATGCTTGGAGCGTTGATGTGACCTTGGTTCCTTTGCCTGAGCAATGACACCCTCATTGTCGCAATAGATCTCGACAGGGTCACATATGCTAGGGACTACTCCCAGATCTGTGATGAATTTCTTCATCCAAACAGCTTCCTTTGCACCATCCGACGCTGCAATGTACTCCGATTCTGTAGTTGAGTCCGCTATTGTGCTTTGTTTTTAGCTCTTCCAGCTCACAGCACCCCCATTTAACACAAACACGTATCCCGACTGCGATTTATAGTCATCTCGGTCGGTTTGGAAACTAGCATTTGTGTATCCTTGAATACACAGATCTCTTTCTTGACCGTCGTACAGTAAGAACATTTCTTTAGTTCTTCTCAGATACTTTAGAATATTCTTTACTGCTACCCAGTGAGCATCACCTGGGTTTGACTGATACCTGCTCGTCATGCTTAGGGCATACGAGACATCTGGTCTAGTACATAACATGGCATACATAATTGAACCGATGGCCGAAGCATAGGGAACACCCTTCATGCGGTTCATGTCCTCTTTAGATATAGGACTCTGAGTTTTGCTCAGATGTACACCATGTACCATTGGCAAGTTTCCTCTTTTAGAATCCTCCATCTTGAAGCATCTTAAGATCTTGTCAATATATGTACTTTGGCTTAATCCAATTAAGCATTTCGATCTATCATGATAGATCTTTATACCAAGGATATAAGCTGTTTCTCCTAGATCCTTCATCGCGAAACACTTCCCTAACCAGGCTTTTACACCTTTAAGGGTAGGGATGTCATTTCCGATGATCAATATATCATCGACATATAGGATCAGGAATACTACTATGCTTCCACTGACTTTCTTGTATACACAAGGTTCATCTTCGTTCTTTAAGAAACCAAATTCTTTAATCTTTTCATCAAAACGAAGATTCCAACTACGAGATGCTTGCTTCAGTCCATAAATGGACTTTTGAAATTTACATACCTTTTCAGGAAAATTTAGATGTTTAAAACCTTCTGGTTGTACCATGTACACGTCCTCGCTTAAAGTTCCGTTAAGGAATGCGGTTTTAACATCCATTTGCCATATTTCATAGTCATGATATGCAGCTATGGCAAGAAGTATCCTGATGGATTTAATCATGGCTACGGGAGAAAAAGTTTCATCATAATCTACTCCATGAGTCTGAGTGAAACCTTTAGCTACCAACCTAGCCTTATAGGTATGTACAATCCCATCCATGTCAGTTTTCTTTTTGAATACCCACTTGCACCCTACGACTTTGCAGCCGGTAGGTGCATCTACCAAGTTCCAAACTTGGTTATCTGTCATGGATTGTATTTCAACCTTTATGGCAACTTGCCATTTATCAGATTCTAATCCTGATACGGCTTCCTGGTAGGTTACGGGTTCATCATGGACCGTATCGTCACTGCCAATGAGATAAACATATCTCTCAGGCTCTTGACGAATCCTACTCGATCTTCGGATTGTTTGTATCTCGTCATTACCTTCAACAACCTGTTGAGGCTCAACATCATGTTGATTGTCAGTATCAACCATTGTTTCATCTTGTGGTTCTTGAATTTCTTCAAAATCTACTGTATCCCCCGTTTCTCGATAGAAAATCATTTTCTAAGAACTCACCGCGGCGTGCAACAAAAAATTTGTTCTCGCTGGGTTTGTAGAAGTAATATCCAACTGTCTCTTTTGGATATCCTACAAAGATGCATTTTCAGACCTTGAATCAAGCTTCCCAGAAGCTTCTCGCTTAACATAAGCTTCACAACCCCATATTCTCATATACGACAGTTTTGGGATCTTCCCGGTCTATAGTTCGAAATGGGTTTTATCGGTCTTTTTGGTTGGCACAATATTTAGTATTCGGGCAGCTGTTTCTAGGGCATAACCCCAGAAACTTTTAGGCAGATTGGTACGACTCATCATAGAGCGAACCATGTCGAACAAGGTTCTATTCCTTCTTTCGGACACACTGTTATGTTGCGGTGTTCCGGGAGGAGTTAATTGGGATACTATCCCGTTATCTCTTAGATGGTCAATAAACTCTTGGCTTAGATATTCCCGACCCCGGTCCGATCGAAGTGTTTTTATCTTTTTGCCAAGTTGATTCTCTACTTCATTCTGAAATTCTTTAAAAAACTCAAATCTTTCAGATTTGTTTTTCATTAGGTAAACATACCCGTATCTACTGAAGTCATCAGTAAAGGTAATGAAGTAGCGATGACCATTTCTTGTTGTTGAACTAAAGGGCCACACACATCAGTATGTATAATCCCTAATAGTTCTGTTGCCCTTTCGGGTTTGCCTTTAAAAGGCGCTTTTGTCATCTTGCCCATTAAGCAAGATTCACATACATCATATGAATCATCATATGATTCCAACACTCCGTCCGCCTGGAGTTTGGCTATGCGTTTCTTGTTTATGTGTCCAAGACGACAATGCCACAAATAGGTCTGGTTTAAGCCTCGCTTAATTCGTTTATTGTTTACATTATACATTGACTCATAATTACAACTATTTTGCATATCAATTTCATAAATACCATTGTGTGGTTTGGCCACAAAATACAAAACATTGTTAAGATAAGCTAAAATTGAATCATTACTGAAAGTAAACATAAATCCAGTTTGTTGCAAACGAGAAAAAGAAACGATATTCCTAGTAATGCTAGGTACATATAAACACTTGCTAAGTGCTAAAATAAGACCATTTGGCAGCTTCATGTCATAAGTCCCCTGAGCAATAGCAGATACCTTAGCTCCATTCCCCATTCGAAGCTCCATCTGGCTTGGTTTCATTTTCTCTTCACTTCTTAGTCCCTGAAAAGTAGTACAAATGTGAGTACCACACCCAGTATCCAATACCCAGGAATCAGAGTCAGAAGTGAATAAATCAATGGTAAACATACCTGAAGGTCAGGCTCCATTAGCCTTCTGCTTCTTCATTTTTGCCAATAGGGCGGGCAGTTTCTCTTTCAGTGGCCCTTCTGGTTGCAGTTGAAGCAAACTGCTTCCTCAGGAATCTTTTCCTTGCCCTTTTCCTTGTTGGAGCTTCCAACTTTTCTTTTACCCTTGGTAACCACCCTTTTCTTCTTGTTTATCCCACCTTTAGGTTTGATCATCAACACCTGTTTTGGTTTGGATAAATCCAACTTGGATTTCATATTTCTCTTAGCAGTTTTAAGCATGTCGTGAAGCTCTGTGAGAGTTTTCTCCAAACCATTCATATTGTAGTTCAGAACGAACTGGTCATATGACTTGGATAAAGAATTGAGAACCATGTCGGTTTCCAATTCTTGACCAAGTTGGTAGCCAAGACGGGTTAATCGGTCAATATACCCTTTCATTCTCAAAACGTGGGTACTGACTGATGAACCCTCAGTCATCATACAGGCATGCAATTCCCTGACTGTATCGAACCTCTCTTGCCTTGCTTGTAACTGAAACATGGATTTCAGAGAGGATATCATATCCCAAGCATTCATGTCTTCATGTTCCCTCAGTAGCTCAGAAGTCATGGATGCTAGCATCAGACAACTAACATCTAGTGAGTCATTGAGATGCTTATCATAAGCAGCCTTAACCTCAGATGAAGCATTTATGGCAGGAAGGTTTGGAGGGGGGTTTTCAAGAACGTACAACTTCTTTTCGTGCTTAAGGACAACCCTCAAGAAATGAAACCAGTCGACGAAGTTCGTACCGTTCAGTTTATCCTTGTCAAGGATTGATTGTAATATAAATTGGGATAAGCTGTTTGTGCATACAGTTTGGTTGGAGGCGTTAGCGGCCATCTACAAAATAAGTTCAATTTTAGTAATTCTTTTAAAATCTCAAATTAATTAATTTATCCTTTCAAAAAATTTAATTTGAGCTAAGATCCATATATCACCAATTTCTGTAAATAGCCAAGCAACTGTTTACAGAACTAGGTTATTTAGATAGGAATCATCCAATTATATTCAACATAACTCTTAGATATCGTGAGATTTCTATTAATATATCATATGTTAAAAAACATGTTTAATCCCACTACAACGCCTTGAAAGTACTCATAGATGGCTAAGCACTGTCTATGATACTTTCAAGTAAACTAATCATACTAAGATATCATGATCCCACCTAAAGCCCTAACTTAGGGTTTATCGGGATCAATCGTCCAAAATACGACTATTTAAGTGAATGGCAACTGTCCACTTAAATCTCGTTATTCTGGCACCTTGTCTTACACAACAATTATTCGATATGATTGGCCAAGCACTGACCATACCGGACTCTTGTAGGTTTAACAAGTACCTTAAACGGATGACGCATAGTTTACATTTGTGAAAGGTTTAAATTTTAGAAAACTCTTTTCTTTTAAAACGTTTGATTTTATTTTAAAATCTTGTTTTAAAAGTTTTATTCAAAATCGGCTTGTCTTTGATAAACATATCAAATTTAAAATATCATATTTTAATTACCGATTAGAATTTATGATGTGTTCAAAAGCCATTTTTTCTCTTACTCCCCCTTGACATGTGATCTCTGCAACTTTGAATCAGATTGATATTTTGTTACCCACTTGAATTTGGGCCCGTGTTTGTTAGTTGCAGTTCGTATGGGGAAATACATATTAGATTTGACAGTTAAAGCATGAGAAATATGATCAGAATGATAGGCACAATCATTAGAATAGAAAGAATAATCATCAGAACTAGAATCTGAGGAAGAACATGAGACATGTTTTGAAATTCGAATCATTTGCTTTATAGAATATTTTGAAATTTTATTACATGTAGCAAATGAATCACTTTTATAAAGTTTGTCTACACATTTATCCCCATCAAAAGTATGTTCATCAGATGTCCGCTTCGCTTTCCATATCTGCTTCGATCGAGCGCTCAAAGTCCTATCTGTAAGAATTGAATCGGAAGAATTAGAACTGTCAGAAATAACTTTATCTTGTTTTTTGACTTCTTTGACCGTCTTCTTTTACGCTTAGGTTTATAATATTGATCATTGAGCGTAAAAGAATCATCAAGAATTTTAGACAAAATATTTAAATCAGAAGAAATAATTTTACCCAAGGAACCAATCTGATCAACTAATAAATCTGAATTTACCTCGGAGTCTGAAGAATTTTGAGAAAAGATTTTAAAATTAGAAACTTCACAATTATTTACTTGAAAATCAGAAGAAAGGCTAGAAATAGAATATGATTTTGAAGAAAATAATTTTTCTTCAAGACTAGTGGTCATGAAAGAAAGAAAAATATCAGATTCAATTTTATTTAAAATATTTTGATCTTCTATCTTATCTTCAAGATCGATGATTTTTCTTTCTAATACTAACGGAGGAGTATATTTCTTAGAATCATAAATGATTGGAGAAATATTTTCCTTATCAGAATTAGAAGCATAAGGATCAACAAAATCATCAGATATTGAAGATTTGACGGGAGATATATCATTTAAAACTCTTCTTCCTCTCCTTGATTTTTCAGGGAAATATTTTGCATTTTCACTTGTATAAACAAAAAGAATTTCAATTTTCATGTTATTTGTCCTTTTCTCATGTTCGATTTCTAACACTTGCTTCTCATTCATCCAATCAATTTTAAATTGAGGAGCATAATGAGCAAGAGTCAGATAATCGTATTTATATAAAGTTGAGGATTTTTCAATCGCATCGTTTAAACAATGAGGATTTTCAAAACCAAGTCCCCATTTTTCTTTTAAAGCTTCTTCACTCCTTGGCTTGTTCATAAAAATTGTTTGTTCAGATTGGTCTCTTCGATAAAGTTTTTCTTCTAACTTATTTATTTTATCTGAAAATTCATTTTTTTAAATTAGTCATAGCCGTCAAAGATTCAAGATAAGTCTTATTTGAATTTTCCAAATCATCCAATTTCTTTTGAAAGATGTCTTTAGTATTTGCTAAAATAGATTTTTCATCTTTCAAAGAAATTTTCAGTTTGTCAATCAAATCTGATTTTTCAGAATTTAAATTCTTTTCAGATAAAATCTTTGAACGCAAATCAGATAAAGCAGTTATCATGATATCAAACTGAGAGGTAATAAATTTTTAGTCAAATTCAGAATATACCTCATCCTCATCTGTATCAGAATCGTCGGACTTATCATCTCCAACGAAGCACATGTGAGCGATCTCTACATTTGAAGTTTCGTCGTCAGAGTGATCCAGCCAGAATTCTTCTTCTGCCAGCAAAGCAGCTCCGTTCTCTCTCTTTTCAGCCAGTTCCAGTTTCTTTCTGTAGTAAGCTGAGTCCTTAACCTTCTTTGCTCGACACTCCTTTGAAATGTGCCCATGCTTTCCACAGTTGTAACAGGTTGTAGTCTTTGGCTCGGGCACTTTGACTTTAGAACCTGAAGTGAAGCAAGAAGTGTTGGAATCTGATCTTGGTTGGAACTTTTTCTGGTAATGTTGTGAGAGAAGGATCATTGCTTTTTGAAGAGCCTCGCCATCATCTTCAGTTGACCCGTCATAAGCGTTATCAGACAACGTTTGTTCAGATAGTTGTTGCGTGAGAAGAGCAACTGGGTCTACTGATTTCTTGTTCTTTTTCTCGAGTTTGGCCTTCTTTTCAATCACCAAGCTCTCATCAGTCATAAATATCTCATACAGCTCCTGAATCTGCATGGTAGAGATCCGAACATCATTTCTCAGTCTGTGACAGGACTTGTTCCACTCAGGATGAAGTGCATTGAGGAATTTCAGATTCATCTCAAGCTCAGATTTTTTCACTTTTATTTTCCGCAGATCATTCAGCACAGTGCAGAATCTGTCAAACACGCTCTTCAGAGACTCACTTTCTTTGGCCTTGAACTCCTCAAAATTGTTCATATACCGAGTATGTTGGAGTTGTGTAGCGACCGAGGAACCGAGCATAATCTTTTCCAGTTGTATCCACATCAGGTTAGGATAATCCTTGCAGTGATCAACCCGATTGTAGATAGAATTTGGTAGGTCAAGTAACAGACTGGATTTCAGTTCTCGGTCACCTTTCATTTGTGAAGCCTCTTCCAGTGTGACAGGAGTCTCTTTGTTAGCCCTGATGAAAATTCCTTCAGTTAGAGATTTCATCATGTTTTCTCAATTTGGTTGTCTCTCAATGAAGTTTATGAATCTATCCTGCCATTGCTGAAATTCATTCTCGTCTATCAGAACAGGAGGACGTGTATCGGATCCCAAAGACATCATCAGATCGTTTTTGTACAGTTGTGCTTGAAGAGACATCTTGACTGAATCCCAAAATCAGAAAAAATATTCTAAGTGTTGAAGAAGAGGTGCAAACTGAAGGCTTGCGTGTGAAAGCAGAGACGCAAAGTTGAGCTTTGCGGTAGACGAGAGTCACGCAAACTTAACTTTGCGTTTGAAGTGAGAAACGCAAACTAAACTTTGCGTATGTAGTGAGAGGCGCAAAAGAGGTTTGCGTAAGACGGCAGAGGCGCAAAGTAGCTTTGCGTGTCCTGTTGATGACGCAAAGTAAGTTTTGCGTTAGAAGACCGAGACGCAAACTTAACTTCTCTCGAGCTGAAGGAAACGCAAACTTAGATTTTGCGTGAGTCGAGTGAAACACAAATGAGGTTTGCTTGAAGAACTAGATACGCAAAACGAACTTTGCGTTAGCAGAAGGTTGCGCAAACTTAAGCTTTGTGTGAATACCTCGATGCGAAAACCTGAAACACACTAAAACAAAGATAATAACAATATGAACTTGCGCAAAGCTATATGAATGACGCGCAAACTTTAGATCTTGCGCAAACAGATGAAAGAACACTAAAACTTCTAAAAACTCAATTACAACACCAAATTTGATGAAATTTCCTTTTACAACTAAGATCGAAAACACTTTTTCAACACATTTCAAACAAAGATATCGATTAAAATCCACTAAAACTGAAAAAACATGAATGTAACAGTACGAGTTCTCGTTTTTCCAGAAAAAATTCAATTTCACAAAATCGATGATCTAAACTTGAATTTTATGCAAAACAATATGAAGCAAACACGATCGATTATAAAAAACGAGACTAATGAACCAAAAATCAACACAATTAGATCACAAACACATCCAAATTTTATGAGAAATCAAGAAAACGAGATTTTCTTGTAAAATTCAAGAAAATCGATCAAATTTTCGATTTCAATCAACAATTCAGATTCAGAAAAAGGAATCTCTCAATTCTCTCAAGATTCAGTTGGATCTGATACCACTTGTAAGTCCAAGATCAATGAATCTTTAGAGAGAGAAAGTAGAGAGAGAGACTTGGTAGCGCAAAGTAATGTATTGAATTAATGTGCGTGTGTAAACTTTCAAAGACAAAGACCAAAGGGACTTAAATACCCTTGGTCAATACAACACAGAATAGGACACTAAACACAGTATTTGACCAAGCCCTATAAATACAATGATTACTATAAAATCAGACTTAACAATGTGTTTGATTTTTTTTATAAAATATTTTGTTTGCAATTATCATAACAATAATAAAAGCAATAAAATAAAGCAAACACAAAATAAACACACAAGATAATATATGGATTTGCCCCTAATGTGGTGTTGTGAGCCAACACAACAACCACGGTCAATACTAAGGACATCTTCAATCTCCCACTGGCCTCGCCATCTTGGTGAACTCCAGGGTCTCCGTCTTCGTATAAAATAGAAAAAATACAACAAATTCTATCTATTTACATTTGTCTCTATCTAGAAAATTAAATTAAAAATTACATCCCATGCAATTAATACATTTTAATTTTCCGACAAAAATAAAAACAACCACGGGTCTTTTCGGGCAATCCATACATTACGTAATATTTTAAACATAAAATAAAACAAAAATCAGCCGAAATTTAATTAACGTAATTAAAAGGCCAAGCAAATTGGAACAAATTATTATATGGCAAAATAAGTTAATTAACCTATCTAATTGTAGATTAACAAACCAAACCCAATAAGAATTGACCCAATAAATCCGGGCATTGGCCCAGCCGTATAGAACCGAATTACCTTTGGACAAAAAGATCCAAAAACAACTCAAAGGATCCTATTCGAGTTCAATCCCGAAACCATTAGAGTAACAGCCCAAACCGTGCAACTTCAAGTGGTTACCGGGAATTAGACACACAAAATTGGTAACGACATTCCACTCGACTACAAAAAAAAAATAGGTCGTCACGATGCCTTTGACAGAAAACGCAAAAACCCACAGTTTGACATTAAGCCACAGACAATGACAGGTTCATCTTGACTAGGTTAACACCCAAGTCGTGATATCCAGAAATTAATAACCTAACAAGGTACAAAAACGGGCAACAACCACAGAGATGGCCAACGGTGGGAACTTCGACCATAACTTGATTTTGAGACTCACATCCCTAGGCGATGGTTTGGATAGACTACATCAATCAGCCGGCGACAGCCGGTGACGATGGCCAACGAGGAGAACCGGTGAAAAACCGGTGACAGGACCACCCCCTACGGTCATGGCCGTGGTCCAGTGCGGCGAAAAAAATGTGTTACAGAGGCCGTGTAACAACATCGATGACAACCGGGGTAATAACAAACCAACACCACCACCCTCGAAGGGCGGCGGTCTGGACGAGCCATCGACCAGAAAACAACAAGAGCTCCAACATCGTCGATGGAGAGAGAGAGCCCCAACATCGTCGTTCGAGAGAGAGAGACGAGATGGAAGGGAAGGAGGACTGGCGGCAACAGCCGCAGACCACCTCCGGCGGCCGACCAGTTTTAAATTTTAAATTCAATTGAAAAGTAGGATTAAATTTATTTTTCCATATAGAATTTGTGTATCTTTTAATTAAATAACATCAAAGTTGCTCTGATACCACTGTTGGGTTTTAATACAAATTGTAACCGTTATACGCAGCGGAAATTAAAAGGAATTTTGGTTACAAAATAGAAAACTTTTCAAAACAATTAAAACCCAAACGGATCCAATGATGTATTTAATCAAAACTTAAAACCACACCATAGGGTGTTTAGAGATGTACCTTTTCAGATCTGTTGTGGTTAAACTAGCTGAACACTTAGAAACCAATCGAGGTTTCCTCTAGCGGTATCCACACACGAACACGCGAAATTCCACCGGGTGCTAGCCCAATAACCCTAGATCTATATGTGTTTTACAGAAAAGAAAAAGGGTTTCTTTTCTGTATATTTTCTGAAAGGATATTCTAATTTAATTGTGTATCAAATAGTTTAGCCTAACCCCTTTTTTATACCAGAAGAATTATAGTTAGACTATAATTCAACTAAGGATTAAATAAGGTTTAGTAATTATCTGTAATATTCAAATTCAAATTCAAATATATATATATATATATATAATTATACTTTTAAACTTTAAAATATAATTATATAAATATATATAATTATCCTTTTAAACTTTAAAATATAATTATATAATTACAGATAATTCCCCGTAATTAACATAATTACGTTTTCACCATGTAATTATCATAATGACAGTTTAATACATATTTTCATAAAATCCGGGTTTCTACAAATGGAAACAAACTCATTCTTTGTGTGCGACCCTATAGGTTTACATACTCCTCAGCAATATCTCTGTGTGACACGTGTCGTGTGCATATAATAACTTACAAGTTATGATTAGAGCATTGATGAGCGGATCTTTGTCATTAATCTTTACTTTTGAATGATACCTGCAATAAATATTAAAAGTAACAGATATCGTGGTTAATATAGACGACTATCATGGTTAAAGGCCATCATATGTCGAGGATATCATTGTTGTGAATATTTACCTAGTTGGTCGGTGTTATGGATTTTTCACCTAAGGAGGTTATATAAAAAATAAAAGAAGAAACATGGTTCACCTTTTCAAATTGCTACGTGCCGGTTAAATTGTCGTTGTATCATATGGTCAAGTATACTAGTTTCAAAATCTAGGGCATTTAAGAGTCAAGGTTGGATATGTGTAGTGTCTATGGGTCTCATACTCTCACGCCACTACTCATTTGTACTAATCAGGGGCGGAGGCAGGATTTAAGTTTATGGGAGGATTCACTAGAACTTCTTCTTGAACCTTTGAATCGTAACTGAAGTCCTAAATTGTAATTTATGTTTGCAAATAGACCAATTAAGTTGATTTCTCTAAATGCATAATTGTTTCCTGTTTGTTGAACAATTATATATAACAGTTAATTTAAAAGAAAAACAAGTTTTAAGTGATTAATTAGTATAAACCACAATAACTCATGCAACCCACATCTTAACCGTTGAATTAATGATAAGCGGTTATTTTGTTTTTATTTATTTTGTTTTTTAATTGAAATTATTGGGCCCACACCGTCATGGTCCTTTTCATTTTTTTTGAAAAGAAAGATTGAGGCGCGATCAGGCTTCGGCATGGCCATCACCCGATCGGGGATCAATCGCTTCATTAAGATCATAATCATTACAAACGTCATTGATACAGTGGTTTATAAAAGACGAAGATACATTGAAAATGGTAGGACAAGATAAAAAACAAGAACGTCTCGCAAGTAAATGAGTCGCTTCGTTTGCTTGTCTGCCAATAACATGTACCGAACTACTTCCAAGGTCGCCGAGGAGACTACGAATATCATGAATGATGTCCCAAAATTCTGAGTTGTCAAAACTTGGGTCATAAATAGCATCCACCACGCCTTTAACATCCGACTCGAATATTACGTTAGTGTAACACCCCAAAAATTGGGAGTAACAAAAATTTCCGAAAAAGGAAATGTGGTATAACAGTTAATGCCAAAGCACGAGTTTTCCCAAAAAGGTAACAATACACGTCTGTTTTAATTACAAGTTTGTAATAAGTAAACAGTGAGGGGTAACAACCCTTTAATCTAAATCCTATCTAGGAAATAGATTATATCAAGTTGTCAACCAAATCTCCTAAAAGCTGTATCTTCTATACTTGGCGTCCCAAAAATGTTACCGAGCTCACAAACCTCCTTGGCGGTCGCTCCGCTAGAACCTGAGATACATATCAAACCAATCAAGTGTTAGGCCAAACGAGCCTAGTGAGTTCATGGCATAATCATTTAAACAATTACCTTTTCAAGAAAATTTAGATGTTTAAAACCTTCTGGTTGTACCATGTACACGTCCTCGCTTAAAGTTCCGTTAAGGAACGCGGTTTTAACATCCATTTGCCATATTTCATAGTCATGATATGCAGCTATGGCAAGAAGTATCCTGATGGATTTAATCATGGCTACGGGAGAAAAAGTTTCATCATAATCTACTCCATGAGTCTGAGTGAAACCTTTAGCTACCAACCTAGCCTTATAGGTATGTACAATCCCATCCATGTCAGTTTTCTTTTTGAATACCCACTTGCACCCTACGACTTTGCAGCCGGTAGGTGCATCTACCAAGTTCCAAACTTGGTTATCTGTCATGGATTGTATTTCAACCTTCATGGCATCTTGCCATTTATCAGATTCTAATCCTGATACGGCTTCCTGGTAGGTTACGGGTTCATCATGAACCGTATCGTCACTGCCAATGAGATAACCATATCTCTCAGGCTCTTGACGACTCCTACTCGATCTTCGGATTGTTTGTATCTCGTCATTACCTTCAACAACCTGTTGAGGCTCAACATCATGTTGATTGTCAGTATCAACCATTGTTTCATCTTGTGGTTCTTGAATTTCTTCAAAATCTACTGTATCCCCCGTTGTGGTTCTCGATAGAAAATCATTTTCTAAGAACTCACCGCAGCGTGCAACAAAAAAATTGTTCTCGCTGGGTTTGTAGAAGTAATATCCAACTGTCTCTTTTGGATATCCTACAAAGATGCATTTTCAGACCTTGAATCAAGCTTCCCAGAAGCTTCTCGCTTAACATAAGCTTCACAACCCCATATTCTCATATATGACAGTTTTGGGATCTTCCCGGTCTATAGTTCGAAATGGGTTTTATCGGTCTTTTTGGTTTGCACAATATTTAGTATTCGGGCAGCTGTTTCTAGGGCATATCCCCAGAAACTTTTAGGCAGATTGGTACGACTCATCATAGAGCGAACCATGTCGAACAAGGTTCTATTCCTTTTTTCGGACACACTGTTATGTTGCGGTGTTCCGGGAGGAGTTAATTGGGATACTATACCGTTATCTCTTAGATGGTCAATAAACTCTTGGCTTAGATATTCCCGACCCCGGTCCGATCGAAGTGTTTTTATCTTTTTGCCAAGTTGATTCTCTACTTCATTATGAAATTCTTTAAAAAACTCAAATCTTTCAGATTTGTTTTTCATTAGGTAAACATACCCGTATCTACTGAAGTCATCAGTAAAGGTAATGAAGTAGCGATGACCATTTCTTGTTGTTGAACTAAAGGGCCACACACATCAGTATGTATAATCCCTAATAGTTCTGTTGCCCTTTCGGGTTTGCCTTTAAAAGGCGCTTTTGTCATCTTGCCCATTAAGCAAGATTCACATACATCATATGAATCATCATATGATTCCAACACTTCGTCCGCCTGGAGTTTGGCTATGCGTTTCTTGTTTATGTGTCCAAGACGACATTGCCACAAATAGGTCTGGTTTAAGCCTCGCTTAATTCGTTTATTGTTTACATTATACATTGACTTATAATTACAACTATTTTGCATATCAATTTCATAAATACCATTGTGTGGTTTGGCCACAAAATACAAAACATTGTTAAGATAAGCTAAAATTGAATCATTACTGAAAGTAAACATAAATCCAGTTTGTTGCAAACGAGAAAAAGAAACGATATTCCTAGTAATGCTAGGTACATATAAACACTTGCTAAGTGCTAAAATAAGACCATTTGGCAGCTTCATGTCATAAGTCCCCTGAGTAATAGCAGCTACCTTAGCTCCATTCCCCATTCGAAGCTCCATCTGGCCTGGTTTCATTTTCTCTTCACTTCTTAGTCCCTGAAAAGTAGTACAAATGTGAGTACCATACCCAATATCCAATACCCAGGAATCAGAGTCAGAAGTGAATAAATCAATGGTAAACATACCTGAAGGTCCGACTCCATTAGCCTTCTGCTTCTTCATTTCTGCCAATAGGGCGGGGCAGTTTCTCTTTCAGTGGCCCTTCTGGTTGCAGTTGAAGCAAACTGCTTCCTCATGAATCTTTCCCTTGCCCTTTTCCTTGTTGGAGCTTCCAACTTTTCTTTTACCCTTGGTAACCACCCTTTTCTTCTTGTTTATCCCACCTTTAGGTTTGATCATCAACACCTGTTTTGGTTTGGATAAATCCAACTTGGATTTCATATTTCTCTCAGCAGTTTTAAGCATGTCGTGAAGCTCTGTGAGAGTTTTCTCCAAACCATTCATATTGTAGTTCAGAACGAACTGGTCATATGACTTGGATAAAGAATTGAGAACCATGTCGGTTGCCAATTCTTGACCAAGTGGGTAGCCAAGACGGGTTAATCGGTCAATATACCCTTTCATTCTCAAAACGTGGGTACTGACTGATGAACCCTCAGTCATCATACAGGCATGCAATTCCCTGACTGTATCAAACCTCTCTTGCCTTGCTTGTAACTGAAACATGGATTTCAGAGAGGATATCATATCCCAAGCATTCATGTCTTCATGTTCCCTCAGTAGCTCGGGAGTCATGGATGCTAGCATCAGACAACTAACATCTAGTGAGTCATTGAGATGCTTATCATAAGCAGCCTTAACCTCAGCTGAAGCATTTCTGGTAGGAAGGTTTGGAGGGGGGTTTTCAAGAACGTACAACTTCTTTTCATGCTTAAGGACAACCCTTAAGAAACGAAACCAGTCGACGAAGTTCGTACCGTTCAGTTTATCCTTGTCAAGGATTGATTGTAATGTAAATTGGGATAAGCTGTTTGTGCATACAGTTTGGTTGGAGGCGTTAGCGTCCATCTACAAAATAAGTTCAATTTTAGTAATTCTTTTAAAATCTCAAATTAATTAATTTATCCTTTCAAAAAATTTAATTTGAGCAAAGATCCATATATCACCTATTTCTGTAAATAGCCAAGCAACTGTTTACAGAACTAGGTTATTTAGATAGGAATCATCCAATTATGTTCAACATAACTCTTAGATATCGTGAGATTTCTATTAATATATCATATGTTAAAAAACATGTTTAATTCCACTACAAAGCCTTGAAAGTACTCATAGATGGCTAAGCACTGTCTATGATACTTTCAAGTAAACTAACCATACTAAGATATCATGATCCCACCTAAATTCCTAACTTAGGGTTTATCGGGATCAATCGTCCAAAATACGACTATTTAAGTGAATGGCCAAGCAACTGTCCACTTAAATCTCGTTATTCTGGCGCCTTGTCTTACACAACAATTATTCGATATGATTGGCCAAGCACTGACCATATCGGACTCTTGTAAGTTTAACAAGTATCTTAAACGGATGACGCATAGTTTACATTTGTGAAAGGTTTAAATTTTAGAAAACTCTTTTCTTTTAAAACGTTTGATTTTATTTTAAAATTTTGTTTTAAAAGTTTTATTCAAAATCGGTTTGTCTTTGATAAACATATCAGATTTAAAATATCATATTTTAATTACCGATTAGAATTTATGATGTGTTTGATTTTTTTTATAAAATATTTTGTTTGCAATTATCATAACAATAATAAAAGCAATAAAATAAAGTAAACACAAAATAAACACACAAGATAATATATGGATTTGCCCCTAATGTGGTGTTGTGAGCCAACACAACAACCACGGTCAATACTAAGGACACCTTCAATCTCCCACTGGTCTCGCCATCTTGGTGAACTCCAGGGTCTCCGTCTTGATTTCTTGAAACTCCGTCTTCGTATAAAATAGAAAAAATACAACAAATTCTATCTATTTACATTTGTCTCTATCTAGAAAATTAAATTAAAAATTACATCCCATGCAATTAATACATTTTAATTTTTCGACAAAAATAAAAACAACCACGGGTCTTTTCGGGCAATCCATACATTACGTAATATTTTAAACATCAAATAAAACAAAAATCGGCCGAAATTTAATTAACGTAATTAAAAGGCCAAGCAAATTGGAACAAATTATTATATGGCAAAATAAGTTAATTAACCTATCTAATTGTATATTAACAAACTAAACCCAATAAGAATTGACCCAATAAATCTAGGCATTGGCCCAGCCGTCTAGAACCGAATTACCTTTGGACAAAAAGATCCAAAAACAACTCAAAGGATCCTATTCGAGTTCAATCCCGAAACCATTAGGGTAACAGCCCAAACCGTGCAACTTCAAGTGGTTACCGGGAATTAGACACACAAAATTGGTAACGACATTCCACTCGACTACCAAAAAAAAAAATAGGTCGTCACGATGCCTTTGACAGAAAACGCAAAAACCCACAGTTTGACATTAAGCCACAGACAATGACAGGTTCATCTTGACTAGGTTAACACCCAAGTAGTGATATCCAGAAATTAATAACCTAACAAGGTACAAAAACGGGCAACAACCACAGAGATGGCCAACGGTGGGAACTTCGACCATAACTTGATTTTGAGACTCACATCCCTAGGCGATGGTTTGGATAGACTACATCAATCAGCCGGCGACAGCCGGTGACGATGGCCAACGAGGAGAACCGGTGAAAAACCGGTGACAGGACCACCCCCCACGGTCATGGCCGTGGTCCAGTGCGGCGAAAAAAAATGTGTTACAGAGGCCGTGTAAGAACATCGATGACAACCAGGGTAATAACAAACCAACACCACCACCCTCGAAGGGCGGCGATCTGGACGAGCCATCAACCAGAAAACAACAAGAGCTCCAACATCGTCGATGGAGAGAGAGAGCCCCAACATCGTCGTTCGAGAGAGAGAGACGAGATGGAAGGGAAGGAGGACTGGCGGCAACAGCCGCAGACCACCTCCGGCGGCCGACCAGTTTTAAATTTTAAATCCAATTGAAAAGTAGGATTAAATTTATTTTGCCATATAGAATTTGTGTATCTTTTAATTAAATAACATCAAAGTTGCTCTGATACCACGTTTGGGTTTTAATACAAATTGTAACCGTTATACGCAGCGGAAATTAAAAGGAATTTTGGTTACAAAATAGAAAACTTTTCTAAACAATTAAAACCCAAACGGATCCAATGATCTATTTAATCAAAACTTAAAACCACACCATAGGGTGTTTAGAGATGTACCTTTTCAGATCTGTTGTGGTTGAACTAGCTGAGCACTTAGAAACCAATCGAGGTTTCCTCTAGCGGTATCCACACACGAACACGCGAAATTCCACCGGGTGCTATCCCAATAACCCTAGATCTGTATGTGTTTTACAGAAAAGAAAAAGGGTTTCTTTTCTGTATATTTTCTGAAAGACTATTCTAATTCAATTGTGTATCAAATAGTTTAGCCTAACCCCTTTTTTATACCAGAAGAATTATAGTTAGACTATAATTCAACTAAGGATTAAATAAGGTTTAATAATTATCTGTAATATTCAAATTCAAATTCAAATATATATATATATAATTATACTTTTAAACTTTAAAATATAATTATATAAATATATATAATTATCCTTTTAAACTTTAAAATATAATTATATAATTACAGATAATTCCCCGTAATTAACATAATTACGTTTTCACCCTGTAATTATCATAATTACAGTTTAATACATATTTTCATAAAATCCGGGTTTCTACAAATGGAAACAAACGCATTATTTGTGTGCGACCCTATAGGTTTACATACTCCTCAACAATATCTCTGTGTGACACGTGTCGTGTGCATATAATAACTTACAAGTTATGATTAGAGCATTGATGAGCGGATCTTTGTCATTAATCTTTACTTTTGAATGATACCTGCAATAAATATTAAAAGTAATAGATATCGTAGTTAATATAGACGACTATCATGGTTAAAGGCCATCATATGTCGAGGATATCATTGTTGTGAATATTAACCTAGTTGGTCGGTGTTATGGATTTTTCACCTAAGGAGGTTATATAAAAAATAAAAGAAGAAACATGGTTCACCTTTTCAAATTGCTACGTGCCGGTTAAATTGTCGTTGTATCGTATGGTTAAGTATACTAGTTTCAAAATCTAGGGCATTTAAGAGTCAAGGTTGGATATGTGTAGTATCTATGGGTCTCATACTCTCACGCCACTACTCATTTGTACTAATCAGGGGCAGAGGCAGGATTTAAGTTTATGGGAGGATTCACTAGAACTTCTTCTTGAACCTTTGAATCGTAACTGAAGTCCTAAATTGTAATTTATGTTTGCAAATAGACCAATTAAGTTGATTTCTCTAAATGCATAATTTTTTCCTCTTTGTTGAACAATTATATATAACAGTTAATTTAAAAGAAAAACAAGTTTTAAGTGATTAATTAGTATAAACCACAACAACTCATGCAACCCACATCTTAACCGTTGAATTAATGATAAGCGGTTATTTTGTTTTTATTTATTTTGTTTTTTAATTGAAATTATTTGGCCCACACCGTCATGGTCCTTTTCATTTTTTTTGAAAAGAAAGATTGAGGCGCGATCAGGCTTCGGCATGGCCATCACCCGATCGGGGATCAATCGCTTCATTAAGATCATAATCATTACAAACGTCATTGATACAGTGGTTTATAAAAGATGGAGATACATTGAAAATGGTAGGACAAGATAAAAAACAAGAACGTCTCGCAAGTAAATGAGTCGCTTCGTTTGCTTGTCTGCCAATAACATGTACCGAACTACTTCCAAGGTCGCCGAGGAGACTACGAATATCATGAATGATGTCCCAAAATTCTGAGTTGTCAAGACTTGAGTCATAAATAGCATCCACCACGCCTTTAACATCCAACTCGAATATTACGTTAGTGTAACACCCCAAAAATTGGGAGTAACAAAAATTTCCGAAAAAGGAAATGTGGTATAACAGTTAATGCCAAAGCACGAGTTTTCCCAAAAAGGTAACAATACACGTCTGTTTTAATTACAAGTTTGTAATAAGTAAACAGTGAGGGGTAACAACCCTTTAATCTAAATCCTATCTAGGAAAGAGATTATATCAAGTTGTCAACCAAATCTCCCAAAAGGTGTATCTTCTATACTTGGCGTCCCAAAAATGTTCCCTAGAAGTAAGGATGGAGGAAGAAGATGATCTTGAGACTTGAGATCCTTGGTTGAAATCTTTGATTGAAGAAGCTTGATTTTTGCAATAAATGTGATGGATGATGGTTTTGATGCTTCTTGGATCGATCTTGAGGAGTATTTAGTGAGGAGAGAACTTTGAGGGAAAGTAGATGGAGGAAGTAAATGAGAAAGAGGTTGATTTCCCCTTTTAATTTGTCAGGGGCTACGCAGGGATGGTGGCGCGGTTGAACCCGTGCGGGGAGGGGCGTTAGCCTCTGGAGTCGCGAGGGAACAGAGCTCCGCGCGGCTCTTGGCGCGACTTCACTCGCGTGACCACCCGCGCGGAACACTGTCTGCTTCACTATTTTTCCTTAATAAAAAGTTGGAGTGTTACAGTTAGAGAAGTTACAATTAATGACCCAACGAATAGGTTCTCTGAGCGTACCAGCCTCACATTCCCGGACTGGGGGATGGAAGGGTATAGAAGTCGCCATTCCGAATGATAGCACCAAAGCCCGTCGTATTGGAGGATGCAAAGGTGGCAGCGTCAATATTGCATTTCAGAAAATCTAGTTTCAGAGGGTGCCATTTATTGGAGCAGTGGTGGCTAGTATTCGACAGATCTGAGAGTCAAAGTCTTCTAGTCATGTGTCAGTCCGCAAGAATGCTGTCAGCCCGTTTGATGACTAACATAGGGTCCGTCGGGCCGTCATTCCAAACTTTTTCATTTCTGTGGTGCCAAATACTCCATAAAAGCATGAGAAAACGGTCGCCCGTTTCGCGAGAGTAATCCTTGAGAAATCTGAAAATAAGAGTGACCAGGGAATCAGAACAATCAATTATACCATCCACGAGGTGACCCAATGAGGCTTCGTTCCAAACCAGGATCACAGAAGGACAACCAATAAATACGTGCCAACCATTTTCAGTGTTTCGAGCGCAAAGCGGACAGATGGGAGAAATTTGCAGTCCTCTTTGTTGAAGGGTATCGCGGGTCGGGATGGCGTTTCGAAGAAATCTCCACACGAAAAATCTAGCTTTGAAAGGGATATTGGTGCTCCAAATCTGCTGCCAATCTGCATTGAACTCCAAAAGGGGATACGACACCAACCGCTCCATGATGATTTTGTAGCTCGACTTAACTGAGTAAGACCCATTAGGCAACCAATGTCAGACAAGTTTATCGGTACTCGAAGTAGTAGGGGGTGGGAGGTTCAGGATGCAATCTCGATCGCGTTGGGAGAACATGGGATCAATTAAAGCGATATTCCACGAAAACGATTGAGGATCACAAAGGTCATAGACACAAATGTTAGATAAAGTGGGATCTCCGAGAGTCTCGATTTTGAAATTGCTATTGTCTCTGAGTCAAGGGTCACTGCATACCTTAATGGAACTTTCATCCCCCACTTTCCAACAGCCCTTCGTGAAGAATGATTTGCGAATGCCAAATGCTTCTCCAAATAAAACTTGGGGAGTTTCCTAAACGGGCCTCCATAAACACCCCTTGAGGGTAATATTTGGCTTTTAAGATTTTGTTAACGAGAGAAGATGGATGTGAAACAATTCGCCAACCTTGTTTTCCATGCATTTCCAAGATTGAAGGCAGTAAAGTCATGGAAGCCCAGACCACCTAACTTAGGCGGGAGACAAAGCTTGCCCCAAGAGAGTCAGTTTAAAGAACGGGATCCATCACATTTTCCACCCCACCCGAAAGAATTAATCATTTTTTCGATGACCTTGATGGTAGTCGTCAGGAAGAGGAAAACATTCATATACTAAATCGGGACAACTTGGGTCGCCGCCTTGATAAGGATGGCCCTTCCCGCATTTGAGATCGGTCATTTTCCCCAATTATGCAATTTCTACCAAAGTCCGTGACGGACAAAATGAAAAATGCACTTTTTAGAAAACTATCTAATTATAAAAAACTATACAAACCATTATATTAGGAAATAATAAAAATATTATAGACAATTATCATGATCCATTATTATGATTAAGATATATATGGAAAATAATAAAGTTTATTAATTATGATCATGACTTTAAATTATGAAACAAAATAAAATCAAATATTTATTAGACAAGATAAACGTCTAAGATTGGTTTATATAGTTTGTTAAATTGAATGGTTTGTAAATGAAACTTCCCCATACACGTGTATATTTGTTACTACTTACTATAGTGTATCATTTTGAAAAAGAAAATTGTTTGAAAGTCCATATTTAGGTGATTCGGTTTGAAATTATGCATCTCTCATATGTCAAAATGTTGTTTTCTTAGTGGTTTGTTTGATTTTTCTTTTATATTAAGTCAGATTAATCCGACTGTATTAATTAAGTTGTCTATATAAACTTAAATAAATAATTTTTTTTTGTCTTAAATAAACACTTCACATGACATAATTTATAAATTTAACCTTTAACAACACATTATCAACTTTAATTGTGCAAAACAAAATTTATAAACTTAACAATCTAAAATGAAATTGCCATAAATCTAGATAAAATATTTGAAAAAACAACAAAATATGTGAATTGCGTAAAAAATCCAACATTTATTTTATCCACCATAAAACCAATTTACATCATGAAATTGTTTAGTAAATACTTTTATCGGATAAATGTTTATAGACAAAAGTCATCGTCCTTACTTACCTTATCAAGTAATATTCTCGACCATTAAAATGGATTGTTAGTAAACGTCTCTTACCAGGTAAGAGTTTTCTACTTCACCTACCAAATAAGATTCTTCGTCCTCACCATACACACACATTAAGTTAATTGACACCCGAACCACAAGAGTTGTGACGTACTGGTTAAGGCACTGGGGGATGTGGTGGAATATCCCATATGCGCAGGGTTCGAATCTAGGCGTACACAACAATTGTGGCCACTGAGGTTTATTCAGGGCTGATGTCTTAGAGTCATAATTCGCCAAAGGATTAGTCTAGACATAACATAGGACACCCTTCCAAAAAATAAACGTTTAGGGGTTGTTTTTTTTTTTTTAAAAACCTCTTAATATCACTGAAGTCTGAATCGGTTAGATGTTTTTACGTTCAGACTGTTCGTTTTTTTTTTCCAGACTTCAGAAGCTCTTATGTCTGAAATACGTCTAAATTAGAAGAGGTAACCTAATGTCTTATAACATCTTAAAGCACCACCTCTTATTAATCTGAAGTTAAATAAGACTTCAGACATCAGATCTTTTAAAAAACAAAAGCCACCTTAGTAAACAGCCCCTAAGTTGTCTTGTTAAATCAAGCATGAGCTTAAGCTACTCATTTAGACATTTGGTCGAACAGGTGATATGCAATACACCAACTTTACAGGATTTAGTAATTTCGAGACGGAATTCCCAAATTCTCGACCACGATTGAATACCCACAAGTACCTTTCGATAATAGAAAAAAAAAAAAGAGTAAAAGATGAACGACAAGATCGATGTTTTGGAACTTTTAAAGATGGAAACGTATCCAGTTTTTCCACAATAACTGTGGATGGGTCGTAATTGCTGCAGCAAATATAGATTTGGAAGAGGTAACTAAATTTGGTGGGTTGATTAGGTCAAGCGAATATATCCTCCTCCAGCAAATCAAAACCATCGTAGTCAATAGTTAGGTGTGTTAGGGGATGATGGAGATCCACGAATTGAAATCAACACGAAGGGAAATTTCAGCAGAGAAGATAAGTATATACTGGTATTTTTCGAATTTAATTTTGACATTGATATCATTAAAGGCATTGTTCTTTTATTTTATAACATATTGTAATTTGCTAATTTTTCATTTTACATTTTTCATCTTCTTATCGACTAGTTTTTGTCAAATATAATTCGTTCTTCAGCTAGTTTATCAGTTATCAACTAGTTTGCTAAATATAACCTGAAATGATAAATATGAAATTATTTAATTTTGAAAACTGTATAAACAACATTCAACTTTTAAAAACCATTTAATTTGAAATTAAATAACAGAATGTTTACATATAATACGTTTTATCAGTTACATAATATATCCACTAGGACTGGTTTAAATAAAAAAGCTAAATATCGTGCGACTGTAAGATGGAAAAGTTAGAGGAAGGTTCATATGTGAATCCATATGAATAATTTGTAAACTCGATTTACATATTAATCTTCATATAAACGTTTTTCTGAATTATTTCAATTATTTAGATATGAACTTTCTCTTAGGGGCTGTTTGGTTAGCTCTTAATGGTGACAATAAGAGCTCACCTCTGAATCGGTCAGAGGCAAGGGTTGTTTGGCAAAAAAAAAAACCACCTCTGAACCATTACAATAACCTCTTAATGATTGAGTGTATAGGGTTATTCAAAATGGTTCAGAGCTCATTTTTTTCCAAAATTGCCCTCTCCTTCATAAGAGCCGCATCCTGCATCCTTCTTCCCTCCCACGGTAATCCACCCTGTCGTCGGCCCTCTCTCCAGCACCGACCACCTTGTCGGCGCCGCTCTCTCCGTCATAGACCAGTACGTCGGCGACCCTCTCATCCACGCCTCCCACGTGAACGACGCGACCACCCCTTCGGCAGCCCTCTCATCCACACCTCATCCTCGTCGGCAGCCCTCTCTCCGTCGCAGGCCACCTCGTCGGCGAGCCTCTCTCCGTCGCAGACCACCCCTTCGGCAGCCTCTTCTTCGACAACCTTTTCTTTTCAACAATTGCTTTCTTCTTTTCTTCCACATCGACAGTAATGGTTTTCTTCTTTTCTTCCATATACATACTGATTCTTGGATTTGCTGCTGATACATACTGATTTTTTGATTTTTGCTTTTCTTTGCTGATTTGATACTAGTAATCGTGAATGTTTATTTTTTCCTTTTCTAGTGATGGATTTTGAATGTTTATGTTGTTGAATGTTGCTTTGAATCTGGATTTTGAATGGTTATGTTGTTGAATGTTGCTTTGAATCTGGATTTTGAATATTTATGTTGTTGATTGTTGCGTTGAATGTTGTTTGTTGTTGAATCTGGATTTTTGGATTTTTTCTTTTCAGAGGGTTAAAATGGTAATTTGTTGTCATTCAGACCGTGCATTCAGAGCAGTTATCAAACAACCATTTTTCATTCTGCACTAAATCATACAGAGCCTCTTAAGCATTCTGACCTCTTAACTATTCTGCACTCAACCATTCAACAACTACCAACAGCCCCTTAATCTTCTTTTATAAATTTATCAATATTTAGTATTTATATTTGAGACTCCCATTATATCAACTTTATAAAAGGTAGTAATCAAAAGATATCAAAAGTGGACAGTTTAAATGAATTTGATAAAAAACGGTTAATCATTAGAAGGATTAAAATAGATTTTGAAAAGATTTTGTCCATTATTTCCGAAATATCATAAAGATATGAACCGTTAATAATTAAGAGTGAACTACACCGTTCATCTTTGTGATTTGGTTTTAGTTATTAAAATTCATTAATTATATCAGTGGTTCTTATTCCTATTTCATAACACAAAATCGTCCCTCAAGTTAACAACTTTAGTGGAGCGCCTTATGTAGAGGCATGTGCCTCTTACGTAGGGGGTAATTTGGTCTTTTTACTCATTTTCTTATTTTCCTTAAAAGAATAAAAGTAAATTATTGTAAATATAAGTAGCATATTATTAAATCCATCTTCTTCTAATCGTTGAAGTCCCTCTCCATATGATTAGTGAACACAACCCCCTCCAACCACATCGTTTATCCGGCGTGAACACAACCCCCTTACCCTTATGATCCCCCCCGCCCTTTTGCTCCCTCTCCCCGTGAAAACCGGGAAAACTCAACCCCTCCCCACCAGCATATGCATCGGAACGAAGAAAACCATGAAAATATGTGAAATCTCTTTGTCCTCAATCATAACGGTGAACCCCACCACCATATGCATCATTCGTGGCTTCAAGACAATGAATCATCCATTTGCATCTTCACCGTGTTATGGTTATGGTGGTTTCAAACTTGCGACTACTTCTTGTACACTGTAACACCCTCAATTTTAGAAAGAACGACTAATTTAAATTTTTTGAATAAACGTCAAATAAGGAATGAATACCTTTCTAGATGTCAGGCAATCGATCACTTATAACGGAAATTTAGGATTTAAAATAATAATCCAAACCTTACTCAAAGTCTAGAATAGGAACGAGTGTTACTATAACCCAATAATTGTCGCTATTTCCAAGGTATGGAAAATGTCTCCAAATAGTTAACTTCATCTCGTCCTTCTAACTAGCTCTCAACTCATCACAATGTTGCTAGTATCGTTCCCCCACAAAAACCTGATGCATATGCTAACAAATAAAAATGGTTAGGTTTAACGCCTAATGAATTCAAACAATTTTCATCATTTTATAAAAATGGTAAAATTGAAATAATGCTATTTAAATCACAATTTCCAAAATGAAATGTATCAAACGTAAAAACAACATCCTTCTCCAAAACCTTCAATTTTCGTGATGAAAACTCATTAATCAAAACAACCATTTAATCATAAGACCAAAACCCAATACTCACACAAAATGCGAATAGAGTTTAATAATTCAAATACTGAAAACATGTATAAAACTTTATTATCCAGAACATCAAAACATGGGTGAGTTCCAAGATACCAAAACCATAAATTACGGATACACTTCATACTCAAAACAACACCGTAAACATGGATATTACATTATCCAAAAATAACACCTTTCAGTAACGTGGGAGACAATGTCCATCAAATGTGGCGAACACAAAAGTATGCCACATGTCTATGTTGATGAGTTCCACCATGAATCACACGATCATCAATTTTAACCACCTACGGTCTATAGATTGGGTCCTCTGCTGATCATTGATATACTCGTTCACTAGAAATAATAATCATTATGGCCTTACAGTCATCAAGGTCAACCACCCATGGTATATAGCTTGAGTCCTCCGCTATGACTCATGCGGTCATTAAGTTTAACCACCCAAGGTCTATACCTTGAGTCCTTCGTTGATCCTAAATATTTCTAGCTACAAGACAAGGATAAAGATCCCATTTCCAAACCAACAAACGACTCCTATGCCTATGGATCTATTGCATTACAGTCTAAATTATATAACCCCAATTGAATGACCAACGCACTCACAGTACGTAACTTTCAAGTAAGTAGGCCAATACTGCATATAACTCTAAAAGCTCGACATAGAGCAAATTAAACCAGACAAATGTTCCACAAGACTCATCCGAGTCGAAACCGAACCAAAAGCTCAACAACTCAATTGACTATACAATAAAAGTCATCGTAAGCAATAAAACGCGTTTAACCGACGTTTATGTAAACACATGCTCCCAAATAATGTTTTAACCCAAAACCCCCTCATTGGTTAAGTCAAATCATTTTCCAAATGAAAACATACCCACTATATTTCCAAAAAGCCTTATAACAAAATAAGGTGCATTTTCCAAACGTTTTATGAAACAAAATACACTAAAGACAAACTAACGTCAAATAATCCTAATTTATACCATCAATCATCAAAATACCACATTTTATGATTTATTTATCCAAATATCCAAAATCCCCAAATATGCGTTTTACAAGATTAATAAAATCAAATATATCCAAAGATGCAAATCTTCTCAAGTAATCAACCTTTTTGAAAAATATCAATAAAAACATTTCAATACATCAAGATGGAGATTTTTGGCATTGTACATAGTTTTCACAAAACAATTTGAACTCACCTTGCTAGGTTATCTTAAACCTAGTTTCCAAACAAAATCTTGAGATTCCCAGTGGCGGGCCAAGAATTTTCCTGAGCGTGTGCACCTTTAAGATCAATCAAAGGCTTGCAAAGTCGCGGTTTAACCTAGGGAAAATCAACATGGTTTGGCTTAGGGAAAATCGAATTGTGTCGATTGATACAATAAATTTTTACAAATGGAATCGACCGTGCCTTTTTGAGCAAGACGGTAAACTACATCTTACGTCCGACATGTTTTTTTTTCTTGTCGCCAAATACTACTTTTACGGGGAACTTTTTTTGGTTTTTTGGTTGTGTTTGTGATGGGCAACTCAACAACAAAGTATAATTTTATCATATTCTTATATAAGCATGTTTGACAATATCATATACAGAAGAATAATAACCGACAATATTACCAAGCTTCTGAAAAGAAATAAAAACTTGTACAAAATATTACTTGATAAATGTAACTAATTTAATTTCTTTTTCAATTTATTTTAGATAAACATGTGTTGTCATTAGAACGAGAGAGAAAAAAAACAATTTTAATATTAATGGATAAATTGGAAAGAAAAAAATTTAAGAAAAAAGGAAATAAAAGTAAGATGGGGACAATAATAAATTAAAAGTAGTAGTAGCTTATCGGTAAAAAGTAAATTTAGATTCAAACAAGAATAGAATCCATGACCTTATGAATGAAGAGCAATGCCCCAACCATTCCTACTACATCATGTTTTTACTTTAGGTTTGGTTTTAAAAACATATAAGACCACCCTTCAAAATTAAGCGAATATACAGTTACAATCGGTAAAGAAATTCCATTATGACGAAACGATTGAGCGCGGGTCCGTGCACCCCCTACTCTCTATGTAGGTCCACCCATGGAGCTTCATTTGATGAAGACTTGAAATCTACTAGAAAGCCCCCCAAATCTTAGCTCCAAAACTTCCACAAAGTTCCTATTACCACAAATTACTCCTAATGTTACACAAAAATTGGCAAAATGGAAAGGGGATAAATAACACTTAAATCCTAGTTTTGGTTGGAGAAGAGAGATGTTACCATCAACTTGCCAACTCCTAAATAACCATGAAACGCTTCCAAATCATCTTGATCATACCAAGAAGAAAGGAGAAAGGGGGGGGGGGGGGTTCTTGAAGCAATGATCAAACCATAGATTCCAACAATGGTGAACTTGAAGAGTGGAGACTCAAACTTCCATAAGCTCCATTAATACACAAATCATAATGAAAGTTACCCTATTTGATGATCTTGGCTCCCAAAATCAACCCAAAAGAAATAAGAGGAAAGGGTGTGGAAGAATGAGAAGAAACCCTAAACAAATCGGGTTTTAAAAGAGGTGCAGATGACTCACGCGACCTGGCCGCGACTAGGGTCACGTGGCAGGTGCTGGCTGTTGGAAATTTTAGTAAAAACATGTTTTTTTACTAACTTTGGACACAATTAAATACATGTATATGTATTGTATATATCTAACTCTTCGTGGGTTTGTGTTATCCTATATGAGAGCTTCGAAACGATATATTATATGTCAAAAACGGAATATGTGTGAATGAGATATCGATGCTCAAAGTTGAGTGATTGGGATGAAATTAGCAAAAATCAAATGGGCGTGTGATGTGTCCCACATTGGAAGGAGTAGTAAACCTTTTGTGGTTTATAACCTTGAATGTGGAAGGAGCTTACAAGCTCTTTGTTTGGTTTTACTCCATCACCTACCCGTGCGCAGGGGGGGTACCGATTGAGACTTTTGTAGGCTAAAATCGGCGAACTTGTGCGCGGACACGAATGCAGCTCAGAAATCTTGTGCACACGCAGGTTGGTTTTTGCGAAATTTTTTGTTTTGACCCAGTGCACTACGCGAGTTATGCCGCGGGTTTACCCGCGTGGCAACTCACGACATGCACTAGAGTATGGACAAAATAGTACGCCACACGAGTTAGGCCGCAGGTTTACCCGCACCGTTAGTCGCGCCATTCACTGTCTTGAGGACGGAAAACAGTGCACCACGCGGGTTGTGCCGCGAGTTTACCCGCGTGGCAAGTCGCGAGGCACACTGTTTTGATTTCGTTTGTAACTCCTTTGATACTCAATGATTATATGAATTAATATGTTTAATGATCAGATTATTATTGATTAATTGCATATTAATTCATCGGTTTCGTTTTTTAGTATAAAAGAGGAGTCGGTTCACATCCCAAAAACACACTGAATATCGAACAACGCACTATTCTCTGAATTTCTCTTGCATACGTTTTCTCTCCGGCATTTTCAGGTAAGTGGTTATATCCGGCAGTACACACTGCTTATGCTGTTGTACCCTGGGAACAGACGGCGAATCTGTTTAAGGGAATCGTGTCCTACACGAGCCTCAACATCGATTGATTCTTATACGGTTTATTCGTTAATATTAATCATTTGTTGATTTCTTCTAATTTCTTTTGGATTCAAGTTATTACTAATAACTTTGTTGATTTTGTAGTTTATTACAATACATTGTAATATTATATGTATTATTAAAATACATATCGGTTTACTAACAATCTTAAACAGATTCTAATCGAGATTGGCTCGATACAATTCGTTTTCTGTTTTGTGTAAACAGATAGAAATTGTGGTATCGTATTTTTTTCTGTGTAAACAGATTGTTTACGTGGTACTAACTGTACACGTGAATCGAATCGAGTTTAGGTCGATTCAATTGGTTATCTGTTTTGTGTAAACAGACTTTATATCAAATTTATTTCGATTTGTTACGAATTGAGTTTTGTCTCGATTTAAGGGTATAAACGGATTGATAATCGAGTTTGTTTCGATTAATTCATTTTATGTGAAAAAGAATTTATATCGACTATTGGTTCGATTTAATTCTTTATATGTTTTGTGTAAACATATTTTAAATCGTAGTTGTCGATTTAAATAATTACTGTTTTGTAAAAAGTTTGGAAAATCGTGCTTGTATCGATTTTGTGGAGAGAGATTCTAAATCGAGTTTGTTTCGATTTGGTTGAAAAGAATCTAAAATTCGAGTTTGTTTCGATTTTGTAAAGGAAAATTACAAATCGATTTTGTGGAAATAAAATATAAATCGAGTTTCCATCGATTTGTAGGAAAATATTACTAAAATCAAGTTTGTTTCGATTTTGTGGAAAATGTTGTAAATCGATTTATTTCAATTTTGTAAAAAAATTCTAAAACGAGTTTGTTTTTGATTTAAGACCTTTATTGTTTGTATAAAAGGATTCTCAATCAAATTTGTATTTGATTTAATTCCTTTTCTGTTTTGTGTAAACAGATAAAGATTGCGTTCACGTGAAATTTGTTTTCCATGATGGTGAACGAGTATATGGTGGGAATGATCACGGATCCCACGACCATGGTCTCGGAGTTTAATGTGATTGGTGCAAACTCTAGAGAATGGTGGATTGATACCGGAGCGACTTGTCATGTGTGTCATGACAAGAGAAACTTCAACACCTACAAGGATGTTGATGATGGGCAAAAAATCTTTATGGGAAATTCCGCCACCGCCGAGGTCAAGGGTATTGGAGACGTCATTTTGAAGATGACCTCCGGGAAAGAGCTCAAGCTTAAGGATGTTTTGTATGTCCCGGAGCTTCGAAAGAACCTCGTTTCGGGTTGGTTGTTAAAAAAGTTTGGTTTCAAACTAGTGTTTGAGTCGGATGAATTTGTTTTGTCCAAAAATGGTATGCATGTGGGTGAAGGATATGCCTTGAATGGCATGTTCAAGTTGAATGTAATTATTGTCAATGGAATGGATAAAGCAACTTCAAGTTATGTTTATTTGCTTGAATCTCAAGATATTTGGCATGGCCGTCTAGGACATGTAAATTTTAATTCCATTCGACATTTAATTAAATTAAACTGCATACCAAAATTTGATATTGACTCAAATCATAAGTGCCCCACATGTGTAGAATCCAAACTTACTAGAACGTCTTTCCAATCGATTGAAAGGAAAACTGAACCCCTTGATTTAATTCACACTGACGTGTGTGATTTAAAATCGATTCCTACTAGAGGTGGGAATAAATACTTTATCACGTTTATCGATGATAGCACGAAATATTGCTATATATTTACTTAAGAGTAAAGACGAAGCAATAGACAAGTTTGTCTTGTATAAAAATGAAGTTGAAAATCAACTTAATAAGAAAATCAAGGTTGTTAGAAGTGATAGGGGAGGTGAATATGTTTCACCGTTTGCTAAATTTTGTTCTAACAGTGGAATTCGACATGAATTCACAACACCCTATTCACCTCAACAAAACGGTATTGCTGAAAGAAAGAATCACACCTTGAAAGAGATGGTAAATGCCATGTTGATTAGTTCTGTCTTAAGTCAGAACATGTGGGGGGAAGGCATTTTGTCGGCTAATTATCTTTTGAACAAGATACCCCGCAAGAAACAAGATGAAACACCATATGAACTTTGGATGGGGAGAAAACCATCTTCCAAATACTTACGAGTGTGGGGGTGCCTAGCTAAAGTGGTTGTACCTCCGCCTAAGGTACAAAAGTTAGGACCTAAAACAGTGGATTGTGTATTCATTGGATATGCACAAAATAGTAGTGCTTATCGGTTTCTTGTGTATGAATCTAACAATCCCGAGATACACAAGAATACAATTATGGAGTCAAGAAATGCTTCATTCTTCGAAGACGTGTTTCCTTGTTTGAACAAGGAAGATCAAACTTCATCTTCTAAAGATAAAGAAATTGTTCGAGAGGATGAACAAGTTCTATCTGAAGAAGAAGAAGTGGAACCTAGAAGAAGTAAACGGGCTCGGGTTGAAAAATCGTTTGGTCCTGATTTTCTCACCTACGTGGTGGAAAGTGAACCCAAAACTTATCGTGAGGCGGTTATGTCTTTGGAGGGACCTCAATAGAAAGAAACCATCAAAAGTGAGATAGAATCTATCTTACAAAACCATAAGTGGGAACTAGTGGACCTACCTCCGGGTTGTAAGCCACTAGGTTACCGTTGGATCTTTAAAAGAAAGATGAAACTATCAAAGCCCTGTGATCAATGCAATACTCAAAGCCCTGCGATCAATGCTCAAGGTAGAAAATTAAAATCTTTTGTTTGGCAACATATGGATAGACAACTCTTAATTAACTGATGGAACTATCAAAGCTACTTGCAATCACTGTAAGGGAACTTTCAATGCTAATAGTAGTAGTGGCACATCTCATCTTAAAAGACATATCGAGAAATCTCCTAAGAGAATGAACCACGATATTAAAAAATTTTGCATTTCAAGTTCTCCATCTAGTGGTGATACAAGTAACATGTCTTTAAGAAATCCAAATGTTAACTTTGAGGAGGTTCGTAGAGCAATTAGTGTTTTCATTGTGGCCGGTGCACATTCTTTTGCCACTTATGAGGAACCTGGATTTAAATATATGGTTTCAGTGATGTGTCCTCAATTCAATACTATTAGCAGACACACTTTAAGGAGAGATGTGTTTAAATATTACAATGATGAGAAACAAATTATTATGGATGATTTACAAAGAGCTCCTGGTCGAATTTGTTTTACAACCGACAATTGGAGAAGTGAACATACTCAAGATGAATATATGTGTATAACTGCTCATTGGGTTGATGATAACTGGAAACTGCAAAAGAGAATAATTAAATTTGGGGCTTTAACGCCCCCATTTGATGGAGTGTCTCTTGCTGATGAGATTGCATCGTGTTTAGGTCAATGGAGAATTGATTGCAAGGTTTTTGGTTTCACTATAGACAATGCATCGTATAATGATTCTATGATTAGTTGTCTAAGAAATTATCTCGGAAGGAAGAAATGTTTGGTTTTTGGTGGAGAGTTTTTTCATTGTCGGTGTGCTTGTCATATCACTAATCTTGTTGTACAAGCGGGATTAAAACTAATTGATGACGTTGTTATCAAAATTAGAAGTATAATTAAGCATTTTCGACACTCAATCCCAAAAAAGAAAAGGTTTTATAGTGTTGCTAAAACAAATTTTGGCATTAAGACAAACAAAAAGTTGCGTGGAGATAATTGTATAAGATGGAATTCTACCTTTTTGATGCTTGATCGTTTTATGTATTTTAGAAATGTGATCGATCATGTGGTTAATCGAGATAAAGACATCAAAATGTTTGCTCTCTCGATTGATGAATGGGATAGAGTTGGTGAGTTGCATTCATTTTTGAAGTTATTCTATGATGTGACTAACACATTTTCTGCCTCCAAGAATCCGACCGCAAATCTGTATTTTGATGGTGTGTGGAGGATGCATAGAAAGTTAATAGAAGTTGCAGAGGGTCCTTCTTGTAATTTGTCATCCATGTCCAAGGATATGCAGAAAAAGTTTGATAAATATTGGTCTGATTATAACATTCTTCTTTCTTGTGCTGATGTTTTGGATCCTCGTTTTAAATTAGAAAGAGTTGAATATTGTTATGAGAAATTGTATAGGGAAACTTATGCTAAGGAGATGGTTTCACGCATTAAGATTACTTTGTTTGACTTATTTGATGAATATAAGGGGGTTGCATGTGGTTTGACTTCTCCTATTGCTACTAGTTTGGGGATGCCCAATGTTTCTCATGGTGTTGGTTGTGGCGAGGATCAAATGGATGACATTTTAGAATATAAGATGTTCTTGAGTAAAAAGAGAAAAGTGGACAATGAGAAGAGTGAATTGGAGCTCTACTTAGAGGAGAAGAATCCTGATGTTATGGGAAAATGTGATGTATTAGATTATTGGAGTAGAAGTTCGGTACGTTATCCAAACCTTGCATGCATGGCTCGTGACATCTTTACCATTCCCATCTCTACGGTCCCTTCGGAATCTGCTTTTAGTATGGGAAAGAAATTGATAAATCCTTGGAGAGCTTCTCTTGGAGAGAAGACAATTGAGATGCTTGCATGTTATGAAGATTGGTTGCGAGCAAAAGGCCTCACATTAGGTAAATTACATTTTCAAATGTCATTATTTTATGTTGAGTTTAACTTTACTATACTTTTCTAATATTTCCTATTTGTTTTCTTTTGTTAAGGTTCAAGTTATTCGGTTGATGGAGAAGAAGTTGAGGATGAAAATGAAGTTAATGAGGATTTTTTTACCCTTGAATAAAAATTGCAAAGTAAGTTTTATACATGCTTAAGTACGTTCTTTCTCATATAATTTGTAATTTTTTTTCTACTATAACTAATTATATTATTTTTAATACTTTTTAGGTGGTGACTATTTGACTAAGAAAGAATTTTGGAGGTTCTTGATCAAAAATTGGGTCATTGAAAATGGCGGTAGCATGGAGCGATAGAGATGTGGATGCTAAATTGTTAATGTTATACATAAAAAATGCAAATACATTATTGATTTTTGGACGTTTAACTTTTGGTTTTTATTTCTTTCTCCACTTGTTGAGAATTGAGTTGAGAACTTGAGATCCATGTATCATTTTAGTTGCTTACAATTTTAATTGTAATGGTGTTTTTCTTTATTTTTTGCTTTTGCATATGTTAATTAATTGCTAATGATCAAGTTTATAATCGATCAGGTAGCTCCCGCGGCCTTGGCCGCGACCTCAAGTCGCGGGCCAAGTGTAACAGCCTATTTTAACTAATGAAACAAAAATAAAATTGCTAAAATTTTAATAAAAAAAAAGGGGGAGCTGCTGGATTTTAATAAAATAAAATAAATAAAATGAATTATTTAGTATTAATAAATAATTAAAGGGGGTTATAAATAAAGTTGTTATATGTACTAAAGACAAAAAAAGGGGTTGGAAAAAGGGGCTGTTAGTGGCAGCTTGAGGTGTTATTTGGTGGCATATGGTGCATGGGAGGAGGCCACATCAAGTAGTGACTAACCTACTTCCAAGCTCCTTAACCTTTAGTATAAATATTAGCCTCTTTTGTCTCTTTTAAGTTTTTTGTCCAGAAGAAAACAATCAAACACACACATACAATTCCATATTTTGTGAATAAAAAGAGGAGATTAGCAAGCAAGGGTAGAGGGCTGTATAATTTAAGTGTCTTTTAGCCAAAAACTAAGGTGATTACTTATATTTTCTTTTGGTTTGATCTCCAAAACTGAGATACATATTTGTGTACATATTTGGTTATTATAAAGAATATGGACAACCTTAAATGATATAGCTATTTATAACATGTTATATGTATTTTTGAAACGCATGATAAAGGAACAAATTTGATTACCGGTGGAATAAGAACCACCGAGACGGTATAACCGCGGTAAGGGGTCGTAGAAACGGTCCCGGATCCTTGACGAAGGGTTCCGAATAAAAGCCGGAAGGGGCGACACCCACCGGGAGAGATTAAATTCGGAAAACATAAATGTTTAAATGTTTTACATGCATATACATGATACAATAGCTTATTTGAGGCTATAATTTGATTTTCTAAATGTTTTGTGCATTGAAATGAGATTTGTAATCACAAGTCAATCAATGGCTTAAAAATTATAAATATGTATCTCAGTTGTGGACAAGATTACTTTAGAGGTGAAAAGGAAGTCTCAAAGGGATTATCGAAAGTTTCATTTCGTGGTTTAATCGGGTGTTGTTTTGGTTTCTATAATTTTTTTTATAACTTAGCTTAGTATGTGTTTATTAGAAGATAAATATGTACCTTGTTACTATGATCCATCGTGGTATGTTTTATATAAATAAACTATGTTTTGCTTCCACATTTTTTGTAATATGTTTTATTTTAATTATATATAAATGGTTGAGATTCGGTTCGTAACACCCTTCGTTGGGTCTCGGTTTAGAGGCGAAAACGAGGGTTGTTACAAGCTTGGTATCAGAGCCAACTTTTTGAGGAATTTGAAAATTTCAAACTCAAAGTCTACACGGAAATTTGAAAACCGATGGATCAAGTTATCTATTATGACGGATGAGGGACCAAATAACAAGTTGAAGGTAACTGAAATGATGAATGTATCCTTAAAGCGAAATCTAACCAAGTAAGATGTATATACGAGGGTATATATGTATAAAAATTGAGTCCTAAAACCTGTTGTATTTTTAACCTATAAGAGTTGGTACTAAAAAAAATGATGAATGATAAAAACAGAGATTAAACATAAGACAAGGGGTTGTTTAAGGGGCTATCTAGGGGCTGTTTGAGGGGCTGGACAGGGGGCTGTTCGGGGCTATCCAAGGGTCTGTCCAAGGATGTCTAAGAGGCTATCCAGGGGGCTGTTCGGGGCTGTCCAAGGGTCTTTCCAAGGACTGTTAGTGAGTTTTGTGCTACTATTTTAGGTTTTAACTTGGTACATAATTATTGTAAGTATGTTTTATGAATGTAAAAGTGTGTTAAGTATAAAAATGACTAAAGATAAGGTATGATCAATAATTTAACTCACTTGAACATGTGTAACAGGTATGTCAACTTCTTCCGAAACAGATCCTAGCATGAACACTGACAAGGACACCTATTTCACAGATGTGGATATAATTGAACACCCAGCACCACATATAATTGAACCCCCACCACCACAGATTTACGTTATTAGTGATGATGAAATAGAAGAAAACAATAACCAAGGGGTGACTGAAGCATTAGTTCAAGAGATGACTGAGCTAGTTAATCAAAGGAACCATTACCGTGTGTTATTCGTTGGATGGATCGTGAGTTGATCATAAAAAGCATAGGACTAAGGACAATTGTGAAAGATAAATTACACTATGTTAAAGATATGATCAAGGAGGTTGTTGTCGGTTCATACACTTATCTACCGAGTCTAGTTGCATGGATATCTCGTCGCCCTAGGTTCCGTGTTCATCTCTATGAAGAGACCCAAGTGATGTCGTATGGAGAATAGGTTCGACTTAAGTACCATCTACGAGGGGCAGCCAACTAGGGTATAAAATGTGAAAGGGTTTTTGTATGGCTTTAAGCCGGTTTTTGGGAAAGTACAACCAACTATGGACTAGTATTTTTTTTTTATATTATTATTTTTTTATATTATTTTTTTTGAGATGTCTTTGTATGTATGAGCCCTAGAAAGGCTAGGACATCATGGTACATGAGGTGTGCTCTATGTAAATACCTTTTGTACCCCATGAAAAGATGCCCCTCAATGAATGTAATTTCCTACTGATGTAAAATATATATGTATATAAAGGAAATGTTTGTATAAGTACTTGTGCTTTTGGAAATAGCTTGTTATGTATGGTGTATTAAAATTTCTAAAAAAAAGTAGTTAAAAAGTGATGACTAACATAAGATAACGTGTATATATTGCTATATCCTATCTCAGGGAATGGCTTCACAATTTCAACAAACTTACCAAAGAGGAAAATGATTGGATGGAACAGAAACAAGTAGCACCGAACCAGAGACGATGAGAGATAATGATAGGACTGAAAGTATAAGCAAGAACAATGATTTAGAAACACTCTTGAAGAATGTTCTACCTGCAATATTAAAAGAAAACAGGGAAGAGACAACCCGTTTAATAAATACCCCAAAAGAACAAGATGCAAGGGTAAAACCAAATAACATACTCTTAAAAGAAGTCAATTATAAAACTTTTATGGGCACCAAGCCATCCCCATTCAAAGGTGAACGTGAACCCCATAAAGCCATGGACTGGTTAACCGGAGTAGAAAGTAACTTTGAAACATGTCAATGTTTGCAAACGCAAAAAGTAAGGTATGCAACTACCTTACTTCAGGAAGACGCATTGCACTTGTGGAATTCGGTAAAAGCTATAAAAAATACCGAGAAAACTACACCTTTGTTATGGGATCAATTCAAAGAAATATTTCTGAATGAATATTGTTTAACCATAGACCGTAAGTGTATGGAACAAGAGTTCCTACAATTTAGGCAAGGAAACCTATCAGTACAAGATTACGTGTCTCAATTTATAAAGAAGTCAAGATTTGCGGAGCATCAAGTAGCAACGGAAGCAAGAAAAACAGATTGTTTCGTTATAGGATTAAGAAACGAAATTCGAAGGTTTGTACAGGCTGGACTACCAGAAACATTTCAGAAAGCAGTCAACATCGCCAAGGTAGTCGAGAAGGATATGACACCTACATATCATGGCTCTTTCCAAATAAAGTGAAAAGAACAAAGTCTTGGCCAAAATTGGAATAAGAAACCAAAGTTTGGGGTTCAGAATTTTGTTAAAATAAATCAAAAGAAACCTTGTGACCATTGTGGTAAGAATCACCCTGGTGAGTGTTGGGCGAAGACAGGAGCATGTTTTCGGTGTGGTAAACAAGGACATTTAAAACGTGATTGTCCTCAAGGTAACAGGGAACATAATAGAAATCGGCCACATCCAGAGGCTAACAGGAATATAAAAGAGGGTAACAAGGGAAAATCGAAGGCTCGAGCATTTCAAATGACAGAAAAAGAGGCAAATGAAACACCGGACGTAGTGACAGGTACGCACCTTATCAATAATCAACCTGCCCGTATCCTGTTTGATTGTGGTGCAAGTAGATCTTTTATGTCTTTTCCATTTTGTCTAAAGTTGAAAGTAGACGATAAGGAACTAAAACCAGGCTTTGAGGTTGAACTAGTTGATGGCAGCCATGTTAGGATCAACTAGATTTGTAGAGATTGCACAATATAAATTGACGGACATCAAATGACCATTGACCTAATACCTATGATGACTTTAGGTGAATTCGAGGTCATAGTAGGAATGGATTGGTTGTGGAACCACCATGCCAAGATAATTTGTGATCAAAAGAAACTTGAAGTTAGAACTTCTGAAGGAAAAAAAATAGTGGTAAACGGGGACAAACAACAAACTAGGATGATGCTAGTAAGTTCAACTAGAGCACAACGTTGTATAAGGAAGGGGTGTCCAACATTCTTAGCATATGTTATCGGTGAAAGAAAACCAGAATCGATAAAAGCAAAAGATGTACCGGTTATACAGGAATATTTAGATGTGTTTCCAGAAGATTTGCCAGGATTGCCTCCAGACAGACAGACAGATACGATTTGGGATTGACTTAGTACCTGGAACTGTACCAATAGCCAAAACTCCATATCGATTAGCTCCATATGAAATGCAAGACCTGAGAAGTCAGTTACAGGAGTTACTTGATAAAGGTTTCATCCGATAAAGTACGTCACCCTGGGGTGCACCGATCCTATTCGTTAAGAAAAAGGATGGGTCGATGCGCATGTGCATCGACTACCGAGAATTAAATAAACGAACAATCAAGAATAGATATCCCCTCCCTAGAATCGATGATTTTTTCGACCAATTACAAGGCGCCAAATGCTTCTCAAAAATCGATCTAAGGTCGGGATACCATCAACTAAATGTCAAGAGTGAAGATGTTCCCAAAACGGCATTCATAACAAGATATGGCTATTATGAATTTTTGGTCATGCCTTTTGGGTTGACAAATGCACTAGAAACCTTTATGGACTTGATGAATTGAGTATGTAAACCATATCTCGAAAAGTTTGTGATTGTGTTTATAGATGACATTCTCATTTATTCCAAGAATGAGGGTGAACATCGAAAACATTTACATGCAGTATTGAGTCTTTTAAGGCAGAAGAAGTTGTATGCCAAATTTTCAAAGTGTGAATTTTGGCTGAAGGAAGTTCAATTCCTCGGGCATGTGGTTAATGAACGAGGAATACAAGTAGATCCTGCTAAGGTGAGTGCCATTATGAAATGGGAAGCTCCAAAAAGTGTGTCAGAGATACGAAGTTTTCTAGGATTAGCAGGATATTATCGTAGATTCATTCAGGACTTCTCCAAAATAGCATCTTCAATAACGACATTGACAAGAAAGGGTAAGAAGTTTGAATGGGGAAAAGAGCAAGAACAAACTTTTCATACTTTAAAAGGAAAGCTAAGTAGTGCACCCATTCTATCATTGCCAGATGGAACAGAAGGATTTATAGTATACATCGATGCATCAAAATTGGGACTAGGGTGTGTACTTATGCAATACGACAAGGTGATAGCTTATGCGTCAAGGCAACTAAAGGAAAACGAGAAGAAATATCTGACACATGATTTAGAACTCGATGCAGTTGTATTTGCACTAAAGACCTGGCGACATTACCTTTATGGTACTCATTGCATCATCTATACTGACCACAAGAGTCTGCAATACTTGTTTAGTCAAAAGGACTTAAACATGAGACAAGAACGATGGATGGAATTGCTTAAAGATTATGATTGTGAAATTCGATATCATCATGGCAAAGCTAATGTGGTAGCAGATGCATTGAGCAGAAAGGAACACGAGAAGCCCACACGAGTTAAAGCGTTGAGAATAGATGTGATGCCTGAATTTTTAGTAAAAATAAAAGAAGCTCAGGCTAGTGCACTTACCGAAGAACACATTAAGAAAGAGCGTATGGTAGGACAAGCCAAATTCCTAGAAATTGATAACAAGGAATGTAGAAGATTTCATGGAAGATTGTGGGTTCCATTGGTAAGCGGTCACCGTGACGTCTTGTTATGTGAGGCTCACAAGTCCAAATACTCCATTCACCCTGGCATGGATAAGATGTATCGAGATTTGAAGTTACTATACTGGTGGCCGGGAATGAAAAAGGATGTTAGGAATTTTATTGAGAAATGTATTACTTGCCTTCAAGTAAAGGCAGAAAAGCAGAAACCTTTTGGAGGGTTACAACCTTTAGAGATTCCAATGTGGAAATGGGATCACATCACTATGGATTTTGTGATGAAATTACCTTGAACCAAAAAAGGTAATGATTCCATTTGGGTAATCGTTGATAGGTTAACCAAATCAACTTACTTCTTGCCAATTAAAGAAAGCTATACAGTAGAACGACTTGCAAAACTGTATGTTGATGAAATAGTCTCAAGGCACGAGGTACCATTGTCAATAATATCAGATAGAGATAGCCGATTTACATCACGATTCTGGAGAAGTTTTCAGAAAGAAATGGGGTCAAGACTAAACCTGAGTACAACCTATCATCCACAAACTGACGGACAATGTGAACGAACCATTAGAACATTGGAACATATGCTTAGAGCTTGTGTAATTGATTTAGGTAGTGGTTGGGATGATCACTTACCCCTAATAGAATTCTCGTACAACAATAGTTATCACGCAAGTCTAAAAGCTGCTCCATATGAAGTCTTGTATGGTATAAAATGTCGAACCCGAGTGTGTTGGAATAACTTTGAAAACAAAGGAATGACGGGACCATAACTAATTCAACAAACATCAGAAAAGGTAAAACAAATTCGGGAAAGGCTACAAGCAGCCCAGGACCGACAGAAAAGCTACGCAAATAAGAGACGAAAGCATATAGAATTTCAAGTGGGGGATCGGGTTATGCTCAAAGTTGCTCCTTTGAAAGGATTGATTAGATTCGGAAGGCGAGGAAAGTTGAGTCCTCGTTATATAGGACCCTTTCAAATAATTCAAAGGGTCGGAGAAGTGGCTTATTGGTTAGAAATGCCTGCTGAGCTACAAAAGATACATAATACATTCCGTGTATCCAACTTGAGGAAGTGTCTGGCTGATGAAGATATGAAGGTCCCATTGGATGAAATTCGAGTGAATGAAAAACTGACATATGTGGAACAACCAGAAAGGATAATTGATCGAGCAATTCGAAGATTGAGGAATAAAGAGGTTCTGTTGGTTAAAGTACAGTGAAAATATCATAAAGGTCGCAATGCCACTTGGGAAAATGAGAATGAAATGAAGACGAAGTTTCCCTATCTATTCTAAAGAAAGTAGATTCCGAAGACGGAATCTTTTGTAAGGAGGGGAGATTTGTAACAGCCTATTTTAACTAATGAAACAAAAAAAGTTGCTGAAATTTTAATAAATAAAAAAAAGGGAGTTGCTGGATTTTAATAAAATAAAATAAATAAAAGGAATTATTTAGTATTAATAAATAATTAAATAGGGTTATAAATAAAGTTGTTATATGTACTAAAGACAAAAGAAAATGGACTGTTAGTGGAAGCTTGAGGTGTTATTTGGTGGCATATGGTGCATGGGAGGAGGCCACATCAAGTAGTGACTAACCTACTTCCAAGCTCCTTAACCTTTAGTATAAATATTAACCTCTTTTGTCTCTTTTAAGTTCTTTGTCCAGCAGAAAACAATCAAACACACACATACAATTCCATATTTTGTGAATAGAAAGAGGATATTAGCAAGCAAGGGTAGAGGGCAGTAGAATTTAAGTGTCTTTTAGCCAAAAACTAAGGTGATTAATTATATTTTCTTTTGGTTTGATCTCCAAACCTGAGATACATATTTGTGTGCATGTTTTCATGAAGTTTTGTTCATATTTGGTTATTATAAAGAATATGTACAACCTTAAATGCTATAGCTATGTTTAACATGTTATATGTATTTTTAAAACGCATGATAAAGGAACAAATTTGATTACCGGTGGAATAAGAACCACCGAGACGGTATAACCGCGGTAAGGGGTCGTAGAAACGGTCCCGGATCCTTGACGAAGGGTTCTGAATAAAAGCCGGAAGGGGCGACACCCACCGGGAGAGATTAAATTCGGAAAGCATAAATGTTTAAATGTTTTAGATGCATATACATGATACAATAGCTTATTTGAGGCTATAATTTGATTTTCTAAATGTTTTGTGCATTGAAATGAGATTTGTAATCACAAGTCAATCAATGGCTTAAAAATTATAAATATGTATCTCAGTTGTGGACAAGATTACTTGAGAGGTGAAAAGGAAGTCTCAAAGGGATTATTGAAAGCTTCATTTCGTGGTTTAATCGGGTGTTGTTTTGGTTTGTATAATTTGTTTTTTTTATAACTTAGCTTAGTATGTGTTTATTAGAATATAAATATGTACCTTGTAACTATGATCCATCATGGTATGTTTTATATAAATAAACTGTGTTTTGCTTCCGCATTTTTTGTAATATGTTTTATTTTAATTATATATAAATGGTTGAGATTCGGTTCGTAACACCCTTCATTGGGTCTCGGTTTAGAGGCGGAAACGAGGGCTGTTACACCAAGTCATGCGTGTCCCTGAGCCGTGGACAATAGTGATTTATGCGGGTTTAGCCGCGGCTTTGAGGCCGCGGGCCAAACCGCACATGTCACCTGATACATCTTCTCCCCCTTCGTGTTAAACCATTAGCCGACCGTTTCTCTCGGCCGATCGCTGACTGTTTTCCTTGAATGATCATAAACTGTTCATTAGGAAATTACAGATGTTACAATTAACAAACAAACACCACTCCAAAGAGAAGTTGACAGACACTTGAAAAAGAAATCCATGCATTTGTGAAATAAATTAAACAATTATCAATCAAAGATTTTACCTAAATATAATCTTTTTTAAATATATAGATTGTATAAAAAGAATATAAAAACCCCCATCAAATATGGCAGCAAATCGTCTGCTCACTGAGGTTAGATCGTCTTCTTTCGTAATCGTACCTAACTTTCTTTTTATCCCATACTAGCCTACCCGTCCCTTGCTTTTTCAAGCTAGTCAATCAAAGATTTTACCTAAATAAAAATAATCTTTTTTAAATATATAGATTGCATAAAAAGAATATATAAAACCCCATTAAACTTTTATTCTAAAAATTAACAAAAACATAGAGTTTTAATGAATTTTTAATATATACATTGATATGCGGGATTGTATATGTCTCATTAAGGTCGGGTTTGGTTTATCAGATTTATACGGAATCTGAAGCAATTGGAATGGTCCCTAAACCATTTTTTTCCCATGTTACGTTCATTCTTTGGAGTTAAGTAAAGAATTCAAATTACATCGGTGGTTGAATTTGGTTTCTTTGAGGTTTATCAAAGAATAGACATTCCATTCCTTAGAATCTATTGTAAAAGACACAAATTTCCCTCGTTTTTCTTTTGCCTCTTTTCTCTTCCTCCTTAAGAACTCATATCTCCCCTTGTCTCTTTTCCTTCACCATCTCCACTCAGACAGTCCCTGTTCTTCATCATTTTTGCGTTGCAGCTAACCACCGGAACCATCATCGTAATCTTCCTCTCCACTTGCAACTGTTCAGAAATCCACTATTTACTGAAATTAGGGAAGACATAATCTTGCAACCCTCTCCATCTCAAACGTTTGGAAACCCTTTATGTCAACCTGCAACCCTTTTCATTTTCGCAGTTCGAAAATCCATTATTTTACAAAAACCAGGGAACATAGAAACCTGTAACCCTATAATCTTGATATGCAACCCTCTCCTTCGTTGTTTATTGCTTGAACAGTGGATCTGTTGCTACACAAATTAATCTCCCATCGATTTTTCCATGTGCTTCTTGTACTCGAAGATTTGTTGCAATGGTGAAAAAATAAAATAAAATGTGTTTTTACCTAAAGATTTTGTGTGTCCCTGAAATCAAGATTCTAATTGCAAACAAATCAAATAAACAAGATGATTCCAATTACCTGTTTGATTCAATTCTCAAAACTCAAATATTACAACTTTCTCTCTCTAGAAGTCTCTCTCTCTCTCTCTCTACAAATTCTCTCTCAATGTAAATTCAATCTCTGGTCATTTATCTATTAAACAGCAAAGACAAGCTATTTATACTAACAACTAAAAACAAAGAAACAAACACAATACAATTGACTTTGACTTTATTACAAAATGACTTTGACTTTTAATAAGAGTTGACTTTCCCAGTTTTGACTTCTTGTACTTTGACCTTTAGTATTCTTGATCTTGTATCCAACATAATTCTGCTCTAACAATATCCCCCTTTGGATTCAAGATCATCTTTGAAAGATTTAGCAATTCAGTCTTCTCCTTTGGTTTAATCTGGACAATCTCTTCCTTTTGTTTAACTTTATTATTCTCAAGTCTGTCTTTGAACAAAATTAACAATCTCTCCCAAATATGGTAGAAACGATCTTCAATAATCTCCCAAAATTATCACAAGACTCTTTCAGACTTCAGAAAGAAATTATCTTCAGATTTAGCTCGACTTGCTTCAGCAAATAATCTTCAAAGAAAATTTCAAAAAATCAGCACATCTTCAGAATTTCTTTGACTTTGCTTGAACAATCTTTCAAACTTTCAAACTTTGAACTTTCTGATCCGGACATTTCTGTAAAACATCTCCCCCTTTTTGATGAAAAGAGCATCGATATCATCAAAACTTTCTCCAAGAAATGTCTCTGAAAATTCTATCTGACCACTGATCTTTGATAATGAGCCTCTGATTCGTTGCCAATTCGAACAATGTATTCATCCAGATCTTTTCAAATCTAGACAAAATATTCATGTAACACCTGAATCAACAAATGAATCAGTTAAAATGCCTGTCAGTAACACTAAGTCACTGTGTGTAACGGATACACATAGGAAATGAGCTTTTGTTATGTTCACTCCCCCAGGGCTTCCATCCAATCATCGAAGCATCACAAAGGAAATTTCTATGAATGTTATGACAAGAAAACAAATTCCTTGTGTGTTCATGCAAGTGTAGAAAGAATTAAGCACTTGATGATTGCTTATAAAGCTCAACATTGTATAAACCACTGAGACAACAGTAGATAAACACAGACTCAGTGTGCATGATTGAAGTGCGAAGGTGGGGCATACTTCCTTCTTTTTCAATATCCAGATTTTCCAAATGAAAATCAGATAGATTATATGTTGCGTCCCCAGAAAAATATGAAACATTTTCCTTTTGAGAAGAAAATGAGTGGCTGGTGGGGTTTTGTCAAGAGTTGGCATGGGTTATTTGCCTGTTTCAATAATGTTCACCAAGAATTGTGAAACATTAGTAATGTGGTTTCCCGACTCAAAAAGTAGTTGGTGCAGAGTTTGATATTCTTTTACTCTGATCTCACACCCTCTTTCTTTTAATCATTAATCTCACATCTAACCAAACTCTCTTTTCCATTTTACCTCAACACACATCCCACACTCATTTCTTTTTGACTCCTCACACTCAATCACTATGGATTAACTTCTTGGGTAGGATACACTGGTTAACGTGAATCCATAGAAGTTCATTTAAGTCCTAGCACAAAGAACCCATATTCCTATAAAACGTATGTTGCTCAAAATGGTTTAACATGAACAGTTAAAGCTCAAATACAAATGTCAGAAGTATATGCTCAGAGATATAATCATTAAGATATGAGCATTTTCAAACATTGAAGTATTTTTAAACAAGTAAATTGAATGAATGAATATGAATGCAAGAGACTTGTTTGAAAAATCTGACATTGTATGAAAATGATCAGAAATGAATGATATAACAATCAAAGCTTATGGTCAAGAATAATGGATATTGTCTATATGAACAAAGAATATAGACATTCTTGAAATGAACATTTAGAAATGAATTAACGCTAAAAAATTCATTGAAGTGCAATCGGGGTGTCTTACCATCGAAAAATATGTTTCAAATTTGAGACATGGTAAGAACATATTGAATAAAAATTCAAACCGGTGTGTGTGAATATTTAAAAGTATATAGAAAAGACAATACGCAAGTATTTATCTTTGGAAACACACGGTTTGTAATTATGTAAGCATAAATAAAACTTGAAAACATTTAAAATCACACTTCCAATTCATGAAATCTGTTTAAGAATCGGAAAGTGGTTTGAACATTTACGAACATGTTTTCTATGATTGAAAGTTGTCCTTCTTTCAACCATATATGAGATTAAGATAAGAAATTAACCTTTATCGCTTCGTCTTAAATCTCATGAAGTCAGCTGAAATCATAAAAATATGATCTTGTAAACTTCTCTCATCCTGCACAAGTCTCAAAGTCATGTCAAAGCAACTTTATTCACAAAATTTATTCAAATGTAAAAGACATAAAGCAGTAAAACAATTATAGTATGAGTTCTGATCTGAAATAATCAGAAATCACATCCTTACTCCTTTTATTGTACGCATAAACTCCCCCTAAATTCATGCAACACAAAAATTTAGCAATTAAATTCTATAAACTCCCCCTCAAAATAAAATTGATCATCTTAGAATCTTGTATCACTCCCCCTGAGAACATGAACAACAAGTTAAAGTGCAGATATCATTTCAGAAATAATGATAAAGAAATGATGAAAAATTACAATAAAAGAAACTTTAATAGGTAATTACTGATTAGACCTTGAGATTTAGCATACCAAGCTTAGATACAAGAACATTGAATCTCTTTTCATCTAAAGGTTTGGTAAACAAATTTGCAAGTTGGTAATCAGTTTTTACAAATTAAGTTCTATTGTACCTTTTTCTACATTATCTTTTATAAAATGATACCTGACATCAATGTGTTTTGTTTTAGTGTGCTGCACATGATTAGCTGATATGGTGATAGCGCTCTTCGAGTCACAATAGATCGGTATTTTATCAAACTTGAATCCGTAGTCTCGAAGCGGTGTTCGCATCCACAAGACCTGAGAGCAGCAACTGGCAGCAGCCACATACTCTGCTTCAGCAGTCGATGTGGAAACACATAATTGTTTCTTTGACGCCCAGCTAACGAGCTTGTTTCCAAGAAATTGAATATGACCTGAAGTGCTCTTCCTGTCCAACATGCACCCATCATGATCTGCGTCTGATTAAGCAGTTAGTTCAAACCCTGTATCCTACAGGATACCACAGACCAAGATCTGCAGTCCCCTTCAGATATCTAAAAATCCGTTTGACAGCAGCCAAATGGGATTCTTTAGGGTCAGCCTGATATCTTGCACACATGCATGTTGAAAACATTATATCTGGTCTACTTGAAGTAAGATACATTAAAGACCCTATCATACCTCTATAAGTCCTAACATCAACACTTTTTCCTGAAGAGTCAGTGTTAATCTTAGTACCTGTTGCCATTGGGGTTCCAATCGATTTACAATTTTCCATTTTGAATTTCCGAAGAATATAAAAAATATACTTAGATTGATTAATGAAAATCCCCGTTGAAAACTGTTTTACTTGTAATCCGAGAAAGAAATTCATCTCTCCCATCATACTCATTTGAAAACGTGACACCATGAGATTTGAAAAGTTCTTACAGTATTTAGGATTTGTAGAACCAAATATAATATCATCTACATAAATTTGAATAAGAATGATATCAGCTTTCTCCTTTTTAATAAACAAAGTGGTATCGACTTTACCTTTTGAAAAACCTGACTTGACCAAGAATTTAGATAGAACATCATACCAGGCACGAGGTGCTTGTTTCAGACCATACAAGGCTTTATCCAAGATGTAGACGTGATTTGGCTTATCTGGGTTTACAAACCCTTCTGGTTGAGAGACGTAGACTTCCTCCTTAAGTATGCCATTCAGAAAAGCAGTCTTCACGTCCAATTGATAGACTGTGAAGTTCTTGTGAGCTGCGTAGGCTAGAAACATGCGGATTGCCTCTATACGCGCTACTGGAGCATACATCTCGTCGTAGTCTATGCCTTCCTCTTGCCTATATCCCTTGGCAACAAGTCTTGCTTTGTTCCTTATAACAATACCATCTTCGTCCTTTTTATTTTTGAACACCAATTTAGTGCCGATAACGGTTTTTCTTTTTGGTTTTGGCACTAGTCTCCAGACTTTCAGGGCTTCGAACTGGTTTAACTCTTCTTGCATAGCAGACACCCAATCCGAATCAGCTAGAGCTTCTGATACTCGAGTAGACTCTATTTTACTGAGGAATGAGTCATGCAGACATTGATTCAAAGTTGCTAACCTAGTTTGCACCGGCTTGTTGAGATCTCCAATTACTTGGTGAAGAAGGTGCTCTTTGGTACAACGATGTTCATGAGGGAGTGGAATAGATGAAGATTGATCATGGTTGTCATCTAAAAAACCACTTTCAGATTCTTCATTTTGAACATCATGAGGGAGGGATTCAGTTGAAGTAGTTGGTGCAGAAGCTTCAGTAGGTACAACTTGTTCAGTCTGTTGATCTGTCCTTACAACGCATCCTACTGACTCAGCAACTTCTGACTCATCACTAGTAGATACAACTTCAACTATTGGAGTAGGCATTTGAACTGGAATATTTTGCTGAATCGGGGAATTTGATTCAGTAGAAACATCTGAAGTGGTTGGATGATTAATCGTTGAATCTTCAATCCTGTCAACCACAACAGGTTTATTCACATTAGATCCAAGATATTCATCATAAAACAGTTCAAATAAAGTATCTAAATCAGATAAATGATTAGTAGACGTTGAAGGTTCATCTGATTTGTTCTTTTCAGGTACAGGTTCTGAACTAATTTGCCCAGAAGCTAATACTCCAGTTATCACGGGTTCTGAACTGACTTGTTCAGAAGCCATATCCTCATCGAATGTAACATTTACGCTTTCAATAACAATCTTCGACTTCTTCAAATATACTCGATATGCAACAGATGTAGAAGAATATCCAATGAATATGCCCTCATCTGCCTTAGCACTAAACTTGTTCAGACTCTCTCTGTCGTTGAGCACAAAGCACTTACACCCAAAAACATGAAAATATTTAATGGTTGGTGTTAGGTTGTTGATCAAATCATACAGAGTCTTTTGAAATCTACGGTGTATCATGGAACGGTTTTGGGTTTAGCACGCAGTCGAAATAGCTTCTGCCCACAGAAATAGAGGTAAGTCAGATTGGCTAAGCATAGTGCGAGCGGCCTCGACTAGCGTTCGATTTCGCCTTTCGACTACTCCATTTTGTTCGGGCGTACGAGCAGCATAGTATTGATGTGATATCCCAACCGATTCGAGATACTCTTCAATAGTTTTGTTTTTGAACTCTGTGCCATTAACAGTTCTGAGAAGCTTGACTGGTTTTTGCAGATTCACCTGGATCGTCTTCAGAAATGTAATGAGTACTTCGGGCGTCTTATCTTTTGATCGGAGAAATTTGTCCCACGTGTATCGCGAATAGTCGTCCACGATAACCAACACGTATTTCTTTCCGCCTAAGTTTTGCGTTCGCATCGGACCACAAAGATCCATATGCAACAACTCTAGTGGAGAACTGGTACTAGGTTCAGGCTTCGGTTTTTGTGGAGCTCTCTTCATCTTCCCTTTTTCACATGCTGCACACAAGTGTTCTTTTTCGTATCTCAGTTCAGGAAGTCCACTCACCAACTTTCCACTGAATAGCTTGTTTATATAACGAAAATTCAGGTGTGACAGCCTTCGGTGCCAAAACCAACTTTGCTGCATCGAGGATTTTGTAAGTAAGCAAACCTGATTGTCATTCTGAACCTTTGAAAGATTGATGTTGTAGAGATTTGTCTTTCGATTTCCGACTAAGAGTTCTTTGCCGTCTTCAGTACGAACTGAGAAACTCTTAGATTTAAAATTGACCTCTAACCCTTTGTCGCAGAATTGACCGATACTAAACAGGTTATGCCCTAAACCTTCGACATAGCTCACCTTCTTAATCGTTATGTTGTCTTGAATGATGTCACAATATCCTAAGATTGGTGAAAACTGGTCGTTCCCAAAACGTACATTGCCACTGAATTTCTCTGTATAATTAGACAATAAAGCTTTCTGCCCGGTCATATGCTTGGAACAACCGCTATCCAAGTACCACATATGTCGGGTTTGCAAGAGAAATCAGGAAACAACAATTTTAGGTACCCATTTAAAAACGGGTCCTAACAGATTAGTACAAGATTTTGGCATCCATTTGAATATGGATCCTCTTTTCTTTTGAAAACTTTTGATTTAGAAGAATAAACATGATAAGATCCAAACCAATCATTAGAATTATGATGATAAGCAAAATCATTCCACTGATAAGAATAAGATTTAGTAGTAGTAGAAGATAATTGGAACAATTGCTTAATAGAATATCGCTTGTAATCAGTTACAAGGTTTTTATTTGTCGAAGCAATAGAACCAACTACATCACACATACTACTAGTTGATCTATTACAAGAACTATCAGTAATTGATTCTGCCTTCTCATCACTCTTCCTTTTAGGTCGCCATTCAGATCTCTCTTCTGACCTTTTCTTTCTTATATCTGAAACAAAAGATTTAGATTTATTAGGAAAATCAGATTTCTGAAATTGATTTTTCTTGTGTTTACAGTGTTATTCTATTTCTGTGAGCGCTGTTTCTTATGTTTCTTACCCTTTGCATAGTAATCAGCATTCACAGAAACTGATTCACCAACCTTAGTTGATGATTCACCTTTTTCATGAACACTTGGTATAGCTTGTCCATTTATCACAAAAGTAGAATGATTTGGAAGTGGAGCATTAAAGTCAAATATATCAATTTCCTCTATACACCCTTCATCAGAATTGAGAAAATCATTTGCAGACTCAAATAAATCATCAAAGACAGTCTCAGAAGTTTGAAGTACTTTAGAAGATGGAGAACACACTTTAGATTTAAAATGAAAATCTGTGTTCTTTAACACTGTAGAAAATACATCTTGTGTTAGATCACCCAAAATTCTTTCATCAGATAAAATATTTTCTAATTCAATTATTTTGCTTTCTAAGACGAGTGGAGGTACATAAATGTTAGCTTGAACAGGTTTTTCCTCCATCTCAGTTGAAGAATAACTAGCAAAATAATCATTTGAAAGAAATTTTGATGTTTTAGAAAGATAACTATCATTCAGTCTTTCATAACAGAATGGTAGTTTCATTTTCTTTAAATTCATTCTTTTCTCATCTTCTTTGTCCTCAACTTCTTTTGATGCTTTGGTAGTAAATTTGTGTTTCAAATGAGAATGTTCATCAGCAGCATACATATATTTTGCATTATATATACCTGGCTGTTTTCTGATACCTTTTTCTAGGTAATGAGGATTATCATAACCTAGTCCCCATTTTTCTTTAAAATCAGCTTCTTCATTAGGTGTATTCAAGAAAATCGTTTGATCTGTTTGGCCTCGAATATATAGTTTTTCTTGCAGACCATTTACCTTTTTCTCTAAAGTCTTATTTTTAACCTGTAGTTTAAATGCTTTTAAAACACATTCTTGTTTTTCAGAATCAGACTTAGACAATTGTTTTTGCAATTCAGAAATCTTACTTTCAAAACAATCTTTTTCACTTTTAAAAACAGAATCAGATTTGCATAGAGAATCAATTAAATCTTTGTTCTCAATAACTGATTTATTAAGTTCAAAGATTTGTTGATTTCTCCTAGCAACTCTGTCTTTTTCCTTTTTCAGTTTGGATTGAAGGTCTTGAAGTTCAACCATCATGGCTTCCATTTTGGTCATGAAATCTTTTTTAGTTAAGTTCATTACCTCATCAGCAGTCTCATCATCAGAATCATCATCTTTCTCTTATTTTCCCATCAAGCATAAATGAGCAGTCTTTTCTTGTTCTTCCTCCTCATCAGAATGATCCAACCAGTATTCATCTTCAGCCATTAATGCCTTGCCATCTTCTTGTTGCTTGGCCAAAAGCATTTTGTTCTGATAATACTCTGAGTTGCGAACCTTTGGCTTCCGACATTCTTTTGCATAATGTCCGAACTTGCCACAGTTATAGCATTTAATCAGATCATTAGCCGTTTTCTCAGTACTGGTGTAATCATTCACATACTTCTTCTTTTCTTCTGGCTTCTTCTCAACAATTCTATTTCCTTCCACTCTTTCTCTATGCTCGTGATTCTTTGAACTTGATGAAGAATATCTCTGAGAATTAGACCCTGGTTTCTTGTAGAACTTTTTCTGGAACGCTCGGGTCAATAACAACATTGCTTTTTTAAGACTTTCTCCATCATCTCCATCAGATTCAGACTCTGATTCAGAACTGAAAACGACTGTCTTCTTCTTTTTCTTCTTCTCTTTCTTTTCTCTCTCTTTCTCTCCAGCCACTAATGCAATAGGATCTGGTACTTTCTCAACCTTCTTTTTCTCAGCTCTTTTCTCTTCCACCTCCTCTTCATTCTGTCGTAACGTCTCATACACCTCATGCAATGGAATGTCACTTAGATCCTTCATCTGTTTCATCCTGCGCGTATACTTCTTCCATTCGGGTTGCAGGATGCTCAGAAACTTGACATTGTTCTCAATCTGCTTTTTTTTACCTTGTTTTTGGAAAGCTCATTCAGAAGTAGCACAAACCGTTCATAGGTGTCTTCTAAGCTCTTATTCTCTTTTGCTTTAAACTCTTCGTAGCTATTTATGCAATTGGCTACCTTAATTTGATTTCCAACTTTTGAACCCATCATCATCTTCTGAAGTTGATCCCACATAGATTTGGCAGTTGCATTGTAGTTGTCTATTTTCACATAAATCTCATTGGTGACGCTTTGTAAAAGCAAAGATCTGGCAGTTTTATCAGCATCAAACCGATTCTTTTGCTCATCAGAGAATTTTGCATATCCTTTCTCAATTCTCTTTGATTTCGGAGCTCCATCTGAATCATTACCTTCAGTAGGAATCTCCTCAAAAACTTGTGGCATTGGACCATCTTCTATTGATGCTAGAATGTTCTTTTCATTCTTTTGCCGATCAATAAAATCGAGAAAATTTGTCTTTCCATTGTTCATATTCCCCTTTGAACAACACCGGGGGCTTGACATCAGTTCCAATCGAGAGAGCGTCTCTTGAAGTCATCCTGTTTGATTAAAAGTGTGCAATAAGAAACTTGAAATTGACCGTTAGTCCAAATGAAATCACAAATAAATTTTTTTTTGACTAAGTAGTAAAACTCGCAAAATACGACAGAAGCTTGAAACTCGCAGATGCTGAAACTCGCAAACCACTATTCAAAAAGAAAACTCGCAGGCTTAAGCGTGCGTGTTTGTGAAACTCGCAAGCAAAGGGTTGCGTGTTTTTGCAAACTCGCAGACCGAAAGGAATCGCTGAAACTCGCAGATAGCAGCGTACGCTTTTCCTGAACACGCAAATGCCTAGTTGCGCGTTTTGAACAAACTCGCAGACCGAAAGAACTCGCAGTTTACTATTCCGAAGAAACTCGTAAGCTTAGTCTTGTGCGTTTGGAGAACTCTCAAAGGTCTACTTGTGCGTTTCAACACTTAGAAACTTTTTCCCACTTTTCAAACTCACAGACTGAAGAGCTAAACTCGCAGGCTTCGATCTGCGCGTTTCTAGAACTCGCAAACCACACTTTGCCCGTTTTCGTCCAGAAACAAAATTCTTCAGCTTGCGCGTTCTTCCGATGAACTTGTGCGTTTGATGGATCTTGCGTGTTCTTGGAGTTTTCGAACAAAAACTAAGTCTTTTTCACTGATTTCGATCCAAAACTTGTCCAATTGACTTGAAAACTTGCAGATCTCATCGATTTCATATCTAGAACACTTTACAAACAATGAATTTCAATAACAAACACACAAAAATACAAATCAATCTATGATATAGTGTTCGACTTCGTGAAACTCAAAAACAACAAATTCATCAAAATTGATGATCAATTACAGTGCAATTCATGATTTTACCTATACAAACTCATTCTAATTCATGATTTGACCACAAAACAATCAATTACAACATGAAAAACCAACACAAATTCAGAATTTAATCTGAAAGTCTACGAACACAGTGTTGACTCGTTTCTTGAATTTGATTTCAATCTGGATCTGCTTTGATACCAATTGTGTGTCCCTGAAATCAAGATTCTAATTGCAAACAAATCAAACAAACAAGATGATTCCAATTACCTGTTTGATTCAATTCTCAAAACTCAAATGTTACAACTTTCTCTCTCTAGAAGTCTCTCTCTCTACAAATTCTCTCTCAATGTAAATTCAATCTCTGGTCATCTATCTATTAAACAACAAAGACAAGCTATTTATACTAACAACTAAAAACAAAGAAACAAACACAATACAATTGACTTTGACTTTATTACAAAATGACTTTGACTTTTAATAAGAGTTGACTTTCCCAGCTTTGACTTCTTGTACTTTGACCTTCAGTATTCTTGATCTTGTATCCAACATAATTCTGCTCTAACAGATTTCTTGATAAGTTATGATTTACACAACTTTATGATAAACAATAATTTACACACGTTAACTGATAACTTTAGAAAAATATTGTAAAAATGATATTTTGGTCATTTAACTTAATTTCATTCAAATTTCAAATCTACATTATGTAAACAATTCCTTTGTCCAATTCTTGTTAACCAAACGTATTGATTGTACCTGATCCAATTCCTTCAAATTCCAATTCATTTGACAAATTTCTTTTATTAAAAAAACATTTGCGAACCAAAAACGACCTTAGTTTATACCTTCAATGAAACCATTACCAAGTTCAATGTTTTTTAAGTCAAAATTGGGGCGAAAGATTTTTTTTTTAATTTCTTCACACATGTTGTATTGTTTAGGGGGTTTTAGGTGATTTTAAAATAATTTTATGCAAGAACTGTTTGATTTATATATTATTACTTGTAATTTTTTACTATTTTTTAAGAGTAACTTGTATACTTAACAACTCATTCGATCAAGTTCAGTTAACTCTTTATGTGACTAACAATAACAAAAAGAACGAAAAAGTGTGAGTGGAAGTTTGGATTTAGGGTTTTCGTTGTGAAAGAATCAAGTATTATTTTCAAACGCAGAGGATTTTAAGAGATGATATGTGATCGTTAGGAAATTAAGAACATATAATATTTGACTTTCCTTGACTTTCTATCAAGTCGTTGAAGTTTACAGTTTATAAGTCTTGTTACGGAGTTTGTTTTGGGGATCTTGAGTAGGTTAAGGAAATTTCTTCATTATATGTTGTTTTTTGCCTTTGTCCTTAACTGCTATCCCGATTAGCGAGAGGGGGACCGTTACAAACAAAGAATCTTAACATCTTTCAACTATCTTATCTTTTATCTTAGCTTAAAGTGGTTAACATTTTCAATTCGCCATCATCTTTGAGCGTCCATGCATTTATGACCACTCATTAAAGATGGAACAAGTTATTTGTTTCGATCATCAACTGGCCTACAACAAAATCAGGTTTATTGGACGTCCAAAATGTTTAAGTGTCATAACTGAGTTTATAGGACCAAATAATTGTGTGGGCTATGTAAAAGTTTTACAATAAGTTTATATAACGCTTTTAAAATAAAATGTCATATTGGCTTCAATTTATTCACATCCTGGAAACCCGATTTTGTTATAGTATGTCAAAAAAATTGTTAAGACATCCATAATCGTCCTATAAACTTATTGTAACATTTTTACATATAATGTATAATTGTCTGGTCCTATAAAACAGTTTATTAGAACACAGAGACATTTTTGATGTCCTATAATTAAACCCGATTTTATTATAGTGTCTCTTATCAGCCACCCTATTATGTTTCAACTTTGTATTCAATGTGTTACAAATTCACAAATATACTCGGGGGTCGTTACTAAAAGCTTACCCGTGCTACCGGGTCATTTACCTTATTGGATGAAAATGGCAAGGGTCGAGAATCTTACCCGTTAAGTGCGATGATAAGGATGAAGAGTCTTATCCGGTAAGTGAGAGTGACAAATCTTACTCGGTAAGCGCTTACCATGTAAATTGTTGCACACAATACCGTTTTGGTGGACTACAATCTTACCCGGTAAAGTAAGTTAATGTTGATTGTTACAGATAAGTACTTGCCAAGTAAGTGTTTGAGTAAACGCCGCTCAATTTTCCAAATCATCGTACTTTGATTCAACCAATTCTAAATCGACAAAGTTTCAATATAAAGTGAATCAAGTTTTAGATTTATTATGAAGTGAAAAAATTATTTTATTATTAGAATCAAATGTAACCATTTTCACCATCAATTGATCAATAAAGTTATTGTCACCAAAAATATCTAAACATATAAAAATGCATTTTTTATGATAAATATGTCACGTTTGTAAAGCTTATTTTATACATCTAATCATAATTAAAACATGGGAAAATAAAAAACGAAGGGTATTTTCATTTTAAATTTTATCTTGAAGAAAATATTTTTTTCAAAGACATTTATGATAAATAGTTTTACTTATATGACAGATAAAATCTGATGTGTTTTATATAGGACGTTATTCAAAATATGTAGCTTTTAAATTATAAGTAGATACAAGAATTCGATAAGAGGGGCAGCACCAAATGAAATAAATAAAAATAATTATTAATTTTCAATAAAAGGCAAAAACATTTATATTCTAGTGATGAAATATCGATCTTTACAAATTCAACGGTGACGATGTCGATACTATTTATGTTTACAACTATTAAAATTATTCTGATCTAACATAGATGATGAATCATTGGTTATTTTCCTCTTTATCATATATTTATCCAGGTTGTTAGATGTTAAATTAATAATTGATACAAAACAAACAAACTAAAATCAACATTTAACAAAGTAAGGATTATGAATTAACAATATATAAATGGATGATCCTAAAATTGAATAAGTTAAAATTATGGATTGAAGTCAAACAACTTAAACTCATAATGAAATCACTACTTTAAATCTTTCAATTTATGTCATAAAGATTAGATAACTAAATTTTTTTTTTGCTCTAAAACCAACACCTAGCTAGCAATAATCAAATGTGACTATAGTATATTAGAGCATCTCCAACAACTTTTCTATAATTTTTCTAAAATAGATAACTAAAAGTGAAAATTTCTAAAATGTATTACATTCAACTCCAACAAATTTGCTCTTTTACCGATTTTAAAACAACTTATATTATTATAATATTATCTAATTTATCATCCCAGCACACTTTTAAAAAAAAAACTTAAAATAAAATGATAAAAATTGAATTTCATTGGTGAGATTAAATAAAATAATCATTTCTCTCTCCTACCATTAAGTTTAGAGAATTCTCTAAACTTAGAAAACTTTCAAGTTTTTTCTATTATAACAAATAAGATAGCAAAGCTGTTGAAGAGGTTTAGAGAAGAAAAACACATTTTTTTCTATTTTAGTAAAACTGTTGGAGATGCTCTTATATAAACTAAAACCTAGAATTCAGTCTAACTAAATGCCTAAATTAATAAATATTGGACCTATTAAATTATAGAATAATTATCTAACTTTTTTATGATGGAAATTTTAGATAAAGTAAACATTTAAATTATATAAAATTAGATTAAATCATATACTTTTAGAAAATTGAGGTTCAATTTCAAAAGTAGACCAAAGTCAAAAGGACTTTGGAGACTTTGGAGACCATGATCACTTTACCCCTTTTTCCTTAAAGTGAATAAAGTCTCACTCCATCCTCAAACTCTCTTCTCTCATTGCATTTCACATATTCTCTTTTTCCTTCTTTGATTCTTAACTATCTCTTAACTACTACATATCTATCTATCTAAATTACTATATAAACATTTTTTTAAGTTATTGGGGAAAAATCTGCACCCCCTCCCTCCAACGTGGTTCGCGCTATTGGATATATGTAACGTTGTACTGATTGATATTTGAAAACTATTTTGTAACTTATGCCAATTTACATTTATAAGCATATATATTTACATGAATAGGGTTATTTTTGTCACAAAGCACGAGATTCAAATTTCAATTTTTGTATTACCGGTTTTTCATGTCATGTCAAACCGTTCTGTCTAACTCAATCAAATGTATTTGATTAAAGTCTTGTACCATGTAGAAATAGTCGTGAAGATTGGGCATGATGATTATCTTATATATATGTGTGTGTATATATATATATATATATATATAGAGAGAGAGAGAGAGAGAGGGAGAGAGGGAGAGAGGGAGGGAGTTTCAAATAACCATGTAATTATTACAAACTCTACAAACCAAATCCGGAACATTGATTTTGTTTATCTTGAAATTTAAAGGCGGTTATTAAATTAGTTAAAAATGAAGTTGAAAGTAAATTTAGGAATTGATTTAATATACATCATTGATGATCTACATGGACGGTTGAAATTAGTTTGTAGGGTTTGTAACAATTACATGGACGGTTGAAATTTGTGTGTTGTGTGTGTATGTGTGTCTTGGGGGGGGGGGGGGGGGGGGTGTACGTCTCTGTGTGTGGAGGTTCAAACGAGATCAAAACATCATTTTACTATAATCAATCACATGTGATAACAGGTGTGAGGAAACCTGATGGCGCGCAAGAGACTTTGCCCACGACCTGGGTAGCGTCAAAGGTCGTACGCGTCTAATTTAGTATCACATGTGATGGACTACAGTGTCACATGTGTGTGATTAACTATGAAGGTGTTATTGTTTAAACCCTTAACAAATATGAACATACCTTGCAAACCTTGACATAACATATATACATTAACATGAAAAACAACGGTCGTTAAGATAATAAACTTTAATATTTTTAACATACCTCACATACTTTTATTTGAAAACTAGCATGTTAAGAAATGTTAAGATGTCTAGATGTGGAAACCAAACAATCGGAATGCCCCTCCTTGACAAAAACGACACCCAACCATTGAACGAATTTTATTTTAGGTAATCTCATTCAATATGGTATTATTGTTCATGTGTGTGTTTTTCATATATAAAATGTATGGATATCTATACTATATTATAAAGCATCTATAAAAAACTTTTAAAAACAATTGTTAAAGTTTAATGTACCGCTATTTAATGTTAATTACTTAAAATCTCTTAAAAACAATCATTAAAACTTTATGTACTAGATTTAATGTTATTTATTAACTTTCAATCCTTATTTCTAATCATTTTAACTCCCCTAGAATCACTCTCCACTTCAATTCCCCTAAAATCACTCCCTGCATAACTAAATACAGGATAAAATCAAACTTTAAATATGAAAAAATCTAAAATATAATTAAGAAAATCTAACATAATATTTAATGTTTATTTTATAAAAAACATTATATTATTAAACCTGAAATAAATTACATTATCATTAAACTATCAAAGAAAACTCTTAAAAACAAGTTTTATGTATTAAGTAGTGTTTATTGATACACATTACTTAAAATTCAAGATTACAAGTTATTATTGTTTATTTTATAAAAAAAACATTATATTATTAAACCTAATACAAATTACATTATTATTAAACTATCGAAAAAACTCTTAAAAACAAGTTTTTATGCATTAAGTACTGTTTATTGATACAAATTTTTATTACAAGTCATGATGCATGAATACAAATTTCTAAAGCTATATGTTTGAATTCATAACTAACTAATAAACATAATCAAAACAAGATAAACATCTTAATTTAAATATAAATAATTTAAAATATATAAGATAATCATTGAACTATAATAAAATACTTAATTTTTTATATAAAAAACATTATATTATTAAGGCTAAATTAAACTAATTTATAAAAAAACCATTATCACTCTCTCAAAACCATCCAAAATCGTATTGTAAAAAGTTAAAAAAACAAAAAATAAAAAACATTAAAATCGTGATTTATTTCGCTGCATTACGCGAGTACGTTTCTAGTATTTTTATATTCAAAAATATTTTCCATTTATTGAAAAATTCATTAAGTTCCTAACTTACTGGAAACCACCCTAAATAAAATAAAAGCTAAATAAAAATAAACACATCAGCTTCCCCTTAGTCCAGCAAACGTGCAGGTGTCTTGTGAGCTCGGGTGGGTCGTCCAGTGGATCCCGTATCAGATCCTCCCCCATTAAAATTGACCTTGTCAACAAGGTCTGGAAAAACATTCAAGAGATCATCACGATCCTCCCAGGTAGCCTCAGAAATGTCACATGACTCCCACTGGACTAAGATTTGGGCAACTTGTCGTCCCTGGCGTGAAATAGTACGAGAACGCAACACATCGAGGGACGAATGGTAGGCAAGTCGACCACTTGATTGACAAGCAATGACAGAACGGATGGTGGTGGGGTACCATAGTAGGGCTACAACAAAGAGACATGAAAAATCGGGTGGATCCGAGTGACGGGCCCTTTTGTGTACCTTAGGGTGAGACAAATAATACCAAAAAGCAAGTATACAAATTGGTACTATGTCGCCTTTCAAGTAATAAAGTGGTAAAATACCAGATATCGTCCCACAGAGATTGGACTAAAAAGTGTGATAAAAGTATAATGAAAGATGTGATTTCAGATGACGAATTTGAAGCAATATTTTGGTTGGCTGGTGAACACATGTTTACTTGAACAAGATTAAAAGAGAAGCAAGGGTGTGGTGATATGTTAACCCAACTTCCAGTGGACCAATGCTGCAGGGATGCTGCAGCATGCTTGTGACAGAAACTGATTTTATTATCTATTTCAAGACACGTTCCTCTCGGACTTTCACCATCCCATTATTCCAGTAGCTACAAACAATCTCATCTCTGAGCAAAGTTCAAGATAAGGGAATGATGGGAGTGGAGTTCTTAAAATATATGGCAAAACAAATTCTCTTTGTTAAAAGTTACTCTTTCGACATAACCCCCATACCTCCCAAGTTGGTGTAATCCAAATAAGGTTTTCTCTAAGTCTATTCCATTTTAACCCTTTGAAAAAGTGACAACTTATCAAGAATGAATCATTTTAAATAACACAATTAACAACTCTCGTTGCAAGTAACTCTTTCGATATTACCTCCCATGTCATTTAAATTGACGTGTTATTCAATGGCCTATCTCTAGGTCCATGACACTATGACATTATTAAAATGATCAATTTGTCAAAGAGTTTTGTTATCTTGATAAAACTTGAGTTGGAATAATAAAACTTTGTTAAAGTCACAAAAATCCACTTTCTTTAGGTTAACACCATCACCATTTGCCTCACACCCAAGCTAAGATGTTTAGCTACTCATTACAATAAATAAATAAATAACATTACAAAGAACTTTAAAAGAAGACATAATGTAAAATGATTTGAAATGTAAATGACTTGAAAGTATATATATATATATATATATATATATATATATATATATATATATATATATATATATATATATATATATATATATATATATATATAGGGGAGCGATCAAATGGAAACCACTTTAATTTTGAAAACCGTGGAAACCCTCGATTTTATTGGTTAAGTTAATGAAATTGTTTCATGAAATTGTTTAGTTTGATAAAATTGTTTCATATAATTCTTTTATTGATGAAATCGTTGCATATATTTGTGTTTTTTTGTGTAAAAATGAAAAAGTTTCATCAGACTGCGAAAATACATGAAACAATTTCATCTGAATGAGAAAAATAGATGAAACTACATAAAAAAACACAAATATATGAAACGATTTCATTAACAAAAGAATTATATGAAACAACTTGATCATATTAAACAACTATATGAACCAATTTCATTAATTTAACCAATAAAATTGACGGTTTCCAAAGTTTCCAATCTAATATGGTTTTCAATTGAAACCACCTCTCTCTCTCTCTGTCTCTCTCTCTCTCTATATATATATATATATATAACTTGAAAAGTAAAGACAAGAATGTAAATGACAAGTAAGTAAAATGGAATGTAAATACAACAATACAAAATACTAGAATTAAATGCATGAAATTAAAGACATAAAGTAAATGGAAAGGCTAGAGATGCAAGATGAAAGTAAAGAAAATGCACGAATAAAATTTGCAGGTGAATGTTGTTCCAATGTTGGAAGCATTCATAGCATGGGTTTAAGAACAAATGAAGAATACGAAGAACACCATAAGAACATATGCATGATTTCTGGAAATTTAGAATGAAAATAGAACTGATTTATGATCAAGTTCCAAGATGGACAAAAATTAAAAGATTACTCTAAGTAGATGACTATAAAGAACATGAAGAACATAAAGAAATTAAAGAAAATATGAAGAACACGATGATTTAACAAAAGATTACTTAATATTAAGGGAGAATTGGAACTGATTAAAATTAGCTATCAAAAGTATCTAAAGGGAGATGGATGATCTGGTGAGTGAGTGATGATGAGGGATGATTGATGATGAACTAAATGCCCCAAAAGCCCTCTATTTATAGAAAATATAGAGGGGCCAAAAGTGTTAATCTAGTTTAATCCCACAAGGATTTAGCAACTAATTAATCTTAATTACAAAGGAAGTACAAAAAGATGCTTAAACTACAGCTAAGAGATTCCCATCAGCTGAAACAAGCTTTTATCCAATGGTCCAAAGAAATGCTAAGTCCACTCCCCTTTAATCAGTTTCTAATTCTCCTTGTCTGCAGGTCCGATGTTGTTTGAATGCTACAAGCATGACCTTTTTTCACCAAGATTTTACAAAACACATCAAATTTAGCCTATACAACCCATGTTAGTATACAAATCCATATCCTAAGCTCCACATCAAGAAAATGGAAAATAATAACCAAAATGACTCAAGGTTGGGATTATAAAGTGCAAAATCTATTCTAAAGAGGTAAAAACAACGTGCTTAAGTACTCAAAAGTGATTACTTATCACCACCCCAAACTAAAAACTTTGCTTGTCCTCAAGCAAAACAAAGAAGAAAAGAAAAGACTCAATTCTAAGAATAATATGCAAAGGAATGGCATTAAGTGCACATCATGAGTTTGAAAGTATCAAGAATACATAGCATAGCCTTTCATAATACAAAAGTGATCACATACCATCCTAATTGTTATCATGAACCATATGTTAGCCCAACATTCTCTTTGTTATGGTTTACACAATTCACATCATACTTTGATAAGGCCATGGGTGGAATGGGTTTCTCTCTTTTGGCACTTGTTTCACCTCACCTTGCCTTTTCTCACCCCATGCATCAACATGATTTTTTTTTTCAAATTATGGCACTTTTTATGCTCTTTTTGTTGCATGCATACACCTGCCCTTATGGAGCATTTTTGGTGTTTTGATTATGTGTCCATGGCAATTTTCAGGATATGTGGAGCTTTGCTCTTGCCATTTTTAGACACCCCACCCCAAACTAAGAATCTTACAATGTCCTCATTGTATAGAATGAAAAAGTGCTTTGGGTGGATAAAAATGTGAGTAAGTGTATGGATTTTTGGCATCTTGATGTGATATGAGTGAATTATGCACCAAATTGTGTCCCAAGTAATTACAAGGCTAGTTCTAGCATAAATAAATCCTAGAATTGTGATATGAACTTTAAGTTTTATTTGGGCTATGCAAGTACATATAACTAACAAAACATGACCCCAAATGCATGAAGATAAAACCTAAAAATAGAAAAACAAATCCCAGACTAAAAATTAAATGAAAATGGAGCAAAAGGGAATGATATGGACCTGTCCTACTCCCATGGGAGTAGGCTAATTCTCTTCAGTGGCATCTGTGGAGGGTTGTCCAACATCACTGGATGCTACAACACCTGAATTGATAGTAGCTTCTGCCATTAATTTCTCATTCTCCTCCTCCAATGCTTTAATCCTTGCATCTCTGACCTTCAGCATCTTCTTCAGCACAAAGATCTGTCTCTCAGCCCCATACACTTCACCTTCTCTCTTCTTGCCTTTTGCAATAGTCATCAACTCTTGTCTCATGCTTTCCATCTTTTCCATGCTCTCATTCCTTTGCTTGTTCATTGCCTCCATTATTGAATTGTTTTGAGCCAAGAGATCTTGCACCAAAGTCATTAAATCTGCAGCTTCAACATGTTTCTCCTTTCTGTTGCTCAATCTGGTCACTGCCTTCATGTCTATCGCCATCTCTCCCTTTGTTCTTTCACAATGAGGTCATCCGTGTACTGTGGAATTCCAGCCTTCACCATCATTTTTGTAAGCATACCTGGAAAGTATAGCTTACTTCTCTTCCTTGTTGCACACTCCCTAATGTTGTTCAGCATTATTCTCCCAAGTTGATGCTCCTTCCTGTAATAAGACAGTACAACAAAAACATCCTATCCACATATATGGTTCCATCATGTGTAGTAGGATAAACAGAGTGTTTGAAAAAGTTATTCCACACATTAGAGTTTGCAGTGAGGTTAGAATGTCCTTAGCATGAAGTTACTATGATGTTCCCATTCTGATTTTGACTTGCCCAATACTGCTGCATCTTCTGCTAAGTCTTGTGGAGTAACATTGATCATCATTTTGTGGTATTCGGTATTTTTAGGTGGTGAGAGTTCTAAGAACTCATTTATCTGCTTTGATGTGAGCTTGAAAGTGACACCCCTAATCTTGATTTTGGATGAGGGTGTGACTGAAATCTCACAGTAGAACTCTCTCATCAGTGTGAGGTTGTATGAAGAATGGACCTCACAAACCTTTTCAAGCCCATGGGTGTCAACTACTTCCCCAATAAATTGGAATTCCCTTAGGCTTTGTGCATCAAACCCCTTATCTGGCAGTCCCACCTTAGTGTGATGCTTTATCCACATCCTAGCAGCAGCCTTTGAACTAAATCCCTTGTGTGGCCTCTCTTGTCTAGTAACAAACACAATAGTCTCCTTGCCTTTCTTACTCTTTTCTTTCACTGTCTGCTCATGCTGCACAAATGCTGCAACATGACAGTTAGTCTCTAAGGGTTCTAATTCAACCTCTTCTTCCTCAAACCTCACTGTCCTCCTTTTCTTTGGTCTGGGCTCTTGGACCTCAGGTGCAGTATGAATATCAGTTCTAGACCTGGTGGCATAAGTTTTTCCTAAGGGTCTTTTCTTTTTCTTGGTGACGAACTTAGCCACAGGTTCATTGTCATCAGAGAGGTCCTCAAGGGTTGTGTTATCAAAATCCACATGCTTTGACAAATTTTCAGTATTGATTTCATCATGTGGATTCTCAATGGCTATTCTACTGGAGATGGTCGTGGCTAAATCTCCCTCATAGTGTAAAAAGCCAAAGGATTGTGCAGTCTTGGTGTGTGTTTTAATGAGAGAAATGTCGATTTTTGTTGATGAAATTGGCTCATCCACATTGTCCTAAGAACAAGAAGTGATCAGTCCCTCAACCAAATTTTCAGAGGGTAAAGTGGATACCTTTGGTGTTTCAGTTGATGGAAGGATTGAAGAAGCATCCTTATAGACTATGATGGCAAGAGGATTCGGTGTTGGTGGTGAATCCACAGTAACAGTCTCCTTCTCCCCTGTTTTCAACCCGTCTTCAACAACCTTTTTCGAACTTTCCCCTTGTGCATTGTTCCCTTATTGATTCCAGCCCTAGGTTTAGTGGGTTTTACTCTCGTGGAAGGTTTTCGAACTAGAGGAGTGATTGATTCATCCTCGAGTTCAACTTGATCGGGGGTTGGGTTTGGAACAGGGAGTCAAACAACAGGTTGGTTCCTTCGGCTTCTTTGAGTGTTAGGTCGATTTCCTTCGATGGTTTGCTCTCGGGGTATCGCTCTCTTCACTCGATCCATGGGAATCGCAGAGTGATGAAGAAGAAGAATGACAATGGTGGTTGTTTTTGGTGGTTTTCGGACGTTGGAGGGAATGAGAGGGAAGAAAAGTGGGTTTGATCTTGAAAATAGATTTTTGGAAGGGAAGGAACTAAAAAGTCAGTTTTTAGGCAGAAGTGGGTTTGATCTTGTGGAACTTTAATGAGAGTTAACCTGGTTGTTAATGGGTATTACCCATTAGATTAATTTATTAATCAAGATAGTATAAAAGGACTATCTTAGAAGCATCTTATGGTACTAATGATCATCATCACCTAGGAGAGAGGTGTACTCTTCTCCAGGTGATGAAACTTGATGTCACTTTTGTACTAATTCCTTAATTCAAAAAAAAAATGCTCTACCAGGTTCCCTCTAATTCCATCTGATTTTTCTTGAAAAACCTAGGGTTTCTGATGCTGCAGCATGGACTCAACATCAAATGGTTCTGCCTTTGTTCCTGATTTTAGCTGTATACTAACACACATATTAAACATAACTAATAAGGAAACATAAACAAGACTTTTAAAAAGACTATTTACACAAATTTGGAACTTAGAGATAGTTCCCATCTTTGGTGAAGCTTTTAGCAAAGAGATATCATCTCCACAGAGCAATGCTGTGGAGATGCTACAACATCATGGAACAACTTCACTCTCTGGCCATTGACTTTGAACACACTATTGTTTGTTGGATTGACTAAGTCTACAGCCCCATATGGATATACTTTATGAGTAAGAAATGGGCATGACCATCTAGACTTAAGTTTACCAGGGAACAACTTTAGTCTGGAATTGAACAAAAGGCATTTTTGGCCAGCTCTCAATTCTCTGTGTCTAATCCTATTATCATGCCACTTCTTTGTTTTCTCTTTGTATAACGTAGCATTTTCATAGGACATGTTCCTATGCTCTTCTAACTCACATTGTTGTAATTTTCTTTTGTTACCAACCTCATCAAAACTCATGTTCAATTCCTTTATAGCCCAATATGCTTTATGTTCAAGTTCTAAAGGGAGGTGCCAGGCCTTTCCAAAGACTAGCTTGTATGGGGACATACCCAAAGGTGTTTTAAAAGAAGTTCGATATGCCCATAAAGCATCATCTAAGTGGAAAGCCCAATCTTTTCTGTTTGGTTTAACAACTTTCTAAAGAATCCTTTGATTTCCCTGTTTGAAAGTTCAGCCAGTCCATTAGTCTGTGGGTGGTATGCAGTGGCAACTTTGTGTTTCACATTATATTTTTCAAGAACTTTACTCAACAAATTGTTTATAAAGTGGGTACCCTCATCACTAATCAGTGCCCGGGGGGTACCAAACCTTGTAAAAATCTGTTTTTGTAAAAACTTAATTACAGTTTTAGCATCATTTGAATCACATGCCATTGCCTCTACCCATTTGGATACATAATCAACAGCAACTAGAATGTATTAACAATTGTTTGAAGGGGGGAATGGACCCATAAAATATATACCCCAAACATCAAATAACTCAACTTCTAAGATCCCATTCAAAGGCATTTCATTTTTCTGAGAAATGGAACCACTTCTCTGACATTCATTACATCTTTGAGAAAAATTATGGGAATCTTTAAAGAGAGTTGGCCAATAGAATCCTGATTGAAGCACTTTAGCTGCTGTTCTCTGGCCTCCAAAATGTCCTCCATAAGCTGATTGATGGCAATGCTGCAGGATTGCTGCAGCTTCAGTCTCTAGGATGCATCTTCTTAACAATTGATCTGTACCAAGTTTAAACAGAAAAGGATCATCCCACAAGTAAAATTTGCAATCATGGAGAAATTTCTTAAGCATGTGATGAGTGTAATCAGAAGGTATGATGCCACAAGCCAAATAATTTGCTATATCAGCAAACCATGGAAATTGTGCTTGCACCATAAGAATCTTTTCATCAGGGAAAGTCTCTACAATCTCTCCTCCTTCCCTACTTTCAACAAGCTTCTCTAACCTGGACAAATGATCAGCCACTTGGTTTTCTGTCCCCTTTCTATCAATAATCTCTAGGTCAAACTCTTGCAGCAACAAAACCCATCTTATCAACCTAGGTTTTGCATCTTTCTTTGAAATTAGGTATTTAATGGCAGCATGATCTGTGTGTACAATTACTTCTGCTCCCATCAAATATGACCTAAACTTCTCAAAAGCAAAAACCACAGCTAATAATTCTTTCTCAGTTGTTGTATAATTAATTTGAGCTTCATTTAGGGTTTTGCTTGTATAGTAGATGGAATGAAAAATCTTATCTTTTCTTTGACCTAATACAACACCAACAACCTAATTACTTGCGTCACACATGATCTCAAAAGGTTTGTCCCATTCAGGAGCAACAACTACTAGTGTAGTTACCAGAGCTTTCTTCAAAGTGAGGAATGCATTTCTGCATTCTTCATTAAAATCAAACTTTTGGTCATGCTGTAATAATAGATATAAAGGTTTTGAAATTTTTGAAAAGTCTTTTATGAGCCGTCTATAAAATCCAGCATGGCCAAGAAAGCTCCTGATGCCTTTGACAGTTGTTGGTTCAGGTAGTTTTTCAATTACTTCAAGTTTAGCTTTGTCTACCTCAACCCCTCTTTTAGAAATTAAATGACCAAGGACAATCCTTTCTGTTACCATGAAATGACATTTTTTCCAATTAAGCACCAGGTCAGTCTCCTCACACCTTTTAAGACTCTGTTTTAAATTATCCAAACACTGATCAAAAGATGAACCATAAATAGAAAAATCATCCATAAATATTTTAGTGGATTTTTCAAGCATATCAGAAAATATGGACATCATGCTTCTATGAAAAGCGACAGGAGCATTGCAAAGTCCAAAAGGCATCCTTCTGAAGGCAAAGGTGACATAAGGACAAGTGAAAGTAGTCTTCTCCTCGTCTTCTGGTGCTATGGATATCTGGTTGTATCCTGAGTATACATCCAAGAAGCAGTAGTACTCTTTTCCAGCCAACCTGTCCAACATTTGATCAACAAAAGGTAATGGAAAATGGTCTTTTTGAGTAGCCTTGTTCAACCTACGGTAGTCCATGCAAATTCTCCATCCGGAGACTATTCTGGTAGGGATGAGTTCATTCTTGTCATTGGAAATGACAGTGATCCCTCCCTTCTTGGGTACACACTGTAACACCTGTATTTTGTTAAGCCTTGCCTTACCCTTCTTTTCTAGTTTCTAATCGAAAACCCTTCATTATAAATCCTTGTGAAGTTAGAACTTTGGATCGGGAGCGCTTCAGGTCGAAAGGTCAACAATTTGACCTCGGTACAGTGTGGGCAATTGTGCCCGCGATTGTGACAGGGTGTCACTCTCGCGGGGCACTCTTGCGCCCCTTGTAATGAGAGTGGGTAGGAGCGGGCGATTGTGTCCGCGATTGTGACAGAGTGTCACTCTCGCGGGGCACTCTCGCCGTCGGGGTCCATACTCCATTAAATCCCTTTTTCCCACTTTTCTCATTTATTCCCTTAACCCACTCTCTCCTAAACTCCCTCTCAACCGAACCCCACCCCCCCTCAAACGAACCCTAATCCATTTTTGGGGGTTTTCCCCTACAACCTTGTACTCCCTCACCATCTATACTTGTAACCTCAACCTCTTGAGCAAGATTCAAGTGTTCATCACCACTTCTTGAGGATTCATAAGTTTTGGGGTTTTGCTCAAAAACCTAAGTGTAAGTTCGTCCCCTCAATTTCTAAGTTTCTTTATAAGTTATAATCACACCATGGATGATTTCCTAGTATTATGTTTCTCTAATTTCGTTTTGGTTGACTTTGGGAAGGTTAGGTCAAAATTAGGGTTTGGCCAGATTTGGGGATTTTGATACAAATGTTTGGGGAGCAATCATTTATGGTTGGATATGTTTATTTATGATCGAAAATGTGTGGATCTAGGTTTTGGAAGCTGGAGTTGAAGAATTGGAACGAGTGTCTTCGGAAAGCTTTGGGTGGGATCTGTGCTTTTAGAGGCCAATGGTTGTGGATTGAAACCTGGGTTTAACTTAACCTAGCGAGGTGAGTTCAAGTTAATTTGTGAAAACGATGTGCATGCCAAAATGTTTATTTTAAAGTGTTTGCGTTTTACACGAAATTGTTAACTGCTGATAAGTTTTAGTTATTTGGAAATGTCTAACTTTATAAACTTATGTAACTCATATCTTTGGGATTTTTGGAAAGTTGATAAATAAATCATTTTGATATGTTTCTTTGATGATTTAGTATATAAATGAAAGTCATTTTATATAATTGTCCATTTGGTGTATTCTTATAAACCATGGGAAGATGAATATCATTGTGTTAAGAGTTATTTTGGAAACATGAAGGGGATGGGTCCATTTGGAAAACCCTTTGTTTCAACTAATGAGAAGTTTTGGGTTAATTACTCTTGGATTGTAGTGTTTACATAATCGTTGGTCAAATGCGTTTCGATGTTTATATTGGGGTCCATTAGAGATTTGTGTAAATTGTCGGGTCTTGTGTTTAGATGTCTAATTCTTGTGCACGAGTGTTAGTCATCATGGGTTATCAAGTAAGGAGTTTAGACTCCTACCTTGAATGCTAGTGAGTAGACACTAAAGGTCGAGTGGGAACCTTGAGGTTGGAACTCTACTAGAGAGCGAATGGGCACTAAGATCGGGTATGCTTGAGGTGATGCCCGCCAAGTGGTGTGCACTAAAGGTACCGTGTCCTTGAGGTGACGCCTCTTAAAGGGTGTGCACTAAAGGCATTGGGTCCTTGAGGTGACACCTGTTAAAGGGTGTGCACTAAAGGCGTTGGGGACTTGAGGTGACGCTTAAGTTAGTGTGCACTAAAGTCAATGATCTGAGGTGCAGTTCGATAACATAGATACATGGCTTATCTTTATGTGCCACCACATTCGATGGAATCGGGTCTTCCCCGTCACCGTAAGGTGTTATTTTGGGTATTGTATTTTGGTATCCATATTTTCGGTGACATTTTATATGTATGGGTTTTATCCATGATTTATGAGTGGGGTAATATGTTCCACCCGTGTTTGGGTGTTTTTGGGAAACTAAGTTTCATCTACGTTTTTATAAATGTGGAGTTCAATTTCTATTCAATGCTTTGAGTGAGTTTTGGGTTGAATTTACTCTATGAAAGAATATTTTATGTTGGGGTATTCGTCTTTAAAATGTGCAGATTTGGAAAATGAGTCATCTCATATTAAAGCATATTATTTTGAAAGATTATGTTTTACTTGCATTCTTCCTTTTTAAACGATTACTTCATATATGTTGAAAACTCTTGAGCTCACTAGGCGTTAAGCCTAACCTTTTTATTTGTCGGCATGTACATCAGGTTCCTGTCGGGGTTTGGTTCTAGCAGCTATGAAGAGTTGAGTCTTAGCCTTGTGCAAGTGTAATTAGTTGGTGATGTCTTCCGCAGTTTGGAGATAACATCTACTATTGGGTTTTAGTCACAACCGTCCTTGTTATAGACTGTATGTAAAGAATGAATTATGTGTGTTGAGGTTAAAACCCTATTTTGTGATTGTAGATGAATCAATTTTCGACGTATTTAGAAAATATAAATTAGTTGTTATTTCCAGAATTGAGGGTGTTACACACACTGGATTGGATTAACCCAAGAACTACTGGCTATTGGGAAAATGATTCCTGCATCTAACCATTTCAAATTTTCCTTTTTCACTACCTCTTTCATGACAGGGTTCAATCTTCTTTGTGGCTCTATGGAAGTGAAGTCTTTGTCTTCTAAGATGATCTTATGCTAAAAAATAGAGGGACTAATCCCTTTAAGATCAGCAATAGTCCACCCTATGGCTTTGGTGTGCAACTTCAACATATCTACTAACTTATTTTCTTGATGCAATTCAAGGGTGGCAGAAATAATGACAGGCAGTTTATTTTCTCCCCCTAAAAAGGCATACTTCAAGTGAGATGGGAGTTGTTTCAACTCCAGGTTAGGTGGTGAGATTATGGAAGGAGTAAATGACTTTTGTTCATTCCTTTCCAGCAACTCAAATGTTGCAGCATCCAAAGGGACAGTTTCTTTCTCTATGGTCTTATCATCATCATCATCATCATCATCATCATCATCATCATCATCATCATCATCATCATATTCCTCATCTAAGTCTTCTAAGGTCAGGTCTTCCTTATCCTCTTCTTCTATCCTACAAGCTTGTTTGACTCCCTACTCATGACACAATTCCTCAATGACACCTAGGCTTGAGCAGTCTTCTAAATCACTAGGGTATTTCAAAGAATTGAAGACATTGAATGTGACTTTTTGGTCTTGTAGTCTCATGGTCAACTCACCTTTCTGAACATCTATCAAAGTTGTACCTGTAGCTAAGAAAGGCCTTCCTGAAAGTATAGGAATATCCTTGTTAGCCTCAAAGTCTAAAATGATAAAATCATCCGGAAAAATGAATTTGTCAACCTGGACTAACACATCTTCAATTTTACCCTTGGGATAAGCAATGGTCTTATTAGCTAGAATGAGTGTGACTGTGGTAGGTCTGGCCTCTCCTATTCCTAAGCTTTTGAAAATGGACAATGGCATAAGGTTGACACTATCACCTAAATCACACAATGTTTTCCCAACCTATTTCCCACCTATGGAACAAGGAATGGTGAAACTCCCTGGATCTTTTTACTTAGAGGGAATTTTGTTGGTCAAGAGAGCACTGCAACCTTCGGTGAGGGCTACAATCTCATATTCATTTAATTTCTTTTTCTTGCTCAATATGTCTTTTAAAAAGGCATAACTGGGCATCTACTCTATTGCTTCAACAAGAGGTATGTTGATATGCAGTGCTTTGAAAACATCCAAAAACTTTTTAAATTGCAATTCCTCCTTCTCATTTCTTAACCTCTGGGGGTAAGGGATGTAAGGGGGAACTGGTTTGATGATAGCTTGGTTTGATTATTTTGAGCAAGATGGGTCCAACATGCCTTTGGTCTTCGGGCCAGTCTGTGTTGGACTTGAAGTTATGATCTTAGGATCTTGATTTTCTACTTGAATTGATGGTATTGGAATTATAGAAATCTCTGGAACAGGAATGGATTTGGACATCTTTTCAAAATATGTTTTGTTTATTGGTCCAAACTCCTTTTCCATAGATTCAGGTAATTCTTTACCACTCTTAAGTGTGACAACTTTCACATGTTCTTTTCCTTGAGCCTTGGGTATTTCTGTGTTACTAGGCAAAGTGCCTGAGGCTCTGTTTGTCTGATTAAGTGCAATTTGACTGTCTTGTGTTTCCAAACTCCGGAGAGCTGCTTGTGTCTGACTCATGAATCCTCTCATCATTGCTTCAAGAGAGAGGTTTGAGTCATCTTGTGGAAGTGCATGATGTTGATTTTGAAAAGGTGGTTGAGTGTGCTGATTGTGTTGAAAACCTTGATTACGATTATTCTAATGATGATTATTTTGAAATTTTCACTTGTACTGGTTTTGAGAACTACTTGCTTGATTTTGAAAATTAGAGTTCACTTGCTGCTTTTGTGCTGGTGGATTTAAACATGGACTGTTCCAAGAGAAGTTTGGGTGTTGTTTCCAGCTGGCATTGTAATGGTTGGAGTGGGGAGCAGGTCTGTTTTGAACAAAATTTACAGATTCAGAATTATGTGGACAGTATTCATAGGAATGCTCTCCACCACAACACACACATTGCACAGAAAGAACTGTTGAAGCAAGTGTAGGGACAGTCGGCTGTGCTCCTTGACTAGAAGTTATATTTTTAAGCATGTTGGTCTTGTAAGCAAACTGAGCTTTCAATGTAGTATATGCATCCACATCATGCATTCCAGTAGTTTTCCTTTGAGTTTGGGCCCTTGGATCAACCCAATGTCCATTATTTGTTGAAATCTTTTCAAGAATCTCATACCCGGCATTGTAGGTATTGGATGTAAAAGCCCCTCCTGAAGTCGCATCTTTGTTTTGCATTGGGAACAAGCCCATTGTAAAACGTCTCGAGTTGAATACAGTAGGTAATGCCATGATGAGGGCATTTTCTCAACAATTCTTTAAATCTTTCCCATGCATCCGGAATAGCTTCATCATCCATTTGTTTAAACATGCAAATTTCATTTCTGGATTTGGCATTCTGGGTGGGTGGAAAATATTTTAGCAAAAAAAATTCGGCCATATCACTCCATGATGGTACTGAACCTGGTGCTAATGAATTGAACCAAACTTTTGTCCGATCCCTTAAAGAAAATGGGAATAAAGTGAGCCTTAAGGCATCAACAGATACTCCTGGGATTAGAAAAACATCAGTGATTTCCATGAAATATTTTAAATGTGAATGTGAATCTTCCGATGGTAGTCCAGAAAATTGACCATTGGCTTGCAACATATGAAACATGATGGGTTTTGGTTCAAAATGTAGAGTTTCTAATTGTGGCCAAACAATTCCTGAATTTAATTGCTCAAAATTAGGTATTGCATAGTCCATAATTCTTCCATCTTTTGAGTTTGCAAGATCAATGATATTTTGTGGTTCAACATTACCAATAGATTCGGCATCATCTTCTTCCTCATTATGAATTGGTTATTTTGAAACTGATGAGGTGGAGAATTTTGAAAATTTGGTGTATTTTTTGCAATAATTGGTGGCGGCCCAATTGGATTTCCTAAAGGTGGTCTCATTTGATTTTCCAAAGGCGGAGGTTGATTTTCCAAAAGTGGTGGTGGTCTAATATGCCTGTTTTCAAAACCCGGGGGAGGTCCATCCATATTGAGAGGGTTTATGTTTTGAAAAGTTCTTTGAATTTTCCTTCTTTGACGGAAGGTTCTCTCAATATCTGGATCTAGTTAGAAAAATTCCCCACGTTGTATTCTTGGCATGCACCACTTTTTAAAAACCTTTTAAAATTCCCAATGATGGTAGAAAAACCAAATCTTTTAAAATACTTTACGAACACTTTTGACTTGCCAATCCCTAGAAACGACGCCAAAAACTTGACAAGCCCTTTTGTGTGCCTTAGGGTGAGACAAATAATACCAAAAAGCAAGTATACAAATTGGTACTATGTCTCCTTTCAAATAATAAAGTGGTAAAATACCAGATATAGTCCCATAGAGATTGGACTAAAAAGTGTGATAAAAGTATAATGAAAGATGTGATTTCAGATGACGAATTTGAAGCAATATTTTGGTTGGTTGGCGAACACATGTTTACTTGAACAAGATTAAAAGAGAAGCAAGAGTGTAAGACTTGTGGTGATATGTTAACCCAACTTCCAGTGGACCAATGCTGCAGGGATGCTGCAGCATGCTTGTGACAGAAACTGATTTTATTATCTATTTCAAGACACGTTCCTCTCGGACTCTCACCATCCCATTATTCCAGTAGCTACAAACAATCTTATCTCTGAGCAAAGTTCAAGATAAGGGAATGATGGGAGTGGAGTTCTTAAAATTTATGGCAAAACAAATTCTCTTTGTTAAAAGTTACTCTTTCGACATAACCCCCATACCTCCCAAGTTGGTGTAATCCAAATAAGCTTTTCTCTAAGTCTATTCCATTTTAACCCTTTGAAAAAGTGACAACTTATCAAGAATGAATCATTTTAAATAACACAAGTAACAACTCTCGTTGCAAGTAACTCTTTCGATATTACCTCCCATGTCATTTAAATTGACGTGCTATTCAATGGCCTATCTCTAGGTCCATGACACTATGACACTATCAAAATGATCAATTTGTCAAAGAGTTTTGTTATCTTGATAAAACTTGAGTTGGAATAATAAAACTTTGTTAAAGTCACAAAAATCCACTTTTTTTAGGTTAACACCATCACCATTTGCCTCACACCTAAGCTAAGGTGTTTAGCTACCCATTACAATAAATAAATAAAGAACATTACAAAGAACTATAAAAGAAGACATGATGTAAAATGCTTTGAAATGTAAATGACTTGAAAGTATATATATATATATATATATATATATATATATGTGTATATATATATATATAACCTGAAAAGTAAAGACAAGAATGTAAATGACAAGTAAGTAAAATGGAATGTAAGTACAACAAAACAAGATACTAGAATTAAATTCATGAAATTAAAGACATAAAGTAAATGGAAAGGCTAGAGATGCAAAATGAAAGTAAAGAAAATGCACGAATAAAATCTGCAGGTGAATGTTGTTCCAATGCTAGAAGCATTCATAGCCTGGGTTTAAAAACAAATGAAGAACATGAAGAACACCATAAGAACATATGCATGATTTCTGGAAATTTAGAATGAAAACATAACTTATTTATGATCAAGTTCCAAGCTGGACGAAAATTAAAAGATTACTCTAAGTAGATGACTATAAAGAACATGAAGAGCATAAAGAAATTAAAGAAAATATGAAGAACAAGATGATTTAACAAAAGATTACTTAATATTAAGGGAGAATTGGAACTTATTAAAATCAGCTATCAAAAGTATCTAAAGGGAGATGGATGATCTGGTGAGTGAGTGATGATGAGGGATGATTGATGATGAACTAAATGCCCCAAAAGCCCTCTATTTATAGAAAATATAGAGGGGCCAAAAGTGTTAATCTAGTTTAATCCCACAAGGATTTAGCAACTAATTAAGCTTAATTACATAGGAAGTACAAAATGATGCTTAAACTACAGCTAAGAGATTCCCATCAGCTGGAACAAGCTTTTATCCAATGGTCCAAACAAATGCTAAGTCCACTCCCCTTTAATCAGTTCCCATTTCTCCTTGTCTGCAGGTCCGATGCTGTTTGAATGCTACAAGCATGACCTGTTTCACCAAGATTTTACAAAACACATCAAATTTAGCCTATACAACCCATGTTAGTATACAAATCCATATCCTAAGCTCCACATCAAGAAAATGGAAAATAATAACCAAAATGACTCAAGGTTGGGATTATAAAGTGCAAAATCTATTCTAAAGAGATAAAAACAATGTGCTTAAGTACTCAAAAGTTAGTACTTATCATCGAGCACATACAGGTAGGTTGAGTTTGTAAGCCACTTTTCCGATCCGAGCGACAATGCAAAATGGACCAAAAAAGGCCGACCTAACTTCGATGGTGGCCCAGGACGTACTGAGAGTTGGCGGTAGACTTGTAACCGGAGATACACCCAGTCCCCCACAGAAAATTCACTGTAGGTCCGATGTTTATTCGCCTGGTCAACCATGTACTGACGAGCACGTTGTAAAGCAGCCTTGAGTTGGGAGAGAATGCTCGGATGTTGCAATAACGTATCATAGATGGATGCCATTGAAGAGGAGCCTGCCGTATACGAAGGAATTGACGGAGGCGGACGACCATACAATGCTTGAAAAGGGGTGGTGTCAATGGAACTATGATGAGATCTATTGTACCAAAACTCAGCGAGATACAAATAACGGTGCCAATCGAGGGGTTGTTCACTTGCAAAACAACGAAGATACGTCTCAAGGCTGCGGTTGACCACCTTGGTCTGACCATGCGTTTGTGGGTGGTAGGCGCTGGAATGCAGTAGTTTAGTACCGAGCTTCTGGAAGAGTTCCGACCAAAACTTGCTTAAAAAAATCGGGTCACGGTCCGAGAGAATAGACTTAGGAAGCCCATGGAGACGATATATCTACTTAATAAAAATCGTATCAAGTGAGACGATGGTATAGTTAGCAGGTAAGCCGATGAAATGGCCAAACTTTGTGAGTCGGTCGACGATCACCCAAATCGCTGAATGGCCTTGAGACGGCGGCAACCCAGTGATAAAATCCATAGAAATATCTTCCCATACCTGATTTGGAACCGGCAATAGATGAAGGAGCCCATACGACTTGTGTTTTGGGTACTTGACCTCCTGACAAGTCGAGCATTTTTGTATGTACTTCTGGACAGTAAAGCGCGTCTTAGGCAAAAAAAACGAAGAGGCAAGGCGCTTAAGAGTAGACTGTATGACCGAGTGTCCTCCCATAGGTGACGAGTGGAATTCAGAAATCAAGTAGTCGCGTAGATGATCGAGTTCAGGGATTACAAGTCGCTGATTGTAATAGAGCAGGCCATCTTCATTGCGGTATCCTTCAGTCGATGCGGTGGTAGCCTTGTCCAACTAGGTCTTCCCGTTGGTAGTGTCCAAATAAAACTGATGGAGAACAACCAACCAGGGAATTGAAGGGCTCGATAGACTCAACATGGTGTCTTCAAAAGAGCGACTTAAAGCGTCTTCCACCTTGTTATCACGGCCAGGCTTGTAAGCGATCTCGAAGTCGTAACCCAACAATTTGGTGACCCATGTATGTTGTTTCGGAGTTTGTATCACATGGGTTAACAAATGACGCAAACTATGGTGGTCCGTGAATATACGGAAATGGCGACCAATCAGGTAAGTTCGCCATTTTTTGACGGCTTCCGTGACCGCATATAGCTCCCTCACATAGACCGACTCAGCCCGTAAACGCGGTCCCAATTTCTTGCTAAAGAAAGCGATTGGACGATCCCCTTGAGATAACACATCGCCGATGCCTGTTGAAGAGGCGTCAGTGGTGACATCAAAGGTTTTTGAGAAGGCTGTGTCAGCCGCAGAATTCTATGCAAACTTGTTACCCTGCAATAAATCGGTGAGTGGGGCTGCTAGTCGAGCATAATGCTCAACGAAACGCCGGTAGTATCCTGTTAAGCCGAGAAAACCGCGAAGCCCCGTAAGCGTAGTAGGTGTAGGCCAAGACAAGATGGGCTGAACTTTGTCTTCATCCACGGCTATACCATTGCCAGAGATAAGGTGCCCAAGATATTGCACTTGCCTCTCACCAAACACGCACTTTGACATCTTGGCGTAGTAGTGATGCTCCGATAGCAAGGTAAAAACATGTTCCAAGAGAGCCCAACCACGCCATTCCTAATACGATGTCGGCTCCCGCAATAGGAAGAACATATAGTGACAAATGGAAGTCAGTCGCTTCAAGCGTTAATGTAACGTTGTCACATCGTCCATTACATGAAATCTTGCTTCCATTTTCTACCATGACAGCAAACTCCGGTATGACATTGATCGGTAATTGAAGAAAAGTTGTCACCCTTGTTTGTACCACATTATGGGTGCTGCCGAAATCGACCAAAATGGTTACCGGTTTGCCCGCGATAAAACCTGTGATACGAAGGGCCTTTGGAGTAGAAAAACCGAGTAGAGTAGTCGGAGAAAGTGCAAGGAAATGATCCTTATTCAGTGAGTCTGTTGGTGACTCCTCTTGGGGTGGGGCCAAAACAGAGAGGTCCTTAGTTGCTTCGCCGCTTTCCGAAGAAATATCCAACGAAGTATCATGACCCGAAATAGGATTTGTGTCAGAATACTCAATCATCAAAAACTGAGGAGGGTTGCATTTGTGACCAGGGTGAAACTTCTCTGTACACCTAAAGTAAAGGCCTTGTGCTCGTCGTCGTTGAACCTCTTCCTAACTCATGCGTTTGACAGGTAGGGCTTAAGATAAGGGTGGACCTGTCCGTTACATGGGTGTGGGTAAAAGAGGAGGCGGTGTCGGGTTGCTGATCCAAGGAACAAACGATCGATTTCTGGAATCCAAGAGTTTGTCTTCTGTAAGTTTGGCAAGGCCAATTGCTTGGTTCAATGCTTGTGGCCTGTGGACGACAAGTTCTTGGCTGATATCTCGGCGTAACCCCGAGATGAAGCAGTTAAGCGATGCCTCCTGTGACAAACCCACGACACAATTGCTAAGCCTCTCAAATTCAGTCTGATAGGCCGTAACGGTCGATGTCTGTCACAACTTAAACAACGTAGCATGATGATTCTCGTATGATGAAGGTTCGAAACGGAGTTCTAATGCTCATGTGAACCCGTCCCAAGACGTGAGTAGGCGGTTGTTAAACAAATACTTGTACCAACTTAGCGCATCTCCCTTAAAGTAGAAAGAGGCAAGCGTTAAACGTTGGTCTGGAGAGATCTCATAAAACCTGAAGTATTGCTCCGCCTGAAAGAGCCAATCTAACGGGTTAGACCCATCAAATGTTGGAAGATGAATCTTAGGAGGTTTGATGGACAGATTATGGGGCGGAGTAGGAGGGGTAAAGTGCAATTCATTGATCGCAAAAGGATTATCTGAGGTGGATGGTCGGTTGTTGAGGGCGGTAGTGATGGCTGAGGAGATGGTGGTGGCTAACTCTGCTCGATCCTGGGTAAACTGCGTCTGGAGCTTGGACAGGTTCTCGGCGAGTTGGGCCATGGATTCCTCCAGTGTTGGCACGTCCTTGCGTGGCGGCATGGTGTCGTCTCTCAATGAAAGCACCAGTTGATAAGTCCTATTCGAGTTGGAAGAACTCCAGAGAATGGGAAGAGGAAAAGAGACTGATCTTTTTTTTATTGACAAAAAACAAGAAAACACACAACACACTTTTAAGACAACAACCTAAAGCATGATCCCCTTATTTCTTCTAAACATTCTCACAACCAACTCCCACTACAAGTTCCAAACTTACTGGAAACCACCCTAAATAAAATAAAAGCTAAATAAAACAAAAGCTAAATAAAAATAAACACATCAGCTTCCCCTTAGTCTAGCAAACGTGCAGGTGTCTTGTGAGCTCGGGTGGATTGTCCGGTGGATCCCGTATCACCCCCATATCCAGTCCCAACCTCCATATTGGTCACTATTCCGTCTTCGAACTCCCCCATCTCCGGCCACTACACACACAAAGCTCCGACCTGAGGACGATAGGGAGGAGCTGAGGTCACAAATTTTGCCAAGGGAGGACGATAGGGAGGAGTTGAGGTCACAAATTTTGCCTTCGTTTCCATTAGTGGTAACAGATCTTCAAATTTCGAATAGGCTTTGAGCAAACCAGAGGGGGGTGTTCACGAAGAAAATGCACCAGATCATGTCTCTCTCATCGGGAAAATAAGTCTCGTTACCCATCGGTGGTAACAAATATTGTCTCTTTCATATATGTTCCAACTTCGACGAACCACACGAAGAACATCGATTAGAGCTATGGACCTCAACATCTTCTCCTGGTTCGATTTCTACACCAAAATTAATCGACAACTCGACTGTTACTCACCATATTGAAGATGAATTGGTTTTGGTTGATCGATGTGTGAAGATCGAGATATCATGATTTGGATCTGGAACTCGAATTCGAACCATGGATATGATTATGTTCATGGGTATGTTCTAGGTTTTTTTTCCTACGAATTTGGAACCAGCAGAAGAGCATCACCGAATGAGCAGCCACCATTGGAATAGTCTTGTGGATCTGGAGAAAATTGAACCATTGTGATAGAGAAGGAAGAAATAAATCAAAGAACATTGCAGGTGGGTGGGGCAGGAGGAGTGCCTGGGAAGATTATAGATCCATAGTTCATCGAGTCTGTATGCAATGAATCCTATAAAAAAGATGGCACACAGACTCCTCTTCATCATCACTTGACTTTCGATCTAACTTCTTTTGTTTCAGTTCGATCATCATCATCATCATCATCATCATCACTTGACTCCTCTTCATCTGAAGTAAGAACAAGATCCTCCACAACATCATCATCGCCAAAAGCCACCCTTCTCTTTCTGCCACTTCTTTTTCCTTTTTATCCTTCACATCCTCCTCGAGATTCTTGGTCCTAAAACTCAACAAAAATCGGTTGCTTTTTTTCCTTTTCGTTTTTATCCTTCCCTGTTTTTCTTAGCACAATTGTTCTCAAACTCATATATCATGATCTCTATGGCTATCTTAATCCTAACATTATTTGCGTCTTGTCCAAGTGAAAAACGTTTTTCAGAATATATCATAAACGGAAACCCACCTGTAACACTTAGAGATCTGACGCCGAGGGTGGGGGCTGATGACAGGGACGATGTGTATGTATGTATGTATGTATGTATGTGTGTGTGTCTCTCTCTATATATATGTGTGTGTGTCTGTTTAATATTAAATATAATAAGTGTAATTTTTATAAAAAAAACAATTGTAAAGAGACCATATTACCCTTGATTTAACAGAGCATCAGTTAGTGGAGTTAGGATAAGGGACCAAATCCAAAACAAAAATGAAACCATAGTGACCATATATGTAATTATTTTATTTGAGGGACCAGATCCTTAAATTTTCAGTAACACAGGGACTAAATTTGTAATTTACTCTAAATTAATTATGGGTTTGCATTTATTAAAGGTGAATTCTATCCATACCCCCTCCTATATGGATATGTGAGTGAAATAGGAGGGGGTATGTGAGTGAGATAGAGGGGGTATGTGAGTGTTTGTGAGTGAGGAGGGGGTATGGATAACAACACCCTTATTAAAACCCGCCATCATTTAAAAACAGTAAAATCCTCAAATATGAAATTATTATATACGATGATTGAATGAATACTATTCTCTTATTTTTACGTATATAAAAATACCCCATATAATTATAAAACTTAGATTTTGTTTATGTCATTTATGTGAATTACATTATTTTATACATATTATATATAATATATATATATATATGTGTGTGTGTGGAGTCTTCTTATTTTACAAACTTAATAATTCGTACCAAGTTAAAAACCAGTTTTTTAATGATATGTGTGAAAATGCAGTATTTATACAATGTTGTGTCATGTGTTAAACATTCATAATTGTTTTTCCCATACATAAAAGAGAGTTGAACGATTCACATATGAAACTACACCTTATAAACACTATATTTTCATATGAAAACTGGTTTATATATTTATAAATTTATTGACTTTGTAAATGATTCTACGTCTGTATGTATATATATTTATATAATAATTTATTTTAACAAACTTTGGAGTTAGGATATTGTTTTCCATAAATGTTGATTCCTTATTGGTCTTTTTAAACCACTAGGTCTTTGGCCTAGTGGCCACCTCTCTTCCGTAAACGCTTCTACCTGGGGTTTCCGTACTAGGGTTCGAATCCGGGGGGAGACAGGATGTCTTTTCCGGTGCAAGCTTATAGAGGTAGGGCCTGTAGGGTCCACAAAAGTGGGCCACGGGGCCTTGGGTCCCCGCCAATAAACCTTTTTTTTTTATTGGTCTTTTTATAAAGCATCCAAATTTTGGAATTCTTTTTGAAAATAAATAAAATCAATCCAAAAATCTTACACCAAATTGTAAAGCAAAAAAGACAAAGAAGAAAAGAAGCAAAAAAGTTGCTCAAAGTTCCAAGAACAAATTAGTAATTGAGGTAACAACTCTTTTATGGACCAAATATTGGCACATGATGATGCATTAATGTTTGGTAATATTCTTAAGAAGAGGAATAATCAGTTTATGGTTGGTCTTGAAGTTTTTGATACACGGTTTACTTAGTTTTTGGATATTACTTAGTTGTAGGAATAATCATGTGTTTACTTAGTTGTAGGATATTAATTACCGTGTTTACTTAGTTTTTGAAGTTTCTAAAATAGAAAAAAGTGAGATTTTAGCAACTTTTTTGCTCCAACAGCTATGCTATATCGTATGCTAAAATAGAGAAAAGAAGAGAGAGAAGGTAAAAATCTCCAAATTTGAAGAAATATCTAAAACTCCATATTTAAGAGAGAGATTCTTTTCCACCAATAGGAAACATTGAAGTTGTGTGTTTAGGAGAGAGAAATAATATTTTATTAATATAATTGATGATAGAATTGATAAAATAGAGTAGCTGTTGGAGTTGAATGTAATATTTTTTAGAGACTTTAAGTTTTTCTACTATATTTTAGAAAAAATTATAGCATAGCTGTTGGAGATGCTCTAAAACAGAACTATTTGAAAATATCCAAATCATTTTCTTGAGGTTTGTGATGTTGAATCATTTATTGTATGGAAATGAAATAAATTTTGATGTGAACAATTTCTCATATCTATCCAATTACACAATTTTTAAAACCAAACAAAATATTTCAAATATAATCTTTATTTATAATTTGTATAGCTTTTCAATAATTTTCTTATATTTGTTGGTTTTTAGCAAATTTTGCCCATATATATATATATATATTTTTTTTTATTACAATACAATTGTAACCGATATAAATTATTCATACATAATTAAATTTGAATTAGTTATCATTTTTAATAAAAAAAATTACATTATAACACATGTACTTAAACAAATAATACACATGTACTTAAATTTATACTATGGGTTATTTATTTTTTCCCCATTATATATTTTATTTATTTATTTGTATCGTAATATATCAATGGTTGTCTTTTTATTATATATCATAAAGGGGATGTTTGCTTGGTTTTTCATTAAGTTATGTATAGATAAAGTTGTCTGTATAGATTAATCTGTCTGTATAGATTTAGATGGTTTTTATTTGAGAGAGTTTTTTCATAGATGGAAGGAACGTGTTTTTTTAATGAGAGAGACTCGTTTGGAAAAAACTTGGCTTTCTGCATAAAGCTCCCCCTTGAAATCTTTTTTTCAAGTATTATCAAAAGGTTTTTTAAAACAAAAACCCATATAAAATGTAAATTGTTAGATGTTATTAATTTTTATTTTATTTGATATAGATATGTGTTGGACGAATTTTAAAATTAAATGGAAAAAAGAAATAAGGGAAATAAGAAAGGAAAGTGATAAAAGTAAGATGGGCACAAAAACATAACCTAAAGTACCAAGAGTCTAGTGGTAAAAGTGGGTTTCTTAAGGTCTTCGGTTCAAATCTTTTTGTAACAACTTTATCTTAAATTCTTTAGTAATATCTTTTGCTACAATAAATTTGGGTTTATATGACATCTTGTAACAACCCAGCTTAACAAGTCGGACAAAAGCATCATAATGAAAAATATAATAACTCGCCAAACGGCTCCTAGGTAAAATCTCAATGATTCGAGTACAAAATTTGGTTTGCGGAAACAACATATTACACAACTGAGAATAAAAACAAACTAAGTCTGGAAAGCTATGGCATCTTCCTTCTAGTCCTCGTCTCCCAGCTCACAACTTCTCATTTCCCTTACCCGAGCTTTCCACCTCACGTCTTCCTGAAAAGGGGTTTAGTTTTTTTTGAAAAAGTGAGGGTTAGACCTTGAGGTCTAATGAATTCCCTATAAAACAATCATTTTGCACCATCACAACATATAAAGAGTTTATAAGCATTTATAAACAGTTCCCCACTTTAAAACATTGACATATGAACTTCACATGTTAATGGCACACACTGAAGTCACGTACAATTGTGACGACGTGCTTGGCTCACACTGCCTTTCACTGGGACACCCCCCCCCCCAATGACATAAACGAGACACCCCCCGGCATCAGCGCTTGTGGAACACACCCCCCGACTAAGGCCATAACATGCCCATTCTCAATAGTATACACACATAACACAACTCATTTCATGACAAGTAAACAAACAGTTTAATAAATATTTCAAGCAATTATGTATGAACGTTAACCACAATTTCAATTAGAAAGACTCACCTGTCGCCTTGCTTAAATCCTCCTTACGTTTTAGATCCTTTGAATGAAAGCCTACGATTTAGAAGCAAAAGAGGTAAGTCACTTGATCCAACCCTGCAGTCGATACTAAGTCTCTCTTAAGGACCCTCTAAATAATCATCATCCGGATTTTCATCCGGATAATCCCGTCTCCCTGGTTTCCCATCGGTTTCCCGCCTCCCGGGACCTCCCCACCCAGGTTCCCGTCTCCCAAGACTTTCCTGCCCGAGTTCCCGACTCCCGGGACCTCCTTACCCGAGACTTCCCTTCCAGGACCCCGCCTCCTGGGGCTTCTTTTCCCGGGACACCGCCTCCCGGGGTTTCCTCCCTTCTACCGGGTTTCAACCTAAAATGGGTTAGGCGATTACCGGGTATCTCAAACATGTTGTTCTAAGTCTCAAATCGAGAGATTACCCGATTAAATCGATTCCAAGCCTCTACTTGGTAAGCTAACTATCCAAGATTTCCCTTAGGGTGTGTTTGGTACAGAGATTTGAAGGCAGATAAATGGAAATGAACCCTAATTCCCTTGTTTGGTAAGTCAGAGAAAAGAAAACCTGAGAAATAAATGATTTCTATTTCTCTACTTTTATTTCCCTCCAAAATGAAAAGAAAATGTGGGAATTGAAAATTTGGATTCTCTGGGAATTGAAAAAAAGACACGGAGGGTTCCACGGTAACCCAACCAAACGGGGTCGGTTTTGGACGAAATTTTGTGTGATGCCTCGTGAACATAAAAAAACATGATTCGGAAAAAAAATTCTCGTTTTGGGGTCGGGATTTTCCCGGGGCCCGGCCCGGGCTTGGGTTTTGACGGGTTCCGGTCCAAACGGGGTCGGTTTTGGATGAAACTTTGCGTGATGCCTCGTGAACATAAAAAAATATGATCCGAAAAAAAATTCTTGTCTTGGGGTCGGGATTTTCTCGGGGCCCGACCCGGGCTCGGGTTTTGACGGGTTCCGGCTCAAACGGGGTCGGTTTTGGACGAAATTTTGCGTGATGCCTCGTGATCATAAAAAACCATGATCCGAAAAAAAAAATCTCGTTTTGGGGTCGGGATTCTTCCAGGGCTCGGCCCGGGCTCGGGTTTTGACGGATTCCGGGTCAAACGGGGTCGGTTGTGGACGAAATTTTTTATGATGCCTCGTGAACATAAAAAAACATGATCCCAAAAAAAATCTCGTTTTAGGGTCGGGATTTTCTCGGGGCCCGGCCCGGGCTCAGCTTTTTACAGGAACCCGGGCAAACGGGGTCGGTTTGGGACGAAACTTTGCGTGATGCCTCGTGAAGATGAAAAAACATGATCCCAAGAAAATATTTCTCGTTTTGGGGTCGGGATTTTCTTGGGTCCCGGCCCGGGCTCGGGTTTTGACGGGAACCCGGGCAAACGGGGTCGGTTTGGGACGAAACTTTGCGTGATGCCTCGTGATCATAAAAAAAACATGATCCTAAAAAAAATCTCGTTTTGGGTCGGGATTTTCCCTGGGCCCGGCCCGGGCTCGGGTTTTGACGGGTTCCGCCCCAAACGGGGTCGGTTTTGGATGAAACTTTGCATGATGCCTCGTGAACATAAAAAAACATGATCCCAAAAAAAAAATCTCGTTTTGGGGTTGGGATTTTCTCGTTTTGGGAAAATCCCGACCCAAAAACGAGATTTTTTTTGGGATATTTTTTTTTATGTTCACGAGGCATCACGCAAAGTTTCGTCCAAAACGACCCCGTTTGGACCGGAACCCGACAAAACCCGATCCCGGGCCGGGGCCCGGGAAAATCCCGATCCCAAAACGAGAATTTTTTTTTCGGATCATGTTTTTTTATGTTCACGAGGCATCACACAAAATTTCGTCCAAAACCGACCCCGTTTGTTTCGGGGCTAGTTGATTCGGCATGGTAGAATCGTATAGTGATGGTTACATGGGATAATTGTTTATGGTTGAAGTACTTGAACTACCTTTTTTTTTGGTTTCACAATGTTGAAGTAATTATGTTTTGGTATGACTTTGGTTGGAATGATGTTGAACTACTTTTTGATTTAATTAATGCATTTTAATTATTAATTTATGCATTAGTTATTAATTTATGGATGCAAATGATAGGTTGGTATAATTCTCTGTTGAAATCTCTGTGCTCCCAAACAAGAGAAATGATTCCCTGTTACATTTCTCTGCTGAATTCTCTGTGCTACCAAACAGAAGAGTCAATTCTTATTCTCCAGACCAATTCTTTTTCTCTGCAATTTCATTCTCTGTACCAAACACACCCTTAATTGGTAAACCACGACAATCTCTCCAATAGTGACACCCAAACCCCACACAAATCTCTCCAATAGTGACACCCAAACCCCTTCTTGTTATTCTTCCAAAAATTGCACCCTCTAAAATCTCACGCCGTTCTCCGCCTCTTCAATTGGAAAATAGGTTGGGGGGGGGGGGTAAGAGTATTAGGGTTTTAATCCCTTTCCTAATAATTACAAATTGGGTTTGGGCTCTGGGCTTCCAACAAAAACTCATTAAACACCCAAGTTCTTTAGAAATTGGGTTCTCAATTATTACAATATCTCCCCCTAAAAAGAATTTCGTCCACGAAATTCCATTATCGAATAATCTCGGATATTGGGATCTCATATCTACTTCTACCTCCCAAGCTTACTCTTGCCCCTTATGATAACGCCATTGAACCTTCATAAGGCGAATCTCTTTGGTCCTTAGCTTCTTAACTTTATGGTCCAAGATGGCCACAATTCCTCTACGTAACTTAGCTTCTCGTCTACACAAACGTCATCCCACGACACGATCATGTCGGCTTCAGCCAAACATTTCCTCAAATACGATACATGGAATGTAGGGTGAATACCCCGTAATTCCTCAGGTAAGTCCAATTTGTAAGCCACTTTTTCGATTCATTTTATTATAGCGAAAGGTCCCACATACCTAGGTTTCCGTTTCCCTTTCTTCCCAAAATGAACTACGCCCTTACAGGGCAAGACTTTTAACATTACTTTGTCTCCTACCTGGAACTCGATTGGTTTTCTCCTTTTGTTCGCATACATTTAATGACGATCTTGAGCCGCTCTTAACTTTTCACGTACCTGGTTTATTTTATCAGTGGTCATTTGTACAATTTATGGGCCTGCCAATTGCCTTTCACCCACTTCGTTCCAACACAACGGTGTCCTACATTTGCGCCCATACAACGCTTCGAACGATATTGCCTGAATGCTAGCATGATAACTACGGTTGTGTGAAAACTCTATCAATGGCAGATGTACCTCCCAAAAGCCCTTAAGGTTAATCGTCCACGCTCGAAGCATATCCTCTAGCGTTTGTATGGTTCTCTCATTCTGGCCATCCATTTGGGGATGATAAGCAGTACTCAACTTGAGTTGTTAGCCATATTCCTTCTGAAGACTCCTCCAAAATGATGACATGAAATGACTATCATGGTCCAAAACTATAGATAACGACACTCCATGTCTCGATACAATCTCATCTATATATAACTTTGCCAACTTCTCCAACGGGTACGTCTCTCTAATTGGCAGGAAGTGAGTTGACTTGGTGAGTCGATCCACTATCACCCAAATTGCATCATGACCTTTCGGTGTCCATGGTAGACCCGTGACAAAGTCCATCGTGATCTCATCCCACTTCCACACCGATATTTCTAAGGATTGAAGTTCTCGTTACTACCGTTGGTGCTCCGCCTTTACCTTTTGACACATCAAACACCGGTCGACGAAGTATGCGATCTCCTTCTTCATCCCAGGCCACCAATAAAATTGCCTCAAGTTCCGATACATCTTATTAGTTCCTCGGTGCACCGAATAACGACACTTATACGCTTCTTCTAACACGATCCTTCGCAAATCTCCCAACTTAGGAACCCACACTCGATTCCCTAGGCATTTTAATCCGCGACTGTTGACTCCTAATGAGACTACTAACCCGACCATTCTTTCACTTTTTAGATTTTCTTCTAACAATGCTTCCTCTTGAAACTTCATGATCTCATCAAAGAGGTTGGACGTTGCTTCGACCCGAAAGGCTACTACCTTGGTTGAATCCCCTCTTTCCTTCCGACTTAACGCGACGGCTACGACATTCGCTTTACCTGGATGGTAGAGGATTTCACAATCGTAATCGCTTAACAACTCCATCCACCTCCTCTATCTCATATTCAACTATTTCTGATTGAACAGATGTTGGAGACTTTTGTGATTAGTGAAAACCTGACACTTAACGCCGTATAAATAGTGTCTCCAAAATTTTAAGGCGAACACTACCACCGCTAGCTCCAGATCATGCGTAGGATAATTCTTCTCGTGATCCTTTAATTGACGTGACGCATAGTCAATCACCTTCCCGTCTTCCATAAGCACACACCCTAAACCCAGCTTAGATGCATCACTATAGATCACAAACCCTTCAGGTCCGTTGGGTAGGGATAGAATTGGTGCGCTACTTAGAATTTCCTTCAATTTACAAAAAGCGGCTTCTTGGGTCTCTGTCCACGCAAACTTAACATTCTTCTTAGTCAAAGCGGTCAACGGTGAAGCTATCTGGGAAAAATCCTAAATGAATTTCTTATAGTAACCCGCTAGACTGAGGAAACTTCTTATCTCTGACGGTGATCTCGGCGGCTCCCAATTCTTAATGCTTCAATCTCGGTCGGGTCTACTTTGATGTCGTCCATTGATACCACATGTCCTAAGAATTGAACTTACCTCAACCAAAACTCACACTTCGAGAATTTAGCATACAGTTTCTCGCGCTTCAACAACTCCAACACTAAACGAAGGTGCTTCTCGTGCTCACTCTATGATCGAGAATAAATCAGGATGTCCTCTATGAAAATGATGACGCACTTATCCAGAAGTGGACTACACACTAGATTCATCAAATCAATGAATACCATCAGGGCATTAGTCAGACCAAAAGGCATGACTAAGAACTCATAGTGCCCGTATCTCGTGTGGAAGGTTGTCTTAGGTACGTCTTCCTTCCTCACTTTCAGTTGATGGTACCCCGACCTCAGATCTATCTTTAAGAAAAAACTTGCTCCTAGAAACTGATCGAAGAGAGTCCATCCTCGGAAGTGGATACTTGTTCTTGACCGTCACCTTTTTAAGTTTTCGATAGTCTATGCACATACGCATAGACCTGTCATTCTTTTTGACAAAAAGTACTGGCATTCCCTAAGGTGATGAACTAGGGCGTATGAAACCCTTGTCAAGAAGTTCTTGTATTTGCATCATCATTTCCTTCATCTCTGCCAGTGCTAAGCGGTAGGGTGCTCGCGCAATTGGTGCCGCCCCAGACATCAAATCAATTCTCAACTCTACTTGACAATCCGGGGGAAAACTAGTCAAGTCCTCCAGAAACACCTCGAGTTATTCACTTACTATCGGCACACCCTCTACTCATTTCTTCTCTTTCTTAACATCTAACACATATGCTAAAAACCAAAGACATCTTTTCTCTTAACATCGCTTAGCTTTCAACATGGAAATAATTACACGACTTCCTATCCTGTCGATCACCATAGATCACCGCTTCCTTTTTATCAGGTAAGGTAATGCTTATCAACTTCTTATTGCACACTATGCTGGCATCATTATTAGCCAACAAGTCCATGCCTACAATCACATCGAACTCTCCCATGCCCATTGGGTATAACCGCAACGGAAATAAGTGGCCATCTATATCAATAGTACACTCTCCATAGACTTCCCTCACCGAGACTCGACTATCATATGCTACATATACTTTAAACCCATTATTCAACTTCTTGGGTTTCACATGAAAATTTCGCACAAAATTTGGCAACACAAAAGAGCGATTTGCGCCCGAATCAAACAACACTTTAGCAGGGGTCGAGTCAATTAAAAATGTACCTGTCACTACATCTTGTGTTTCCACCTCCTTCTCTGCCGTCATGTGGAATACCCTCACCTTCGCTCGGGCCGACTCCACTTTCTTCTTTCCGCCTCTTTCTCCATGACTACCACCAAAACCACCTGTAGTCCCCTTCTCAGTTGTAGAAAATCCACCTTCACGTGATCTGGGGAACCACATTAATAACAGGACCTCGGGTTGGAGCAATCTCGGTCCATATGTCCGGTCTTTCTACACTTATAACATCGGTCCGAATTTATCATGCATTCACCACGGTGCACTCGATTACACATTCCACAGGGTTTCTGTCAGGATCTAATTCTTAACAAGAATAATGAATTCAGAAACAATATTAAAGGAGTTGCGGAATAACACTTTAATATTCAACAATCAATGTAACAGTGAATCAGAAATCACAATCTTGTAAACTTTATTGAATGATTAAAGCTACAAGATTTCAAACAAAACCTCAATATTGATGAATAGACTCACCAATACGAATTCTACTTCTCTAGAACTAGGGTTCTAAACCTTGAGGTTAATTCTCTCTATGAAAACAAAAAATTCAGAATTATCAAAAGTTAATTCTATCATAGACTTCTATACTATTTATACAAGACATATTACAAGATAATTATCAAAATACAATTGATCTTCAGTCCATAATTATCTTCTTTACTTTAGCAAGTCTTCTATACAGCTGTCTTCATTCCATACTGAGTCTTCATCTCATAAGCAACACTAACCATCTTCAGCAGCATTAAAATACCTCAGCAGTAGTAATTGTGTTCAGCAGTATTAACTTTGATCTGACAGTACTAACTTCAACAGTACTAACTACTAGCAGTAGTAATCAGTTATGCTAGCAGCATTAACCATACTTGAGCAATTCTTTAATTCCCAACAATCTCCCCCTAACTTGACTTTTAGGAAGAGAAGTCAAGTTCTTCAATTATGGTCTTCAAGATGCTTTCAACACTATAGCTTAGTTGCCCAAATTTGGATTCAGACCCAGACTTTGATTGATTGTCCTTCTTACCACAATTCTGGCCATTTCTGATTCCTTTGCACACACTAGCTTAGCTTTCAGCATCCCATTCTTCTTCTCCTTGCTATGATCATATACTTTGTCCACCAGGTAGTATTCATGATAACAGTTATCTATTGTGATCATGTACACACCACAGTTTTCAAAGAGTATCCACTTATCAATCTTCTTGAACCCATACTCATGATGTAGATCCTTTATTCTGTGCACCACCTTTTCTGGTACAAACATCATACACAAGTATTCCAGTGCAATCTTGAGTAGACTTTCTTCAGTTCCTTTCAAAACAGGCTCATATAACTTCATTCCTACTTTATGCATTTCTTCTAGGTCAGCCCTTGAACAACTTCTGATCACTTTCCCCCAAGCTGAGTAGACTTAAAACACATCACCAACTCTTTTGAGTCTGAAGTATTCTTTTTTGTTGTCCCTCAGAATATCCCAAAAGATGATTTCTGGTGCCTTCACAGAAATGGGAACAACCTGTACTGGTTCTATTAAAGTCATATAAATCCCCACATGTTCATCAAACTGACTAGTTTGCTGTGTATGATCTACCACAGCTGGTTCTGGATTCTTCTCTGGTTCTGCTGAAGGTGGAACAGAAGATTCTGCCTCTTTTTCTGCTTCTTCAATCCTTGGCTTCTTGGATTGTTTCTTGGAAGCTATAGTCTTTACTCTCTTTGCAGATTTCATTTCCATTCCAACATTCTCTTGCTCTTCCTTCTTTTCTTCAGCTTTCTCCTTTGAAGGAGTGGTTTCCTCAGGGAATGGTTGTTGGATGTTTAGATCATACCTCTCTTTCATCCTTCTTTCAGCTTCTTCCCTTTAAGAGGAGTCCCCTTGAAGCTTAGCCATTTCCTTCTTATACAGCTCCTCTACTTTGCTGTATGCCATGTTAGTAAACATTTCTCCATTTACACCAATTGAGCCTTTCAAAAAGTTGATCATTTTTCCTTTCTTGATTGGCCAAAAAGGTCTTGGAAGGTTGTCTTTTCTGCTTCTTGACTGGCATTCTTTGCTTGGATGCTTTCACTGGTATTTTCTTGGCCTCAACTGCAGTTTTCATGCTCTTTTGATACTCTTCATTGAGCTTTCTGTCCATCTCCAGTGCAAGCTCTCTTTCCTTTTCTGATTGGAGTTGTTCTTCCTTTTCCATCTCAGCTTGAAGCTGCTTTGCCACTTCTGCATCTAACTCTATCTGAGTCTTCTTCTTTAAAGGTTGCTCAGGTTCAACCATCTTTGCCTTTCCTTTTACATCCTTCAAATCTGCCTCACTTATTTCTTTTATTTTCTTTTCAAGGCCTCATTATTTAATGACCACTCCCTTGGCCTTTTGAGTAGCCTTAGGAGTGTCATTCTTGGCTTTTACCAATGTTTCTGCAATTTCCAATTCTTCAACAGATAGCCCCGTTACTGCTGCTACATGTTCTGTTACTGCTGCTGCTTGAACCTCATCTGTTTCTGCTGCTTGTGGTTCTGTTTCTACTACTTTCTCCATCTCAAAATCAAATCCCATCTCAGATGTACTTTCCTTTTCTCCTTCAGCCTCTTGATTCTCCCCCTTGTTGAAAGCATCAGTAGCACTTGTTCTCTTCTTCAAAACAAAATCTCGTCTCCTCTTCTTTTGCACCAATCTTGTCACCATTTTCTTCAATTTGGTAATCTGTACTTGTTGAGACAGAATTACCAATTTCATCTCTTCTATGTCTTTGCCTTGTTTGATAACATCCAGATTAATGTTGCCCATAGTTTCCATCAATTCATTGTAGTCATATATGTCCTCACCTCCTTTGGGTGTGTTTACCACCTTTGGAGTATCATTGGATCTTTTTGTAGTGGAAGTCTTCTGCCTAGCAGAAGCACCCTCCACCCCCTTGGTTTCTTGGCACCTGGGACCTTTGGATGATTGCTCATCCAAAGTTGCCATGGGGGAGGTCTTATTGATGTTACCACTGTCCTCCTCTGTGCTAGCAGGAGTAGTGGCAACCTTCTCACCCATATGCTCATGCATCTCCTCAGTGAGCACCTCCTTGGGGTTGGGAGACACCCCTGTAGTTTCCCTATAGATATACTCTAATGGAGAATTCTCCATTAGAGGGCTTAAAGGCTTTATGGGTGAAGGTACAAGAAAGGAAGGAGCCTTCTTTACCTTTTTTCTTATGTAAGTGTTGGTGATTGGTGAAGTTGGTTTTTGAAGAAGGGACTGTGGGATTGATATACTGATTGAAGGTTGGGATTGGCTTTCAGTGGGATGGTCTAATGAGGGCCTTGACCCTGAAGCCATACCTTCTTGAATGTGGGACACCACCATCATTGTAGAGAACAATGGGGTGTCAACTTCTTCCGAGTCCAATGGAGATCTCTTCATATTTGAAAAGACCTTGCCCTTGGGGATTTTAGGTACATATACCTCATCAAATTGAGGTATATCCGTCAATTCAGTGGTTATAACTGCCTGGACAAATCTTGGATACATATAAAAACTCTTTTTGTTTCCCAAGTTTGACACAAGGTCATTGAAAATCATTTTTGAAAAATTAAACTTTCTGGCAGTGGCCAGGCAGACCAAAGCATAAGCAATGGTACTACTAAACTCACTCCATCTAGTAGTCTTTCTAGAAATACAATGCATAAGGGTATGGACAAAGAAACGCCATTGGGGTGAAAATTTAGCTTTTGAGAACGTGAAAACACCCAATGGGCCTCCATACCCCATTCTAGTTAGAGTGGAAAACAGATCATCATTAGAGATAGATGATATACCTGAGGCATTGTCTAGACGTAGACTGATGCGAATTACCTCTTCAGAAACTGTCAAGGGTTTGTCACACAGCCTTGTTTTGATTACCATTACACCATTTTCAGTAATAGCAGTGGCATTGGCCCAAAATTGCTTCTGGTGCTCAATGTAGATTGATGGTGACACATTAAGAGCATGAGCGATATGGCTGGATTTGAGAAAATCCACTATTTGATGAAATCCAGCAGCTTGCTTTGGCTTTTGAAGCATCGCGATCTCGTTGTGTTTATCAACAAACGCCATTGAAGCCATCTAGCTTGAGTAAACTGGACTGAAACTCACTAGGTGCTTGAGAGAAAAAGGTTAGAGAGAAGATGAACATTATTCAAAGAGTCGTTATGAGCTTTTAGGCGGGCAAAAGGGGTATTTATAGGATTCGGGAAAGAAGCAGTATTAACTTAGAGCAGTATTAACGAACTAGCAGTATTAACTAACTAGCAGTATTAACTGATAGCAGTATTAACCACTAGCAGTATTAACTAACTAGCAGTATTAACTGAGAGTAGTATTAACCACTAGCAGTATTAACTAACTACCAGTATTAACTGATAGCAGTATTAACCACTAGCAGTATTAACTAACTCCTGAAGTAGTAACTTTGCCCTGGCAGCATTAAAACTACATTGGCAGTAGTAACTATACTTACACTTTTTGAAGCTTGTGTTAGTCTAAGCAAGGCAATACACTTCCTGAGAAAGATGTTTAGTAACACCAAAAACAACCAAATAACAGGTATACAATCACTTTTTAAACTTGAGCTCATTCAGAGTTGATCATGCCCACACTTGTGACCAAGAAGGTGAATCTACCCACATCAAAAGCTTTGGTGAATAGATCAACAAACTGGTTGTCAGTATGAACTTTAGCAACTTGAATTAGCTTCTTTTCATTACAGTCTCTAATAAAGTGATACCTGATCTCAATGTGCTTTGTTTTGGAGTGCTTGACTGGATTGTTAACAATGCTTATAGCACTGCTATTGTCAATGAAGATTGGAGTGTGAAGAAAGGTTACCCCATAGTCCAGCATTTGATTCTGAATCCATAGAACCTGAGAGCAGCAACTTGCAGCAGCAATATACTCAGCTTCTGTTGTTGATAAGGACACTGTGGTTTGCTTCTTACACTGCCAAGATACTAGTCTTGCACCCAAAAGCTGACATCCCCCTGAAGTAGTGTCAGGATCTGATTCTTAACAAGAATAAACACTCAGAAACAATATTAAAGGAGTTTGCGGAATAACACTTTAATATTCAGAATATCAATGAAACAGTGAATATGAATCACAACTTGTAAACTTTATTGAATGATTTAAAGCTATAAGATTTCACACATAACCTCAATATTGATGAACAGACTCACCAATACGAATTCTACTTCTCTAGAATTAGGATTATAAACCTTGAGGTTAATTCTCTCTATGAAAACAAAAACTCATAATCAAAAAATTAATTCTAAACTATTCTGACTAAGTCTATATATATACTAAAGTTAAAAGATAATTACAAAATATAAAAGATCTTTAGTATAATCTTCCATAGTTATCTCCAAGCTTTCCATGATTATCTTCATTCTTGATCTGCACGTATCTTGATTATCTCTTAAGCAGCATTAAGTTGTAGCAGTATTAACACTCTGAGCAGTATTAATCTTCTCCAGCAGTAGTAACTTTGCTCAGCAGTATTAACTTTGATCTGGCAGTACTAACTTCATCGAGCAGTAGTAATCTTGGTTAGCAGTATTAACCATACTTGTGCAATTCTGAACTCCCAACAATCTCCCCCTAACTTGACTTTTAGGAAGAGAATTCAAGTTCTTCAGATGCTCCCAAAACTCCATTATTCATAGCCCTATATCAGCATTCAACCCCAAACTTTGATTAATTGTTCTTTGGATCAAATACCTTGCCATTTCTGAATCTGGTGCACAACCAAGCTTTTTCTTCAACATGGCATGCAACTTCAATCTGTTGTGGTTGTAAACTCTATCCACTAGGAAGTATTCTATGTGATTTATATCCATAGTCAGTGCATATACTCCACTAGTTTCATATAGAGTCCAGTTGTTAACTGTTTTAAACACATTTCTGATAACATCCTTCACTTCTTCTGGCTTGAACAACATACATAGATACTCCATCACAAGTTTTGTGATTGATATCTCTGGAGCTTTCAGTTGATCAGCATACAATTCCATTCCTACTTCAAACATCTATTCTAGATCAGATCTGGAACATGTTCTGACAATCTTGGCCCAAGTATGATATACTTCATACTTCTCATCTTTCCTCTTGAGCCTGATATACTCTTTTCCATCAACTTCCAGTGTATCCCAGTGAATGATCTCTGGAGGCTTAACACCAACAGGTTCAACTGATATAGGCTCAGGCACTTTATCCATCACTACCATGTACAGATTCACATCAGCAGTATTTGATGGTTCTTCCTGAGTTTGAGCCTCCTGTTCAACAGATTTAGATGCTCCTTCTTCTTCAGCTTCTTTCTGTTCTTTCTCAGCTTCTTCCACTCTAGGTTTCTTGGTTGGTGTTCTTCTTGCCATCATTTTAATTCTTTTCAACTTCCTCAAACTGTCACCTAGAGTAGCTTCCTTCTTTGGTGATTCTTGCTCATCAGGGAAAGGTTTTTGAATTTGAAGATCATGTCTTTCTTTCATCTTCTTTTCTGCTTCAACTCTTGCTCTGTCATTTCCTTGTAACTTGGTCATCTCAGCTTCATACAAACCTTTGATTTGTTCAAAAGACATCTTTGTGAACATTTCCTTTTTAACTCCCACAACACCTTTGAGAAAAGTAATCATCTTGTTTCTCTCTTGAGTGTCAAGGAAGGTCTGTGAAGGTTGTCTCTTCTTTGTACCCATTCTGATCATTCCAGGCTTCTTTAGAGTTGTAGCTTTCTTCTTTGCTATCTCAGTTGCCAAACTCTGTTGATAAACTTCATTTAACTCTGCAGTTAGAGCCTTAGCCATCTCTCTGTCTTTTTCCACTTGAACCTTTTCTTCTTGCTCAAGTTCAGCCTGAATCTTCTTGGCCAATGCTTCATCTGACTCAACCAACTTTTGCTTTTTAATTGGTTGATCAGATTCCACCATCTTAGCTTTGCCTTTGTCCTTGCTGTTTACTTTATCATCACTAACTTTCTTGATAACTTCAACATTGTCTTTGATGACAACTCCTTTGGTCTTTGAAGTGACCTTAGGAGTATCATGTTTAGCTTTGATTAATGCTTCAGTTGTCTCAAGTTCTTGCACATTGCTGCTAAGAAGGTCTGTTAATACCTCTTGAACCATTTCTGCTGCTTCATTCAATTCAGCAGTATTAACAGTTTCTGCTGCTTTGCTTGTTTCAGCAGCATTAACTATTACTGCTGCTTGTTCTGTTTCAGCTACTTGTACCCCCCTCAAAATCAAATTTCTCCCCCTTATCATTAGCATCTTCCATGTTTTCATCAGCTTCTAACTCCCCCTTTTTGGGAGCATCATCCACTGGTTTCCTTCTTCTGAGCACAAACTGTTTCCTTTTCTTTTTCTGAACCAATCTCTTCACCGTTTTCTTCAAGTTGGTAATCTGTACTTGTTGATATAGAATCACCATTTTCATCTCTTCTATGTCTTTGCCTTTCTTGATTACATCCAGATTGATGTTGCCCATAGTTTCCATCAATTCATTATAGTCATATATGTCCTCACATTCTCCAGGAGTGTTACCCTATTTTGAAGGATCATGGGATCTTTTAGTAGTGGAAGTCTTCTGCCTAGCAGAAGCACCCTCCACCCCCTTGGTTTCTTGGCACCTGGGACCTTTGAATGATTTCTTATTCAAAGTTGCCATGGGGGAGGTCTTATTGATGTTACCACTGTCCTCCTCTGTGCTAGCAGGAGTAGTGGCAGCCTGCTCACCCATATGCTCATACATCTCCTCATTGAGCACCTCCTTAGGGTTGGGAGACACCCCTGTGGTTTCCCTATAGATATTCTATAATGGAGAATTCTCCATTAGAGGGCTTAAAGGCTCTGTGGGTGAAGGTACAAGAAGGGAATGAGCCTTCTTTACCTTTTTCTTGATGTAGGTATTGGTGATTGGAGAAGTTGGTTTTTAAATAAGGGACTGTGGGATTGATATGGTGATTAAAGGTTGGGATTGGCTTTCAGTGGTCTAATGAGGGCCTTGACCCTGAAGCCATACCTTCTTCATTGTGGGACACCACCATCATTGTAGAGAACAATGGGGTGTCAACTCCTTCCGAGTCCAATGGAGATCTCTTCATATTTGAAAAGACCTTACCTTTGGGGATTTTAGGTACATATACCTCATCAAATTGAGGCATATCCGTCAATTCATTGGTTATAACTGCCTGTACAAATCTTGGGTACATATAAAAACTCTTTTTGTTTCCCAAGTTTGACACAAGGTCATTGAAAATCATTTTAGAAAAATTGTACTTTCTGGCAGTGGCCAAGCAAACCAAAGAATAAGCAATGGTACTACTGAACTCACTCCAGCCAGTAGTCTTTTTGGAAATACAATGCATAAGGGTATGAACAAGAAAACGCCATTGGGTATAAAATTTCGCTTTTGAGAATTTGAAAACACCCAATTGGCCTCCATACCCCATTCTTGACAGATTGGAGAACAAGTCCTCATTAGGAATAGAGGTAATACCTGCAACATCGTCTAGTCGTAGACAGATGCGAATCACCTAATCAGAAACTGACAAGGGTTTGTCACACACCCTTGTCTTGATAACTTGCACACCATTTTCAGTAACAATGGTGGCATTTGCCCAGAATTGTCTCTGATGTTCTATGTAGATTGTTGGAGACACTGTAAGAGAAAATGCAATATGGCTTGTCTTGAGAAAATCGACTATCTGGTGAAATCCATCAGCCTGCTTCGGCTTTTGTAGCATTGCAATCTCATTATGTTCATCAATGAACGCCATAGTTGCCATCGAGCTTGAGTATTCTGGACTGAAACACTTGGTGCTTGAGAGAAAAGGGTTAGAGAGCAGATGAATAGTAATCAAAGAGTCGTTATGAACTTTTAGGCGGGCAAAAAGGGTATTTATACGATTCGGGACATAAGCAGTATTAACCACTAGCAGTATTAACTAACTAGCAGTATTAACTGAGAGCAGTATTAACTACTAGCAGTATTAACTAACTAGTAGTATTAACTGAGAGCAGTATTAACTACTAGCATTATTAACTAACTAGCAGTATTAACTAAGAGCAGTATTAACTACTAGCAATATTAACTAAGAGCAGTATTAACTACTAGCAGTATTAACTAACTAGCAGTATTAAGTAAGAGCAGTATTAACTACTAGCAGTATTAAACCTGCACTGGCAGCATTAATTGCACTTACACTTTTTGAAGCTTGTGAAGGTCTGAATAAGGCAACATACTTCCTGATAAAGATGATTAGTAACAACCAAAAACAACCAAATAACAGGTATACAATCACTTTTTAAACATGAGCTCATTCAGAATTGATCATGCTCACACTTGTGACCAAGAAAGTGAATCTACCCACATCAAAAGCTTTAGTGAATAGATCAGCAAACTGGTTGTCAGTATGAACTTTAGCAACTTGAATAAGCTTCTTTTCATTACAATCTCTAATAAAGTGATACCTGATCTCAATGTGCTTTGTTTTGGAGTGCTTGACTGGATTGTTAACAATGCTTATAGCACTTCTATTGTCAATGAAGATTGGAGTGTGAAGAAAGGTTACCCCATAGTCCAGCATCTGATTCTGAATCCATAGAACCTGAGAGCAGCAACTTAAAGCAACAATGTACTCAGCTTCTGTTGTAGATAAGGACACTGTGGTTTGCTTCTTACACTGCCAAGATACTAGTCTTGCACCCAAAAGCTGACATCCACCTGAAGTAGACTTTCTATCCATATTAGCACCACCCAAGTCACTGTCTGAATATGCAATCAAGTCAAAGTTGGATTCATAAGGATACCAAAGACCTAATCTAGGTTGCCCTCTTAAGTATCTGAAAATCCTCTTAACAGCTTGAAGATGTGATTGCTTTGGCTTGACTTGGAATCTGGCACACAGACACACTAGAAACATGATGTCTGGTCTTGAGGCTGTGAGATACATGAGAGATCCAATCATTGATCTATATATATGGACATCAACATCCTCCCCCTCAAGATCAGCAGTGATCTATTTATGAGTCTCCATAGGTGTGCTTGCTGGCTTTGAGTCTGTTAAACCATATTTATCCAGGATGTCTTTCACATACTTTGATTGACTTATAAAGATCCCATCTTTCTGCTGTTTCACTTGAAGCCCAAGGAAGAAGGTAAGTTCACCCATTGAACTCATTTTAAAGCTCTTGTGCATCAACTTTTCAAAGTCTCTACACATCTAATCTTGTGTGGATCCAAAGATGATGTCATCCACATAGATCTGAACAAGTAGGATGTCCTTCTTACTCCTTTTAATGAAGAGGGTCTTGTCAATTATTCCCCTTTCAAACCCATTTTCTAAGAGATAGGTAGACAGAGTATCATACCATGCTCTTGGGGCTTGATGTAGACCATAAAGTGCTTTCTTCAGTTTGTATACTCTGTCAGGATATGATGGATCTTCAAATCCAGGGGGCTGAGAGACATATACTTCTTCATCAATTGTACCATATAGAAAGGCACTCTTCAGATCCATTTGATATACCTTGAACTTCATGTATGAGGCATAGGCTAGAAATAGCCTAATTGCCCCTACCCTTGCAACTGGGGCAAACACTTCTTCATAATCTATGCCTTCTTCCTGAGTGTACCTTTGTGCCACTAGCCTTGCTTTGTTCCTGATCACAATTCCTCTCTCATCCTTTTTATTTCTGAAAATCCATTTGGTGCCAATAGCTCTATTACCTTTTGGAAGGTCTACCAAGTCCCAAACTTCTTGCAATTTGAACTGCAGTAACTCTTCTTGCATAGCTTCTATCCAACTGGAGTCTTTCATTGCATCAAAAATCTTCTTAGGCTCAATCTGAGATAGAAAGCAAGAGAGTACTGTGTGTTGCTGATCCTGCAGCTCTTGAAGTCTGCTTTGATTCCTTGTTATCATGGGAGAAGTGATGTCTCCTATGACCAGCTCGGGAGGATGGTACTTTTGAGTTCTAGTCTGATGACTAGGTTCTTCATTGATTCCCACTTCTAAATTGGACTCATTTAAGTCAGCTGAGGTGATCTCATCAGCTGCTTCTGGCTCTTCCTGCACTTGATTCTCCTCATCTCTTCTTTCTTCTTCACTCTGAATTGGTTCAGTCATAGTTTCTTTTTCACAGAAATCAACAGGTTCCATTGTAGGTATGGGAAAGATCACAGACTGAGGAATAATGTCTTGTACTTGTACATCCCCTGATCCTCCACTTCCTGAACCTGCATGATCATCACTACTGAAACCCAAAGAGTTAGTTAGTGAATCAATGTCAAACAACCACTAAGGACCTGAACCAATAGGATTTGGTGTGTTCTCATTGCATTTGACATTGTCACTTTCCTCAATTATTCTAGAAGAAGAATTAAATACTCTGTAAGCCTTACTCTGAGATGAGTATCCAACAAGAAAACCATCATCTGCCTTGCTATCAAACTTTCCTAAGTGAGTTTTGGTATTGAGAATGGTACAAGGACACCCAAAAGGTTTGAAAAATCCAATAAATGGTTTTCTTTTTTTTAAAAGCTCATATGGTGTCTTGTTTTTAGGTTTGACTACTAGAACTCTGTTCTGGACATAAGAAGCAGTATTAACTGCTTCAGCCCAGAAAGTAATTGGAAGTTTTGAATCAGCTAACAGAGATCTAGCAGCCTCAATCAGTGTCCTATTCCTTCTCTCAGCAACACCATTTTGTTGTGGAGTCCTAGGAGCACTGTATTGCCTCTCAATTCCTTTTTCCTCACAAAAGGTGTTTAGGTCGTGATTTTTAAATTCAGTACCATTGTCTGACCTAATGACTTTTACCTTTTGATTTGTTTGGTTTTCAATTCTTAGAATAAAGGATTTGATCAGTCCACTTGTCTCATCCTTAGTCCTTAGAAAAAATACCCAAGTAAATCTAGAGTAATCATCAACAATAACTAAGCAGTATGATTTCTTGCCTATACTCATAACATTTGTAGGACCAAACAGATCCATATGCAACAACTGAAGAGAATTAGAGATAGTGTTCAACTCTTTGGACTTATGAGAAGTTTTGTGTTGTTTTCCTTTGAGACAGGTAACACAATGATCATCACATGAAAAGACTTTTGAAGGAAAACCTCTTACAAGGTTGTTTTTAACAAGTTTATTCATTGTTTTAAAGTTCATATGACACATCCTTCTGTGCCAAAGTGATGATTCATCCAAAGATGCTTTTGAAACAAGACAGTTTAGGGATGAATCAGTTGAAACACTTTCCATATCTAAATAATAAATATTATCCTTTCTGGGAGTTCTTAGTAGTATCATCTTTTCATCAACTACCTTGAATCCAGGAGCAAGGATAATGCATTCAGAATCTGTAAATAATATACTATGCTTTTTGTCACAAACCTGTGATACACTTAACAGGTTGTACCTTAATTGCTCAACATAGAATACATCTTCAAAGGTCATTGTACCTTTGGTTACATCACCCTTACCACTGATCTTACCTCCATCTGGAGTATTACCAAAAGCAACATGCCCACCATCAATTTTCTTGAAGTTCTTGAGGCAAGACATGTTCCCTGTCATGTGCCTAGAGCAACCACTATCAACATGCCAGATGCTCTTACCCTTAAGCTGTTGATTGCCCTGCACATAAGATAGATCAATTAGTATTGATTGGGAACCCAAGCCAAAGTGGTCTTGGGTCTCTCTTTCTCATCAAAGTATTTACATTCCTTTTTGATGAGATTTTTAAACTCAGAGCACTCTTTACTAGAGTACTTTGTCAAGATGATTGGCTTAGCAGCACAAACACTGGAATTAGAAGCAGTACTAACCTTAGAAGTACTAAAGAGTTAGCAGCACTAACAGGTTTAGCAGTACTAACCTTGTTAGAAGTACTAACAGAGTTAGCAGTATTAACATTAAAAGAAGTACTAATACTCTTAGCAGTACTAACATTGGTAGCAGTAGTATTGCTTCTAGCAGCACTATCATTGTCAGCAGTACTATTTGTGGTAGCATTACTAACAGATTTAGTGCTTTTAGGAATCCACATCTTGACACTTTCCACAACAGTCTTTTTCTTCATGTGGCTTTTAGATTTAACAGATTTCTTAGCCACATGGTTCCTTTCATTCTTCCTATAACCAAAGGGTTTTTGCACAGATCTTTGAAAACGCATCCTTTGGTTTATAATTTGAAATAACAGTATTTAGCAATATGATTGATCTTTCCACAAATAAAACAAGGGTTTGGTCTATTGATTTTACTCAGATTAACCCCTTGTTTTTGTGCCCACTGATTATTCCAGTTTATTTGATTACCCCTCCTTTTATCATGTTTTAGGGGCTCAGATTTAGTACAAGCACACTGTTTGCAAGGAACAGGATTCACAACTGTGGTCTGCTTGTAATGAACCTTACTAGACTTTCCCTCAATCTTCTCTATGTCCTTAGATTTTACCCAAATCTTTCCACAACCCTCATTGGTAATAATATGATTCTCTAGAGGAATCTCACCACTCACATTGTTCTCCTTACTCTTACCAACCTCTTTCTCAGTCTTGTCCTCAACAACTACCTCATCTAAGGGATCTATCTCAGTGGCTCCCTCAGGCAAGTCCTTCCTATCTTTGGTTTCTAGCAAGTCTGATGTAGGAGGGATGTAGTTGTTGTTGTATGGTGGTGGTGTGGTATTGTACCCAATTCCTCTTCTCAGCTTGTCATGAATCTATGTTTGTAGTAAAGAGTCCATTGCTTTAGAAGCATTGGAAAACTTTTCTACATCTAGCTTAACTTTGGCTAGCTCCCCTCTCAACTTTTCACTCTCCTCTTTAGACTTTGTCAGTTGGAGTTCTAGATCCTTTTTCTCCCACTTCCAGTAGTTTGTGTCATATGAGTGTTGAAGTTCATTGGCTTGGAAACCTTTAATTTGTTCCTCAAACCTCTCAACAATTCTCACATAGTCTTTTATATCTTTTGCTAACCTCTTAAGGTCATCACTCATATTCTGGTTGTGATCCTTGTACCTTTTAACAGTGTCTATGTAAGTTTTAGAACAGAGATTAGAACTTACCTCAGTTGGGAGATCAGATACCTCTGCCATGAGAGCTTGATTTTGAATAGCCTCTTCTGTTTGATCACTCCAGTCAAACCCCATTCCTTGTTGAGAAACAAGGGCTTGAGCAGAGTTTATGTTCTGGTTGAAGCTACCAGTCTGAGCTTGTTGGTGGTTATTGTGAGACACTCCACTTCTGCATTCCCTGGCAAAGTGTCCCTTCATATGACATTTATAGCATTCTACCTTTGACTTGTCAAAACCTGCTCCATCTTCTCTTCTTTGGGAGAAGTTATTCCTCCCAGTCCTCTTGATGAACTTCTTTACCCTCATGGAAAGCATGGCCATCTGCCATTTAATATCCATCTCTTCAAGATCATCAGGATGAAGTTGTTCCAAGTCATCATTGATTAAAGAAGAGTTTCCATGGCTGGACAGAAAGGCTTCAAAAACAGATTCAGTGCCTTTTTCTTGATTTGCTCCATTGGCAGCATTAACTGATTCAGGGTTAGCAGTAGAATCAATTGATGCTGATAGGAGTGCAGCATTATGAACATATCCATAAGGCTTCTTCTTTGCCTCCACCTCAGCTTCAAATACTCTAAGGTCATTGTCCAGATCATCAAGTTCTTTTTCTTCCAGTTGTTCATTCTGTCTGAATGAAACAGTATACATGGTCCATTCATCTCCTAGGGACCTTAAAAACTGTCTGTTTACATCATCTTGATCAATCTGTACTCCCATAGTAGCTAGTTCACCAATCAGCTTGTTAAACCTGTCAAAAGTTTGAGTGATGGACTCATTCTTAGTTGACATAAAGTTTTCATACATTTGCTTCAGTATTGCCTTCTGATTTCTCTTGGTACTTTTGGTACCAGAGAATCTTTTCTCTAGAGCATTCCAAAGCATCTGTGCATCAGTGCAATTGCAGAATTGGTGTTGATATTCATTGGGAATAGCCAAGAGCAGTATGCTCAAGGCTTTCATCTCTGTCTGCCTTACCTTCTTTTCTGCATCTGTCTTTGGTGGAGTTCTTTTTCCATCTGCACCAATTTTTCCTTCATCAGATGGGGCATTCTCAATGATGTCCCACATAGAGTAATCTGTGAGGAGAATGTATTGCTTGATCCTTATCTTCCACATGTCATACTCATTAGATCTGAGCATTGGAACCTTTGAGACAAGAGTACTGTTTGATTCAACTGTGTTTTCCATGATGAATGAAGGTTTCTGAGAATACTAGCTTTGATACCACTTGTCAGGATCTGATTCTTAACAAGAATAAACACTCAGAAACAATATTAAAGGAGTTTGCGGAATAACACTTTAATATTCAGAATATCAATGAAACAGTGAATATGAATCACAACTTGTAAACTTTATTGAATGATTTAAAGCTACAAGATTTCACACACAACCTCAATATTGATGAACAGACTCACCAATACGAATTCTACTTCTCTAGAATTAGGATTATAAACCTTGAGGTTAATTCTCTCTATGAAAACAAAAACTCATAATCAAAAAATTAATTCTAAACTATTCTGACTAAGTCTATATATATACTAAAGATAAAAGATAATTACAAAATATAAAAGATCTTTAGTATAATCTTCCATTGTTATCTCCAAGCTTTCCATGATTATCTTCATTATTGATCTGCACGTATCTTGATTATCTCTTAAGCAACATTAAATTGTAGCAGTATTAACACTCTGAGCAGTATTAATCTTCTCCAGCAGTAGTAACTGTGCTCAGCAGTATTAACTTTGATCTGGCAGTACTAACTTCATCGAGCAGTAGTAATCTTGGTTAGCAGTATTAACCATACTTGTGCAATTCTGAATTCCCAACAAGTAGACTTTCTATCCATATTAGCACCTCCCAAGTCACTGTCTGAATATGCAATTAAGTCAAAGTTGGATTCATAAGGATACCAAAGACCTAATCTAGGTTGCCCTTTTAAGAGTCTGAAAATCCTTTTAACTGCTTGTAGATGTGACTGCTTTGGCTTGACTTGGAATCTGGCACAAACACACACTGAAAACATGATATCTGGTCTTGAGGCTGTTAGATACATAAGAGATCCAATCATTGATCTATAAAGATGGAAATCAACATCCTTCCCCTCAAGATCAGCAGTGATCTGTTTATGAGTCTCCATTGGTGTGCTTGCTGGCTTTGAGTCTGTTAAACCATACTTATCCAGGATGTCTTTCACATACTTTGATTGACTGATGAAAATCCCATCTTTCTGCTGTTTCACTTGAAGCCCAAGGAAGAAGGTGAGTTCACCAATTGCACTCATTTTGAAGCTCTTGTGCATCAACTCTTGAAAGTCTCTACACATCTGTTCTTTTGTAGATCCAAAGATGATGTCATCCACATAGATCTGAACAAGTAGGATGTCCTTCTTACTTCTTCTAATGAAAAGGGTTTTGTCAATTATTCCTCTTTCAAACCCATTTTCCAAGAGATAGGTAGACAGAGTATCATACCATGCTCTTGGAGCTTGATGTAGACCATAGAGAGCTTTCTTCAGTTTGTATACTCTGTCAGGATATGATGGATTTTCAAATCCAGGGGGCTGACAGACATATACTTCTTCATCAATTGTACCATATAGAAAGGCACTCTTCACATCCATTTGATATACCTTGAACTTCATGTATGAGGCACAGGCTAGAAATAGCCTAATTGCCTCTACCCTTACAACTGGAGCAAAGACTTCTTCATAATCTATGCCTTCTTCCTGAGTGTACCCTTATGCCACTAGCCTTGCTTTGTTTCTGATTACTATTCCTCTCTCATCCTTTTTATTCCTGAAAATCCACTTGGTACCAATAGCTCTATGACCTTTTGGAAGGTCCACCAAGTCCCAAACATCTTGCAACTTAAACTGTAGCAACTCTTCTTGCATGGCTTCTATCCAACTTGAATCTTTCATTGCATCATAGGCCTTCTTAGGCTCAATCTGAGATAGAAAGCAAGAGAGTATTGTATGTTGTTGATCCTGCATCTCTTGAAGTCTGCTTTGATTCCTAGTTACCATAGGAGATGAGATGTCTCCTATTACCAGCTCTGGAGGATGATTCTTTTGGGTTCTTGTCTGGTGACTAGGTTCTTCATTAATTCCAACATCTAGATTGGAATCATTTAAGTCAGTTGAGGGGGTCTCATCAGCTGCTTCTGGCTCTTCCTCCTCTAAATTCTCATCATCTCTTCTTTCTTCTTCACTCTGAATTGGTTCAGTGACAGAGTCCATTGTAGGTAATGGAAAGATCACAGACTGAGGAATAATGTCTTGTACTTGAACATCTCCTGATCTTCCACTTCCTAAACCTACATGATCATCACTACTGAAACCCAAAGAGTTTGTTAGTGAATCAATGTCAAACAACCACTGAGGACCAGAACCAATAGGGTTTGGTGTGTTCTCATTGCATTTGACATTGTCACTTTCCTCAATTATTCTAGAAGAAGAATTAAATACTCTGTAGGCTTTACTCTGATATGAGTAACCAACAAGAAAATCATCATCTGCCTTGCTATCAAACTTTCCTAAGTGAGTTTTGGTATTGAGAATGGTACAAGGACACCCAAAAGGTTTGAAAAACCCAATAAATGGTTTTCTTTTATTTAAAAGCTCATATGGTGTCTTGTTTTTAGGCTTCACTACTAGAACTCTGTTTTGGACATAACAAGCAGTATTAACTGCTTTAGCCCAGAAAGTAATTGGAAGTTTTGAATCAGCTAACAGAGATCTAGCAGCTTCAATCAGTGTCCTATTCCTTCTCTCAGCAACACCATTTTGTTGTGGAGTCCTAGGAGCACTGTATTGCCTCTCAATTCCTTTATCCTCACAAAAGGTGTTTAGGTCAAGATTTTTAAATTCAGTACCATTGTCTGACCTAATGACTTTTACCTTTTCATTTGTTTTGTTTTCAATTCTTAGAATAAAGGATTTGATCAGTCCACTTGTCTCATCCTTAGTCCTTAGAAAATATACCCAAGTAAATCTAGAGTAATCATCAACAATAACTAAGCAGTATGATTTCTTACCTATACTCATAACATTTGTAGGACCAAACAGATCCATATGCAACAACTGAAGAGAATTAGAGATTGTGTTCAACTCTTCGGACTTATGAGAAGTTTTGTGTTGTTTGCCTTTGAGACAGGCAACACAATGATCATCAATGAAAAGACTTTTGAAGGAAAATCTCTTACAAGGTTGTTTTTAACAAGTTTATTCATTGTTTTGAAGTTCATGTGACACATTCTTCTTTGCCAAAGTGATGATTCATCCAAAGATGCTTTTGAAACAAGACAGTTTAGGGATGAATCAGTTGACACATTTTTCATATCCAAATAATAGACATTATCCTTTCTGGGAGTTCTTAGTAGTATCATCTTTTCATCAACTACCTTGAATCCAGGAGCAAGGATAATGCATTCAGAATTAGTGAATAATATACTATGCTGTTTGTCACAAACCTGTGATACACTTAACAGGTTGTACCTTAACTGCTCAACATAGAAAACATCTTCTAAGGTCATTTTACCTTTTGTTACATCTCCCTTACCACTGATCTTACCTCCATCTGGAGTATTACCAAAGGCAACATGTCCTCCATCAATTTTCTTGAAATTCTTGAGGCAAGCCATGTTTCCTGTCATGTGCCTAGCAACCACTATCAACATGCCAGATGCTCTTCCCCTTGAGTTGTTGGTTGCCCTGCACATAAGATAAAACAATTAGTATTGATTGGGAACCCAAGCCAAAGTGGTCTTGGGTCTCCCTTTCTCATCAAAGTATTTAAAATCAGAGCACTCTTTCCTTTTTGATGAGATTTTTAAAATCAGAGCACTCTTTACTGGAGTACTTTGTCAAGATGATTGGTCTAGCAGCTCAAATACTAGAAGCAGTACTAATTTTGGAAGTACTAACAGAGTTAGCAGCACTAACAGGTTTAGCAGTACTAACCTTGTTAGAAGTACTAACAGAGTTAGCAGTATTAACATTTGAAGAAGTACTAACAATGTTAGTTTTAGAAGTATTAATTCTCTCAGCAGCACTAACATTGGTAGCAGTAGTATTGCTTCTAGCAGCACTAACTTTGTCAGCAGTACTAACAGTTTTAGTGCTTTTAGGAATCCACATCTTGACACTTTCTTTCACAGTCTTTTTCTTCATGTGGCTTTTAGATTTAACATGTTTCTTAGCCACATGTTTTCTTTCATCTTTCCTATAACCAAAGGGTTTTTGCATAGCTCTTTGAAAATTCATCCTTTGGTTAATAGGATTAAAGTAACAGTACTTGGCAAGATGATTCAATTTGCCACATATGAAACAAGGTTTTGGTCTGATGATTCTACTCAGATCAAATCCTTGTTTCTGAGTCCACTGATTATTCCAATTCCTTTGATTTCCCTCCTTTTATCCTGTTTTAGGGGCTCAGATTTATTACATGCACACTGTTTGCAAGGAACAAGATTCACAACTGTAGTCTGTTTGAAATGGACCTTTTTGGACTTTCCCTCAGTCTTCTCTATGTCCTTAGATTTGACCCAGTTCCTTCCACAATCCTCATTGGTGATAATATTATTCTCGAAAGGAATCTCACCCCTCACAGTATTATCCTTACCCTTACTAGCTTCTTTCTCTGTCTTGTCCTCAACAACTACTTCATCTAAAGGATCTATCTTAGTGGATCCCTCAGGTAAGTCCTTCCTATCCTTGGTCTCTAGCAGATCTGATTTATGAGGGATGTAGTTGTTTTTGTATGGTGGTGGTGTGGTATTGTACCCAATTCCTGGTTTAAGCTTATCATGGATTTGAACCTTTAGGATTGAATCCATTGCTTTAGAAGCATATGAAAACTTTTCCACATCTAGCTTAACTTTGGCTAGCTCTCCTCTCAACTTGTCATTCTCCTCCTTGGACTTTGTCAGTTGGATTTCTAGTTCATTCTTCTCCCACTTCCATTAATTGGTATCATATGTGTGTTGCAGTTCATTGGCTTGGAAACTTTTAATTTTTTCCTCAAACCTCTCAACAATTTTCACATAGTCTTTTATATCTTTTTCTATTCTCTTAAGGTCATCACTCATCTTCTGGTTGTGATCCCTGTACCTTTTAACAGTATCTATGCAAGTTTGAGAACAGAGATTAGAAAGTACCTCAGTTGGAAGATCAGATACCTCTGCCATGAGGGATTGATTTTGAATAGTCTCTTCTGCTTGATCACTCCAGTCAAACCCCATTCCTTGTTGAGAAACAAGAGCTTGAGCAGAGTTTCTGTTCTGGTTGAAGCTTCCAGTCTGAGTTTGTTGCTGATTGTGAGACACTCCACTTCTGCATTCTCTGGCAAAGTGTCCCTTCAGATGACATTTATAACACTCCACTTTTGACTTATCAAAGCCTGCACCATCTTCTCTTCTTTGGGAGAAGTTATTCCTCCCAGTCCTTTTGATGAACTTCTTCACCCTCATAGAAAGCATGACCATCTGCCATTTAATATCCATCTCTTCAAGATCATCAGGATGAAGCTGTTCCAAGTCATCATTGATTAAAGAGGAGTTTCCATGGCTGGAAAGAAAGTCTTCAAAAACAGATTCAGTGCCTTTTTCTTGATTTACTCCATTAGCAGCATTAACTGATTCAGGGTTACCAGTAGAATCAATTGATGCTGATAGGAGTGCAGCATTATGAACATATCCAGTAGGTTTCTTCTTTGCTTCCACCTCAGATTCAAACACTCTCAGATCATTGTACAGATCATCCAGTTCCTTTTCTTCCAATTGTTCATTCTGTATGAATGAAACAGTATACATGGTCCATTCATCTCCATGGGACCTTAAGAACTTTCTGTTTACATCATCTTGATCAATCTGTACTCCCATAGTAGCTAGTTCACCAATCAGCTTGTTAAACCTGTCAAAAGTTTGAGTCATGGACTCATTCTTAGTTGACATAAAGTTTTCATACAGTTGCTTCAATATTGCCTTCTGATTTCTCTTGGTACTTTTGGTACCAGAGAATCTCTTCTCTAGAGCATTCCAAAGCATCTGTGCATCAGTGCAATTGCAGAATTGGTGTTGATACTCATTGGGAATAGCCAAGAGCAGTGTGCTCAAGGCTTTCATCTTTGTCTGCCTTGTCTTCCTTTCTGCATCCGTCTTTGGTGGGATTCTTTTTCCATCTTCACCAATCTTTCCTTCATCAGATGGGCCCTTCTCAATGATGTCCCATATAGAGTAATCTGTGAGGAGAATGTATTGCTTGATCCTAATCTTCCACATGTCAAACTCATTAGATCTGAGCATTGGAACCTTAGAGACAAGAGTACTGTTTGATTCAACTGTGTTTTCCATGATGAATGAAGGTTTCTGAGAATACTTGCTCTGATACCACTTGTCAGGATCTAATTCTTAACAAGAATAATGAATTCAGAAACAATATTAAAGGAGTTGCGGAATAACACTTTAATATTCAACAATCAATGTAACAGTGAATCAGAAATCACAATCTTGTAAACTTTATTGAATGATTAAAGCTACAAGATTTCAAACAAAACCTCAATATTGATGAACAGGCTCACCAATACGAATTCTACTTCTCTAGAACTAGGGTTCTAAACCTTGAGGTTAATTCTCTCTATGAAAACAAAAAATTCAGAATTATCAAAAGTTAATTCTATCATAGACTTCTATACTATTTATACAAGACATATTACAAGATAATTATCAAAATACAATTGATCTTCAGTCCATAATTATCTTCTTTACTTTAGCAAGTCTTCTATACAGCTGTCTTCATTCCATACTGAGTCTTCATCTCATAAGCAGCACTAACCATCTTCAGCAGCATTAAAATACCTCAGCAGTAGTAATTGTGTTCAGCAGTATTAACTTTGATCTGACAGTACTAACTTCAGCAGTACTAACTACTAGCAGTAGTAATCAGTTGTGCTAGCAGCATTAACCATACTTGAGCAATTCTTTAATTCCCAACAGTTTCTCTCCAAATTTTGGTACCACCCGCTGCTCAGGTATGGTAACCTTGGCCCTCTTTGCATCCCAACCGTGTACTTCCCACTTTCTCTTGTCACCAATCCTCTCAGACATTTGACAAACCTTCTCCTTCTCGATCATTTCGGCCGCATTAATGGACGCTTGAAAAGTAGTAGGATTTTGTGTTGAAACCAATTCTCGGATATTACCTTTCAGTCCATAGATGTATCTTTCTATGCGACGTTCTTCTGTTGACACGTACAACTCGGCGAATCGAGCTTTCTCTAAAAACATGGAGGTGTACTCACGGATTATCATTTCGCCCTGTTCTAATCCCAAGAACTCTTCCTCCAACCTCTTGACTGCCTATAATGGGCAAAATTGCGCTTTAAACCTTGTAATAAAAGTCTCCCAAGTCATATCTTTTTCCGCCTTTAATCCCTTCCCGTCTGACTCGGTGTCCAACTAGAATATTGCATTCGAATTCAGCATGGATAACGCAAACATGACCTTGTCAACTTTGGCACACTTGCATGTGTCGAATACCAGCTCCATTTCCCTAACCCACTTCATCGCCATAACTGGATCACATTCTCCTTCGAAAATAGGCGACGTACAATAGGAGAAGGCTTTGTAATTGCATCCCTTAGCCAAGACCGATTCGTTTGCCACTAACGGAGTCGACTGCGAATGCCCGCCCACTTTGATCAAAGAGGGACTAGACATTCCAGTGTCCTACTTACTCTCACTCCTTCGTTTACTTCCCGATGCTGACTTCTCTTGATGAGCCAACAAGGCTTGCAGAGTCTCCTATAACTTGCACATCTCAGCAGCGACGTCTCTTGAGTTACAAATGCTTGAGCCAGCCCCGACCACAACCCCTAGATTGCCCTTTTCCCCTCATAGTAGCCGAACTCTCTTGCTGAGAAAGTTCTTGTCCCTTAGGGATCTCTACGCTCCTCGCCTGACGACCACTACGCATCGGCTTTTGTCCCCGAATTCCCCCTTAGGGTTCATCTACTTGAGTGGTAGCCCTTCGAGGTGCTCTCCCTCATCCCCTCCCACGACCTCGACCTCTTCCCCGAGTGGTTTCCTGCCTCGAAGGGTTCGTTGGTCCATCTACCAGTACCTGACTCACAGGCATGGCCTCAGCAACAAACATTGATCTACTCCTCAACGATCGCTTAGACATCTTGCTTATTGAGAAGACACACAAAAGCGAAGCTTAACCAACAGTTCCAACATAATAAGGCAAAATAAGCACACACATGTATCTATAAACTTGCAATTATATTGGCCAGATGTAATTCCAAATTTAACTTACATGTTAGTTCTCACTACCCTATTATTCATATCCCTGTTGAGGTCTCCCTAAGGCCTTCCTATTTCTCAGTTGTGATCCTACTTCCACTGCTTAAGTCTAGGCCCATCCGGTCACCTGAATCCCTTAAACTACGCTTTGATACCAACTGTAACAACCCAGTTCAACAAGTCGGACAAAAGCATCATAATGAAAAATATAATAACTCGCCAAACGGCTCACAGGTAAAATCTCAATGATTCAAGTACAAAATTAGGTTTGTGGAAACAACGTATTACACAAATGAGAATAATAATAATAACAAACTAAGTCTGGAAAGCTAAGGCAGCTTCCTTTTAGGGGTTGTTTACCAAATTTTCTATTAAGTTCTGTATGGATAAATTTGTCTGTCCAGATAAATTTGTATGATTGGATACATATATGTTGTTATTTACTTTCTTTCCTGAATCAACAATCTAAATGATGCAAAATGACTAATATACCCTTCAAATTAAATCAAGGTGATATTACAAATCCATAAGAACTAATAAAAAAAAGCATTACAAAAAGTAAACAAAAATTTGGAAGAACATAATATTAATTCAAGCAATCTGTTGTAAAAAAAACATATAAAAAGCATATAAAATTTTATATTTCCAACCTTCTTCCCTTATTGAAATTTAAAATCTTTATCCATCTTAACTTTACCCTCACTGTTGGAACATTCTTCCATCTTCCATCGTCACTGAAATTAACCTCCACCGTATGCCCTCCTTTTTCGATTATATGAACACCAACACTGCCAGACCACAATGCCCCATCACCTAAAACCTACAGGCGACCACTGACCCTAAACCCAATGTGATTTTCAGCAGCCACCACATCTCCAATGCCTCCAAAACCCATCATGGGGAATCTCTTTCTGTCCTACGACTTCGACGAGATTAGGAAGAAGAGAGTTATGGTGGAATCCTTACTATTTGATGGATCGTCAATGTATTTGTTGAAACAGAAGAAAGTGGAGAAAGCGGAGAAGGAGATTAGGAAAAAAGAGCGACTAGGTTTTTTTTTTCTTCTAAGAACACTTTTCTATCGAGGGGCAAGGACGGAAAATTTTGGGCTGAATCTGGACAAAGTGAGGTATTTGGAATGAGCGAATAAGCCCATCTATTTTCCATTAAGATGCAAGTAAACATCTCAAAATGTCTGTGCGAATAAGCCCAATCAGCTATTAAGCCCCATTAAGTCAAAAGTAAACAACCCTTTAGTCCTCGTCTCCCAGCTCACAACTTCTCATTTGCCTTACACAAGCCTTCCACCTTACGTCTTCCTGAAAAGGGGTTTAGTTTTTTTGAAAGAGCAAGGGTTAGACCATGAGGTCTAGTAAGTTCCCTATAAAACAATCATTTTTCACCATCACAACATATAAAGAGTTTATAAGCATTTATAAACAGTTCCCGACTTTAAAACATTGACACATGAACTTCACATATTAATGGCACACAATAAAGTCACGTACACTTGTGACGACGTGCTTTGCTCACACTGCCTTTCACTGGGACACCCCCCCAATGGAATAAACGGGGCACAGCCCTGGCATGAGCGCTTGCAGGAACCCCCCCCCCCCCTCGACTTAAGCCATAACATGCCCATTCTCAATAGTATTCACACATAACACAACTCATTTCATGACAAGTAAACAAACGGTTTAATAAGTATTTCAAGCAATTATGTATGAACGTTAACCATAATTTCAGTTAGAAAGACTCACCTGTCCCCTTGCTTAAATCCTCTTTACGCTTTAGATCCTTAGAATGAAAGCCTACGATTTAGAAACAAAAGAGGTAAGTCACTCGACCTACCCCTGCAGTCGATACTAAGTCTCTTGTTAGTGCACAGATCTATTGGATTCAAGATCATCCAATCTGAAGTTTGCAATATGAAGCTAAAGCTGGAAAGTCAACTCTTAATATAAGTCTAAAAGTCGTTTGTAATAAATCGTCAAAGTTAGTTTATTGTTTTTATTGTATTTTAGTTATTAGTTCCTAAATATCTAGATATTTATTAGATATTAGTTTAGATAATATCTTTGTTAGATATTATGTTAGTTATTAGGTGTGTTAGATATTATGTTTTTGCAAGTTGGAAGAACACACAGATAACACATTTTCAATGGTGTAAAACTTAGAGAGCTTCAAAGAGTAAATCACAAACATCAATCTGTAATCCGCGTTTATTTATCAATAAGGTTGGTAAATCATTGTTGTTGTTTGTGTTGATAAGAACTTGTCATAAATCAGGGACACACAATTGGTATCAGAGCCTAAATCAGATTCAAATCAAGTTTTAAAAACATCAACTCTGTGTTCTTCATTTCAAAATCATTTTTGAGTTTTAGTGGTTTATTAGAGTTGAAATCGATCAAGTTGTGATCGATTTGTGGTCTAGATCGAGTAGGTGTTGTTTAATATCAGTATAGATCTTCAATCGATTCAAATTTTGTGATTTTGTTGCAAAACTGTTCACGAGTTCATCGACACTTTTCCATAGATCAAATCTTCGAAAAGAGTTTATTTTTGAAATCAAAAGCTTGTAATATGTTCTAAAAGTGTTAGTGGTCAATTTGTTAAAATTTGGGTCTACTAATCGAAGTCTAGATAAGTTAATTTGTGGTTCAAAGTCGATTTTCGAAGCTGCAGGGATGAACTCGCGCAAAGTTCAAGTTTGCGCCAGTTCATAGCAAGGTTTGCGCCAGATTCAACTTTCAGTTTGCGCCAACCCTCATCTCACGCAAGTCACTTTTGCGCCAGCTCTTTGTAGCGCAAAGTGTCCTTCGCGCCAGATTCGTCTCGCGCAAAACCTCTTTTGCGCCATCACCATCTCGCGCAAATCTCCAACTCCACTTTGCGCCAACAACGACTCGCGAAAACCTCAATTCTCGCTATCAACGTCTCGCGCAAAACTCTTTTTGCGCGACCAACTTCTAGCGAAAACTTCAGTTCGCGCGACCCGACTCACGCAAATCCCCTTTCGCGCCAACTCCTTATAGCGCGAAGTCCCTTCTTGCGCCAGACTCTTCTAACGCAAAGTTTACTTTTGCGCCACCTTCACTTAGCGCAATCTGTGCTTTTGCGCCAGTTCGATACTTGGTTAAATTTGGAAATTTTATTTCTGAATTTTATTTGATTTTATTTGGATTAACGATCATATCTGTCAAGTTCTTTTAAAAACAGGATTCATGGATGATGATGAGTACTTTGCATCACCTAGAGAGAAAAGTCTGTCACAAAAAGTTTCAGATCTTAAAGACCAGTATCAACTAGACCAGATGTCTATTTCGAAAGATTTTTTATCATCTGGAACTGATATGAAACCTCCTGTTTTAGTTAGAGGAAAATATAAGCAGTGGAAAATCCATTTCTTAGACTTTATTGACAAACATGAATTGAATACTTTTATCAGATTATCTTTGCAGGAAGGAATGATGAAAATTCCAACAAAGTTCAATTCTTATCGAGGAGCTTATGGATTTACGGAAATGAAAGAGGTTCCAGTATACCTTAATGAATACACAGATGAGCAGAGAAAGAGACATGAAGCTGATAAATTTGCCAAAGTTCTTATATTGAAAGGAAGTTCAAATGAGATTTCTATTCAAATAAATAGCAAATGGGCTACAGCAAAACTGTTATGGGATCAGCTTGAAGGTAAATCAATATTGTCTCCAATGGAAAAAGTTAAGGTTTCGGAAGCTGAGAACTCTGAATTAAAAGGACAGATTTCTGATTTGGAAGCTCAAATACAGAAGCAAGAGTCTGTTGAGATGAATGAGGAGAAATTCAAGAACTTGGAGAGTGCAAATGCTAATCTTCAAAAGAAAATATCAGACTTGAATCAAGGGTTTGTCAAAGATAAATCTGTGTTTGAACAGGAAAGTTCAATATTTGCACAGAAGTTCTCAGATCTTTCCAAGAAGAGTATTGAGGAGAAGAAGGTGATTGAGCTTAAAAGTATAAAGCTTTCTCAACAAGTTAGTAACTTTGAGAAAGTAATCATTTTGGAAAGAGATCAGTTTGCCAAAGAGAAGAAGGCAATTGAACAGAAGAACGTTGGATTCTTAAAAGAGATGTCAGATGGAAGAAAGGGATCTAAGAAGAGATTTGAAGAAGAGAGAAGCACCTTTGAAGCTGCAATTAGAAAGCTTAATGCAAAACTATCTGAACTTTCTAAGTGTGCACAAAAAGAGAAGAAAAAGAAGTGTGAGCTTGAGACGAAGATTGACCTTCTTGTCAAAGAAAGAAACAGTTATTCTTCAAAGATTAAAAAGCTTGAAAAGATTATTTCAATGGAGGTGGTGACTGAGCACAAGACTCCAGAGTCAATTGTCCACTCACCTAGAGATGATTCAGCTGATTCGGAATACTCTTTCAGGTCAGTTGCAAGTTCAACATCCAAATCTGTTTCTTCAAAAAGGTCAGTTAAATCTTCTGATCAAATTCGTAATACTAACCTTTTCTTTGATAGAAATACAGATGGTTCAGGTAAACATCAAAGAAGAAGAAGCAGCTACAAAGAAGCTGAACTGTTTGGAAAAGGCAACCAGTTAAAGAAAAGAAGGAAGAAAAGAAGAAAGATGAGCTGAAATGTAAAAACTCATGTGTACAAACGCATAATGCCAAGAAGAATAATGCGCGAAAAGGTAAACCTGAGTTTGTTTACACGAGAGATTAATTAATCAGGTTGTCAGGCAAGAAATTCTATTGTTCTTATTGTCGTACACATGATCCTGTTCATAAAACGAGTGACCATTACTGGTATGGTTCTTACACAATTACTCCCATAAGAACTGCAACTAACACAATTGGATCCAAATGGAAATGGATACCAAAGAAAATGGATGATTCTGTGTTGCAGGCACCTACTATCAAAGGGGAGTAGGAAGAAGAAGATGGCTCTTGAATACAACAGTTCAAGATCCGGACTTAAATGTCAAGACGGAGGTTTCTAAGTAAATCAACTTAGAACCCGTACTTCAACGAAGAATGACTTCTAAACACAACAGTTTAGGACTCGTACTTCGGTGATCAAAAGACCTTACTCCTGTGCTGATATGAGAAGTGTACTCCAATACTCGAATGAGGAAATCAACCATCAAGGGGGAGTACATATTTGTCTGAAATTTTAAATGCATATCTTTTACAAGATGATAAATTTTCTATGCATAATTTCAGGGGGAGTAAAAGACTTATGACTTCTGATTATTTCAGATCAGAACTCGTACTTTCATTGTTTTACTGTTTTTTGTCTTTTAATTCAATGTGAATAACGTTACTTTGGCTTGACTTTAAGACTTTTGCAGTTTGAGAGACGCTTACATGTTCATATATTTATGACTTTAAGCTTAGCTTCATGAGATGTAAGATCGCACGTAAAGGTATAATCCTTTATCTTAATCTCATATATGGTTGAAAGAAGAACAACTCTCAATCATTGAAAACATGTTCTTAAATGTTCAAACCACTTCCCGAATCTCAAAACGATTTCATGAATTTGAAGTGTGCCTTTAAATGTTTTCAAGATATAATTTGAGCTTTAACTGATAAAGTTAAACCATTTTGAGAATCATATGCTTTCTAAGAAAACATCGGATTTCATTATGCTAGGACTTAACACAACTTCTATGGATACACGTTAACCAGTGTTTCCTACCCAAGAGGTTAATCCATAGTGATTGAGTGTGAGAAATTTAAAAGAAATGAGTGTGGGTTGTATGATGAGCAATAATGAAAAAGAGAGTTTGGTTAGCAGTGAGTTTAATGTTTAAAAGAAAGAGGGTGTGAGAACAGAGTTAAAAGAATATCAGAACTCTGCACCAACTACTTTCTGAGCCGGGCAGCCACATTTCTAGTGTTTCACATTTCTTTGGTGAACATTATTGAAACAGGCAACTAGTCCATGCCAACTCTTGATTAACCCCACCAGCTACTCATTTTCTTCTTAAAAGGAAAATGTTTCATTTTCAAAGGGGAAGCAACACATTTACTATCTGATTTTCATTGGAAAATCTGGATATTGAAAAGAAGGAAGTATGCCCCACCTTCGCACATCACTCATACACATTGAGTTTGTGTTTAACTTACTGTTGTCTCAATGGTTTACATAATATTGAGCCTTATAAGCAATCAGCAAGTGCTTAATTCTTTCTATCACTTGCACGAACACACAAGGAATTTGTTTCTTTGTCATAACGTTTATAGAAATTACCTTTGTGGTGTTTCGATGATTGAATCGAAGACCTGGGGGAGTGAACATCAAAAAGCTCCTTTACGATGTGTATTCGTTACACACAGTGACTTAGTGTTACTAACAGGCATATTAACTGGTTCATTTGTTGATTCAGGTGTTACACGACTATTTTGTCTGGATTTGCAAAGATCTAGATGAATATCTTTTGAATTGACGAATCAGAGGCTCTGTAAGAAAGACATTTCTTGACATAAACGTTTTGATGAACTCGTTGCTCTTTTCATCAAAAAGGGGCAGAAGAGCTACACAAGAAATGGGGAACAACACAAGTTTAGAGCAAGTATTCTGAAGACATGCTGATTTGAGAGAAATTTTCTTTGAATATACTTTGCTACAGCATTCTGAGCTAAATCTGAAGATAATTTCTTCCCATCATCTGAAAGAGAGTTTATCTACGTCTTTTGGGGAGATTGTTACATTTGAAGACTAAGAGGGAGATTGCATCTTCTGAGCTGAAAGAGAAGACTGAATTGCTAAATCTTTTTAGTAATGATCTTGATCCAAAGGGGGAGATTGTTAGCGCACAGATCTATTGGATTCAAGATCATCCAATCTGAAGTTTGCAATCTGAAGCTAAAGCTGGAAAGTCAACTCTTAATATAAGTCTAAAAGTCGTTTGTAATAAATCGTCAAAGTTAGTTTATTGTTTTTATTGTATTTTAGTTATTAGTTCCTAAATATCTAGATATTTATTAGATATTAGTTTAGATAATATCTTTGTTAGATATTATGTTAGTTATTAGGTGTGTTAGATATTATGTTTTTGAAAGTTGGAAGAACACACAGATAACACATTTTCAATGGTGTAAAACTTAGAGAGCTTCAAAGAGTAAATCACAAACATCAATCTGTAATCCGCGTTTATTTATCAATAAGGTTGGTAAATCATTGTTGTTGTTTGTGTTGATAAGAACTTGTCATAAATCAGGGACACACATCTCTCTTAAGAACCCTCTAAACAATCATCAACCGGATTTTCATCCAGATAATCCTGTCGCCCGGGTTTCCCATTGGTCTCCCGCCTCTCGGGACCTCCCCACCCGGGTTCCCGTTTCCTGGGACTTTCCTGCCCGGGTTCCCGACTCCCGGGACCTCCTTACCCGGGTTCCCGTCTCCCGAGGCTCCTTTCCGGGACCCCGCCTCCCGAGGTTTCCCCCCTTCTACTGAGTTTCTGCCTAAAACGAGTTAGGCGATTCCCGGGTATTGCAAACCTGTTGTTCTAAGTCTCAAATCGAGAGATTGCCCGATTAAATCGATTCCAAGCCTCTACTTGGTAAGCTAACTATCCAAGATTTCCCTTAATCGATAAACCACGATAATCTCTCCAAGAGTGACACCCAAACCCCTTAACCCCACACAAATCAACCGAGAAATATATATTTCTTACCACTAAACCCAACAACAAAACTCACCAGAAATCAATAATAGGATAAGGTGTTAGAGATTAACTTGATGATGATTGATAACCCTTCCTGCTATTCTTCCAAATATCGCACCCTCTAAAATCTCACGCCGTTCTCTGCCTCTTCAATTGGAAAATACTCAAAATAGGTGGAGGATAAGAGTATCAGGGTTTTAATCCCTTTCCTAATAATTACAAATTGGATTTGGGCTTCCAATAAAAACTCATTAAACACCCAAGTCCTTTAGAAATTGGGTTCTCGGTTCTTACACATCTAAAATGTATAAACGTCCTAATAAAATAGTGTATAGGACTTAGGTTTATAGGATCAAAACAAAAAACAACTTATCTAAAATAGTTAATATAAGTTCAAAGGACGCTTTAGCCGTTTTAATAAAAAAAAAGTGTCGTATTAGCTATTTTATACGACATTAAATGTGTCATATAAAGTGAACACAAATGTCCTATAAAAATTGGGTGTATAGAAGAGTTCTCAAAACAATCATATAAAATAGCTAGTACGACATTTTATTTTAAAAACATCCTAAAAGCCTTGTTAAAACTCCAAAAAATAGTCCTAGGAACCTATTGTAACACTTTTAGATATGAAGCTTTTTACTTTGGTCTTATAAACTCAAATTATATAAAGTGTTATATGACGTTTAAACATTCTAGGCGTCTTATAAAGACAATTTTATGGTAGCGGTTATCACCATCGTATGGACCTAGTTGATGCTCCTTAGGCTTGGGATGCATTGGACTGTCACGACGTCACTTGGGTTTCTCACCCAATCACCCCTAGGGTTAGCCCTGACCATAAGGTGATGAATTGAGTAAGAAAAGTATGAAACAACACTATATTATTTTACATAAATGGTAGAGTATTGTTTTACAATATTATATAGTTAAGGTACGAAATTAAAGATTCCGAAATCATTTATCCTCTTTTTTTGCAATTTTTAGTTGTGGATTTTGATCTAAGAATGGTAAACCCACAACCATCATGGCTACATATGCACACATTAATTGCTCTAGATTTACGATGATCAATTTTTAGAAGGATCTTGCCTTTTGGGGTTTCACTTTAATTCAAACTAGTGTGTGCCAGCATACATGTGGTGACAAAATTATATTATTAGGAAATATGTAACTATGTTAATGTAACGTCCGTACATTTCGACATTTTATAGACCTTGCTTACGCGTTTATTTGTTAGTGTTAGGAATCCTAATCTCTTTGAATTCGTCATACATATTAGAGAGGAGACTCATGCCATGGCTTTAGATTTCAGCTTAAACCTTGAAATGGATACAGTGACTTACGCGGGCTATGGCGCGGCCTTAAGCCGCGGCCAAAGCCGTGTATCCTTCTGTTATTTTCGACCTCTGGAACACGCGCGGATTACGCCGCGGCCAAGGCCGCGGGAACCCCTCTACAGATCTTAAAGACGGGTTTTCACCCTTTTCCCCATTTACTCCTTATCATCACTCTCTTTCTTCTTAAATTCTAAGGTTTGGAACCCTAGGTGGTTATTTTCTGGTTTGGAAGAGCATTAATCTCCCTTTTGGCCTCAAGATTCAAGGAGTTTTAGCTTGGATAGTCAAGACCTTCATCCTCTTCTCACCATACTTGGTTTTCTAGGTTTTCTCACCAAAACCTAACTTGTGAGTTCATTCTCTTTATAAAACTTTATACATGTTAAAATGTGGGCTTTTAAACATCTAAATATCTCCATCTTTATATACTTGTCTTGAGTGGAATTTGTATCGAACCTAACTTTTGGAGATTTTAGGGTTTTATGATAAAAGTATGGTTATGGGGTTAATGAACCTATATGTTGAAATAATGGTATATTTATACATGGGAAAACTTGTTTACTTCAATTTTGGTTTAATTACTTGGGATCCAAAATTAGGGTTTTGACTATTGATGGTGAAATTGATGAATGAGAACTTGGAATGTTGGAATTAAAGTGTAACACCCTTAATTCTGAAGATAACAACTTATTAAAAATTTTCTAAATATTTCAATAAATGAATCATCTACAACCACAATTTAGATTCAACTTCAAAACACATGAATAATCTATACAACAATCTATGGTAAGGACGGGTGCTACTAAAACCCATGCATAGTCACTATCTTCAACTTGAGGAAGACTTCACCGAAGACTTACTTTCGAACCTAGCTAAGGCTCAACTCTTCATAGCACTGCTAGAACCGAAACCCGGCCGGGACCTGATGCACATGCCGACAAATAAAAAGGGTTAGGCTTAACGCCTAGTGAGCTCAAGAGTTTTAACATGAATGAATATATCTTTAAAAGAAAGGAATTTAGTTTAAAGCAAGATCCTTCGAAATAATATACTTCAAAACGGAAACGACACATTTTCCCATAATATGCACTTTTAAAGACAAGGCTTCCCAAACATTCATTTCTTATAAAACGATACAACCCGTAACTCGCCCAAATGTGGTCATAGTTCGATACTCAAATTTGCTAAAATGTAAATAATACTTCATAGCCCAAAACACCCAAAACTCGGATGGGACATAACACTCGACCCTTAATTGACGGAAAACAATCCATAGAAATATGATACGCCATTAAAACATGGAACTGAAACTTAATACTCACGCGACCATAAAATGGAATGAAATTCAAATATTAAAGCATGGACAATTAAATATCCAAAAATACAGCGGGCCGAAGACGGGGGATACCCGAATCCGTTGAGAGTGGAGGAACACAAAAGTATGCCACTCAAACAACGTTGATCGTACGACACTTCACGACACGCTAGCCCAAGTGTCCCTACGACCTCTTAACAAGTTTCACCCAAAGAGACAGATGACCTTAGCGAACAACACCGGAATTACCGCCAAAGGCTCGGCTCACGGGGGATACAACGAAGGCATTGCTCCACATGACGAAGGTTCCAACGCCCATCAGAGGACTCCCCATAGCCATAATAGCTCAATCGGAACTCAACCACTCTTAGTGCCTACTCGTAAAGACAGGGTCATAACCCATGAGTCTCAGAGTCCAACCTCGTACCACCCAATTGACCATCAAATAAGACTGACTCATGTGCCTATGGATCCAATGCAACACAGTCTAAGATTACATGACTATCCCTGAATGACTAAAGCACTCGAGTCTGTAAATATCAATAACATGCAATAAAATGCAATAAAATGCATTAAGATGTAAATCATAAATTGGACTCTACATCGAGCCATTAAAACCGGACAAATGTCCTCAAGACTCTTTTAAGCCAATACCGAGCTAAACTGCTCAAAATCCATTTGACCAACAATTACCGGTCCCCCAACTAATGAAATGTCTTTAAACAACGTTTACGACGACACATACTTCAAAGATGAGATTAACCCAAAACTCAACACATAATGAGACTAAAGGTTTTCCAAAGGGTTTATAAATACCATTACACCAAGATGCATGTAACATGAAATAGACTTCATTTGTGCAAAACCGTCAAAGATGCATAAATCATAAAATAGATCTTTCTTGTACAAAATCACCAAGAATACGTAAATCATGCTATTTAATTGTTGAAATGTTCAAAACCCAATATAAGCATTTTAAGAGGTTACACAACTCAAGTTTACCAAATATGAACACTTATCAAAATACTCACACTTTGACAAATAACCCAGTATAACCTGCTTTTACTTCAACATACACAAAACTTATCAGCAGTTAACCATTTCATGTAAAACACTTTAAAATAAACATTTTGACATGTACACCGTTTTCACAAATCAACTTGAACTCACCTTGCTAGATTTAGGCAAAAATCTAGATTTCACCCAACGAGCTCTTTTGAAGACCACTTGAATCTTCGAGCCGAGAACTTCCACAACCTAGATTCGAACATCTCAAACCATAAATATCCATATTTAATCGCTAAGAAACATTCCTCAAACATTATATACCAAGATCCCAAACAAGATCAAAACCCTAATTTCTCCAAAACCACCAAATCCAAGATTTGAGGTATCAAACACTAAGAATTCACCTATGGAGTATTTAAAACCTTTAAATCAAGAAGGCTTACCACTAGAGACGATGAGACCTTCCGAGGACACCCATAACAAATCTTCAACCCGAGCCCCCAAACACAAACTTGATGAGGAAGATGAGGATGGAGGTTCTTGACCATAACTTCCAATCTTGGTTGGGTGGTTGAGAAACTCTTGGAATCTAATGGATTTGGTGACTATAAAGCATAGAAACCGATTTTAGGGTTTGGGTTCGGTTTCTAGAGAGAAAAGGGTGAAATGGGGGAAGGTTGAAATGAAAGAGAGCTGGAATTTGCGATTTATACAGGTCTACACCCGCCGGCGATAGTGCCACGCGACTATGCCTTGGCATAGTCGCCGGGCATAGTCGCCCGAAAGGGGGTGCTCGCGGTACGTTTCTCGCGACAATGCCCCGCGACAGTGACACCCTGTCACAATCGCTGGCACAATCGCCCAGGACGTACCAAGCGTCAAACTTCCGACTTTTCGACTCCAAAACTCCCGATACTCCGAGGGACTTTAAACAAAGCAATTCCCCGACAAAACCCCCACTGATTACAAGTCACAGAAACGTCTGATTGACATTTACTTTCCGAAAATCACGGGTGTTACAATCCTCCCAACCTTAGAATGATTTCGTCCTCGAAATCCACCTTTCCCATGAAACTTTATCCGCAGAAAGGCTTATCTTAACCCATTTGCTAGCACCACTATCACAACTATTGCACTGATACTCCCATCAACCGCCCCTATTGGGCACATTATACTACTAACCGAGCGAACACTTAACTCTCCAAATTAACCTTTATCCACAAGATTACGGTCGCCTTCCAACCTTGGATGACAATTACCACCTCCAGGTAATTTGTAGCTCCAACTTCTCGTTGATCAATTCCCTTCGGATCTATACGGTTCCGAAAAGTTCGTAATTAAACTCTCAAAATCTTCCGGTTTCAATTGATCCATTCTTTATTTCGATAAAGATATCTTTCCAAGGCGCACCAATGTGGCCTTTAGACAACCGGTTAACACAGATTCGGCTGTCACTCAACTCCGTTTCAACCCCAACTTCTTTCAAATTCCATTACGGAGAGGTCTATATTTTCCATAATCCAACCAGGATACCTCCAAGCATCCCAATATTCAATGACTTCCAAAGACAAGTCGACATCTAGGACTAAACGGTGATTCCGAAAACGTGGACATCCCGTCCAGAATTCTATTCCAGACGAGTTGTCGCACCAAGGTTGACACCTAACGGAGAGTTACAACTCCCCAATTTGACATTTTTAGTAGACCGATCACCGAATTCCTTAAATCGCGGAACCCACTAGTACACCAACCATATCAACCATGATGCCACACCGACGATCAAACCACCCGAATGAAACCCAATCTAATCGCCGATAATCACCTAAGACCTCATCCCGCATGATTACCGAAGCATAAAATCAACTCTTAAATCACAGGGAGACTTAATTCCACCATTTCCATTATTCATGCGTGCACAGATTCGACACTGAAACCTGAAATCCAAGACTGACCGCAAGTCGGGCCATCTGACGCTTCAAATCCCAAGGATTCCCTCAGTCCCTAATTACAACTCCTTTTTCTACAGGGGTTTAAATCTATAGGCCTGATCAGTTCAAGGTTTTTCGACCAATATGCCAATTTGAAATTTATAAAACTTTCCAATACATAATCGGTTAAACGATTAGACGCACGGCAAAATACACTACCGTTCAACCGATAGGTTTCCAGATTGGTTATCAACACAGCGCATATAAAACTATTTCCAAAACACATTTGTTCAATGCTTACTTTAATAAAGGCAATAATAAAACATGCGCAACAGTTTATACTATAAACGTGAAAATAGGTTTTTGCTCCTCAACACGTGCAATAAATGTTTGTACAATCCTAAAAGAGAATTTCATATTTTAACCTTAAAATTCTTCCTCTTTAGTCAAAAGACGTTGCGGCCTAAAATCATCACCAAACCCATATGCAGCAGTTCATTCCCCCAAAAGGGCGGTAAAATAATGGGAATGCAAATAAAATTTCAAATCGAGTTTAAAGCTTTAATTCATAAAGATAAACACATTTGACCAAAAATAGAAATTACTACGACATGAGTACCGCTAGCTCGCTAAATGCATTGCGGAACCTTTAACAGTGAAAGTTAATGATTGAAATATGCTCAGAACAAAAGCTCCGTTTGAAATAACGTAAATCTCGTATATATTTACTCATACCAACGTTATACTTAAATCCAATGCACATGTTCCCAAAATTATTTACGCAATGCAGAGTGACGTAAGATGAGACACTATAACCCAACTGAATTTCTTAAAACTCATTTACACTAAAATCGAGTGGTTTCAACATCTCTGCTCTCAACAAAATGTGCAAGACGACAATATGGCTAAAATATTAAACTTTTAAGAGTTTCCTCGTTTGAATGCAATGAGAGGTAAAGTGACACTTTTTGACAAAATTTACATGGAACACGACGCCGAATAAACTCGCAAGTTTATACGAAACAGAAATTAAAACTCATGCATCGAAATAGACATGCAAAACAATATTCCATGAAATTTAACAAAACTCACACAAACTAAAATTCTCAAGAAATTCCGACTCAAAACATGGGAATAACTTTTCCTTTAAAACCATTGATATACGTGGAGGTGATCCAATGTCTAGGTTAAAATCTCATAGCTAGGTGCCCAATACCCAAATGACATTAAAACATGGATATTACAATATCCGAAAATAGCATTAAACATGAGGCGTGAATGAAGAGAATTTAGATAACTCTTTGCAATTACATGCAACAAGACAATTTTATGCATGCTTAAGCTCACAGTTCAAAATCTGATAAGTACTAAATGCTTGATCAAACTTTATAATGCAAATCACTTTTCGTTTTACGAACATGAGAAATAATTTATGCAAATCTATTTTAGAAATAAATTTTAGTGCATGAATTCGGTCGGCACTCACATCTTACGATTACGCTCCCCAATAACCCGACATACTATTGCCATCCGGGTGTATCAAACATCTTAGAGCAACGATCCCATTAATTAACTTACAATTTCTCCTTGAAATAGAAATGGTGTAACAAACTTATAGTTCTAATCCCACCAACAAATCTAACTTAAGATGATTAACTTAATGCATTCATCACACTTAACTATCACTCCAAAGTGACATTGACATAAACATCAATTCTTCCTTAGCTTACTCGATTAGAAACTTTCTCACTACCCCAACGGTCATCATACCAAGGTAGCGCAAGTGTACACATGTAGCATGTACGTTCACCATAACACTGGCCAGGTGCCATTATGAACGTACAGTACATAGTCATCCTTGAGACCCTCGACAAGTTTCTCGTTTCTAGCGACTCGATCAATCCTCAAAATATCTTATCTTAGGGTACCTAATGTGCAACTTCACTTACAATTACTTACAAGAACTCTAGTTTGAGTCTAGGCATCCAAAGATCAATGCCCAATTCTCTCAAACTTAAGCCCTGATACCAACTTGTAACACCCTTTATTCTGAAGATAACAACTTATTAAAAATTTTCTAAATATTTCAATAAATGAATCATCTACAACCACAATTTAGATTCAACTTCAAAACACATGAATAATCTATAAAACAGTCTATGGTAAGGACGGGTGCTACTAAAACCCATGCATAGTCACTATCTTCAACTTGCGGAACACTTCACCGAAGACTTACTTTCGAACCTAGCTAAGGCTCAACTCTTCATAGCACTGCTAGAACCGAAACCCCCGGCCGGGACCTGATGCACATGCCGACAAATAAAAAGGGTTAGGCTTAACGCCTAGTGAGCTCAAGAGTTTTAACATGAATGAATATATCTTTAAAAGAAAGGAATTCAGTTTAAAGCAAGATCCTTCAAAATAATATACTTCAAAACGGAAACGACACATTTTCCCATAATATGCACTTTTAAAGACAAGACTTCCCAAACATGCATTTCTTATAAAACGATACAACCCGTAACTCGCCCAATTGGGGTCATATTTCGATACTCAAATTTGCTAAAATGTAAATAATACTTCATAGCCCAAAACACCCAAAACTAGGATGGGACATAACACTCGACCCTTAATTGACGGAAAACAATCCATAGAAATATGATACGCCATTAAAACATGGAACTGAAACTTAATACTCACGCGACCATAAAATGGAATGAAATTCAAATATTAAAGCATGGACAATTAAATATCCAAAAATACAGCGGGCCGACGACGGGGGATACCCGTATCCGTTGAGAGCGGAGGAACACAAAAGTATGTCACTCAAACAACGTTGATCGTACGACACTTCACGACACATAAGCCCAAGTGTCCCTACGACCTCTTAACAAGTTTCACCCAAAGAGACAGCTGACCTTAGCGAACAACACTGGAATTACCGCCAAAGGCTCGGCTCACGGTGGATACAACGAAGGCATTGCCTCACATGGTGAAGGTCCCAACGCCCATCAGAGGACTCCCCATAGTCATAATAGCTCAACCGAAACTCAACCACTCTTAGTGCCTACTCGTAAAGACAGGGTAATAAACCATGAGTCCCGGAGTCCAACCCCGTACCACCCAATTGACCATCAAATAAGACTGACTCATGTGCCTATGGATCCAATGCAACATAGTCAAAGATTACATGACTATCCCTGAATGACTAAAGCACTCGAGTCTGTAAATATCAATAACATGCAATAAAATGCATTAAGATGTAAATCATAAATTGGACTCTACATCGAGCCATTAAAACCAGACAAATGTCCTCAAGACTCTTTTAAGCCAATACCGAGCTAAACTGCTCAAAATCCATTTGACCAACAATTACTGGTCCCCCAACTAATGAAATGTCTTTAAACAACGTTTACGACGACACATACTTCAAAGATGAGATTAACCCAAAACTCAACACATAATGAGACTAAAGGTTTTCCAAAGGGTTTATAAATACCATTACACCAAGATGCATGTAACATGAAATAGATTTCATTTGTGCAAAACCGTCAAAGATGCATAAATCATAAAATAGATCTTTCTTGTACAAAATCACCAAGAATACGTAAATCATGCTATTTAATTGTTGAAATGTTCAAAACCCAATATAAGCATTTTAAGAGGTTACACAACTCAAGTTTACCAAATATGAACACTTATCAAAATACTCACACTTTGACAAATAACCCAGTAAAACCTGCTTTTACTTCAACATACACAAAACTTATCAGCAGTTAACCATTTCATGTAAAACACTTTAAAATAAATATTTTGGCATGTACACCATTTTCACAAATCAACTTGAACTCACCTTGCTAGATTTAGGCAAAAATCTAGATTTCACCCAACGAGCACTTTTGAAGACCACTTGAATCTTCGAGCCGAGAACTTCCACAACCTAGATTCGAACATCTCAAACCATAAATATCCATATTTAATCGCTAAGAAACATTCCTCAAACATTATATACCAAGATCCCAAACAATATCAAAACCCTAATTTCTCCAAAACCACCAAATCCAAGATTTGAGGTATCAAACACTAAGAATTCACCTATGGACTATTTAAAACCTTTAAATCAAGAAGGATTACCACTAGAGACGATGAGACCTTCCGAGGACACCAATAACAAATCTTCAACCCGAGCCCCCAAACACAAACTTGATGAGGAAGATAAGGATGGAGGTTCTTGACCATAGCTTCCAATCTTGGTTGGATGGTTGAGAAACACTTGGAATCTAATGGATTTGGTGACTATAAAGCATAGAAACCGATTTTAGGGTTTGGGTTCGGTTTCTAGAGAGAAAAGGGTGAAATGGGGGACGGTTGAAATGAAAGAGAGCTGGAATTTAAGATTTATACAGGTCTGCACCCGCCGGCGATAGTGCCACGTGACTATGCCTTGGCATAGTCGCCCGAAAGGGGGTTCTCGTGGTACGTTTCTCGCGACAGTGCCCCGCGACAGTGACACCCTGTCACAATCGCGGGTACAATCGCCCAGGACGTACCGAGCGTCAAACTTCCGACTTTTCGACTCCAATACTCCCGATACTCTGAGGGACTTTAAACAAAGCAATTCCCCGACAAAACCCCCACTGATTACAAGTCACAGAAACGTCTGATTGACATTTACTTTCCGAAAATCACGGGTGTTACATAAAGTATGGAAATGTTATTCATGTGATAACTAGGAATCTATTGGTAAATTATGTGAGATATCATGTGGAATCTTACACTTGTTATTATCTTGGGTAGTATGTTAAATGTTGGATTGTCCAGTTGGCCTTATTGGCGTTATGTGGCATATTTGATTTCAATTGGGATTCATGACCCCATATTTGTGTAACGTTTTGTCCAATGATGGAACGCTAGTTTCCCATTGAGGCACGTTTAGGCATCACATTGGGTTATAAGTCCTACGTGCTAAGTACTACGATATTGGATGAGGATTTCAACGTAAGGGCCCTATGTGGTTGAAGTTGACTTTCTGTGGGTGTACGTTTAAAGCCACCGAGCCTAACATCCCTTACGTGTACTTCTATGTGTATTGGTTTTACTGACTTGTCAAGTGGCTTACTCTTGTGTTCCGTCACTTGTGTTAGTAAGCGGGTCTCCCCCGTTAACCCAAGAGGTATCTTTTTATGGTAAAGAGTATTATCATTATTATTATAAACTCATTTTTACTTACGCTTGTTATTGTTAATTTCTAAATGCAAATGTTTGATCTCACTAGGCTTTAGCCTAACACTTTTTTCTTAAAATGACATGTATAACTGGTCACTCTAGCGGTGGGATTCGTCGGGAATGAGTGTACGGGCTTGTGGTCGAGAGCGGTCTTTTTGGGAGATGTAGTGACCGATACAGAGATGATTGTGGATGTACATTTTGGAAGGATAGCGACACCCGACCTTAATCTTCTTGTCTAAGTTAGATTAATAGGTTGTCGAATCTTATTCTTCATTTGGTTGATTTGTAAATGTCATAACCTTATTCCCCGTTTCGGGATGATATGTTGGGATTGTTTGTCATATCCTTATTTATTCAGGTTTTACTCCTATTATGACCGTCATATTATCGAAATTTCGAATTTTAAATTCCTCAAATTTTTAGGGTGTTACAGTTAAGATACACCTAATTTATTAATTGACAACTAATAAAATGCAATGCATCTTTGTATTTAAGTGTTTTGAATGTAAATTATTTTAGTAGACACAATATTAAACATCATGGTAGAGGTATATAAAATTAATCTTTAAAATATTGGTTTATAAAGTTTGTTTTGCAACCTTATTATTAAATGACATCAATTTTTGCACGCACTGAAAATCATATCAAATAAACCAACCAACTAAATATGAAACATGTATGTTTCAACTAATAACGTACGTAATAAATAATCACAAATTGTCTAGAATCAAGAATCTGACCAACTATACAACCGAAGTTAAAAAAAACCTTGAAAAACGGAGAACGCATAATTAAAAAAAACATAAAGACTCTTTTCAACATTTCGTGAAAACGGAGTACACGTAATTATATAACCCCATAGAGACTCTTTTATTTCAACATTTCATGAAAACGGAGAGCATGTAATTAGAGAACCCTATAAATGCTCTTCTTTTCAACATTTCGTTAAAACGGATAACATGTAATTTTAGAAAACCCCATAAAGATTCTTTTTATTCAACATTTCATGAAAACGAAAAGGCTAGATGCAAAATGGATACTTGGTATCAACGATTACAGAATCATCTATTTCAAAAAATAAAAATCTAAAAGTGTTATGCCCAGAATTCAAGTTCTAATCAAAAAAAACAATCAAGATGAGAATAAAACGAAATCACATGTTATTGATATGAATCTCATATTACAATTCTCAATTTCTCTCTCTACAAACACTCTCTCTCTCTAGAATGATATTTCATAAAAACCTCTTCTCTAATCTGCTCCACACGCTCGCTTACAATATGTTAACACAAAACAATAACAAGAACTATTTATACCTACCAACAATAACAAGGAAACAAAAACACAAACTTTGACTTTGACTTTTATTACAAGAGACTTTGACTTTGATGCTTGAGAGTTGACTTTGAGCTTTGACTTGCTTCACTTTAATCTTCAATCTTTATGATCTTGAATCCAACAAATATGTGCTCTAACATTCTCCCCCTTTGGATCAAGATCATCTCTAAAAAGATTTTGCAATTAAATCTTCTCTCTTTAAGCTCAATTTGAATCTTCACCCTTTGATGTAAAAAGATCTTCTCAAGCAATCAACATTCTCCCCCTATTAATATGAAAATTTGACATTCTCCCCTTTCTTTGATAAACACGGTATCTTCAAAAACTTTCAGCAATCTTCCTCAAAATCTGATCTTCAAGAATAATAACATTCTTTCCCAAGGTTATAAACAAACCTCTTTCAGACACAACTCTAATTGCTTTAGCAGATTATCTCCAAATAAAATTTCTGTAAAATCCTCAACAATTCTGAAATCTTTGAACTCTTTGAACTCTTTCAGCAATCTTTCTTTAACATCTTTCTTTCACAACCATTACTTGAAATTTCTTGATTCTCTTTCCCCATATATGATACAAACTGTTCTGTTCTTTCCAGACAATTCTTCCTGACATTTCTTTAACTTTGTCATCTCCCCCTTTTTGATGATAGAAGCATGAAATCATCAAAACTTTTACAAGAAATGTCTCTGGAATCAATTCTGACCACTGATCTTTCATACCGAGCCTCTGATTATTTGTCGATCCAAAAAGATATTTATCCGAATCTTTACAAATCCAGACAAATTAGAATGTAACACCTGAATCAACAAATGAATCAGTTAAGATGTCTGTCAGTAACACAAAGTCACTGTGTGTAACAAATACACATTGGAAAGGAGCTTTTATGATGTTCACTACCCAGGGCTTCCATTCAATCATCGAAACACCACAAAGATATTTCTATGAACGTTATGACAAGAAAAACGTATTCCTTGTGTGTTCGTACAAGTGTTAGAAAGAATTAAGCACATGATGATTGCTTATATAAGGCTCAACATTGTGTAAACCACTGAGACAACAGTAATTATACATAGACTCGATTGTGCATGATCGAAGTGCGAAGGTGGGGCAAACTTTCTTCTTTTTCAATATCCAGATTTTCCAAATGAAAATTAGATAGATTATGTGTTGCGTCCCCTTAAAATATTGAAACATTTTCTTGTTGAGAAGAAAATAAGTGGTTGGTGGGGTTTTATCAAGAATTGGCATGGGCTAGTTGCCTATTTCAATAATGTTCACGAAGAATTGTGAAACACTAGTAATGTGGTTGCCCGACTCAGAAAAAGTTGGTGCAGAGTTTGATATTCTTTTACTCTGATCTCTCACCCTCTTTCTTTTAATCTTTGAGCTCACATCTAACCAAACTCTCTTTTCCATTTTACCTCATCACACAACCCACACTCATTTCTTTTGACTCCTCACACTCAATCACTATGGATTAACTTCTTGGGTAGGAAACACTGGTTAACGTGAATCCATAGAAGTTTCAGTTAAATTCCTAGAACAATAAACCCATGTTTTCCTATAAAAGAACATGTTATTCAGATGGTTTAACTTGTTCAGTTAAAGCGCAAATACATGTCAGATGAATGTATGCCCATAAGATAATCATGAAGATTTGAGCATTTTAAACATTGAAGATATTTCAAACAAGTAAATTGAATGAATGAACATGAATGCAAGGAACTTGTTTGAAAATCTGACATTGTATGAAATGATCAAATAAAAATGATATAACAATCAAGGCTTAGGTCAGCAAAAATTGAATGTTGTCTATACGAACCAATATATAGACATTCTTGAAAGAAATGTTTAGAAATGAAATCACGCTCAAAATTTCATTAGAATTCAATCAGGGTGTCTTACCATCGAAAATTGGTTTCAATTTAGAGACATGGTAAGAACAAATTCAACAAAATAATAAACCGGTGTGTGTGAATACTTGAAAGTAAATGGAAAAGACAATACACAAGTATTAATCTTTGGAAACACACAATTTATAAACATTTCAGCGCATCTAATCATGAAAACATTTAAAATCACACTTCCAAACCATGAAATCTATTTAAGAATCGGGAAGTGATTTAAACGTTTAAGAACATATTTTCTATGATTGAAAGTCGTCCTTCTTTCAACCATATATGAGATTAAGAATAGAAATAAACCTTTTCGATCTGTCTTAAGTCTCATGAAGTCAGCTTAAAGTCATATAAGATATGATCTTGTAAGCATCCTCTCAATCTGCATCAGTCACAAAGTCCGTCAAAGCAACTTTATTCACAATTTATAGAAAAAAATAAATTTCATAAAGCAGTAAAACTTTGAATGTATGAGTTCTGATCTGAAGTAATCATAAATCATAATTCATACTCCCCTGAAATTATGCATCTGTAATTTATCAGTGAAAAAGCACATGATAGAGATCTATAACTCCTCCTGAAGTGTAGTTCATCATATCTTCCGAATGAATATTTCCAGAAAAATATATATACTCCCCCTTGAAGGTTGATTTCCTTATTTAGATCTCGGAGTACATTCCTCATATCAGCCCGGGAGCATCATTTCTTTTATCGTTGAGGTACGAGTCCTAAACTGTTGTGTTTAGAAGTCAAACTCCGTTGAAGTACGGGTCCTGAACTGAGTTATTCAGAAGCCTTTGTTCCTTTACTCCCCCTTAACTTGTGGTGCCTGCAACAAAGAATCATCATTTGGCTTTGGTACCCACCGGTATTTGGGTCCATGTTTGTGAGTTGCAGTTCGAATGGGAGTAATAGAATAAGAACCATACCAGTAATGATCACTCGTTTTATGAACATAATCATAAGTACGACAATAAGAACAATAATTTTTCTTTCTAGACAACCTGATTATTTGATCTCTCGAGTAAACAAGATCAGGTTTACTTTTCTGCACTTTGTTCTTTTTAGCATTTGATGCAGGTACAAATGATTTGTTTTTTTCTTTTCTTCCTTCTTCTCACCATTCTTCTTATCATCAACTGGTTTCACTTTCCATACCAGCTTTTCTTCATTATAACTCCTTCTTCTCCTTCTCTTTGTACCTGAATCATCTATTTTTCAATCATAGAAAATGTTAGTTGTACGAATCTGATTAAATGAATTGACTGACCTTTTTGTAGAAACAGGTTTCTTATGTGAGCTTGCAGCTGTCTTGAACGAACAATCAGAATCAGCTGAATCATCTCGAGGTGTGTGGATTTGTGACTCTGGAGTCGTTTGCTCAGTCACCACCACCTTTGAAATAATGTCTTCAAGCTCTATTAACTTTGAATAATAATTGTCTCTTTCTTTAACAAGCAGATCAATATCTTTCTTTAATTCAGACTTCGCTTTCTGCTCTTTCAGTGCACTCGTGGATAGTTCAGATAGCTTCTCAGTAAGCTTCTTGATATCTGCCTCAAATATAATCCTTTCTTCTTCAAAGTCCTTCTCAGCATCCTTTCTCTGACCAGATATTTCTTTGAATATTCCCACATTCTTCTGTTCAATGGTCTTTCTTTTCTTTGCAAATTTTTCTCTTTCAAGGATGATTACTTTCTCAAACTCAGATACTTGTTGAGAAAGCTTTATGCATTTGAGCTCAATTGTTTTCTTCTCTTCACAACTCTTTCTTAAAAAGTCTGAGAACTTCTTAGCAAATTCTTTCTTCTATTTCTCAAAGATTGATCTTTCTTCAGCAATTTGCAGTTCTATCTCAGAAATCTTCTTTATCAGCTCTTCATTAGTAGCTTCCAAATTCTTTACCTTCTCCTCATTCTTATCAACAAAAACTACTTGCTGAATTTGCAAAATCTGATTTTCCAAGTCAGAGACCTTTCCAATCAGCTCAGCATTCTCAGTCTTTAATTTCTCAGATCCCAACCATTTATCTTCTTTCAAAGCACGGAGAACTTCTTTTTCAAGTTGAGTTATATGTTCTTTATATGCAGCAAAGAAATCTGAAAATTTTCCCGAACTAGTTGTCTTTTTCAGTAAGTGTTAGAGCATAAATTTGTTGGATACAAGATCAAGAAGACTGAAAGGTCAAAGTTCAAGAAAGTCAAAGCTGAGAAAGTCAACTCTCATTAAAGTCAAAGTCTATTTATAATAAAGTCAAAGTTTATTGTTTTGTATTTTAGTTGTAGGTTTAAATAGCTTTCTATTTATGTTTTGTAAGTGTGGTTTTCAGTTGTAAGAGAAATCTTGAACAGAGTTATATTTGAGAGAGAGATTTTGTAGAGAGAGAAAGAGAGAGTTCTAGAGAGAGAAAGTTTGTAATTGAATTGAGAAGTGAAATCAAAACAGGTAATCGTTTGAATTTGTTTGTTTGATTAATTGTTAGTTATTAGAAACTAGAATCTGGAACACACAATTGGTATCAGAGCAGATTCAAAGTGAAATCAGATCAAGAAAAATCAAGAAAACAAGTTCGACTTTGAGTTCTACTGTGCAAAATCATTTTTTTAGAGTTTTGTGCGTTTTTGGAACAGATTTTGATTAGGAATTGTTCGAAAAGTGTAATAGATCGAGTCTATGTACTTTAATTTCTGAATTGCACTGTAATTCTCATGAATTTGTGATGTTTGTTGAGTTTTTGTTCACGAGTCGATATTCACTGTTTCATTGTTGATTTTGTATTATGAGTGATAGTTTGTGAAATTCTTGTGTTGTAATACGTTCCAGTATTGTAATCGAGCAACAATTCAAAGTTTCAGACCAATTCACAAAAGTTTAGATCGAAAACAGATGGAAAACTCAATTTTTGGGTCGACTTTCTAAAGAACGCGCTAGATCTCCAGAACGCGCAAGTTCATCGTTCAAACGCGCAAGATTCATCCGTTAGAACGCGCAAGTCGAAGGGAAGATTTTGGTCTCAAACGCGCAAGTAACAATCTGCGATTTCTAGAAACTCGCTGATCGAAGTCTGCGAGTTTGGAAAAGTTGGAAATTTTTCTAAGGACCAGAACGCGCACGTAGTGGTTAGCGAGTTCTTCAAACGCGCTAATCGAAGGGTGCGAGTTTGAAGAGGAACAGTGTTATGCGAGTTCATTCGACGTGCGAGTTTGAAATATCAGGAAAAATTTCTAAGTGTTGGAAACGTGCAAGTAAAGCTAGCGAGTTTTATTCAAACGCGCAAGCTTTGACAAGCGAGTTTTGGAAACGCGCACGCCTCTGTTAGCGAGTTTCATTGTGAACATTATTCTGCGTGTTTAGGCATTTGCGAGTTTCATCGATCTGCGAGTTTAAGCTCTGCGAGTTTATCAGAACACGCAAGTTTGTGTTTGCGAGTTTCTCAAACGCGCCTGTTTTGATCTGCGTGTTTCTCAGTGTCTGCGAGTTTAAGGGCCTGAGAGTTATATAGTGACTTGCGAGTTTTGATACTTAGTCAAATTTTTCATAATTTCTGATTTTTCTAAATTTCAAGATTTTTCTTGTGATTTCATATTTTGGACTAACGATCAGTTCTAGTTTCTTATTGATATATTTTTAAAAACAGGTTTTATCAAGATGACTTCTAAAGATGCACTTTCCATTGGCACCGATGTCAAACCTCCTGTTCTGTTCAAAGGAGAGTACGAGCAGTGGAAGGATAGGTTTCTGGATTTTATTGACAGACATGCAAACGGGGAAAATATTCTGCAGTCAATTACAGATGGTCCTATGAAACCAATCATAGTTCAAGTACCTGCTGATGATGATTCATCTGATAGTGGACATGGTGATGAGGAAAAAGAACAAAAGACAAAACCAGTTAAAGTGGATGTCTCACAGTATTCTGAAGAACAGAAAAGTCGTTACAAAGCAGACAAGCAAGCAAGATCTCTTTTACTTCAAAGCATTCCTAATGAGATTTACATCAAGATTGATAGCTACAAGGATGATGCTAAAAAGATGTGGGATCAATTACAAAGGATGATGATGGGATCCAAGGTAGGGAATCAGATGAAAGTGGCTAACTGCATCAATAGCTACGAGGAATTCAAAGCAAAAGAGAATGAGAGTTTGGAAGACACATATGAACGGTTTACTTTGCTTCTGAATGAACTGACGAAGAACAAAGTGACAAAGAAGCAGCTAGAAAACAATGTCAAATTCCTGAGTATCCTACGACCTGAATGGAATAAACATACACGTAGGGTGAAGCAGATGAAAGACTTGAGTGAAATACCTCTTCACGAAGTCTATGAGACTCTGAGGCAAAATGAAGAGGAAGTTGAGGAGAAAAGAGCTGAAAAGAAGAAGGCAGAAAAGGTTCCTGATCCGATTGCTTTGGTAGTTGGAGAGAAGAAGAAAGAAAAGGCAGAGAAGAAGAAAAAGAAGAAAGTGCTTACGAGCTTTGAGTCAGAATCTGAGACAGATGGTGATGATGGAGAAAGTCTGAAACAAGCCATGCTGTTACTGACCCGTGCCTTTCAAAAGAAATTCTACAAGAAGCCGGGATCAAATTCTCAACGATATTCTTCATCAAGTTCTAAGAATCACGAGCATCGAGAAAGGGTGGAAGGAAGGAGATATGAAGAGAACATATATGTTGAGAAGAAACCTGATGACAGGAAGAAGTTCTTGAATGACTACACTGTTGCCGAAAAGCCAGCAAGTGATCCAGTAAAATGCTACAACTGTGGCAAGATTGGTCATTTTGCAAAAGATTGTAGAAAGCCAAAAGTTCGTAATTCTCAGTACTATCAGAACAAGCTGTTATTGGCCAAACAGCAAGAAGCAGGCATAGCTTTAATGGCTGAGGACGAATTTTGGTTGGATCATTCAGATGGTGAAGAAGAAGAGAAAGAAGAAGTTGCTCATCTCTGTCTAATGGGAAAAGAAGTGAAGTATGATGAGTCAGATGACGAGACAGTTGATAAGTATTAAACTTACCTGAAAAAGATTTTATAACCAAAATGGAAGCTATGATGTTTAAGCTTAATGATCTTCAAGTAAAACTGAAGAAAGAAAAAGACAGAGTTGCTAAAAGAAACAATAAGATCTTTGAACTCAATAAGTCTGTTATTGGTAACAAAGATCTAATTGATTCTTTACGCAAATCTGCTTCTGATTCTAAATCTCAAGTAGATTGTTTTGAAAAGAAGATTTCTGAGTTTGAAATTAAAATTTCTAAGTATGAGTTTGAGAAAAGAGAATCTGTACTAACTGTTCATAAATTGCAGGTTGAAAACAAGCTTTTGAATAAGAAGGTAAATGGTCTGGAAGCCAAACTTTATGCAAGAGGCCAAACAGATCAAACCATGTTAAAGAAAAAAGGGGACTTGGTTTTAAAAACCCCCATTACTTAAAGAAAGCCATCAGAAAACAACCAGCATTATATAACTTTGATTTTCTTGCTTGTGCTGGTAAACATACTCATTTAAAACCTAAATTTGTTACCAAATTACCAGAAGAAGTTGAGGTCAAAGAAACTGAAAATAGAAAGAATGTAAAGAAAATGAAACTACCATTTAACTATGCCAAGTTAAATGATAGTTATCTTGCAGAAACACCAAAAGTTCTTTCAAATGACTATTTTGCTAGTTATTATGTTTCTGAGATGAAGGCAAAACCTGCAGTTGCAAAGGTTTATGTTCCTCCACTCATTCTGGAAAGCAAAATAGTTGAGCTTGAAAATGTTTTATCTGATGAAAAACTTTTGGTTGATATTCAATAAAGTGTATTTTCTACAGTTTTAAAGAACACGGTTTTTCAATCTACATCTACAAAGTGTTCTAAAGTTTCTAAGGCACCTCAAACTTCGTCTGATAATTTTGATGACTTATTTGAGTCTGCAAATGACTTTCTTAATTCTGATGATGGGTGCATAGAAGAAATTGATATGTTTGACTTCAATGCTTCTCTTCCTGATCATTCTACTTGTCTTATAGATGATAAAGTGTTACCAAGTGTTATTAATATTGGTGAATCATCAGCTAAGGTTGGTGAATCAGTTTCTGTAACTGTTGATTACTATGCTCAAGGTAAGAAACATAAGAAACAGCGATTACAGAAACAGAAATACACTGGTACACAAAAGAAAATTCAATCTCAGAAATCTGATTTTCCTAATAAATCTAAATCTTTTGTTTTAGATATAAGGAAGAAAAGGTCGAAAGCGAGAACCGAATGGCGACCAAAAAGGAAGGATGATGAGATAACTGAATCAGTTTCTGATAATTCTTGTACTAGATCTGATAGTAGTGATTCTGATGTAGTTGGTCAATATGCTTCTCATAAACAAAACCTTGTAACTTCTTACAAGCGTTATTCAATAAAGAAATTGATTCAATTATCTCCTATTACTACTAAACCTTATCATTATCGAAGAAATGATTTTGCTTATTCTCATAATTCTTCTGATTGGTTTGGATCTTATCATGTTTATTCTTTAAGATCAAATGTTTTTAAAAGTTCTTAAAGAAAAAGAGGATCCATTTTCAAATGGATACCAAAATCTTGTGTTAATCTGTTAGGACCCGTTTTTAAATGGGTACCTAAATCTATTGTTTCCTGATTTCTCTTGCAGACCCGGCATATGTGGTACTTGGACAGTGGATGTTCCAAGCATATGACTGGGCAAAAAGCTTTATTGTCTAATTATACAAAGAAATTCAGTGGAAATGTCAGATTTGGAAACGATCAGCTTTCACCAATCTTAGGATATGGTGACATCATTCAAGACAACATAACGATTAAGAAGGTGAGTTATGTCTAAGGTTTAGGGCACAACTTGTTTAGCATCGGTAAATTCTGCGACAAAGGGTTAGAGGTCAACTTCAAAGCTAAGAGATGTTCGGTTCGTTCTGAAGACGGCACAGAACTCTTAGCAGACAAGCGAAAGACAAATCTTTACACCATCAATCTTTCAAAGGTACAGAATGACAGTCAAGTTTGCTTATTATCAAAAGCTTCGATGCAACAAAGTTGGCTTTGGCACCGACGACTATCACATCTGAATTTTCGTTATATCAACAAGCTGGTTAGTGGAAAATTGGTAAAAGGACTTCCTGAGCTGAAATACGAGAAAGAACACTTATGTGCTGCATGTGAGAAGGGTAAGATGAAGAGAGCTCCGCATAAACCGAAGCCTGAACCAAGCACTAGTTCTCCGTTAGAATTGTTACATATGGATTTGTGTGGTCCAATGAGAACTCAGAGTTTGGGTGGAAAGAAATACGTGTTGGTTATTGTGGATGATTACTCAAGATACACGTGGGTCAAATTTCTTCGATCAAAAGATGAGACGCCCGAAGTTCTCATTACTTTCTTAAAGACGACCTAGGTGAATATGCAGAGACAAGTCAAGTTTCTTCGAACTGACAACGGCACAGAGTTCAAAAACAAAATCGTTGAAGAATATCTCGAATCGGTTGGGATATCACATCAATACTCTGCTGCTCGTACGCCTGAACAAAATGGAGTAGTCGAAAGGCGAAATCGAACACTAGTCGAGGCCGCTCGTACTACGCTCAGTCAATCCGATCTACCTCTATTTTTGTGGGCATACTCAAAATCGGTCCATAATACACCGCCATTTTCAAAAGACTCCATATGAGCTGATCAACAACAGAACACCAACAATCAAGTATTTTCACATATTTGGGTGTAAATGTTTTGTGCTTAACGACAGAGAGAGTCTGAATAAATTCAGTGCTAAGGCGGACGAGGGTATCTTCATTGGTTATTCTTCAACATCGGCAGCATATCGTGTTTATCTGAAAAAGTCAAAGATAGTTTTCGAGAGCGTCAATGTAACATTTGATGAAGACATGGCTTCTGAACAACTCAGTTCAGAACCCGTTATCACTGGAGTATTAGCTTCTGGACAGATCAGTCCAGAACCTGTTTCTACAAAGAACAATTCGGATAACGCTTCTACTTCACTTTCACATTTATCTGATTTAGATTTGTTATTTGAATTCTTTTATGATGAGTTTCTAGGATCTAATTTGCCTAAATCTGCTGTGACTAACAGGTCTGAAGACACAAGTTGCAATCATCCAGTCACTTCAGAAGTTTTAACTGAACTTGTATCCCCCGTTCAGTCAGAAACTCACATTCCATCAACTACTCCTATAGTTGAAGATATACAAGTAATTGTTGAGCCAGAAGTATCTATATCAGTTGGGTGTGATACAATGTCTACTCAACAGCCGGAGTCTGCTGTTCCAACTGATGCTTCTGCACCTGAAACTTCAACTGCAAACCTCCCTCCTATTATTCAATCTGAAGAGTCTGATAGTGGATTTTTAGATGATGATCATGTTCAAACTTCATCTACTCCACTACCTCATGAGCATCGCTGGACCAAAGAGCATCCATTACATCAAGTAATTGGAGATCTTAACAAGCCTGTACAAACTAGGTCAGCGACTCTTAATCAATGTATGCATGACTCATTCCTCAGCAAGATAGAGCCCACGCAAGTATCAGAGGCTCTTGCTGATTCGGAATGGGTATCTGCTATGCAAGAAGAGATCAATCAGTTTAAAGCCCTAAAGGTCTGGAGATTAGTTCCAAAACCGGAAGGGAAATCCGTGATTGGCACTAAATGGGTATTCAAAAACAAGAAGGATGAAGATGGTATCGTCATAAGGAACAAAGCTAGACTTGTTGCCAAAGGTTACCGGCAAGAGGAAGGCATAGACTACGATGAGACGTATGCTCCAGTAGCGCGTATAGAGGCAATCCGCATGTTTCTAGCCTACGCAGCTCATAAGAATTTCACAGTCTTTCAGATGGATGTGAAAACAGCCTTTCTTAATGGCATTCTTAAGGAGGAAGTATACATGTCTCAACCAGAAGGGTTCGTCAATCTAGATAAGCCAGATCATGTCTACATCTTGGACAAATCCCTGTATGGTTTAAAACAAGCCCCTCGAGCATGGTATGATGTTCTATCTAAATTCTTGGTCAAGTCCGGTTTTTCCAAAGGTAAGATAGATACCACTTTATTCATCAAAAAGGAAAAAGTTGATATTATTCTTATTCAGATTTATGTTGATGATATAATATTTGGTTCCACTAATCCTAAATATTGCAAAAACTTTTCTAACCTCATGGTGTCACGTTTTCAAATGAGTATGATGGGAGAGATGAATTTCTTTCTCGGATTACAAGTTAAACAGTTTTCTACGGGGATTTTCATTAACCAATCTAAGTACATTTTGGATATTCTTCGGAAATTCAATATGGAAAATTGTAAACCAATTGGAACCCCGATGGCACCAGGTACTAAGATTAGCACTGATCCTTCGGGTAAAAGTGTTGATGTTAGAACTTATAGAGGTATGATAGGATCGTTAATGTATCTTACTTCAAGTAGGCCAGATATTATGTTTTCAACATGTTTATGTTCTAGATATCAGGCTGCTCCTAAAGAATCCCATTTGGCTGCTGTCAAAAGGATTTTTAGATATCCAAAGGGGACTGCAAATCTTGGTCTGTGGTATCCTAAGGATACTGGTTTTCAACTGACTGCCTATTCAGATGCAGATCATGCAGGTTGCATGTTGGACAGAAAGAGTACTTTAGGTCACATTCAATTCCTTGGAGACAAGCTCGTTAGCTGGGCATCAAAGAAACAATTGTGCGTTTCCACATCAACTGCTGAAGCGGAGTACGTAGCTGCTGCCAGTTGCTGCTCTCAAGTTCTGTGGATGCGAACACAGCTACGAGACTATGGATTCAAGTTTGATAAAATTCCAATATATTGTGACTCGAAGAGTGCAATCGCGATATCTGCTAATCTTGTCTAGCATACGAAAACCAAACACATTGACGTCAGGTATCATTTTATTAAAGATAATGTAGAAAAAGGAACAATTGAACTTTATTTTGTAAAAACAGATTATCAACTTGCAGATTTATTTACCAAACCATTAGATGAAAAGAGATTTAATTTTCTTGTCTCTAAGCTTGGTATGTTAAATCTTAAGACATAATCGGTTGTTACCTAATAAAGTTACGTATTGTTATTTTTCATCATTTTCTTTATCTTTATGTCTGAAGGATATCTGCACTTTAATTGTTTGCTCATGATCTCAGGGGAAGTAAGAGAAGATTAAAGATGATCTACATTATTTTGAGGGGGAGCATAACTAAATTCTGCATTTTACTTAAATGATAAAATTTTTGTAATGCATAATTTTAGGGGGAGCATATAATATCAAAAGGAGTAAGACTATGATTTCTGATTGTTTAAGATCAGAATCCGTACTTTAATCGTTTTATTGCTTTATGTCATTTACATTTGAATAAATTTTGTGAATAAAGTTGCTTTGACTAGACTTTGAGACTTGTGCAGGATGAGAGGAAGCTATCAAGATCATATCTTTATGACTTCAGCTGACTTCATGAGATTCAAGACAACGCGAAAAGGTTTAAAATTCTTATCTAAATCTCATATATGGTTGAAAGAAGGACAACTTTCAATCATAGAAAACATGTTCTTAAATGTTCAAACCACTTCCCGATTCTTAAACAGATTTCATGAATTGGAAGTGTGATTTTAAATGTTTTTCATTTTTATTTGTGCTTCAAAGTTTACAAACCGTGTGTTTCCAAAGATAAATACTTGCGTATTGTCTTTTCTACATATTTTCAAGTATTCACACACATTGGTTTAATTTTTGATCAAATTGTTCTTACCATGTCTCATATTGAAACAATTTTTCGATGGTAAGACACCCCGCTTGTACTTTAAAGAATTTTGAGCGATATTTCATTTCGAAACGTCATTTCAAGAATGTCTATATTTTTGTTTCATATAGACAATATCCATTATTCTTGACCTTAAGCTTTGATTGTTATATCATTCATTTCTGATCATTTTCATACAATGTCAGATTTTCAAACAAGCCTTTTTGAATTCATATTCATTCATTTCATATACTTGTTTGAAAATACTTCAATGTCTAAAAATGCTCAAATCTTCATGATTATATTTTATGAGCATACATTCGTCTGACATTCGTATTATTGAGCTTTAACTGATAAAGTTAAACCATCTTGAGCAACACATGCTTATTAGGATTATATGGGTTCTTTGTGCTAGGACTTAAATGAACTTCTATGGATTCACGTTATCCAGTGTTTCCTACCCAAGAAGTTAATCCATAGTGATTGAGTGTGAGGATTCTAAAAGAAATGAGTGTGGGATGTGTGATGAGGTAAAACGGAAAAGGGAGTTTGGTTAGATGTGAGCTTATAATGATTAAAAGAAAGAGGGTGTGAGAACAGAGTAAAAGAATATTAAACTCTGCACCAACTACTTTCTGAGTCGGGCAGCCACATTACTAGCGTTTCACAACTCTTTGGTGAACGTTATTGAAACAGGCAACTAGCCCATGCCAACTCTTGCTTAATACCCCACCAACCACTCATTTTCTTCTCAAAAAGAAAATGTTTCACATTTTCAAGGGGACGCAGCATATAATCTATCTGATTTTCATTTGGAAAATCTGGATATTGAAAAAGAAGGAAGTTTGCCCCACCTTCGCACTTCAATCATGCACATTGAGTCTGTGTTTATCTACTGTTGTCTCAGTGGTTTACACTATGTTGAGCCTTTATAAAAGCAATTATTCGTGCTTAATTCTTTCTACAAGTGCACGAACACAAAAGGAATTCGTTTCTTTGTCAAAACGTTCATAGAAATTGCCTTTGTGGTATTTCGATGATTGGATGGAAGCCCTGGGGGAGTGAACATCAAAAAGCTCCTTTATATTGTGTATTCGTTACACACAGTGATTTCGTGTTACTGACAGGCATTTTAACTGATTCATCTGTTGATTCAGGAGTTACATGTTCTTATTTTGTCTGGATTTGCAAAGATCTAGATGAATACTTGGTTATGGATCACAGAATCAGAGGATCAGTTTGACAGATCAGAATGGTCAAAGACATTTCTTGGAAGAAAAGTTTTGATGATATAGATGCTCAAATCATCAAAAAGGGGGAGATGGTATCAAGAAATGATAAAGTTTTGAGAGATGTTCTTACAGAAATGTCCAATTCAGAAGATTCAAAAGTAAAGATTTGAAGAAGATCAAAGAATTTCTGAAGATTTGAGGAAATTTTCTTTGAAGATGGTTTGCTAAAGCAATTCGAGATGATTCTGAAGATAATTTATTTCCAAAGTCTAAAAGTGGCTTGTGAAAGTTTTGGGGAGATTGTTAATTGTTTGAAGACTGTTTTGGAAAGAATATCGTTAAAAGAAAAGGGGAGATTGTACTGACAGAGCTTACAAGTGAAGATTGAATTACTAAATCTTTCAATAGTGATCTTGAATCCAAAGGGGGAGATTGTTAGAGCATAAATTTGTTGGATACAAGATCAAGAAGACTGAAAGGTCAAAGTTAAAGAAAGTCAAAGTTGAGAAAGTCAACTCTCATTAAAGTCAAAGTCTATTTGTAATAAAGTCAAAGTTTATTGTTTTGTATTTTAGTTGTAGGTTTAAATAGCTTTCTATTTCTGTTTTGTAAGTGTGGTATTCAGTTGTAAGAGAAATCTTGAACAGAGTTATATTTGAGAGAGAGATTTTGTAGAGAGAGAAAGAGAGAGTTCTAGAGAGAGAAAGTTTGTAATTGAATTGAGAAGTGAAATCAAAACAGGTAATCGTTTGAATTTGTTTGTTTGATTAATTGTTAGTGATTAGAAACTAGAATCTGGAACACACAGTAAGCCCATATGTGAATGCATCCATTCTTTAAGACTAATAAAAGTAGCAACTTGATCATTTTCTTTCTGCTTAAAGTACTCAAGATTTTCTTTAGATACATCAACTTCAATATGTAACTTATCAAGTTTCTCATTCTTTTGTACAATCCTCTTTTCAAGAGAGGCAATCTTGGCTTTTAGATTAGTAATCTCTTCTTTTGATGACATCTTGATCTTTACACCTGTTATCACAAAAAGAACTTGAAAAATGATCGTTACAAATTCAGAAATAAACTGTACTACAAAAATTCAAACTTGGTCAAATATTGGAAAAATCAGAAAAATATTATAAGTGTGAAACTCGCAGAACAAAGAAAATTGAACTTCACGCAAAAACAGTAACTTACGCGATTGAACTTCGCGCACAAACAATGATGTGAGTTCTGAGGTTCGCGCAAGAAGGCTCGTGCGAGTTTCAGGTTTGCGCACACCAAAGCTTGCGAGTTCTAGACTTCACGCTAGAATCGTCGTGCGAGTTCTTAACACTTCGCGCACACAGATTTCGCGCTATTCTTTTGTGAGTTCGAGACTTAGAAATTTTTCAGTAGATCACTTCACACTAAATGCAAACTCACAAATGATCACTTCTCGCAGATCACTGTTCACGCACGATGAAGGAGTTAAACAGTACAAACTCGCAGGTAAGGTTATGTGAGTTTCTACTTCTCGCATATCACAACTTGCGAGTTCTTCATCATTTTGCGAATATCAATGTCATGCGCGTTCTTCAATATCTGCGCATTCTTGAATCTTGCGAGTTCTTTCCTTGTGCGTCTTGCGTGTTCTTCCTCTGCGCGTTTCTCGGATCTTGCGAGTTCTTCACTTTACGTCCAAAAACTCGATTTTTCCATCTGAAATCGACTAAAATCGTTGCCAATTGATCTGAAACTCTATAATAATCTTCTAATACATCTCACGAACACAATACAATGGAACAATTTCAGATTAAAACACTAAAATATCAAATTCGATCTGAGAACAGTGCAACTATAAACTCGAACAAAAAAATTAAGAAAATTTCAAAATTCACCCAACTCAAATGTGTATTTGGAAAAGTGAATCAAATCAATATTGTTCTAAACATCAATTTGAATCTAAAACAAACAATTACACGTTCAAAACAGTACAAAATCGAAAAAATCAAATCTCAACAGGCTCCTTGTGAGTTCTTGAAAATATCGACCAAAATTTCTTGAAAATTGATCCTTATTTTTGAAAATTTGTCTGCTCTGATACCAATTGTTATGCCCAGAATTCAAGTTCTAATCAAACAAAACAATCAAGATGAGAATAAAACGAAATCACGTGTCATTGATATGAATCTCATATTACAATTCTCAATTTCTCTCTCTATAAACACTCTCTCTCTCTCTCTAGAAGGATATTTCATAAAAACCTCTTCTCTAATCTGCTCCACACGCTCGCTTACAATCTGTTAACACAAAACAATAACAAGGACTATTTATACCTACCAACAATAACAAGGAAACAAAAACACAAACTTTGACTTTGACTTTTATTACAAGAGACTTTGACTTTGATGCTTGAGAGTTGACTTTGAGCTTTGACTTGCTTCACTTTAATCTTCAATCTTTATGATCTTGAATCCAACAAATATGTGCTCTAACAAAAAGTCAATCAAAATTTGTTGTGAACATAATCATCAAAAACAATGAATAAAAGAGATGGAACCGCAAAAAAATTAATTAAAAAAGATGAATATGCATACCCCTTCAAAATCTTTAAATGTCATCCCAAGACATGGTTTATGGGGAACACTAAGGTGGCGTTTGGTTCGCAGATTCTGAAGGAATCTGATGGAATTGGAATGTTGAATTCTACTGACCAAATTTCATTCCTTTGTTTGGTTCATTCTTTTTCACGGAAGGAATCTTTAAATTCCATCAAATTCCACAAATGAGGGAATTTAACATTCCTTAGCAACTACAAGGTATTTTGATTAAATGAAATTCTTATTTTTCATAATATCACATATGCCCTCAATCCAATACAACCTTAACACCGTCGATCTGAATCACCGCCGACCATCGACCACCGTCGATCTGAGCACCATCGATCTGAATCACCGCCGATCACCGACCACCGACATTCTAAACCATTGTCGATCTGAACCACTACCGAACTACGTTGTTCTGAACCACCGCCGACCACCATTGACCACCGATGACCACCACTGACCACCGCCGACCATTACCGATCTGAACCACCACCGACCATCATCGACCACCGTCGACCACCACGATCTGAACCACCATCGATCATCGTCGATTTGAACCACCGCCGACCACCAACAACCATCGATCACCGACCACCGTCGTTCTGAACCATCGCCGATCTGAACCACCACCGACCACCGTCATTCTGAACCACCGCCAACACTACCGTTCTTAACCACCGCCGACCACTGTCGTTCTGAACCACTGCCGACCACCGCTGTTATGAACCACCGCCGATCTGAACCACCATCGACCACCATCGACCACCGCCAACCACCGACCACTGCCAATCTGAAATCATTAAGTGGGTTTCCATCTACTTCAAGTCCTCAAGATTTCAAGTCTTCATCACCTTCATCCAACTTCTAGGGTTTCCATATTTTATAGGTTTTGGTCAAAAACCTAGATTGTGAGTTTACCAAACCTTTGTTAAAACTAGATGCACATCATATCTTTCTATTTGTCGTTATTTATCTCTATATGTTCAAGTACTTGGGTTTTCTCATGAAGATATGTTGGAAATGTGGTTTCATATGATATGCCATGTCTTACTCTAAATGTACAAGTATTTGGGGCTTTTCTCTTGAATAAATGATAAGTGTACTTTGATATGATAAATGTACATATGTCTCGGTATTGAGATTGTTTCTAGTTGAAATCCCTTTGTGGTGATATATTTTATATGCATGATGAGTATGATTATCATTTGGGTCTCAAAATGGACTTATGTGATAGGATGGTAACATAGTACCCATGGTTGGTATCGAAATGTTTTGGTTGGAATATACCTCAAGACCTCCTATATAATATGTTGGACGAACCAAGTCAGTAGACACTAGGAGGATGTAGTCTTGGGCGCCACCATGATGGTATGTGTCTAGACCTCCGCCATTCGGGGTAATGCCATGGTTGTAGTCCTTGGATGTGCCAGGCCTTTTGGGTGTCTCTTGTTATAGGGCATCAAGGTATATCGACTCTTTGGGTGGAACTTGATTGGTGCTATAGGTCTCCCCTATTGACTCCACATTTATTGAACTGTGGTTAACTTCTGATAAGAATTGTAACTGTTCATGCATGCTTATTATTGTCCAACTCACTAGGCTTTTTGGCCTAACACTTGTTTGGTGTCGATGTGTATCTCAGGTTCTAGCGGCGCCGGTTCTAAGCTGGCATAGTGCTTGGTGGGAGCTTGGGGAATACTTGCAAATGGACATTTATTGGATAGAAGGACTTTTGGGTTTATAGTTGACAACCCTTTTGTAATCTCTTTTCTAGTTGTAGAAATTAGATTAGTTGGTTGTTAATTTATTGTTCGTTGAAATTACAATTGTGATTAAACAGGTTTGTATATTTCCCCATTTTTGGGAGGCTCTTGCTTTGGCAATCTTACATACCGCATGTCCGTTTTTCGGACTTTTGTTATCCCTATTTTTAGGGTGTTACAAGTTGGTATCAGAGCTTTAGTTTAAGTGAACTAGGTATTGTTTAGCATATCTAGACTTAAGCTTTAGACTTTATGACTTCACTGTCTACTTGGGTAGCAATCCTAGGTGGGGAGAGTGTTAGGATTACGGAATTACTTTAACTAAAAGTTGTGATGATGGTGACAAGAATTCTTGTGTATGGTTCGTTCATAATTTCACTTAGCTACTGCTATTATGAATGCATTGTTACGTGAGCATACTTGGTTTACTATTATTATGATAATTGATGAAGGTATTAGTACGTACAATGAGTCCAACTCATTTAGTCTTTTCTCAATCTATTTCTCGTGCGTGTATGGCAGATTGGGATGGTAAACACTCGAAGTAGGTTACCGGAGACGCCAGAGGGGCAACCGGAAGTGGAATCTGCAGCTGTACGACCCCCGGTGGGGGCAACCTCCGATGGAATTCCCGTACCCAGAATCTTGGGAGGCGGACCTGAACATATTCCTCGCCGGAACCTCAACACGAATAATGCTATCATGGAAGAGGTGACCATGGAGACCCGGATACGGGATAGCATGATGGTGGCCATGAACTCCGCCATGGCCCAACAACAAGAGTTCTTCATGAAACTCTTAGAAGATTGAGACGCCGGTAACCGACAAACAGAAACAATGGCGGAAAACATTGTTGTGGGGTCGGGTGGACCAAATGTCGTATCTGTTGAAGACCCATCTGATGATGGGAACAAGACGCAAACTAAGGGGTGCACCTACAAGGCGTTTCTCGGGTGCCACCCGAAGGAGTTTGCGGGTTCCGACAACCCGGTTGCTTGTATGTATTGGCTCAAGGAGGTAGAGATGGCCTTTGAGGCCAATGAGTGTGATCCCTCTCAACGGGTCAAATTTGCTTCTCAACTACTTCGGGGAGAGGCTCTGATTTGGTGGAATCTCACCCGATCCGTTCTCACTCCGGAAGTTCTGGCTAAGCTAACTTGGCCGGTGTTCAAAGAGAAGATCATGGATAAATACTGTAGCGAGCGTTCGTTGGACAAGCTAGAGCGGGAGTTTCGAAATCTGAGGAAAGGGACTCTGTCCATTGTCGAGTACTCCAGACACTTTTTGGAGAAACTGAATCTGGTGGAACATCTGGTTCCCGATGAAAGGTCGAAGATTAAGTCCTATCAACAAGGTTTACCGGCCGAGATGCGAACGGCGGTAAGAAATGCTAGGGGCTCGACCTTGCAAGAGGTCATTGAAGAGTCTTTGCTCATTGAGGACGACATCAATGCGGGGAAGGAAGAAAGAAGTCAGGCTGGCGAGAAACGAAAGTGGGAAGGGCCATCTGGGCCCATCCGTCAATCAAGACCCTTTGTAAGCAGGAGATCGGGTGATCATAGTCGTGAGGATCGGTGGTGCCACAAGTGTAAGTCAAAGCACTCGGGGTCATGTGTTCCAAGAACTTACTCCAGTCCGGCAGGGTGTGCCAAGATCATCCAAACTGAAGATCGCAATCTGAAGCTAAAGCCGAAACGTCGACTCTCGATATTAAAGTCTATGTCGTTTGTAATAAATGTCAATGTATTTGTTTATTATTGTACTAGTTAAATTAATATCTAGTTTGTTAGATATTAGTTTAACTTAGTTAGTTTCTAGTTTATTAGATATTAGTTATTTAGTTAGTTATTAGTTAGATATAATATCTATTTGTTAGATATTATTTAGTTATAATAGTTTTATATTACAACTTGTTGTTGCAAGTTGATTAGGAAGTGTGTAAAACACACTATGTTAGATATTAGGTGTATCTCTAATATCTCTCAATAATCAGATATTATTAAAAACACATAAAAACACACACTTAGGGGTGTAATAGAGAGAAAACAGAGAATACACATATATAGCTTGAATCAGATCAACCTTGTAACCATTTCTTATAATCAATACAGGTTGGTAATCTTTATGTGTTGTTAATCTAAGAACTTGATATAGTATTGTTGGACCCCATTGGTGATGCCTTTCGGCTTAACCAACGCTCCGGCCGTATTCATGGATCTGATGAACCGTGTGTGTCGCCCATTCTTGGATAAATCCGTGATCGTATTCATCGACGATATTTTAATATATTCAAAGGATGAGTCCGAGCATGGAAAACACTTACGGGAAGTATTGGAAGTTCTAAGAAGGGAGAAACTATTTGCGAAGTTCTCGAAGTGCGAATTTTGGCTCTAAGAGGTGCAATTCTTGGGGCATGTGGTATCAAAGGACGGGGTGAAAATGGATCCGGCAAAGATCGAGGCAATGATGAGTTGGGAGCCTCCAACAAGTCCGACAGAGATCCGAAGCTTCTTGGGTTTGGCGGGTTACTACCGGCGTTTCATTCAAGATTTCTCAAAGACAGCTACACCACTCACTTCTCTTACAAGGAAGAATGTTAAGTTTCTTTGGACCGATGCACAAGAGCAAGCCTTTCAGACGCTCAAGAGAAAGTTGTGCGAAGCTCCGATCTTGTCCTTACCCGAGGGATTGGAAGATTTTGTTGTGTTTAGTGACGCTTCCAAGATGGGACTTGGGTGTGTCCTAATGCAAAGGGGGAAAGTAATCGCCTATGCGTCGCGGCAATTAAAGGATCATGAGAAGAATTATCCGACTCATGATTTGGAGTTAGCAGCGGTAGTTTTCGCGTTAAAGTTGTGGAAATACTACTTGTATGGGACCAAGTGTACTCTTTTCACGGATCACAAGAGTCTCAAGTACATCTTCGATCAAAAGGAACTCAACATGCGACAAAGAAGATGGCTCGAGCTTTTGAAGGATTACGATTGTGACCTACTATATCATCCCGGTAAGGCCAATGTGGTGGCGGATGCATTGAGCCGAAGGAGTTATGATGGTGGTGTCAAAATGTCCCTTACAAGAATCGATGTGGTATCAAGTTTGTTGGAGAATATCAAGTCGAGTCAAGTGGAAGCACTTAAAGAAGAGAATCTCAAAGCTGAAGTCATGGTGAAGCAAAAGGAACTCCTAACGGAAGACGGTCGTGGACTCAAGCTCTTTCAAGGGCAGATTTGGGTGCCGAAGTTGGGAGAAAATCGGAAGTTGCTTCTTGAAGAAGCGCATAAGTCGAAATATTCTATACATCCCGGTAGCACCAAGATGTATAGAGATTTAAAGTTAATTTATTGGTGGCCGCTGATGAAGCTAGATGTGGCTAGCTATGTGGAGAAGTGTGTCACGTGCCTCCAAGTCAAGGCGGAACACCAAAGGCCGTATGGAAGTTTGCAACCGTTGTCCATTCCTGAGTGGAAGTGGGACAACATCACTATGGATTTTGTGACGAAACTACCGAAGACCTTGCGTGGGCACGACACCATTTGGGTAATCGTTGACCGATTGACCAAGAGTGCGCATTTCCTTGCAATGCGGTAAACTTTGCCAATGGAAAAATTGGCCAAACTTTATATTGATGAGGTGGTTTCAAGGCACGGAGTTCCACAATCTATCGTGTCGGATTGGGACAGTCGTTTTACTTCGAACTTTTGGGCTAGCTTGCAAAAGGAGTTGGGTACTAGGCTGAATTTGAGCACGGCGTACCATCCTCAAACGGATGGCCAAAGCGAGAGGACAATCCAGACACTAGAAGATATGTTAAGGTCGTGTGTTATAGACTTCGGGGGAAGTTGGGATTCACATCTACCTTTGATGGAGTTTGCGTATAACAACAGTTACCATTCTAGTATCGGAATGGCACCGTTCGAGGCATTGTATGGACGGAAGTGCAGAACCCCGGTTTGTTGGCTAGAAGCAGGCGAGAAGCAATTCGCCGGGCCGGAAATAGTTCAAGAGACGGCGGACAAGGTGAAAGAAATCCGAGAGAGGCTAAAGGCGGCGCAAGACCGACAGAAAAGTTATGCGGACAAGAAAAGAAGACCGGTCGAGTTTCAAGTGGGCGACCGTGTCATGTTGAAAGTATCTCCATAGAAGGGGATTATCCGGTTTGGGAAGCGTGGAAAGCTTAGTCCTCGTTTCCTTGGACCATTCGTCATCTTAGAGAAGATTGGGTTGCAAGCCTACCGGTTGGATTTACCACCGGAAATGGATGGAATACATCCTACGTTTCACGTATGTTACCTACGGAAGTGTCTAGCCAAAGAGGAAAGCGTGATTCCTTTGTCGGAAATTCGGGTGGACAATGGGAATCGTTGTGTGGAAGAACCAGAGACGATTTTAGAATCGAAAGTGAAGAAGTTGAGGCATAAGGACGTGGTTATGGTTAAAGTCCAATGGAAGCATCATCGGGGTGCTAACATTACCTGGGAGTCCAAAGATGACATGAAGAAACATTATCCTCATTTGTTCGTATAAATGTGATTTCGGGGACGAAATCCTAATTAGGTGGGGAGGATTGTAACATCCAGAACTTCAGGTAAGTATAAGGTTTGGTTAATCTTATGTTTATGTGTTTATCAAAATAGGAATTTTATGCTTAACTGTTACTTCCATTTATATTGGTTACTTGTTGTTGATTTGGAAGTTTTAGATCGGTCTTCTTTTGGCAGTGAGTTACGCGACTTACGCCGCGGGTTGAAGTCGCGGCACAAGCCGCGTAAACCACTGGAATGCTTGCCTTCGGGGAACCACGTGACTTACACCACGGGTGGAAGTCGCGGCACTAGCCGCGTAACCCACTGGAAAGCTCACCCCTGGAGCAAGCGGGCGACTTACGCCGCGGGTGTAAGTTGTGGCACAAGTCGCGGGCCGACCTGCTTTTCTTCAAAAACCCCATTTGGCCAATTTCTTCTCATTGCTATCACAAAAACTAGATCTAAAACGGGAGAAACTAGGGTTTGGGCGATTTTCTTCTCCTCTTAACCCTCTTAGCATTTATTGCAAAGCTTGGTTGGTGAAATCATTAAGTGGGCTTCCATCTACTTCAAGTCCTCAAGATTTCAAGTCTTCATCACCTTCATCCAACTTCTAGGGTTTCCATATTTTCTAGGTTTTGGTCAAAAAACCTAGATTGTGAGTTTACCAAACCTTTGTTAAAACTAGATGCACATCATATCTTTCTATTTGTCGTTATTTATCTCTATATGTTCAAGTACTTGGGTTTTCTCATGAAGATATGTTGGAAATGTGGTTTCATATGATATGCCATGTCTTACTCTAAATGTACAAGTATTTGGGGCTTTTCTCTTGAATATATGATAAGTGTACTTTGATATGATAAATGTACATATGTCTCGGTATTGAGATTGTTTCTAGTTGAAATCCCTTTGTGGTGATATATTTTATATGCATGATGAGCATGATTATCATTTGGGTCTCAAAATGGACTTATGTGATAGGATGGTAACATAGTACCCATGGTTGGTATCGAAATGTTTTGGTTGGAATATACCTCAAGACCTCCTATATAATATGTTGGACGAACCAAGTCAGTAGACACTAGGAGGATGTAGTCTTGGGCTCCACCATGATGGTATGTACCTAGACCTCCGCCATTCGAGGTAATGCCATGGTTGTAGTCCTTGGATGTGCCGGGTCTTTCGGGTGTCTCTTGTTATAGGGCATCAAGGTATATCGACTCTTTGGGTGGAACTTGATTGGTGCTATAGGTCTCCCCTATTGACTTCACATTTATTGAACTGTGGTTAACTTCTGATAAGAATTGTAACTGTTCATGCATGCTTATTATTGTCCAACTCACTAGGTTTTTTGGCCTAACACTTGTTTGGTGTCGATGTGTATCTCAGGTTCTAGCGGCGTCGGTTCTAAGCTGGCATAGTGCTTGGTGGGAGCTTGGGGAATACTTGCAAATGGACATTTATTGGATAGAAGGACTTTTGGGTTTATAGTTGACAACCCTTTTGTAATCTCTTTTCTAGTTGTAGAAATTAGATTAGTTGGTTGTTAATTTATTGTCCGTTGAAATTACAATTGTGATTAAACAGGTTTGTATATTTCCCATTTTTGGGAGGCTCTTGCTTTGGCAATCTTACATACCGCATGTCCGTTTTTCGAACTTTTGTTATCCCTATTTTTAGGGTGTTACAATGGTCAAACCTGACAACATTCCATTCCAATTCCTTCAAAGTCAAATTCTTTTGACAGATTCCATTCCATCCAAAAACATTCTGCGAACCAAACGCCACCTAATAATGAACCAATATTATGTCCCTCATCATTTTTATATACCCATATACCCAAAATAATATCACTCTGAATATTGAACCATGAATAGAAAAAAAATAATACAACATAGGGTTTTAAACAACTGATATTGCTCATCCTTTTATAACTCAAATTTGACAACCAATGTACAATTTTATACTTTGCCACCCATCAAACCCGTTCAACAATCCCATAGATACCATCAACTATCTCATACATATTTATATCATTATCCATGAAAGACTCGTACATCCCTGTAGCTTTTGCAAGCCCATCCTTAATAGCCAATAACCATAAGCTTCCCTTTCGTTACATTCAAAATTGCCAACATTGATACAATGATACATTAGCTTCTACCAACACCTAAAAGATTGTTAAATTCATCATCAAAATAAATATTGTTTTGGAAGAATACATGAAACCATGGAAGGTGAAATGTAATGATGGTGGTTGAAGAAATCTTGAAAATCAGAGGAAAACTAAGTTTCAATTGAAGGAGATATTGTTGCTTCTCTCTTGTTCTTTCGCCTGTTCCATTTTCATTTTTTAAATGTTTAAAAGGTGAAGAGAATGTTTTAACCTTCTTGCTTGGACCTCCCCTACCTTTTTTTCTTAAATCTAAATGTTGTGTGAAACCACCATAAAAAGGAAGCAATTCATAAGAATCATTTATCTTCCCTTTTAGAGTAATATATATATATATATATACATATAGAAAGATCCCTAGTTATATAATAAAATGTAGAAAGTAAAAAAAGAACAATAATGGGTTCATTGGATTGCTTGTCTTTTGGCATCAATTTCTTGATTACCGGTCGGTATGACTGAAAAATCCAACCAGCAAAAAGTAGGTGTTTTCATGTAAGTCAATAGAACCTGTTTAATCCTTCAACACATCTAACATTCGCAAAAAATCAATACTATGCTACTTAATATATCATTACTAAGAGAATAAACTATTTACTTTCTTTACACTGATGCATCACGTTGTTCCTAAATAAATTGTGTGTGTGTGTGTGTGTATATATATATATATGTTTTTTTCCATAAATGAACAATGGAGCTATGGAATCAATGTGAGCAGGATAGAGAATGTCACACCTATGTCAATAGAAGGTGTCGAAGCCATGGTGACTACCGCAGATAGAGTGACGGGGACGAAAAGCCTTCTACGATCCAATCACAACTCCCAGAACCAGGATAGATAATGTTGCACCTATGTCAGGAGAATTGAAGGTGTCAGAGGCATAGACTGGGTTGAAATGCTTACTACCGAAGAGATAGAGAGAGAGCGATGACGACGAGAAGCCCTCTTCACAATGTTGGTAGTTTGCGTCATTTCTAAAAAAATTCTAAATATCGAAGGCGTGTTGTGTGAATATTGAAGAAAAATATGAATATGAGATCTAAATGGTTTGTTTGATGATTGAAGAACTTGTGGTTATGATTTATGATGGAGGTCGAAAGATGGAGAGGAGGAAGATGCAGCGGGACAAACGAAAAGGTCCTGGTAAACTTATAACAAAAACGACAATATATAAAATTACCAAACAACCCACTTATAAGCAAACACATGATTTCATAAAGGAGGCTTTAATGCCTATTTAATATATTATTAAAAGGTTTAGAATGCGAAAAGATAGGTGATATGCGGCAACTTAATTGACGCATTACACCTTTTTTAGTGTCTTTTTCGTTTCTTTAATTTGTCAAAAGTCTTTAGATTAAGTCATTTTTATGTGTATTTTCGATTTTCACGTTCATGGAGTTTAGGTAAACCAATGACCAAATTCACTTGTCTTTTGATGCTAATTTGTGGCTAATCTTTTGGATTATAGTGTTGATTGGGAAGAGCATGTTGTGATGCTATAGGATGAAAGTGGAGGAAGGACTTATGCTTTGGAATGAAGACAAACTTAATGGAGTTGGTGAATTTTTGAAGGTTTTTTGTTGCTAAAAAAGTGGAGCCATGGACCTTTGGACAAAGATTTTTGAAGAATTTTTTTTTGTCTCCTCCAAGGCCTTATAAATAGGAGGGTGTGTTGCTTGTTTTAATATCATCTAATGTCATCCAATCTCATATGACTACCTCACCACTTTATAATTCCCATCATCCCATTTTTTCCCATGATGTATTCAAGTATTGTTACTTCATTTTGGTGAAAGATGAAGTTTCTCCCAAGAGCTTTTGATTCCTCTTTACAATTAATGCAACAATCTTCTAGTAATTTTTCTTGTCATCTAAATTTTATGCATTTTTAGTTTACGTTTTTATGTTATCGTAAATCTTTATTTTAGTCGCATCTTTATTAACTCCGTCTAGCGTAAGTTTGTTATCGTAAAATTTCGTTCACATTCTAAATTTTAGACATCTTGATTTATTCTACCTTGTCGTATTTCTTTTTCGTAACTTAGATATTTCACGTTTTTGTTGACTTTCGTATCGTAAGAAAAATTTAGTTCTCGCAAACTTTTATTTCGTCGTTATTTAAATATTTAACTCATGACTTTCGTTTTTCTAAAAAACAAAAAAATGCAAGGAAACCGAGCAATGATATGCTGACAACCTTAGCTCGAGTGTGGGGTGAAGTTAAGATAAAAAGCCTATGTTGATGATAGGAATTTGTTGACTAATAATAAATTGTTCCGACCATTCGTTCAAGGTTATAATGTTGAAATGTTAAAGTTTGATGAACTCAGAAATGAGCCATCTTGAACACATCAACTTGAACGATACGGAGGTAGGCTCGAGAGAGTTACTTAGAACCAAGGAAACTTGTTTCATTCCGTACAACTTAAAAAAGGGATAGAGTGTGCCATTGCCAAGGATTTACTTTATTTTGGAAACATTAAGGTTAGTCCATGGATGCGTGCCTTTCTCAACCTCGAAAGAGTGCCTTATACAAGTTGATGGTTAAAAATGATGAGTTGTTTGTCACAAAGTTCTATCCGATAGATTTGCTTTGAAATCTTAACAAATCCCTACACCCTTGTTTCCTTTTAATTAATTGTTTTCGCAACAGTTTGTAATCAAACCAACCAACAATATTTCTTCAAAATCGCCATCTGAAATCACTTATTTTTCCTTGTGGATCGATACTCGGTATTTTACCGTTTTATTACTTGTAAAAGACAACAATGGATTGAGAAATGTATGCTTGCGTTACTCTCCATTTGTGCAAAGTCTGAGAGGTTTATTCTATATAAATCTTGCAACAAGTTTTTGGCATCGTTGTCGGGGAATTTGGCAAGCTAAAAGATTTTTAAAGTAAAGTTAAAGATTTAATTTTTCTAACACCGTTTGAATCACAAATTTTTTGGTGTATGCCAAGAATACCACGTGGGGAGTTGTTCGAATTTGACCCAGACATTGAGAGAACATTTCGAATTAGAAGGAGAGCACAAAGAATTTCATTAACTTTAGATCCTCCAATCATGGACTTGCTCCCGCCAAGTTTTGAAAATATGGAACCTAGACAACCACCGCTTTTAGAAAACCAACAAAGACCACCGCCAATATTTCATGATGCACCTCCAATTTTTGGAAACCCACCTGAGCACCCTTTTCAACAAAATGCACCAAATCAAGGGAACAATCATAACAATAACCATGTTGATGATGATGTAGAATCTCAAGGTAACAATGAACAAAGAAATGAAGTTCCGAACATAATTAAACTTGCAAATTCCAAAGAGGGAAAGATTATGGACTATGTTATCCCCGATTTTGAGCAATTAAATTCAGGGATAGTTAGACCGCATATTGTCGCCCTCCTTTTTGAGTCAAAACCCATCATGTTCCTTATGTTGCAAACAAATGGATAATTTGCCGGAATGCCATCGGAGGATCCTCATTCTCATTTAAAATCTTTTATAGAGATCACCGATGCTTTCCTGATCCCTGGAGTATCTAACGATGCTCTGAGACTCACTTTATTTCCATTTTCTCTAAGGGATCGAGCAAAGTCATGGTTTAATTCTCTGGCACCTGTTCTGTACCATCACGGAATAATATGGCTGAAAAGTTTTTGCGAAAATATTTTCCACCCACCAGGAATGCCAAATCCAAAAATGAAATTTGCATGTTTAAACAACTAGATGATGAAGCAATTCCTGATGCATGGGAAAGGTTTAAAGAGTTGTTGAGAAAATGCTCTCACCATGCCATTCCCTACTGTATTCAACTCGAGACGTTTTACAATGGTCTAAACCCCATGGCTAAACAAATGCTCGATGCAACATCTGGAGGGGCCTTTACAGCTAATACCTACAATGATGGGTATGAAATTCTTGAAAAGATTTCAACAAACAATGGACATTGGGCTGATCCACGGGCCTAACCACAAAAGAAGACTGTTGGAGTTCATGATGTAGATGCATGCACTGCTTTAACTGCATAACTCACTTCCATGGCCACCATGCTAAAAAACTTAACTTCTGGCCAAGGAGTGCAGCTAAATGTTTCTACACCTATCTCAACAGTACTCTCAGTGCAGTGTGTCTGTTATGGTGGGGAACACTTTTATGAACATTGTCCGCAAAATACCGAATCCGTAAACTATGTTCATAATAGACCTGGTCCCTACACCAACAACTACAATGTCAGTTGGAGACAACACCCGAACTTTTCTTGGCACAGTCCATGTTTAAATCCACCCGCACCTAAGCAGCAAGGAAATTTAAATCTTCAACCACAACAATCACAACAACCACAACACCAAAGTCACCCTCAAAACCATCACCATCAGACTTTTCATCAACAACCACATCAGTCATCTTTTCAAAACAAGCCTAACCAGCAAGCTGAGTCATCCACTTCTTTAGAAACAATTTTGAAAGGGTTCATAAACCAAACCAATTCAGCTATGAACCATCAAAAACACAACCATAAGATCTCTAGAGACCCAGATTAGTCAACTTGTACTTGAACTACGAAATAGGCCTCTTGGTACACTACCTAGTGATACAGAGATCCCAAGACCAGCCATGAAAGAACATGTGAAAGTAGTGAGTTTGAGAAGTGGAAAGAACTTAACAGAAAGTCAACCTCTGAAAAAGCCCGTTGAACCATCCCAACTCACTCCGGATGTTGTCACACCCACTTTGAAAGATAAAGGAAAATCAGTGGACATAGGACCACTACCTAAGAAAACTGATTTCCCTTTATTATTTCAGAAGAGGGCAAAAAGAAGGTATCATTTCATGATGAAGTCTCAACATCTCCCACTAAGATTGATAATCTTGTCACATCACCAGTCACTCACATACTCAAAAGTTCTAAACCTACCGCCACTCCAACACCTTTAGGTTAGTCTCCTAAGAAATCCATTATAGCTCATGTCCCTCCGTATATACCTTTTCCGCAAATGTTGAGAAATCAAAAAGAGGAGTTACAATTTAAAAAGTTCGTTGACGTGTTTAAACAACTACATATCAACATTCCGTTGGTTGAGGCAATTGAACAAATGCCAAGTTAAGCAAAGTTTCTCAAGGAAATCTTGAGCAAAAATAAGAAGTTGAGTGAATATGACATTGTTGCCTTAACAGAAGGTTGTAGTGCCCTCCTTTCAAATAAAATTCCCCTAAACTGAAAGATCCTGGGAGTTTCACTATTCCTTGTTCAATAGGTGGGAAAGAATTTGGAAAGGCATTATGTGACCTAGGAGCTAGTATAAACCTTATGCCCTTGTCTGTTTTTAACACCCTAGGCATAGGTGAGGCTAGACCAACCACAGTCACCCTGCAGTTAGCTAACAAGTCCATAGCTCACCCGAAAGGAAAAATTGAGGATGTATTAGTCCAAGTGGAAAAATTCATTTTTTCCGCCGACTTCATCATTCTTGATTTTGAGGCCGATAAAGGCATTCCAATCATCCTAGGAAGACCATTCCTAGCAACTGGTAGAATCTTGATTGATGTTCAGAAAGGAGAATTGACTATGAGAGTGAATGAGCAAAATGTCACTTTTAATGTGTTCAACTCTATGAAATACCCTGATGATAGAGAAGAATGCTTTACCTTGAGTGATATTGAGTCTTTGTTCCACAAAGAAGGAATTAAAAAAAATGTTAGACTTGAGAGAGACTGAAGTTGATGAGAAAGAAGAACGGAGAGAGGAAAATGAAACCACCATGTTACAAGATACTGCGGCTTTTGAGTTATTGGAAGGTGAAGATACGAAAACCCAACTCCCATCTATTGAATCACCACCTGACCTGGAGTTAAAACCACTCCCCTCATACCTGAAGTATGCATTTCTAGGTGAATAAGGCAAATTGTCTGTCATCATTTCATCCACCTTAGAAACACATCAGGAAGAGAAGTTGGTAAGTTTGTTAAAACTGCACACTAAGGCTATAGGATGGACCATTTCCGACCTTAAGGGAATCAGTCCTTCCATTTGCCAACACAAAATCATCCTAGAAGACAAGAGTTTCACATCCATTGAACCACAAAGAAGGTTGAATCCTGTCATGAAGGAAGTTGTGAAAAAAGAGATTTTAAAATGGTTGGATGCAGGAATAATCTACCCAATAGCGAGCAGCTCATGGGTGAGCCCTGTACAGTGTGTCCCTAAAAAGGGAGGTGTCACTGTGATCACAAATGAGAAATATGAGCTCATTCCTACTATAATTGTGTCTGGTTGGAAGATTTGTATGGACTACTATAGACTTAATAAGGCTACCCAGAAAGACCATTTCCCACTACCGTTCATTGATCAGATGTTAGATAGACTTGCAGGAAAGGATAACTATTGTTTCTTAGACAGGTATTCAGGTTACAACCAGATTGCAATAGCTCCAGAAGACGAAGAAAAGACCACATTTACTTGTCCTTATGGTACCTTTGCTTTTAGACGAATGCCAGTTTGTCTGTGTAATTCACCTGCTACTTTTCAAAGATGTATGATGTCTATATTTTCTTATATGCTTGAAACCTCCATGGAAATTTTCATGGATGGATGATTTTTCTATGTTTGAAAAATCTTGAAAAAAGTCTTGAACGATGTGAAGCAACTGATTTGGTTTTAAATTGGGAAAAATGTCATTTCATGGTCAAAGAAGGACTTGTTCTTGGTCATTTAATTTCAAAAAGAGGAGTCGAGGTTGATAAGGCAAAACTTGAGTGATTGAAAAATTGCCTGAACCAACCACTGTCAAAGGTATACGAAGTTTTCTCGGACATGAAGGTTTTTACAGAAGATTCATCAAAGATTTTTCAAAAATTTCAAAACCTTTATGTGTGTTACTTCAGCATGATCAAAAATTTGATTTTAGTGAGAATTGTAGAAATGCATTTCTCACTTTGAAAAAAGTTTTGGTTACTGCACCTGTGATTGTTACTCCTGACTAGGAAAAACCTTCTGAGATCATGTGCGATGCAAGTGATTGGGTCGTAGGAGTTGTCCTAGGCCAAAGGAAAGAAAAAGTATTTCACTCCATTTATTATGCAAGTAAAACCCTTAATGAAGCTCAGATTAACTACACAACAACTGAAAAAGAATTATTAGCCGTAGCTTTTGCTTTTGGAAAATTCAGATCTTATTTAATGGGAGCAAAAGTCATTGTTCACATTGATCATGCTGCCATTAAATACTTAATTTCAAAGAAAGATGCAAAACCTAGGTTAATAAGATGGATTATGTTGTTGCAAGAATTTGATCTTGAAATTGTGGATAGAAAGGGAGTGGAGAATCAGGTTGCAGATCATTTGTCTAGACTTGAAAAGCATATTGAAGGAATGGAAAAGAAGAAGATAACAGAAACATTCCCAGATGAGAGACTCCTGGTGTTAAAACATTTTGAAACACCATGGTTTGCTGATATTGCCAACTTTCTAGGTTGTGGAATCATCCCCCCTGAGTTTAATAAACAACAAATCCAAAAACTCAGGCAGGATTCTAAGTAATATTTGTGGGATGATCCGTTTTTGTTTAAATCATGTGCAGATCAGGTGTTGAGAAGATGCATTCCTGAAAGTGAAGTACCAACCGTATTACAAAATTGTCATGCTTCTAATTATAGAGGGCATTTTGGTGGGCAAAGGACAACCGCAAAGGTGTTACAGTCTGGATTTCATTGGCCGACATTGTTCAAAGACGCTCAAGAATTTGTCAAAACATGTAACGAATGTCAGCGGACAGGATCTATCTCCCAAAAGAATGAAATGCCTCTAAATGGATTTTTAGAGGTTGAATTGTTCGATGTTTGGGGGATTGATTTCATGGGACCATTCCCAATTTCAGAAAATTGCCAGTATATTTTAGTTGCAGTTGATTACGTATTCAAGTGGGTTGAGGCAGTGGCATGTAACTCAAATGATGCTAAAACGGTTGTTAAATTTCTGCAAAAGTAAATTTTTACAAGGTTTGGTACTCCCCGTGCTTTAATTAGCGATGAGGGTACTCATTTTATAAATCATCTGTTAAAAATCGTTTTGGAAAAATATAATATCAAGCATAGAGTTGCCACTACCTATCACCCCCAAACCAATGGTTTGGCAGATATATCCAACCGAGAAATCAAGGGAATTTTAGAAAAGGTCGTAAAGCAGCATAGAAAAGATTGGGCTTTCAAGTTAGAGGACGCTCTATGGGCTTTCAAGTTAGAGGACGCTCTATGGGCTTATCGTACTGCTTTTAAAACTCCCATTGGTATGTCTCCATATAAAATCGTTTTTGGAAAAGCCTTCCATTTACCTCTGGAATTGGAGCACAAAGCATACTGGGCGATTAAGGAGTTAAATATGGATGTTTCTGAGGTCGGGGTTAAAAGAAAAATTCAACTTTGTGAATTAGATGAACATAGGAATTTCGCCTATGAAAATGCCAAACTCTACAAAGAGAAGACAAAAAACTAGCATGACAAAAGAATTCACAAACGAGAATTTTTTGAGGGACAAAATGTGTTACTCTTTAATTCACGGCTAAAACTCTTTCTGGGAAAGTTGAAAAGTCGATGGTCCAGTCCATTTAAAATTTCTAAAATCTACCCTTTTGGAGTTGTGGATCTCATAAACCCAGAAGATGGTAGTATTTTCAAGGTGAACGGACAGCGAATCAAAGCATTTTTTTGACGGAATGAAAGGCCATGAGAACCTGTCTGCGGAACTTTGTAAACTAAATGGATTGGTTTTGGAAGGACGGAAGGACAAGCGCAGGTTCTTGCCATTGGGCGTCACTTGGGAGCGTCGGTACCTACTCCTTGGGAGTAGGCAGGTTTATTCCTTTTCTCCATCTTAGTAGATTTTTATTTTTGTTTTTAGTCTTATTTTTTTTATATTTTTGCGTCTTATTAGTTAAACTTGGTTGTAGTGTTTTTGTTGAACTTGTTTTATCATACATACTTACTGATTTAATGCATGCCTACATTTTCTTGAGAGATAACCCAAATAATCCACTCACTACACACATTTCTCATTTTGCATTTGGTTTCTAGAACTAGCCTAATATCTTGTTGGGTCCTCTTTTGACCTTTAATTTGCAAATTTTAGTTTGGAAAATAGTTGAAAAACCCCTTCTTATCTCTCATACACTTCCTTGCTTCTCTTCTCATACCACCCATATTCCAACAATGAGGACATTGTTCATTTTAAGTTGTGGGAGAGAGCTTATACAAAAAGAGAGGTATTAAAAAAAATAGTAGAGCATAAAATGCATACTATGAAAAAAAAATAGTAGAGCATAAAATTCATGCTATTCAAAAATAATAATAATAATAATAATAATGATGATGATAATAATAATAATAATAATAATAATAATAATAATAATAATAATAATAATAATAATAATAATAATAATAATAATAATAATAATAAAAGAAGGTCGTGATATCAGCCGCATGCAAATACCCATGTTCTATCAAGATTAGATATATAAAGTATTTGTCTAACCAATTAAGATGCATGGCTAGCTTATGGTAAACATTTTTGCAATTTTTTGTAATGTGTGTCTAGTGGTTTATAAAAGGCTATTTATTGTATAGAAAGGTATGCATGCATGACAAATCCATGGTACGGCAAGGTCTAATTTCATCTCTGAGTCATTTTTAGTTGTCTTTTGTGTTGCTTGGGAACAAGCAACGATTCTAGTTTGGGGTTGTGATATGCGGTAACTTAATTGACGCATTACACCTTTTTAGTGTCTTTTTCGTTTCTTTAATTTGTCAAAAGTCTTTAGATTAAGTCCTTTTTATGTGTATTTTCGATTTTCACGTTCATGGAGTTTAGGTAAACCAATGATCAAATTCACTTGTCTTTTGATGCTAATTTGTGGCTAATCTTTTGGATTATAGTGTTGATTGGAAAGAGCATGTTGTGATGCTATAGGATGAAAGTGGAGAAAGGACTTATGCTTTGGAATGAAGACAAACTTAATGGAGTTGGTGAATTTTTGAAGGTTTTTTGTTGCTAAAAAAGTGGAGCTATGGACCTTTGGATAAAGATTTTTGAAGATTTTTTTGTCTCCTCCAAGGCCTTATAAATAGGAGGGTGCGTTGTTTGTTTTAATATCATCTAATGTCATCCAATCTCATATGACTACCTCACCGCTTTATAATTCCCATCATTCCATTTTCTCCCATGATGTATTCAAGTATTGTTACTTCATCTTGGTGAAAGAGGAAGTTTCTCCCAAGAGCTTTTGATTCCTCTTTACAATTAATGCAACAATCTTCTAGTAATTTTTCTTGTCATCTAAATTTTATGCATTTTTAGTTTACGTTTTTATGTTATCGTAAATCTTTATTTTTAGTCGCATCTTTATTAACTCCGTCTAGCGTAAGTTTGTTATCGTAAAATTTCGTTCACATTCTAAATTTTAGACATCTTGATTTATTCTACCTTGTCGTATTTCTTTTTCGTAACTTAGATCTTTCACGTTTTTGTTGACTTTCGTATCATAAGAAAATTTTAGTTCTCGCAAACTTTTATTTCGTCGTTATTTAAATATTTAACTCATGTCTTTCGTTTTTCTAAAAAATAAAAAAATGCAAGGAAACCGAGCAATGATAGGCTGACAACCTTAGCTCGGGTGTTGGGTGAAATTAAGATAAAAAGCTTATGTTGATGGTAGGAATTTGTTGACTAATAATAAATCATTCCAACCATTCGTTCAAGGTTATAATGTTGAAATGTTAAAGTTTGATGAACTCAGAAATGAGTCATCTTGAACACATCAACTTGAACGATACGGTGGTATGCTCGAGAGAGTTACTTAGAACTAAGGAAACTTGTTTCAATTCCGTACAACTTAAAAAAGGGATAGATTGTGCCATTGTCAAGGCTTTACTTTATTTTGGAAACATTAAGGTTAGTCCATGGATGCGTGCCTTTCTCAACCTCGAAAGAGTGCCTTATACAAGTTGATGGTTAAAAATGATGAGTTGTTTGTCACAAAGTTCTATCCGATATATTTGCTTTGAAATCTTAACGTATCCCTACACCCTTGTTTCCTTTTTAATTAATTGTTTTCGCAATAGTTTGTAATCAACCCAACCAACAATATTTCTTCAAAATCGCCATCTGAAATCACTTCTTTTTCTGGACTTTGATTTAAATCTTTTACTCCTTTTTCCCTGTGGATCGATACTTGGTATTTTACCGTTTTATTACTTGTAAAAGACGACAATTGATTGAGAAATGTATACTTGCGTTACTCTCCATTTGTGCTAAGTCTGAGATGTTTATTCTATATAAATCTTGCAACAGTAGGCAAAAGTTTGATTTTGAGAAGACGTTTTCAAGCTCCGTGTGAAGATTTTTAAGAAAAATGGAATAAATGGAGAAAAAAATGAGAATCTGCATGTAGAGAAACCGCCACGTCATATTGTGTGGTTCCTCTTTTAATATATATAAGATTCATCAACATAAAAGAGCAAATATATATATAGGGTCTAATCAAATGAGAACTCGGTAGTTTGTGATAACCGTGAGATCCAATGTGAACCAATCATTTAATATAATTAATGCTATTTACTTAAATAAAATTAATGGTAAATTGGTAATTTAGTTTCTTTAGACAACTCATAAAACCCTAAAATGTGACTTTGTTTGGAATTAGAAATTCCTCAAACATCTCGTTGGTTGACGCTGCACCATCAACATTTTACATATTCTTTTCCTCATAATTACCATTCCACTACTTCCTCTATTTTCCAATATGATCTTATCAATTGAAGCATACTAGATGATCAAAACTCACAATTCGATTACAATGATGACAAGCCGAGAGAAGAGTGTGGTGTTGTTGGAATCTACGACGACCCAGATGGTTCTGTCTATGCAACCTAACTCTCCACGCACTCTAACACCACGACCAAGAAGGAGACATCGTTGCCGATGCACCCGACGATGTTCTCAAATTAGTCATCGACATCCGCCGACTACGTATTTGGTCGTGTCGGTGTTGCCCACAACGGAAATGTGAAGGCATGAACTCGAAGATCTAAGGGTTTTTTTTTGTTTTTAGATCTATGTTTTTTAAGGAACTTTTTTGGTTTAAAATGCAAGCATGTCACAGTGGTATCACAGTTGGTATCAGAGTGGGTATCACAATGGTATAATAAGTATTACAATGGTTATGTATGATCTAAAACCCAGTATTTTGTATAATGGGTATCACAATAGGTTTTGTATCACTATGGGTTTCACAATGTATTGTGTATCATGGTAGGTATGATAGTGTATTTGTATCACAACGAGTATCACAGTGTATTTTGTATCACGGTAGGTATCATAGTGTCTTTTGTATCATTGTAGGTATCACAACATTTCTTATTTTGTATCACAGTAGGTAACACAATATTTCTTATTTATTTTTGATGTTTACAGAAGGTATCACACTATGCATCATGTGGTCACCGGAATAATGTTCGTCGGAGAGATGAGAGAGAAGATTTCTAAAACACCTAACATACCTTTTAATTAAAATTACCAAAATTATTGTTTTCCTAATTTATCCCCTGATTTATATATGATTAAGATTGGATCTCACGGTTATCACAGATAACTGAATTCTCTCTTGAATGTCCCCCTATATATATATATATATATATATATATATAGAGAGAGAGAGAGAGAGAGAGAGAGAAAGGGGTTCATACGAGAACAATATATATTTAAGAAAACACGAGAACGGCCGAGTACATACAAAATCATATATGATTTATGCGACTTTGTTGTGACTTAAGTCGCGGGTAAAGTCGCCCACGTCCATTTTTTTGCCGTTAATACCGAATCATAAATGATTTTGCACATAATTTGTTGTTTTCTTGTTTTATTAAATAGTTAGTATTCTCGTTTGAAACTTCATCTCTCTATATATATATGTGTGTGTGTGTGTGTGTGTGAGAGAGAGAGAGAGAGAGAGAGAATGTTTGTAAAAATAATGTAATAGTTATCTACAAATCAATAAATATATTATGAAAATTATGTATCAATATTTATAAATAGAATATATAAATAATGTATGACTGTAATAACTTCATTTATCTGAATATTTAGTTGATTTGTGTTATTTGTAACTATTATATGATATAAAAAACCTAAAAGATCATATGAGGGGAAATATAGTCATTTTAACTTTTTTTTGTTCGATCTCATGTCACAAAAATGTCCATAAAGATTCTGATCTCTCGAAATAGATAATGCCCACAAAGTCAACATTATTGTCGATTCTTAATCTTGTCGATTGAGCTAAGTTGATCAAAAATATCTAGTTATATCGATATGAAGATGAATTCTCAAATCTCTTTGTAGTGTAAATCTCGACCAATGTTTGAATCTTCGCAAAAATCATACAAAATCCGTATTTCTACGTGATTATTAAATACTTTCTCAAATCTTTGGGCATCACTTAAGTCATATTTCCAATACGCCCATCTCTGGATCTATGATCTAATATTAACACTTCAAAGTGATCGGCTTATCCGCGTTGAGTTTAAGCTTCGACTCAAGTGACCAAGCTTAAAAGTTAGCAATATTGGCAACACCCAAGTGTTACCTACTAGTCTTAAGTTTGGCGCATACCCACACCAAAAAGGGTGCTTAACTCATAATAAAAATAGAGAACATGGTAGAAAAAATACAAATACTTAAAAGATACTTGCATTAAAATAAAGTACAAACTGTGTTCACAGTGTTGCCACTGTGGGCAGCAGTGCTGAAATTTAGAGACTAGAAAATAAATTACAACTATAAATGTAGAGAGAAATGGCTGGATTTTCTACATTGTTCCAGCTCTCCTTTAATGATTCACCCATGGCCTCTTTATATAGAAGGAAAAAGGATAGATTACATCATTTAAGGAGATGAAACACCTCTATTGACTCAATGTTTTTAAAAGGTTGTGAAACCTTTTAAAACTCCAAAGTCCAAGAGCCTTCATGCAACCAAAAATGCCTTCATGAAATCTTATCTAAATCTTATCTTCACCTTGTTTTGTATCTAGAGTTTGCTCTTCAGTTATAGTAGCTGAAATAAGCATGAGATTACATGCAAAATGATATTTTCAGTTGTCCTCAAATTAACGTCATTCCCATAGTGGGCAGCAGTGGGCACATTTCGCCTCCCAATATTTAACCCAAAGATGATGCATATAACCATAAAACATCCTCAACAGCTCCAAATGAAAATAAAATAATAAAAGAAAGACACATGAACACATAAAAAGGAAATACAACTAAAACAGAAGAAAAACTCAAAATGATGTGTAAATAACACTCACAATAACGCTCAAAATGAGAGTTATTAATAGTCTAGTATAGTCTAGTCTCACATGCGTACCAAACTTACCTGTAAAGTGCACAACATGACATACGGCTCAGAATTCGTGCATGAAGTCACATAATTGTAAGGCGGGCGAGTTGGTTAGGTGAGATAAAAACAATATGTATGTTGCGTATAAGGTCACGTAAACTCCCTGTTGGGTGTGATGTTGGGTATATCAATCTAAGTTTGTGAATTGAGTTAGTATCCATATTCAATAATTGTATGTGTGATCTGAAAACATTTTATGATTGTGTGGAAAACAGTTCAAATAAGAACATATAAACCTACAATGTTGAATTAAGTATCATATTATTTTAAAATTGTGATACATGCACATGTATGTTCACAATATTTAGTAAAGTTGAGTGCATGCTAGGTGCTTACATATTTTAAATATTTATGCATGTCATACGTACGTGCCCATAGTACTTCTGTAAAAGATGTTACGCATGAAAATATTTTGGGTACGAGAATGTTGGTAGTGATAGATGGGGAACCGGTCAGACACAAATGAACAAATAAATGTATAGTAAGGATATTGTAACACCCTCAATTATGAAAAGAGCGACTAATTTAAAATTTTGATAAAACATCAAATATGGATTAAGTCTTTTTTCTAAAAGTCAACATTTGATCACTTATAATGGTGATCTAAGGTTTAACATCAACACATAATACTCCAAACCTTACACAAGTCTATATTTGGGACGGGTGTTCCTAAAACCCAATAATTGTCGCTATCTCCAAGGTGTGGAAGACATCACCAAATAACTATATCCTTCTGTGCATTAACTAGCACTCAATTCTTCACGTTGTCGCTAATACCATTCCCCAAGAAGGACCTGATGCACATGTCGACAAATAAAAAGGGTTAGGCTTAATACTTAGTGAGTTCAAGCAATTCTTATCATAATTATAAAACAACTAAAAGACTACTTACTTAAAACATGATTTCTCAAATGGAATGTCTTTATCGTAAAAGCAACATCTTTCTAAAACCCACCATTTTATGATGAAAACTCTAAATCAAAATACCCATTTAATATGAATTTAAAATCCAATACTCACTCCAAAACGTAAATGAGGTTTAATATCCAAATATTGTAAACATGGATAAAAACTCTATTATCCAAAAATACTCCAAAACATGGATAAAGTTCAATACCCAAAACCATAAATAATGGAAAACACTCTATACTTAAAACAACACTAGAAACATGGATAATATGTTATCCAAAAATAACAACCTTTGGTGACGGGGGAGACCCGTATCCATAAAATGTGGCGAACACAAAAGTAAGCCACAAATCCACATTAATGACCCTTGAACTATGGATCATATAGTCATCAAGTTCAACCACACACGATCTGTAGTTTGATTCCCCCATTAATTCTATGCATGCTCGTTTGCTAGAAATGACAGCCACAATGGACTTAACGGTCATCAAGTTCAACCACCCACGGTCTATAGCTTGAGTCCCCCGCTATGGATCATACGGTCATCATGATCGACCACCCACGGTTAATAGTTCAAGTTCCCCATCACATCTGAATTCCTAGCAAGAATACAGGGACAACAGTCCCATTCCAAACCATCTGACTCCTTTTGGATCCATTTGTAACACTCTAAAATTCAAACAGTTTAAAACCATGGAAAAAATTCGGAAATGGATGGGATGACACATCTAAAAGCAAAAGACAACAATAACCCACTACGAAGAAAGTTTGCACAACGTGCGGTAACAATAAATGAGACATAACGTTAACAACCTACTAATCTGGAATTTAATAACTAGATTAATGTGGGTGTCCATATATCTCCAAAAGTGTCACTCTTCTCAAAATCTCAAATGCTCGACTCTTAGGTACACTTAATGGCACCGGTCAACATCTCAAATCATCCTAGATCCACCGCTAGTAGGACCTGTAAAACAATATACACCACATCAAGTGTTAGGCTACAAGCCTAGTGAGACTTTAAAGAAATACATTTGATAGTAAGCGATACCAAGATATAATGTAAATGTTACCGAACTCTGATTTAGTGGCATATTATCATATGTCCCACACACTTTCACAAAATGTTCTGTACCTGAACATCCAAACAAGAAGAATCCTTTAGATAGACGAGGGAACCCATTCCACCATGTTGACAAGAACACAAAGGTGAAGTCACTTATTGATGGTGTTGGGTTACATCTCAGATTCTGGGTTTAATGAACATACCACAAAGGCATCACAACCTCAAACCATTATGTTCCTTTATTGCCTACTTCGTAAAGTTACACCTCAAGGACTTAAAGAATCTTATTGCATACCCAACCTACACGAGTTGCACCTCAAGGGTATCGATACCCTTTATTGTATACTCACTAGTGGTCCACACATTGGCCTACTCAAGGTGAATATATAATTCACATCCTAAATCCTCATGCATAAGGATTTAGGCATAATTTCTATACATATTCATATAAAGGGCCAAAAATCATGAATAAATACATCACCCTATTCCCCATTCAATACATACATTTGACCCACCAAAATCATAAACATTGAGCTATGGAAATACAAGTATTCATTTACCCATTTTGGTTCCATCATCTTAAGTACGTAAATAACTACCTTCTTATCACATATCAATTAGAGGGGGAAAGCCCATATAACTCCATCCTTTTCTCAAAGAAATCAAGGTGTCACATTTAGGTCAAACCTCATCAATGTCCCATAACATTTATTTATTACTAGATATTGGAGTAATATAAATCATTTATCAAGATTGAAAGAGGATAATGCATCCCCGAAATAATAAGTGGGTTGAACTCACACATTTCCATTTTAGGTCAAACATCATGAAAATCCACATTTTGTCACATAATATCAAATAGCAAACAAGTAATGAGAAATAGATGGGGAAAGACTCGCTAAAGAGGGTTTGTAAAGTAAAAACCATAAAGTTTAAGGAAACCCTAGGAGTTGAGAAACCCTAGACTTGAGATGGAGATCTTGAAGCTTGGAGTAATGAATGGGGATCCTCCTTGAAGATGCTAGAGTTCTAGGAGATGTTTACACTAGACTTAAGATCCTTAGAGTTGCAATCAATGAGGAGGGAAAAAACTTGGGATAAAATCGCATTTATGGGGAGGAAAAATCGTTGGTAGCATAAATGAATGGAAGAGCTCCCTTGCAAATCTGGTTTTATGCAATAAATGGGAAGTTAGACCCCGTCGGCGACCTTGACACCGCGATAGTGCCCTGGCACTATCGTCTGGTACTATCGCCCAGGTTGTACCGTAGGTGCCTTGGTCCGGGCGACTATGACACCACGAGAGTGACCACGGCAAGTTCACCGGGAACCCTCGCCCCGAATGGTACTGAAGCCCTCCCCCTTGGTGCGATTTTGCCACGCGAGAGTGACCACGGAAAGGTCGCCTGTCACTCTCGTTGAAACCCTTCATAACCCAAATTTGTCCAATCCAGCCCTTTAGTTAATGAACCAACTATAAACAACTGATATCCTTTAGATTAAAATAGGTTCACAAATAGGTATAAGTATATACAAGTTTATTTATATAAAAGTATAAGGTTGAGAACTACTAAGCGAAGGGGACTCATGCAATAGAATCCAAGGAACTTACTCGAAATTCGGGGTTGTTACACCATTGCATTACAGTCTAAATTACATGACTCCAAATTGAATGACCAATGCACTCAAAACTTGTAGTTTCCAAATAAATGTGCAATAAATGCTAATCACGTCCAAAGCTCTACCCTGAGTAATTTAAACCGGACAAATATCCCCAAGACTCAACTGAGTCAAAACAAGCCAAAAGCTCAATAAATCAATTGACCCTTTAATAAAGGTCAACTAAAACATAAAATGTATTTAACCAATGGTTATGCAAACATATGCTCCAAAGGTATGATTACTCAAAAACTCATTGTTGGCATTTTCCAAAGGAAATCATACTATTTATATCTCCTAAATGTACTTTATAACACAATAGTATGTATTTCCAAATGGTTTATAAAACCAAAGACACTAAGAATGCATTAACATCGAATAATCTCCATTTATGAAATAAATCATCAAAATAACCCATCTCAAAATTCATTTACCAAAGTGTTCAAAAACCCCAAATATGGGTATTTCACAAGATTTATAAATCAAATATACCAAACATGCAAAACTCCTCAAATAACTCACATATTTGATTAATAACAAGTGAAACACATCAATACTAAAAAGAACATTTTTGGCATGTACATAGTTTTCACAAGCCAACTTGAACTCACCATTGCTAGGTTAGTTAAACCTAGATTCCAAACTCATTTCTAGTTTCCAAAATGGTGAAGACTTTAGATCCACAAGCAAATCCCACCAAAGAAGTTTCTCAAGAATAATAATCAAGTCAAAGAGACTCCAATCAATAGCTCAATCTCCAAACCTACTAAAAACCCAAATATAGATCACATAATACTCAAAAGGCTTACCTCTTTAAACTTGCAAGATCTAGGCTCAATCCCTTGCGATATCCAAGATGGATCTCCCTCAAAATAACCCTAAAGGGTTGCCAAGAACTCCCAAAGTCGCCACAAGATGAGAGGAAGAGGAGAGGAGGAGAAAATGAGTTAAAACCCTAAAATCGGCCCCTTTTTATCAGATCGGGACATTCCCGCAACCTAGCCTGCGACTTAAGCCGTGTGGCTAGTCGCCCGTTCCCTTGGGGTGTGTTCCAATGAGTTGTGCGACCCTGGTTGCGACCTAAGTCGCGTGCCAGGTCGCATGGACATCTGTTTTGCGCCCTGTCTTCGTTTTTAACATTCGATTCGATCCCCCAACTCTTTTAGTATGATAATTATATAAAAACCTCATTCCTTTATCATCTTGAATGTCAAACGGTCACAAATGGGCTCCAAACGAAGGCTCCAAAATTATAGGTGCTACAAGTGCTTTCGTACATGGTGTAGATCGATATATACAAGGAAACATACTGAATGTCACCCTACTTTTTTTAAAGAGGACAACATCTCTGACAAATTTTATAAGCAGATAAACAAAAAAAAGAACACCTAAAAAGGTGCAACCACACAACCACTCAACCATTAGGTCAAGCCCTAATCCTCTAAATGTCACCATACTTGGTAGGAACAAAAGTGACAAAAGTTACCCACATCGTACTGATTCATAATTGAGATACCTTATCGTATCTTCATGTTGCATTCGTGCAAATACTTGACTTCTATATTCATAATCATGTTCAAGTTTTCATGTACATAAAAAGACCCATTAACTATTTAATCTGCACCGAGAAATGAAAACCAATTGTGTGCTTACACGTTGCTTCGATACATCTTTTTTATAAATAATAAAATCAAAAAAAGATATTAACGTATATAAATCATATACAAATCAAACTTTATTTTAATGGTTCAGATCCAAGATGAAAGATCGTGCGAGGAAAAAATTAAGGTGAGAAGTGTAAGAAGGGATTTGGATCTTTGATCACTTTTAATCTCAAAACAACCCATGAATTGCACTTTAGAAGGAAATTAATGTTGTGCATCTCAATTAATGTTGATCTTCAATTAGAATTGATTGAAGGAAGGATATTTCTTCTTACCCTTCTCACCATAAGTTTCATTCACATCGGAACCAAACCTTACATACAATGTAATTATGATTAATTATTTATCTCTTTTTTCACATTTTATTATTCATATATTAATTGATTTTTATTACTTGAAAAGGGAATATGTGGACTTGTTTCCAACCACCAAAAAGAATTTAGGATGCAAAGATATATTGCTTTATGGAAGGTCCATATGGGTTTGGTTTAGATTGGTCAATTTTACATGATTACATTGTCTATGGACCCTTCTTTTCAATTATTAAGGCCTTTCCCAAAATGATGGGGGCAATATAGGAGTTTCCTTTTTCCATGATATTGAAGATGCATCTTTATTTTGGTTTGGGGCAAAAAGCTTTGTTCTTACAAAATTAGAAACCGGTTTTTCTATTAAAAGAAGGTATTTTAATTTAATTGTTATTTTAAAAATACATGTTTAAGGACTTTGATTTATAAGTCATTAATTTAAGGGTGTTTATTTAATGTGATTACAACGATTTTTTAACTTATAAATATTTATAGAGAGACAGAGAGAGATATTTATATAGAGAGAGAGGGGAAAAGTTCAAATGAAAACTAAATTTTTTATTGTGCATGTGAGGATAAATCTTGACCCCTTCATCTCTATTGATCCAACAACTTATATTAAATAGAGTTTTTAATTAAAATTAGATTAGGTGTAAAAATGGAATATAATTTAAACTCACGCCTACCAAATTTGACTTTTTATTTTCTTTTTTAATTAAAAATTTTTACCCACTTAAAGTTTAAAATAAATTACCTTAAAAATTACTAATATTTTAATCAAACAAATTATATCAAAAAAACGAGAATTTCGTGCTCTTCGATATGACATTCATCTCGATATATTTTTTTGTTGTTTTAACCGTGTTTTACGTGAAATTTTATATATGTGTTGTATTCATTATGAATATTTATGTACGTTTAAGTGTGTACAATACCTCGACATCGTAAGTCTGTAACTCGACATCACATTCTTCAACACATTCTTCATCACCGTAACCCAACACCCATTGAGACGAATCGAGAACCTATCGAGTTTCGCTTGTGAACCGAGGAACAAAAGAGAGTGCGTCACGTCTTCACACCTTCACAGGTCATTCATGTATTATTCATCATGAATAATGTATCATTCAGGATGAATAATACATCATTCAGGGTGAATAATACACGATTCATGTATTATTCATCCTGAATGTTGTATAATTCATATTGAATATTGTATTATTGTTCACATTTGTTATTCATACTGAACGTAGGACACCTGGGGATGCGCATACATATTCATAATGAATTAAACGAAATTTCGGTTGTGAATCGGGAAACAAAAGAGAGTTCGCCATGTGTCCACACCTTCACGGGTCATTCATATATTATTCATCATGAATAATGTATCATTCAAGATGAAGAATACAACATTCAGTGTGAATAATACACGATTCATGATAAATAATACATGAATCATGAATTCGTGTATTATTCATCCTGAATATTGTATTATTCATCCTGAATACTGTATTATTCATCATGAATAGTGAATGAACGTTCATCTTTGTTATTCATACTGAATATGGACACCTGATGACGTGCATACATATTCATAATGAATATAACATTTCACGTAAAAAACGGTTAAATTGAAGAGAAAAAAACTATATCGAGATGGATGTCATATCGAAGAGCACGAAATTCTCGTTTTTTTGATGTAATTTGTTTGATTAAAATATTAGTAATTTTTCAGATAATTCATTTTAAACTTCGAGGTAAAAGTTTTTTAATTAAAAAAGAAAATAAAAAGTCAAATAAGGTAGTCGTTGATTCAAATTTTCAATTTTGTCCCTAATCACTTCTCATTTAATCTTATTATATTTTAACCATTGATTAGTGCACAATGAAAAAATGAGTTTTCATTTGAACTTACCCCTATATATATAGGGTCTCATTCTTTTGTTAACCAAGGTTTTAGTGTTAACCTTGTTAACCAATGAGGATCATTCATCTTAAAAATTAATGGCTTAGATTAAAGCAAAAAAAAAGTTAATATTTAAATGGTTACCATGTATGACAAGGGTCTTTACATATATGAAGAGGGGCAAAATAGTCAAGTGATAGAAAAACCTAAGGAAAGCACCCTTGTTTCACGACATGTCTAAAATGGTAGTTTCCAAAATTGGGGTGTGATGTGCATATATGAACTTGTGTTTGATGTGCCTATATGAAATGGGATTTGATGACCATATTTGAAATTGGGTTTTGATGTGCATATATGAACTTGTATTTAATGTGCGTATGAACCTCTCTCATTAAGTGTAAAGCAACCTGGGTGACAAAAAAAGTTATGTGCATATATGAAATTGGGTATAAATGGTTGTATGTGCATATATGAAATTGGGTATAAATGGTTGGATGTGCATATATGAAATCGGGTTTTGATGAGCATATATGAACTTTTTAACAAGGAAACAAACTCGTGAATATGATGCTGTGAATTAGGAACAAGATGAATAATATGATTAATCTTTTTAAAAAGAAATTCTAAAAAAATATCTTCCATATTAATCCATACGTTAATCTAGGAATGTAAATATTACTATTAACCAATTTTAATCCTTAAAATCCCTAAACTACCCCTAATAAATGCCCCATGTGTTTACTAAAATAAAGAAAAATACTAAAATCCTATTGGTCCGTATAGGTTAATAAGGTTAACATTATTTTGTTGGTTAACAAAAGAAGGGACCTCTATATATAGGACGGTAATCAAATGAAAACCAAAAAAAGGTTGTGAACCGTGAGAACTGATCTAAGCCATTTGTTGTTTTTAATCTACGGATATTAAACATAATGACAATTTTTAAATAATTACAACTTGAGGATTTATTATGTATTAAATTTAAAAGTGGAAGGACATATTGGGGTATTAAAATATGATATGTTGGATTTAGATACCATGTCCTCCCTCAAAACCCTCTTCGTCGGAAGAACGTCTCCTCCCCTGAAACCCACTTCGCCGGAAAAGCATCTGTTAGAGCATAAATATGTTGGATACAAGATCAAGAAGACTGAAGGTCAAAGTGTAAGAAGTCAAAGCTGAGAAAGTCAACTCTCATCAAAGTCAAAGTCCTTTGTTAATAAATGTCAAAGTCAATGTATTTGTATTTTACTTTCCTTGTAATTGTTGTAGGTATAAATACCTTGTTTATCTTTGTAATCAATGTGTACACGAATGAGAGAGAGAGAACAGATTAGACAAGAGCTAATTAGAATACGTTTCTAGTGAGAGAGTCTAGAGAGAGAAAGTTGTAATTTGTAATCTTTGAGTTTGGAATCAATGAATATGATTTGTGATTCTTATCTTGAGTGTTTTGTTATTGATTTGAACTTGATGAAATCTGGGCACACAATTGGTATCAGAGCAGATTCCAAATCGAAATCAAGAAAAATACGAAAGTTCGACACTGTGTTCTTGAGCGAGAATTGAATTTCAAGTTTTTGTGCGAATTTCGAGTTGTTTTTTATTAGGTTTTGTTAGAAAAGTGTAATAGATCGAGTTTGTATAAGTAATTTCAAGAATTGCACTGTAATCGATCTTTGATTTTGATTTTTGTTGAGTTTGGAGTTCACGAGTCAAGAACATTGTATTCATATCGATTTGTACATTTTTGTGTTTTTGATCGAAATTAGTTGTTAGGATTGTGTTCTAGAGGTTTAGGCGAGTGAATTGTCAAAAAATTTGTATTGTAACTCGAGATCTAGAGTGGTTTCTGGTGAAGATTTGTTAGATTTTTGAAGTTTGCGCAAGATCCATATTTTGCGCAAGTTCATCAAGGTTTGCTCATGTTCTTCAGAGGTTTGCGCAAGATTCATTGAGAAATTTGTGTTTTGATATTGAGGTTTACGTATCCTTCGAGTATCGAGAAGTTAATGTTTGCGTATATGAAGTGAAACGAAAAGCTGAAGTGTGATACGCGAAGTGTAGTTTGCGTAAGCTACTTGATTCGCAAAGTGTGATTTGCGTAAGGTTCTTGAAACGCAAAGTGTCGTTTGTGTAAGCTTCTCAAAACGCAAAGCGTGGTTTGCGCAACACACTAGATACGCAAAGCGTGGTTTGCGCATCACACTTGACACGCAAAGCTTGGTTTACTTAGAATTTTTTTTTTCTGAGAAATTTTCAAAACTGTAATATGGCCTTTAATAGTGAAAACTTTTTCTCTAGGGGCACTGCCCCTCGACCCCGCAAGGGCGTTGTCCCTTGACCCCACCCGTGCTAAGTCTGCGGAGGGGGACAAAATTCTGATTGTGATCAAAATTCCTGAATTTCTATTTCAAAGATTTCTTGTATTTTTGTGATTTCATATTTTGGACTAACGATCATTTTTGTCAAGTTCTTTTTGTTTACAGGTATTCAAGATGGGATATCTTTCTGATGGTGATGAAAAGAAGATTCACAAGCTCAAATTAGAAAACAAAAATCTTGCTTCCTCAGTTGACTACTACACAAAGAAGTCAAAGAGATATTCTGATGAAAGGAAGCTACTGAGAGAAGAAGTCAGTGTGTTAAAGAAGATAAATGAAGATCTGCTGAAACAGACTTCTGGGCTTAATGAAGAAAAGGTCTTGTTTTTGGAAGCTGAAAACACTAAGCTAAAGAACAAGATTTCTGAATTAGAAGATCACATTGTTAAGATTTCTGAATTAACTGGGTGTGCTAATGAAATGAAGATCTTTGAATTAGAACTGCAAATTGTTGAAGAAAGATCAGTTTTTGAAAAAGAAAAGAAAGAGTTTGCTAAGAAATTCTCCGAGTTTTCCAGAAAATGTGTTGACGAGAAGAAAATGATTGAGCTTAAATGTTCTAAGCTTTCTCAGCAAGTGTCTGACTTTGAGAAAGTAATCATCTTGGAAAGAGAGAAGTTTGACAAAGAGAAGAAAATCATTGAGCAGAAGAATGTTGGATTTTTTAAAGAAATATCTTATGGAAGAAAGAATGCTGAGAATGGATTTGAAGAAGAAAGAATTATATTTGAGAAAGAGATAAAGAAGCTTACTGAGAAGCTATCTGAGCTATCTGCAAGTATGCTTAAAGAGCAGAAAATGAAGTCTGAATTCAAGACAAAGATTGACCTTCTTGTAAAAGAAAGAGACAGTTATTCTTCAAAAGTAAAAGAGCTTGAAAACATTATTTCAAAGGTGGTGGTGACTGAGCAAACGACTCCAGAGTCAAAAATCCACTCACCTAGAAATAGTTTAGTTGGTTCTTTCAAGACAGCTGCAAGCTCACATCAGAAAATTGTTTCTTCAAGAAGGTTAGTTAATTCATTTGATCAGATTCGTACAACTAACATTTTCTATGATTGGAAAATAGATGGTTCATGTACACATAGAAGGAGAAGAAAAAGATATGAAAAAGAGAAGCTGGTTTGAAAGATAAAACCAGTTGAAGAAGAGAAGAATGATGAGAAGAAGGAAGAAAAGAAAGGAAAGAAGGAAGAGAAGAAAAGTAACAAATCATTTGTATCTGTCTCAAATGCAAAGAAGAACAAAGTGCTGAAAGGTAAACCTGATCTTGTTTACTCAAGAGATCAAATGATCAGGTTATCTAAAAAGAGGTATTGTTCTTATTGTCATACATATGATTTTGTTCATAAAGCAAGTGATCATTACTGGTATGGTTCTTATTCAGTTACTCCTAATCGAACTGCAACTAACACACATTGACTCAAATACCAGTGGGTACCAAAACCGAAAATTGATTCTATGTTGCAGGCACCACAAATCAAGGGGGAGTAAGAGAACAATGACTCTTGAATAACACAGTTCAAGACCCGCACCTCAATGTCAAGAAAAAAAGGCTTCTAAGTACATCAGCTTAGAACCCGTGCTTCAACGGAGATTGACTTCTAAACACAACAGTTTAGGACTCGCTCTTTAATGATGAAAAAGAAATGCTACTCCCGGGCTGATATAAGAGATTGTACTCCGATACTCCAACGAGGATATCAACCTTCAAGGGGGAGTACATATTTTTCTGAAATTTTTGCATTCGATAGATATGACGAACTACATTCCAAAAGGAGTTGTAGATCTTTATAATGTGCTTTATAACTGACATATTTTAGATGCATAATTTCAAGGGGAGTAAAAGGATTATGATTTCTGATTATTTCATATCAGAACTCGTACTTTAATCGTTTTATTTTTTTATGTCATTTACATTTGAATAAATTTTGTGAATAAAGTTGCTTTGACTAGACTTTGAGACTTATGCAGGACGAGAGAGGATGACACGATCATATCATTTTGACTTAAGCATGACTTCATGAGAATTAAGATTGAGCGAAAAGGTAAATTTCTTATCTTAATCTCAAATGTATCTGAAAGAAGGACAACTTTCAGATATAGAAAATATGTTCTTAAATGTTCAAACCACTTCCCGAATTTTAACCAGATTTTATAATTTGAAAGTGTGATTTTAAATGTTTTCATTTTATTTTTGTGCTTAATTGATAAACAAACCGTGTGTTTCTAAAGATAAATACTTGCGTATTGTCTTTTCTTTATACTTTCAAGTATTCACACACACCGGTTTAATTCTTTTGTTGAACAAGTTATCACCATGTCTCATATTGACCCAGTTTTTGATGGTGATACACCCCGCTTGTACTTCAAAGAATTTTGAGCGATATTTCATTTCAAAACGTTATTTTCAAGAATGTCTATATTTTGTTTCGTATAGACACATATCCATTATTCTTGACCATAAGCTTTGTTTGTTATATCATTCATTTCTGATCATTTTTCATACAATGTTAGATTTTGAAACAAGTTTCTTGCTTTCATGTTCATTCATTCAATATATTTGTTTGAAAATACTTCAATGTTTCAAAATGCTCATATATTCATGATTATATTCTGAGCATATAAACATCTGACTTGTATTTGAGCTTTAACTGTTTCAAGATAAACCATTTAAGCAACATCATGCTTCATAGGATTACATGGGTTCTTTGTGCTAGGACTTCAATGAACTTCTATGGAATCACGTTAACCAGTGATTTCTACCCAAGAAGTTAATCCTTTAGTAATTGAGTGTGAGGAGTCAAAAATAAATGAGTGTGGGTGTGATGAGGTAAAATTGAAAAGAGAGATTGGTTAGTTGTGAGCTTAATGATTAAAAAGAAAGAGGGTGTGAGAACAGAGTAAAAGAATATTAAACTCTGCACCAACTACTTTCTGAGTCGGGCAGCCACATTACTAATGCTTCACATTTCTTGGTGAACATTATTGAAACAGACAAATAGCTCATGCCAACTCTTGATTAAACCCCACCAGCTACTCATTTTCTTCTTAAAAAGGAAATGTTTCATATTTTTTAAGGGGACGCAACACATAATCTATCTGATTTTCATTTGGAAAATCTGGATATTGAAAAAGAAGGAAGTCTGCCCCACATTCGCACTTCAATCATGCACATTGAGTCTGTGTTTATCTACTGTTGTCTCAATGGTTTACACTATGTTGAGCCTTTATAAAAGCAATCATCGTGCTTAATTCTTTCTACACTTGCACGAACACACAAGGAATTTGTTTCTTTGTCATAACATTCATAGAAATTGCCTTTGTGGTGTTTCGATGATTGGATGGAAGTCCTAGGAGAAACCAATGAAATGAGACCAAGAAGCTTGAGTGAACATCAAAAAGCTCCTTTATATTGTGTATTCGTTACACACAGTGACTTTGTGTTACTGACAGGCATTTTAACTGATTCATTTGTTGATTCAGGAGTTACATGTTCTTATTTTGTCTAGATTTGAAAAGATCTGGATGAATACTTGACTATGGATCACAGAATCAACGGCTTAGTTTGACAGATCAGAATGGTCAACGACATTTCTTGGAAGAAAAGTTTTGATGATATAGATGCTCAAATCATCAAAAAGTGGGAGATGGTATCAAGAAATGATAAAGTTTTGAGAGATGATTTTTAGAAATGTCCAAGTCAGAAAAGTTCAAAGTAAAGATTTGATGATTTGAAGAAGATCAAAGAATTTTTGAAGATTTGAGGAAATTTTCTTTGAAGATTATTTGCTAAAGCAAATTCGAGCTGATTCTGAAGATAATTTCTTTCCAAAGTCTGAAAGTATTATTGTGAAAGTTTTGGGGAGATTGTTAATCGTTTGATGACTGTTTTGGAAAGAATACCGTCAAAGAAAAAGGGGAGATTGTATTGACAGAGCTTAAAAGTGAAGACTGAATTGCTAAATCTTTCAACCGTGATCTTGAATCCAAAGGGGGAGATTGTTAGAGCATAAATATGTTGGATACAAGATCAAGAAGACTGAAGATTAAAGTGTAAGAAGTCAAAGTTGAGAAAGTCAACTCTCATCAAAGTCAAAGTCCTTTGTTAATAAATGTCAAAGTCAATGTATTTGTATTTTACTTTCCTTGTAATTGTTGTAGGTATAAATACCTTGTTTATCTTTGTAATCAATGTGTACACGAATGAGAGAGAGAGAGCAGATTAGAGAAGAGCTAATTAGAATACGTTTCTAGTGAGAGAGTCTAGAGAGAGAAAGTTGTAATTTGTAATCTTTGAGTTTGGAATCAATGAATATGATTTGTGATTCTTATCTTGAGTATTTTGTTATTGATTAGAACTTGATGAAATTTGGGCACACAGCATCTTATCGGCCAAAACCCTCTCCTCCGCCACCTCTTCTCTTTCCCTCACACCTCATACATTGTTTTCTACTACCGCTTACTGCCACCTCCACAACTGTTATCGTCGCTTGTCGTCGCTTCCACAACCACTACCTTCTGCACAACCAACGTCGTGGTTCCATTTGCACCTCCACAACCACCATAGTAACCAATGTGGATCGTCGGTGAACAACTATTCAATACACGATGATGAACCCCACAGAGGAATGGAAATCCTTGTGGCCAATTTCTTCGGTCCACTCTCTGTCACTCCTCCTATCCCCTTTCACCATAACCATCGCCTCCGACGCCACCAGACAAATTGGAACCCTCATCTTCAACCCCTCTCCCAAACCACAATCCCACCACCATCTCTTCACTTCATCTTCCGTTTCTCCTCACTTCCCTCCTCCTTTCCCTAACCTCTCTCTTTCTAGATTCCTCACTTCTCTCCTCCTTTCAACCATCACTTCTATCGCCTCACAACTATTCTTTGCTTCCTCCAACCCTAATCCACTTCTCCCACACAATTCCCTTCAATTGCTCACTTGCCATGCTACAAATTCGATTCTCGAATTTTTTTCCTCTGGTCCCAACTCTGATCAATTAGGGTTTGTCGTATTGTCTGTTGAGGATTCCCGATTGAAGGTGAGACGAGATTATAGTAAGTTTTCATTTCGAAAAATGCATCCAGTCACCGAATTATTAAGATTTCTGTAATCCCCCTTGCTGATTGTGATTGTACTTCAGATAATTATTGTTATTTATTTCATTTTATCAAATTATGTAGTTGGTTGTTGTGTTGTGGCAATATTTATTGGTTTAGTTTTTGAATTTTGGCAACTTGATGAAAACTATTTGTTTATTTGTTTCAGGTGATTTTTGTGATTCTACTACCATTGGGTATTTGTTGGCTTCTACTTATTATTTTGTTCATTACTTTAGTGTTAGAATCAGAAGGGAGGATTCGGGTGTGATTAGACCAGGATTGGATTTATTGGGTAACAAGTTGTTCAAAAGTTCTGCAATTGTTCATGCTTGTTGGAGTCCACATTTGCCTGAAGAGAGTTTGATGTTGTTAGAGTGTTTGGGGCAAAGAAATAGAGGCAAGGTTGAATCAGAAGCAATTCAGGGGGTGAATGGGTTTGGGAAGTTTGATTTCATAAGGTGAAATGACATACGGATGGAAACTACATTTGATTTTATAAGGTGAAATATATTACTGATGAAAATTGTGTTTAATTTCATGTGGTGAAATAACATAGATATGAACACTATGTTTGGATTTCATCAGGTGAAATATCATATTTTTGAAAATTCTGTTTTTATTTCATGAGGTGAAGTATGTGTTTCATCTGGTGAATATTTGTTATAAAATGACGATTATGCCCTTTTCATATTCTGAAACAACTTTTAATTAAAACCATAAGATCAAAAGCAAATTACCACTTAGATCGGTTCTCACGGTTCTCAACCTTTTTTTTGTTCTCACATGATTTAACCCCTATATATATATATAAGTACTTAGAAGTTTTTTTGAAATTGTGTTTCGAGAATGGCAACCGAATGAAATATGCAGTGCAGGTCTTGGGGTTTATGATACCTAGGATAGAAAGGTTAAAAAAATGCAACACTACCTATTTTATAAGCAAACAAAAACATACTATTTAAGAGATTTGAAACTTAGTTTCCTTCAACATGCCCATTTTTTCGGTAAGGCAACATGGCCTCGAACTATACCCCAAAATATTTCCAAGGAGCCAAATGCCCTACTCAACCCTAAGGATATCTAGGATTACCATAGTGACAGAGAAGCTTGGATGTAAGAGAATGAACATGAACCCATATATCCCCCTAGCGCCCCCCCCCCCCCCCCCCCCCCCCAATCGCATACAGACCGATATAGAAGAGCATCAATGAAAAAGGCCATGAAAATAACTATTTGGAGGCAAAAACAAGAGGTGAAATTGAAGGCTCAAGTAGCATAGTCAAGGGTAAGATATAAATGATGTACGGAGGTTGGAAAATTAACCTTGATTTTACACAATTATTGAGAAGCAAGGAATGGGAAAATACGCTTAATTTCTTCTGCTTAATTGAGTAATAGAAGGGGAAACACTCTAGAATGGTAAACAAGTATCCCAGATAATGACATTATCACCAAACAAAGTAATCCAAAGATAAAAACAATTTGCAACAATGAAAAAAGTAGGCGACATATGCTAGGTGGGATCTTCTAAATAAATCAAGTGCCTAGGTAAAATATTACATCTTAATTGATTATGTCCAATACGAATAAATAATTAACCACACCATTGCAACTTGCAAGTAGGCAACATTACCAATTTACAACCAAAGGGGTGTTAGCCTAGTGGTAAGGCATGTGGACTTGCTAGTAGCGGTCTCTTGTTCGAACCCTGGGGGACGCATCCTGGAGGTACGGGGGCTTCGACCCTGGGCTGCATGCTTTAGCAGTCGGGCTTCGGCCCAAATTGTCAGGGATTAGTCTGGGCCCAATGTGGTCTGGGATACCCTCTCCAAAAAAAAAAAACATTACCAATTTACAGTTATGAAATGAAAGTAGCCAAATACAGAACCAACAGCCAAGAGTCAAAAAACAATATTTCAACTTTCCATTGCAAGTAGACAACATAAGTACAAACATGAAAGAACAAATCAAAAAACCAAAGTAGAGATTTAAAAAAGTTATTCCAAATCACTAAACTAAAAAAACAAAAATACAAAGTATAATTGGTATTTAAACTTTGGTACCTTAGGTTTATTTGGTTGAAGCAAATCGAGATGTTGAGAGTTAGGGCTTCGGATTGTTTGATTTGTTTCTTGGAATTGAATCGCACACACATGCCACAACACCTTGGGGTTTTGTTTCTTGAAATCATTTTGAACAACTGGTTTTTAGAGAATCGATGAATCAAGAGCTACACAGTAGATCGAGATTTTAGAGGGAAAGGGAGAGCAGAGGAGAGTAATCCGTAGATCGTGAGATGAGAGTTGTCAATCAAGAGAATACAACAAAATTGAGCCTAACCCTTGATGCCTTGTGGGCTTTTGATGCCCATGGCGATCCCTCTACCTCACCCCTTAGGTCGGGCTTAGAAATGTGTTATTTTTATATGTGGTTTGCTCTTTTTATGTTACAAACTTTATTAAATAATTTTTTTAAAATGATATTTGATAGAAAAACAAACAGTTATAGATGATATTAATGTTAAAACACATTTAATAAGATTTACATAATAATATAATATTAATTTTATATAAAATAATTTTTTATATCAATTGCACTGTGAATTTTGATGAAAACTAAACAACTAATATAGTAGTGTTGATAATTTATAATATCTTCTCTCATAATCATATTTCACATGTGAAAATTGTATCGCTCATTTATGTGCATCACTCATATATTGTTGAATATTTTCGAACGTACAATCTTTAGAATATCATTGCAAACTATCACAAATGAATTAACATTTGTCTCAAAATATAGTCAATCCAATGCTCAATGAATTTGGGCCAATCGTGTTAGATATTGTTGCATTAAATCTGACAAAATTCATATATATGAATTAATCAAATATAGAATAAACATATTATGATCTTAATATACGATATTTGTAAAGTATTCTAAAAAATTGTGATTTTTCAATTACGACTGACTAACCAAATATTCTAATATATCACATTGACTATTACAGACATACTTAAGGAACAGACTTAGACTTCATGGCTTTCAATCATGTTTAACTTGCGGAACTGACTTATGTATGCCAAGGGCATTTAGGTCATTTTGTATAAGGCTAGACCATCTGCCCTATCGTAAGTAAAAATAAACATCGTGTTCCAAACTTAGATTGTTGATGTGATACAACCCTGATTTGAGTAAGACTATAACAAATTGCGCAAAATACATCAAAATGTAATAAGGAAAAAAAATGTTTCTTAACAAACATTCAGTTCTTCCTATTTCGTACTCACTTCAGTTGATAAACGGGTTTTCAATATATGTCGTACCGGCTGATTTTGATATGGCATTTTTCTACATAATTAAAAATTATAATATAACATGACAAGTTGGCATCCACATTATCATAATTACAAGATCTGTCATTACCGGTCAAAGTGAGAATGAAATAATAAAGTTTGAACGTTAGTTACACTAATTGAGAAGAAGAATCATCATGACAATAAATAGAAACCAAGACAAGGTTTATTTCATTTTGACACATTTTGGTCCCATAAATTAAATAACTTAAAGCATTTGGGGTAAAGTTTCAAATCCAAAGTCAACATATTCGATCAATCTTGCCTCGGGGAGGCGGCAATGGAGACTTTTTGTGTCGAGTAGATAAGAGTCTTTAGATCATGGGACACTGTTTAGGAATGTTGTTAAGGTTGAACAATCTTTTAGATTTCTACCATCAGTTGTTGCACAATTTTCCTAGTCAGGGCCGTTTTTTAGCATGTTAAATGTGTGATTTTGAACAGGGCCCCCAAAATTTTGGGGCTCAATTTTATGTTGTTTAGGGTATTTAATCAACGAATGTAAAACTATAGCCCACCTTAGTGCCTCACTAATTTCTATCAGTAGAGAAAAGTGATATGCCGCATCATCACCTAGGTAATTTTTATATATGTATCTTTGTTATCTTAGTTTACATTGTCATCAAAATGTTTAGGTGTAACAAAGCCTCCAAAAATATTGGAACGTCCATGTTCCTAGTGACATGAACTCCACCTCCTCACACCTTAAAAACGTTGGCTACCAGTACCATATAGTGGTGGTTGTCGTGATTCAAACTCGAATTGTTCTTGAAAACATATTTATGGTTGAAAACGATTGTAAATCTACTGATACATGACCATTGAAGATTCTTTTGATCTACCGAATTTGATATACAAAACAAGCACAAAGAGTAACAACAAAGTATACATTGTCTTCTTATTTTGTTACTCGAATACATGATGATTTAAGATGTCGCTACCCATGACAGCGTAATAGTTGATCTTGTGGAACTGCAATGGATGGCGGCTCCTCCTTTTTTCACGCAAAGACAGTCCCCATTACGTTCTTTCGAATTTCTGAAAACAACCCCTCAACAAATTCAACTTTCAAACTTTCTTCGGTTTTAATTTTTTTAAGTTATTATACTTTATTTTCCTTTTAAATTATTGTTGTTTAGATGAAATAAAATACTTGTCTTTAGTTCCCCCTTTTTTCAATTGTAACCCATATAATTTTAAAAAATAACCCAATTAGCCCTTAAATTTATATGATTGGACATATTGACCAACCGTTATTTTTACTCTTCAAAATGATTATTGACCTTGTGAACCTAGTATGATTCTTGGACTGTGAAGTTGGGAACAGTTAGGATTTCGTGGCGAGGAGGTTGCCGGTCAAAACGTTGATGGAGCGTGACGACGGGGATGGCGGTGGATTTAGGGTTCGAGAGGGAGGTGGAAAAAGGAGAAGAGCGTGTAGTAAGGAAGTGGATGTCACAGTAGTAGATAAAACGTGAAAATTGTGGAGGAGAAATATAGAATATTGGGTTGAATAAAATGTTAAATTCATGACTCTATTTTCTTGGTTGATTGATTAAGTGATCAGCATAACGAATATGTCATAAACAAGTATCCATATATAGTTGATCGAATAAGTTATACAGACTATTGAGCCCATTAAGCCATTACCAAGCAACCTCTAAAAATTTCGATTATGAGACACGATTGCAATGTGTATGAGTAAAAAACGCTTATTGTTAACAACATGGGTCTGTTCTTCAATAATAATAAAAAACAATCTTCCTTTATTCCCATGGACGGATTACCAATAACCAGTACAGTAGCTTCCTAGGGTGCAACCACTACTGCATTAACAAAAGATATGAAACTGATTAAAGACGTAAATATTTATCGTAGCAACTTCTTAAATGTTATCCATAACTTGATTCTTTTGATCATATGAGATTAAACATTGTAAAATTAAGTACGATACCTCAAATTAAAATATTACTCGAACTTCACATCCATATGTTTCATTATTATCAAATGAACAATTGCTTTAAATTCAAATTTATTAAATGCTTTTACACGTTAACGAATTCATAATCGATCTATGAAAATTATACAAAATTAATTTTAATTGGTATGACAATTAAAAATATAAATATTTATAGTTATTTAATTAAGAACTATAACAATATAATAATTTTTTGCCTATTTTATTTTCAAAAATGAGTTTTATGCCAATTATCACAATTGCAACATCCTTTGGTTCTTGAGGTTAAATTGATTGGGCTTTGGCCCAGACCAGCTTCAGATAAAGATTTAACATGCAAATTTTTTAACAAAATTAAGGTCTATCTCCAAGTGATCTTTTAAGTAGATAAAGGTATCGTTTGTTTTTTAAGAGGTCTGTAGTCTGAAATCTTATTTTAGTTATGATTAATAAGATGTGGTGTGTAAAAAAGTCTGAACGATTCAGACTTAAGAGCCATTAAGAGAGTTTTTTTTTAAAACAAACAACCCCAAAGTGTCATAATATAATAATAATAATAATAAGTCATTTTCAACCGGGTGTTAAAGGGCTAAATAAATGTGCTAAAATGTTTCTTGATGAGTCAAAAATAGAGCATGTTGAAGCACACTACCACACTTTAGTGAACCTTATTTTTCTAAAATAAAAGTTTTAAGAAACTTATTATCTGAAGAGCCATCGATTGTGGACCCAAATCTTTAGATGGTGGGGTTGGTCCATATCACCGTCAATCTCTTTGGATGACCTTGGTTCGGACTATATTGTCATCTCGAGTTCTCGTCGTCCCTTATGGAAAGCAGCAGTATAGAGTGCTTTATACAATATTTGGCTTCACCAGGTTTTTTTGCAGGATATTCATACCTTCAAATCGATCATTTATACAATCTCTAACTCTTGTCGTATAATTGGATATCCAAGCGTGCAAGGAACTTCAATCTTTCTTGCTTAGCGGTTGTGGACTTAATGGATAATTTGAGTTCGAGTTTGTTTGGAGAACAGTGTCGGGTCTTGTTGTTCCAGCTTCGTCTTCCGGTTGATGAGTTTTCTTGAGTGTTTCTCGTTGTGTTTCAGTTGTTTGTGTTGTATCTTCATTGTTGGTTTGGATGTTCTAGTTTAGTCCTTTGTTTGTTCAAGGCCTTTTTGTCTTTCCTTTTGGGTGGTTTTGGTTTCGTTTGGTTCTGCATCTTGCAGACCCCTCATTCAAATTATGTTTGTTGCTTTTGTATCTTGTTAATATTATTGTTTGTTAATCTTGATACATATTATGTTTTAATTAGTTGAAAATTTAATAATTTAAAAAGTTATAAAACTAAATATTAAATTAAATGTGTTGGTATAAATAAGATATAAAAGTCTAAATTTAACTAAAATTTATTAATATACATAAAACATTATTGTGGTTATGGATATATATATATATAGGAATGATCATGCGAGAAATTAACATTTTGCGAGAAATGTGATATCATATATGATTACACGACATGTGGGTGTGTTTAATCATATATGATTAAACGTCTATTATTACCAATCTAACATGTGTTTAATCATATATGATTAAGCTTGTGTATCATATATGATATCACACTTCTTGCATTCTCGTAAAATGTTTAGATTCTCATTTGAACATGCCCCTATATATATATATATATATATATATAAATATATATATATATATATATATAGGGTACCTTTCAAAGAAGGTCTTACTATTTTGTGATAACTATGAGATCCAATCTCATCCATCCATCTTAATAATCAATGGTTTAAAATAATTAAGAGAAATATTAATTAAAAACACAATTTTAGGCCATTAAAATAGGCAAAAAGGGTAAAAATGTCAAAAAAAAATATAATTCAGTGTGATCTAATTTAGGCGGGGTCCGATAATTTTGGCATGGAATTAGATGCGATAATCTCAAAATATTGAAACATATCATTCAATCAAACAAATCGATTACACTAAATTGATTACACCAAATATCACAGCTATCTAACACGATTTTAACAGGATAAAAACCATAGTTATCGACGGAGCTAATCGACTGAAACAGGGAAAAGATCACATTGTGTACAAAAATGGGTGTGATACATTGTGATCATCTTGCAAAACCTTATTTCCTTCATGATAGAATGATGGGAATATTGTTGCTAATTCCGTAGGTGGTGATACACTGTGATCAGTGTCTCATGGTACATATGTCTCATGGTACATATGAGATTCAGATGATGTTAGATTATCAGATATATGCCAAATCACAATGTAACACATACATCACAATGTACCACATACATCACAATGTACCACATACATCAGATATATGTCAAATCACATGGTACATATGAGATTCAGATAATGTTAGATTATCACAATGTAACACAATGCCACATGGTCCATATGGAATTCAAAGCTTGTTCCAGATTATCACAATGTAACACATACATCAGACTCAATGACAAATCAGTTGACACATGTATCAGTTTCAACAACTGTGATTTATCACATTATCAAAATGTAACACCGTATAACATTATCAAAATGTAACATAATATAACACTATATCTTCCCCTTCATTGGAACTACTAGACAACGATCGAACGAAATCTTCAAATAATTCCCAGTCCATTGAAAGGCAAAAAAAACAAGCAGATCTTTTTTCTGCAGCAAGAATGCAGATTTAATCCTGGGGCAAGAATGAAGACTTCATACGCTAAAATCAAATTCAAATATGGATATTATCTCAAAATCAATTTGTTGAGATAATAAAGGAAACGTAATATTTGATTGATGAGGCTTTGATTTTTTCAGTTACAAAAAAAATTGTTATATTAATTAATTTATCAAATTACTAATATATCATTCCCTATTAATTAATTGAAAAAATAAATAAATTAAAATGTTTGGATGAGAGTGGATCTCATAGTTACCACAAATCAGTAAGATCTCATATAATTAGGCCCCTATATATATATATATATATATATATTTAAATTTACTTAAGCTAGTTAATATACTCAAATAATGATTATAGTTAAATGATTAATTAATAAATACATGTCAAATATATAAAAGTGTTATAATTTGAATGTTTGCTCATCTCCCATCTTTCTATCCTACAATCGAACAAAAACCAGGTATGCTCTAGGTGAGATTTGGGGCAATCTTCTTGTTCTCCTCATCAAATTTGTTGTTCTACGATCGAACAAAATTAGGTATGATTTCAGCTGATGCATTGATTTTCGATTCTACACTTTTGTGGAGCATAAGACGTTGATTGATCTTAAACAATGCTAAATAATGGTTTTATTGTGTTAGTAATGGCATTTCATTTATATGTTCTTTCATTCAAGTGTTTGATTCATCATTGTTGGTAGAGAAGTCGTGGAAAAAAAAGGACTTGGAATCGAATCTGTTGTTAGAATACGTTTGGGATCAGCCATCACAAGGCTGATAAATTGAACGGTACATGGAGTAGTAAGCATGAGCTTTTGAGTTTTTGCATATTGTGCCAATTGTTTTGCTTCATTTGTTAAGATCTACGTACCTCTCAAGATAATAATTCAATTGGACTGATTAGAGTTGAATTACAAATGGACTGGACCTCTCAATCAATGTAACAAGCTTCATGTTTTTACCTCCTTGCTTTTACACCTATTCACCGTTTGCCCTCCCCCTATGTCGTTCTCCGTTCTCCCTTCGTCGTTTGAAAGTGTAATGGGTACTGAACGTCCATATTTATGAGTTTAAATGTGTAATAAGTTTCATACTTCCTTATGAGTTTATATGTGTGATGTATTGTGAATAACAAAGGCATTTTGTTCTTCATTCTTGCTACACTGTACATTTTGAACTTTCGTATGAGTTTACATGTTTAATGGCATTTTGTTCTTTTTTCTTGTTGCACAATGGGTTTCAGAACACTTGAATGTTGTTGCACTAGCTTTTAGACTTGGTACTTGAACAACAATCTCCAAAAAACAATAGTCTCTAATTTATATGATCAAATTGCAAATCAGTTATGTTAAATGTGTCAAATTTTGTTCAAAAACTATTATGTTAAATTTGATTGTTATGTTTTTGTTTAATGTAAATCTTAAACATATCATGTTATGCTTGTCTGGATTAATATGAAATGTTGTTTTGAACGAGTAATATCGAGGATGTAGTTTATATTTACAAAGTAATCGTTTTATTCAAATATTTACCAAACTATTTTCCATCTAAACTAAACCAGATAGAGAGTTAAAATGGTAATTTGTTGTCATTCAGACTATCGATTTAGAACAGTTACCAAGCAACTATGTTTGATTCTGAACTATATCGTACATAGCCTCTTAATCATGTTGTCAACTTAATTATTCTGCATCAAACCATTCAATAAATGTCAACAACCCCTAAATAACTAATTTGTTCGACTAAATTCACTTTCTAGCCAACTCTCTCATTTTCACCATTTTATGATTTATATCAAGACCTCCGCAAGTGGCACTGGCTCAACTTGCAGAGTAGCCATTTTTATAAAAAGAAATCAAATATGTGAGAGCATGTCTCGATCAGTGCCTAATTAGAAGGCCACTTGCAAAGTTGCGACAATCGCCCCTCCAAATGGCCTTCCCTAAAAATGGCCCGTCCGCTAGTGGCGGCAAAGCCCCTTGCAGTGGTGTTGATAAAATGATGAAAATGAGAGAGTTAGCTAGAAAGTGAGTTTGAACGATCAAAATGGCTATTTACATCAATCTCCCTATGTAGTTGTGTTTACTCCTTTCCGGTTCCAATTATAAGCTAGCTTTTTTTTGTACATGTTTGGATGATCATAAACTAGCTTATAAGCTAGCTTATTGAAAAGTTACTCATAGTAACGTTTTGAAAAGCTAGCTTATCAGCTAGTTTGCCAAACATAGCCTAAATTACATATTATCCAACATTCTCGCACCAAAAAATCTTGAAAGATTAACCGATTCCTACGCTTGTGATGATCCAACTTCAAAGCACCACCACAAATTTTTTAGTCATCTTTTAGAAAGAAAAAAAAACCTACCAACAAAACCATAATCTCTCCTCTAAACACAAAAAGAAACCAATTGACCTCAAAAACTAACAACAAAACTTGATTGTTTCACAAAAGCATGAGCTCAAAACACCTCAAATCCTTTCACATTTCTTAACAAAAAGAGATCTTAATAATCATAGCTAGCCATGGATGCAGAAGCCCGAGAATTAAAGCAAATACGATCGTTCAAGTCAACAAAACAAACTGATTCAAGCGTAAACAAAGATGATCCAGAGATTGATTACCGTGGATACATTAGCTTGAAGGATGTATTAACAAATTCTTCATCCAATTTCCATGTGATGAGCAATGACGACAATCAATTCATCAATTCTTCAAACATTTCCATAAGAAACGTGCTTGTGAAACACGCAGCATCTGCATACGTTCAGTCTGCGTTTCTTCAACAACGTGATACGAATTGTTTAAGAACGGTTTTGGAAAGGATTAGAGATCTGACCTCGTGTGGATCGTGTTGGTATTTGTACGTTGACAGACCATTGGATGCTTGTTTTCGTGTAGTGTTTCAGTTCTTCCATTATATGGTTGATGGAATCGGAAGATTATGGAGAAATAGAATCACTATATAGTAACACAATTAATTTGCTGAATTCAACAAGTTGCAGATTGAATTGATCTGTGTATTCGATTTAACAGTCCTGAGACAAAGAGAAACAGATTAATGTAACTGATAATGTTTTTAAGAATCTAAGTATTTCATTGACACGATTTTAGATTGAAATCTGATCATTTTGTCATTTTTTGTGTTCTAGAAATTCATAATCATAATCTGATCAAACTAGAAATCTGATTATTATACTATGATATGATGCTTTTGTGGAACCTAAAAAAGGAGATGCGAAGAATTCCTTTTCGCTGCTGAACATTTTTTCAGGCAAACGACAACCGATCTGCGACTGTGAAGCGGCGGCGTCGAAGGCGGTGCTGTGTCGGTTTGTCGGTACTGTTTCTGGCGTTGCGTTCATCATCAAAAAACCGGATCTCACCGGCGATGAAGAGATGAAAATTGCAATTCTCGGAAACGAAAATGTATATTACGAGATGAAAATGATCAGTAAAAGCAAAAAAAGACAAAAAATCAGAAGGTACGTACGTACGGTTGTTTGTTTTCTGGTTCCGATGGCGTTTGAAGGCAGGTGGTGGTACGGCGGTGCTCACGCCTTCTGGTCCTTTTACTACCATGCCGTACGGTGGAGTCGTATTCAACGTGATGAACTTATCTTATCTGTTGTTATCTTCAGGTAATTTTTGAATGAAGGTTTTTCTGTTGGGATTGCAGTCTTGGTGTTGGGACGGCGCGTGGACTGAGACGTGTCGGTTCTGGTAGCTGCATGGGAAACACATCAAAACTTTCTCTTTGTTCACTTCTTTCCTCAGCTTTATAGCTTTTACTCACTGCCACTCGCTTCCAAATGGGTGCGATCACTACGTTTCAATTTAGTTACCATAACTTCAAATCGGTTGCTATTTATTGGTTTCAAGAGTATTGACGTTCTTCTATAATAAACCTTTTTTTTTTTTTCACTTTTTTGTCACCTTATTTTTTATTTATCAAAATAAGAACCCATATAAATATTTATAATGATAGTTTTTATAAGAATTTCTTAAAAAATAAGGAAAATGTCACATCTCACTAAGTTCATGGTAAGAACCAAAGTTCTTATTTAATAACCTAAAGGGGTTTGGATTCTTATAAGAACTTTTCACAATGTCAGTTCCTATAAGACATTGCATTTTTTTGCTTATAAGAACCTTACATTGGAGATGCTCTAAGAGTGGTGCTCAAAAAAGCGATTAACCTGGCCAATTCAATTTGAAAAAACCTAAAAAAAACTCTATTCGAGGTAACCTGATACATAGTTGATATAAAATTAAGATAAATTGTATCCGTTGGGTTGGAGTTGGGTTAGGATAATTTGAACTCATCCCAACCTGATAAACCCGATGTGTTTCTATATTGTGGATTTAACATGATTTGTTAAGTCGTTGATTAATATATGTATTAGACATTAGACCAACTCGTAATTAGCTATATTCAAAATCATATTGCAATTTCAGTCGTAATTTAATTTCTTATTTGCAAAAGTTTTCAATATATTTTTTTTTGAGTTCGTTAGCTTTTTTGTATTTTCTCATTTTGATTTTACTTCATTTAAACATAAACGTTTGACTAAATTGTAAACTGATGTATTAAACTGTCAACCCGATCAACATGATCAATCGAACCCAACCAACATGGTTTGGGTTGGACTGGATTGTAGTTTTGTTTGGGTTGAGTTAGGTTGAGATATTTCAAACCACAAACATTGGATTGGGTTGTTAAAATACCTTCAATTCAGCCAACCACCCATGAGCAGCCCTAGTTCTAAATTACGTACAACTTAATTTCATTTTGAAGATTAAAGTGCCGTTTATTAAATGTTTATCCAGTAAGTATTTATCGAGTCATTTATTTTACCGAATGAATATGGTAAGAGTCTAGAATCTTAGCTGGTAAGATCGATGATAAGAATGGAGAGTCTTACCCGATAAGTGAGGGTGACGACTCTTACATAGCAAGTGGTTATCGGGTAAATTGTTGCATACAATACCGTTTTGAGATACTACAATCTTACCCGGTAATGTAAGTTAAAGTTTTGCTTTTACCGGTAAGCACTTACTGGGTAAGTGTTTGAGTAAACGACTCCTAAGTTTCTAAACCTTTTTTTCTGAATAAAGAACTTATTGAACTTCTTCGTTTTGAATTATTAAGTTTTTGAACTTATTTTTTTAAAATAATAAACCATCTTTAGAAATTGGTTCCTTGTTTTTTTTAACTAAAAAAATTACATGTAACCGGCTAGAAAAATTTTAAAGTAGAAAAACAAATGTTATCGTTCTCAAGCTCTATATTATTCAAATCCCTTGTACCCAAAATCATTGCTCCCCTCACCATTCCATTGTATGTTTTCTTATTTGTCTATATGTACCCCATTAAATTGTTTTAAAAGAGAATCAAAAGACAAAAAAAACAGATCAAAAAGAGGGAGATCGATGGTCAGGGCTAATGACTGTGATGGACGGCATGGAGAATGGACAATGATGGTGAGGCAAGGGGTGGCAAGAGACAGCGATATCCTTGGCTTGGGTTGGAGGGTCTGGTTAAAACTTTTCTAGTCGATTATAGGTAGTTTTTTGAGATAAAATGATGTTAGTAACCAATTTTTAAAAATTCGATAATTCATTTATTTAAAAAAAAGTTTAGTGATTTAAATATTCAAAATGAGAAAATTAAATTATTCATTTATTAAAACAGTGTTTAAAAACTTAATCATTTAAAGTGTAAATTACAGATTTGATCCATGTGGTTATATGACAATTTTGAATTGGGTCCCCCAAATAAATTAATTATAGTCTGGGTCATCATGGTTTCACTTTGCTTTCGGATGACCCACCAAACTCTGTTAACCTTAAATTCGTTAAGTTAGGGATCTTTTGGTCTTTTTACAATTATTCTCACATTTCAAAAAACAAAAAATAAATAATATCATTTATTATTTATTATTTATTACTTATTATATATTATTTTATTTTATAGCTATACATAATATAATTGTTTGACCATGACTTTTGCCTTCTCCCAAAATCTCCCGACGGCAATCTCCTTTATACCATCTCCAGACTGTGAACTATTCTTCAAACATTTAATAGAAAAGATCTTACAACATTTACCGACTAAAACCTAAATCTCCTTCAAAAGGTTTGAAGGAGTTTACAAATAGCAAACTCTAAAGTGAGAGAAAAGAGAAAATATTAGAATGAAAACTGAGTTGAATGATTCCAATTAGGTCGAGAAACCTAATTTCTATATATTGTAAATTGCAAATGAGTCCTTTCAGCTTTGGCCCTCGAACTTTGAATAATAGCTCTGCTAACCCCATACTTTTCCTAATAGTGAGGCGCAGTCCCTCTCTTTCACAGATAACAACAGAGTTTTAAAACCAATCCCTCAACTCCTACAACAATCACACCAAACAGAATAAGTTAGAATTAATGACAAGATTGGTACAAAACTTACTAACCTTTTAACAACTATCCCTCCCACCTCCTTCGTCGACCTCCTCCATCTTCGGCCACCCACTAGAGAATAACACCACTGTGCACTTTCATCATCAATTTCCTATATCCCCCTCTCCGGCCACCCACTGGAGAACATCACCTTCCCTTCCCTTACTTTTCTTTCCTTTCAAAACTCGAGAACACGACGTGACCGGATTATTCAGACAACGCCAGCAGATTTCCTGATCACCGTGCTACCACCGTTTCCAGAAAGTTCGACGTCAACAAAACATATTGCTTCAAAGTTGCAAAGGAAGGAGATCACTTGCTCAAATGTGTGTGCTATAAACCCCCAAAAATTATCTCACTCTCATTTGAGCCCTAACCCGTCTTTACGCCTCCGCTGCCCCACGACGACCTAGGTTAGTGACCTACCGTCTGCCGGTCCTTTCTTCTTGGCTACGCCATCATGCCTCCCACCAAACCACAATCCAGGTCACGAAAACACGTACCATAGCCCCCCTAATTTCTCTGCGACCCTGTTTCGCGACAGGAGGTCGCGACCAACGAGAACAACCCAGGTGCGCGTAGGTGTTCTTGGTCTCACGATTTCAATAGTGATTAGCAATTAGAACATTCGGATGTAGTTAGATATCACTGCATCTGGATGCAATTACTTGCTAGAAAGTATTAGATTAGTGTGTGTATTTTTCCCCAATATCAGACAAATGTAGTGTTAATGTTGATGATTAGATCATAGCTCAGTTTGATATAGATTACTTTGTCTTCTTTTTGATGAAGTTGTAGTCCTATAATTAATTTTATTGTTGTAAGCTATAGAGTTAAATAATGGTAGTTGGCTTGAACTTTTTGAGCCCTACCATTTCTTTGAAGCATGCATGAATTATCTGGAGATAAATATACCAACAATCTAGCAGTGTGGATGTGGGAAGTTCGGTTGATGGGGATGTCATTTTATGTTTTTAAAGAAAAAGAAAGTAAAAAGACAATATTACCCTTGACTTAACAGAGCAAACGATTAGTGCAGTTAGTGAAGGGGCTTAATCCGAAACAAAAGTGAAACCACGATGACCATGGTTGTAATTAATTTGTTTGGGGGACCTAACCCAAAATTTTCAATAACCACATGGAGGAAATTTGTAATTTACTCGTATTTAAAATGGATTAGACGATTAGTTGGTTGGTTTTTCTGAGCTTTTCTTAAAATAAATGTTTAGATTTTTAAATAATCAAAAAGTGAATTGAAAAGCTTAAACTTATTTTAAAAAATAACATTAATTTTGTTACAAACTAAAATAAAATTATTGATATTTATTTAAGATGGATGAAGTATTTTATTAATAGTAGATAGTATAATAAAATTAATAAATATATATTTAAGAATTAAGAGATTGTTCAACATTTACAATATTTTTACAATTAATGTAGCAGAATTTAAAGTTTTATGGCAAAAAAAAATTGAAAAATTAAAACAACTTCAAAATTAAAAATAAAAAAAATTACTAAATTAATGAATTGTTTTGTTGTATTAATAGGGTTTACTTTATCTAGTAATTTTATAAAATTCAAACTAATAAAGTTGTTAACTTAAATTTTAAGAGATTTAAAAAATATATAACAAAAGTTTTAATATACTAAATATTTATAAAATAAATAAAATGAACCAACAAATTTTGATTGGTTTAGTTAAACATCTCTAACAGATTTTTTTAAATTAAGAAAATTGAGATTTTTTTGATAACTTTTTATTTTAACAAATATTCTACAAATTTAAAGAACTTTTAAGAATTATTTATTGTTGTATCTTCAACAGATTCTTCAAAATTTCTATAACATAAATAATCAAAATTCAAATTTTCAAAAAAAAAACTATTTTCAACCCCAACGGATTTTCCATTTTGGGAATTCCAACATTAGTTACATAATTAAAATATTATATACATTTAATAGAAAAACATTTATTTCAAGGTTTTTTTTATCGATAGAACTATATAATAAAATTATTTTTTTTTTCATGGTAATCATTCTGGGACGTCTCCAAATTTGGAAAATTTTAGACCCCCTCTTCTACCTTTTCCATTTTGAGTAAAAAGTTTTGGAAATCTCTTGGAGCAAATAATTTGGCCAAAATCCATTGAATTACAATTTCATTTATTTGGAAGAATATGTTGGAGATTTCTTAAGGAAAGAAATGATTTTTATTTATTCTCATCAATAAAAAATCTTGAAATAATAAATGTTTGAGAAAGGTAAATAATATTTTATTAAATCCGTTGATTGTTTTAACAATATATATATATAATTAATATGTAATCTTCAATTAAAAAGATTTGGTGTTAGAGGCAAAAAAAAATTATGATTTTAGTTTTTAATTCTTCATTTTGAAGAAATTTTGAAGAATTCATTGTAGATGTTCTAACTCGATTTGATAAGGCTCATTTTGTCACATAAATCAACGTTTAAAACATGATTATAGTGTAAAAATTATATGATTATAGCTCAATGAAGATACACATATCAATGTTTTATGTAATATTAGTATTGGGCCCGTGCATTGCACGGGAGGATAAATTTTTTGTTGGAATATTGAACCGAGTTAAAATGAAACGTAATTTCTCTGTTAACAGTTAATGAAATACAATGTGAAAAACGAATGTATTTTCATAAGTGGTTAACTTGCATATATTCTTAATCGTTTGTTGTTATGAGTTTGTGTAATAATATTGGTAATAGTTTTGTATTATATTATTTAAAACTCAAACGACATGTCTCACAACATATTTATCTGACTATTGACTTCAAGACCTCATAGTATTAATCGATAAAAATAAAGATATGTATATATATCTTATTCCCCTACTTCGAAAAATATGATTGTGAGTTTTGAAAAATATAAACAAATCCTCAGTAAATAAAATAAAATATAAAAAAGTAGTTTTTCAAATAAACAAAAATATACTGGAATACCTTTTGTTCAGTTGCAGGTTCCGCTATTGACACCCGACCGTTCGTCTTCTTCTTGTACTCGGATGATACATAGAGAAGCTATATATATTTATAGTGAATGTAGAGAATATTTTAAAATCTTTTATTTTCATTTTCGATTTTACATTTAAATGTAAATATATTAAAAATATGGAAAAATATTTTTATATCTACATCGTTTCTATTTTATTTTCTTTACACTTGGTTAATTTGGAAAGTATTGCGGAATAATTTTATTTTAAAGAATACGATAATTTATTAGTGTATCTCGTTATTTTTTATTTTTTATTGATATCAACCTTCTTTTTTGTTCTTTTAATGCTCGTGAAAAAAAATACGTGTAGATTTTATATTATGCTAATATAAAATACGTGTAGATTTTATAAAATAAAATAGATTTTATATTAACAAAAAAAACGGAAGAAAACAGAGTTTATATTACATCTCATTATGTAAAAAGATTTTATAAAATAAAATATGGAAAAATCATTATGAGATGTAATATAAAAAAATACGGAAGAAAAAAAAATTATATTACATCTCATTAATATAGATTTAAATGTAAAATCTACATTTAAAATAGATTATGCTAATATAAAATCTATTTTATAAAATCCTCTACCAAAAACAAAAATAGTTATATTAATAAATGAGTATCCATTCCACAAATAGATACATTTAAAATAGATTATGCTAATATAAAATATATTTTATAAAATCATCCACCAAAAAAACAAATAGTTATATTAATAAATGAGTATCCATTCCACAAATAGATGATTATGTGAGATACTGTGCTTGGAAAGGTTGTACCAAAGCATTAAGAAATTGTAAATTAAGTAATTGTTTTAATTAGTTGTAACTTGTGCTTAAAATGTTGTAATTAAGAGTTTTTTATACTGTTTTTATAATATAGTATAGATATAGATTAATATTATATATGGATATAATCAAATGAGAACTCTATGTATTGTAGGAACCGTTAGAAACTTTTATATTAAGGTATTGTTTAATATGATTTTTTCAATCTAAAGCTAAAATTTAACATATGTTTGTTTCACAATTTATTTGTTTCATATGTATTTGGTTCACAATGTGAAACTTTGTTACGTGTACTTTTTGTTTCCCAAAAACGTTAAAGAGTTTCACATTATGAAATATATACTTGTGAAACAACACATTGTAAACCAAGTACTCCCTTTGTCCCACAATAAGTGTCCACAATTGAAATTTCAAATGGTTTTAGACATTCATTATTATTATACTCTTTAGTAACCAAATGACAACTTCACCCTTATTTAATTTATCTCTTTTCATAACTCTTAAATATTAGTGCATTAATTAAAGGTATATTTGAGAATTTAATTGCCTATTTTTGAAACCAAACACTTATTTTGGGACAAACATTAAAAAAAAGTTGAACATTCATTTTGGGACACAAATAGTATATGTTAATCAATACCCTAAATACTAGTCTTAGATGACATAAAATCATATGATGTACTGGGTCTCATAATTATGTCGATTTTCAAATGATTAGGCCTCTTATACATAAACAGTGCCCTAAATATGGTGAGGTTGTCAAAGACAAGACGAATATGAGAGTATGAGGCAATGATATCAAGTGTCAAACGATATTTGAGAATGAAGGGAAAATGTTTGCCTTTTGGGGTTTGGTTTGTACTCCTTCTCTTATTATTCGAACGTATGCGATGAAAGTGCAAAAACATACGTTCAAAACGCATTTTTGTGTTTTTTTTGGCCGATGACTAAAATAAAAGTATAACAAACGACTATACTTACAATCAACCTTTCATGCGATGGCTTGGGGTCAATTGGTCAAATAGATTTATCTGTTAATCATCTAATCAGAATATCAGATCCAAATCAAGACCCAACTATTTGACAAAGCTAGAATAACAATCAATTTCTGAAACCATACTGAAGATCCCAACTCTTAAGCAATATCGCAAACAATATAATATTATGAAAATTAAAGAGAATAAGAGACGCGATACTGAAAATGTAAGTAGTTTAGACATATACCCATGCATTCTAATAATTAATCTGCTCCTGATCAGTATTATCCTCGAAGTTAATCCTCTAATCAACACTCTTTTTTGGTTAAGTATGTCGAGCATTGTTCATTTGGCGGCAGATCTAGGAATCTGAAATTGTTGATGTACAATTCTTATGATCAAACCATGGGCGGACCTATTAAGAGCCAAGCGGGCTCCGACCACCCGCTCACTCGACTATTGTAAGAGGAAAAAAAAATCAGGGCATCGGAAAGGTGCATCCACTTAATTTTGAAAGATGCTCTAAAATATTTTGAAACCAAATTTATAACAAATATCAAACATGGATAATATGATTTAGATACTTGGATTAAATCGTGATATGCAATAAGTTTCATGTTCGATTCTTACATTTAGCAAATATTTTAATTTTTGTTCTTTCAAATTTCACCTTCGAGGGCCGGCTCATGGGACCTACAATGCTATTACTAAAAATATTAACTATAAAGATACAACTACAAAGATTGAACTCATAACTTTAAGTACAATTAGACATAATTACACATTACACCAAGACAAATTATTGTTTCTCTTGCACCAACCCATTTTGATTTTATAGCTTGTATTCATGATTTTATTATTCTCCTTTTCATTGCAAATTCATCTTCAAATTCGTTTTTTTTATCTCGTGTATATCTATTTAAAAGATCAATGTTGATTTCATTTGAAAAGATATATTTTATTTCTCAAGTCAACGCAATTGACTTTTTCACAGATCAAATCTTGTTGATTTTCCTTCGAATTAAACCACTATTTTATGGACATTTGATCCAACTTAAAAATACATTTGCTAAAAAAAAATATTGAATCTGCCGTCGGATCAAACTACCAAGAACATCAACAATTATTCTAAATCTTTGCTACTTTTACCACCAAACTTCCATGTTTTTTATAAAATGTCACACTAGTTTCATATTTCACACATTTGCCACAGTCAAAATAACACCGAGTCATCTTTCATTCTTTTGACCAATATATAGAGGGATTCCTGTGACCCACGAATTTGTTGCAGCCAAATTAACAGTGAGTTGTACCTTGTGCATCATAAGTTGTACCTTCAAAACTCTCAATTCTCCCATGATGGTAAATCAACGACAAAGGTCTGGTTGTACAGAACTACAGAAGTAGTTAGTTATATGATGTGTGTATATATAGAGAGAGACTTGGGGTCATGTGAGAGACATGAGACCATATTTTTACACTTGAAACTTCATAGTAGTGAAAGTAATGTTTACAGTGTTTTTTATTGTGAATGTTCGGATTTTTTTTACCTTCATAGTGTAATTTGGTGTGAAGTTTTAAGTGTAAAAATGTGATCTCACGGGTCTTACGAAAACAGACCGGTCTCACCTGAACCCAACCATATATGTCTATATATATATATAGCTTTAGGTTCATTTTAGAAATGATAAATGTATGAGACATAAAGAAGTAATCATAGTCTTTCATATGATTATGATCGGATTTGACCGGTCAAATATTACGTCTTTGACTAGTCAACAATTACGGCTTTAACCGATCAAAAGTTACTATTCTAAAAATAGAATGACAGTTTCGTAATTTTTACAAATACACGGAACGAGTTCATATATGAACCTATGATTCACATATGAATTATATATATATATATGAACTTTTTTAACTGATTCATATATGAACTAATTAACTGATTCACATATAAACTAATTAAGTGTAGGTTCATATGTGAATCAGTTGAACTAATTAACAAATTCACATATGATCTAATTAACCAATTCACATATGAACGTATAGTTCATATATGAATCACATATGTTCATATATGAACTCGTCCCGCATATTTTACGAAACTTACTCTCTATCTTCTACATACCACACAAGGAATTATCCGGTATTTCACTGTTAAAGCCACAAATATGTTGACTTATCTGGCTAGGATCATTTTTCTATTTCCACACACTTAGTATTTTTCATTTGAATATCTCCGTGTGTATATATATATATATATGTGTACGTATCAGCATGTATATGTTTCTACTGGAAGAATAAGCATGCTTTTAAAGCTGTAATATATACAGACTTCAAAGTATGCATGCATCCTCCAACGGTCACAATACTCTCTCCTCTTTCTCTCTCTAGAAAACCCACCCTATAAATCCAAACCCTAGCAACACCCTTTAATCATAAACCCTAATCACTCTCTCTTTATCTCTCTAACACACACTTCACTTATTCCATAGATTAGGGTTTCTCTCTCTAAAATGAAGCTAACAACGAACCCACCATCATCAAGTGTCGTAATGGAAAGAACCACCGCAGTCGCCACCGCGAAGATCGAAAGCGTCTACGAGAGAGTGCACCAGCTTGCTAACGGTAACGCGGTGGTGGTGTTCTCCGTAAGTGGCTGCTGCATGGGCCATGTGGCTAAACAGCTTCTTCTTGGGCTCGGCGTCGGACCGACGGTGGTCGAGCTGGATCGAGAGACGGCGGGGCTGGAAATCCATGCTTTACTCTACCGTCTTGCCACCGGAAACGAGCAGCAGCAACCGATTCCGGCGATCTTCGTCGGCGGGAAGTTTCTTGGCGGGATAGAAACACTTATTGCTTGTCATATTAATGGCACTCTTGTTCCTCTTCTTAAGGACGCCGGTGCTCTTTGGCTTTAAATTTTAAAACCCTAGATCGCCGCCGCCGGCGGTGGTGATCGGCGGACATGTTCATCGGAAATATATATAGCATCTAACTTAATTATTAATAACATCATTATGAATAATCTAATGTCGATATCGTTTATGACAAAAGGGGACTTGGATCACGTGAGACCTACGTATTTTCATGAGGCCATAGAGACCACAATTTTTCTGTTGAAACTTCACAGAAAAAAAACACTGTGAAGGTAACCTATGTTTTTTTGCTATGAAGTTCAGATTTTTTTACCTTCACAGTGTTTTGCCGTGAAGTTTCATGTGTAAAAATGTTGTTTCACGGGTCTCACGTAAATAGGTTGATCTCACGTGAACCCAACCCTGACCAAATGGGATGTTTAGTACGTTATCTGAACGTAACGAAACGATCGATCGTGTGTTTTCGCACTCTCAGAAAATAGGGTTTACGTTTACGGTTATTTTGTTATATGAATGAGATTTTTTTTTGGAAATCGTTAATCCCGGATTTTGCACATACTGAATCCATATCAAGTCGTGAAGTAAATTTTTCTATAATCACAAACGTATATGTAGATGATAGGATTCGAAACGGGAAGAATGGAATTTGGTTTTATTAAATTATGAGAAATGTGTTAATAGATAAATATAAAATTATTAATTTTTTGGTCAAATATATTTTAATAGGTGAGAATTGCATGTAAATTTATGGGAGACGATATGGGCATGCCATGCAGAAGGTAGTATTGGATGAGGTACAATAGTTGCAGCTTATGGTACTACCTGAATAGTATCATGCCAATTAAGAATGTTAAACTTGTAAATTGGAAAAAAGAAATATATAAAATAGTTAAAATTTATATCCAATGTATTATATATAATAACATTTACAGGAAGATGAACGGTGCTCATTTTTATTTTTTATATAATTTTTATTTATTTACAGATTTGGTCCTTCAGCTTTTATCTCTCTTTTAGATTTAGTCCTATGTTTTTGAGTTATAGATTTGGTCCCTATAGTTTTATTTTTCTCTTGGATTTAGTCCCCATAATTTGTTTATTCCAAAATAGCCTTTCGATTTTGCATTTTCGTAACGTTTTGGTCCTCGAAACTAAAAGTTGTTAGCTCCTGACCGTTAAGTAAATGACATTTCGATCATTTATAACTTTTTCATTTTCTAATTTAAATAAATAAAAGTTATATTATAAAAATTATTTTTATTATATAAGTATAAAATAAATATCCTTTAACATGCATCGCATCTCAATGACTGTGTCTTCTCCAACCCAAAACCTTCCGTCTTCCCCATCAATCCAAGTACATAATCGTAGGTGATTGACACACCAATTTTTTATTTATTAATAAAGTAATTTATCATAATTTATTTTATTTTGTTCTCATAATTGGTCATGCTCAAATTTATGGTCTTAATATTTCTTTCCATCAACGCACACGATAACCCGCAGCAACGCGCGTGCATTAATCCCACCTCGTTATCGAATATTTATGAGGTAACGCTAGCTATTTAATAAAACAAAAAAATAGTAAGTCACGTATAAAATCATACGTGATTTTACATTAACCGACAAAAGCTGGACGCAGACAACTTTGGCCGCGACTTAAGTCGCGTGAATCATATATGATTTTGTAAGTGAATCATATATGATTTTGTATGTACTCGGTCGTTCTCGTGTTTTCTTAAATAAATATTGTTCTCGTATAAACTCACATAGAGGTATATATATAGACTAATTGAGTAGATAATCAATACCCTCTTTAATTTTCTATAGAAACATTGTGTGTGTGTATATATATATATATCTATATATATATAGACTAATTGAGTAGATAATCAATACCCTCTTTATCTGATCAACATTTTGCGGCTTTGACCGTGAATTACCGGATAATTCCTTGTGTAGTCTGTAGAAGATAGAGAGGTAGTTTCGTAAAATATGTCGGATGAGTTCATATGTGAACCTATGTGATTCACATATGAACTCAGTTAATTAGTTCATATATGAATCTATTAATTAGTTCAACTGATTCACATATGAACCTACAGTTAATTATCATATGTGAATCACAAAGATATATATATGAATCAGTTAAAATAATTCATATGTGAATTACAATGATTCACATATGAACATATAGTTTATATATGAATCAGTTAATTGATTCATATATGAATTAGTTAAAAGGATTAATATGTGAATTACACTGATTCACATATGAACATATAGTTCATATGCGAATCATACAGGTTTATATATGAAACTTGTCCTGTGTATTTGTAAAAATTACGAAATTGTTCTTCCATTTTTGGAATAGCCGCAACTTTTGACCAGACAAAGACGCAATTGTTGACCAGTCAAATCCGATCTTGACCGTATGAAAGACTAGGATTACTTCTCTATTTCTCATACATTTACCATTTCTCAAATGAACCTAACGTTATATATATATATATATATATATATGTTGAGACTTGGGATCACGTGAAACCATCATGTTTTCGTGAGACCCGTGCCGTGAGAGCATCTCCAACAGCTTCTCCAAAATGGAGAAAATGAAGAATATGGAGATTTTGAGCTATAATTTTATTCCAACAGCTTCCCCAAAATGGAGAAAGTATGAGAGAGAAGGAGTTTTTCTCCAAATATGGAGATAACCCCAAAAATGATTATCAAGAGAGAGAAATTGTTTTTTATTATATTACACCAATAGGAAACTTTGAAATGAAATGTTTAGGTGAGAGAAATAATATTTTATTAAATATATAAAATATTTTAATATTATAATCAATTATTTATATCCAAAATGAAGAAGCTGTTGGAGATTGATGTAAATTTTTTTGGAGATTTTGACTTTTGATTCTCCATTTTTGAGAAATTTTGGGGAAACTGTTTGACATGCTCTGAGACCACATTTTACACTTGAAACTTCACAGCAAAACACTGTGAAGGTAACCTTCACAGTGTTTTTTGTTGTGAACATTCGGATATTTTTACCTTCACACCGTTATGCTGTAAAGTTTCAAGTATAAAAATATGGTTTCATGTGTCTCATAAAAACAGGCTCTGTCTCACATGAATCTAACCCTATATATATGTTGATGTATTTAGATCATCTTAAGGCAAAAACCAATTATATTGTAACGTTAGGTTGATCAAATTTATCGGTAAAAAATTTATTTTAGTTACGAATGTTTTTGTTGTATCGTTCGTTTAGTTACTGATTTATGTACAAGTGTGCAAAATGTAAAACCAATTAATAAACCAAGATGGAACCATTTCAGAATTGTATATATACTCGGTTCTAATTATCATAGCAAAAAAACTGGTTTTTCATCCGGTCTAAATCGATCTGCACAAATCAATTTTTTTTAATCAATAATGTCGATACGTTTGGGTATGTAATTAGACTTGAACCATTAGCAAAAGATATTCGGTTGTATTAATTAGTTAGGGACCGTTTACTAAATAGTTACCCAGGTAAGCGCTTACCGGTATCATTTACTTTGTCGTTCTTACCTATTGAGCATGAAAACTACTTAGAATCTTACCCGGTAAGAGTCGTAACAAGGGCTAGAGTCTTACCCGGTAAGTGAGAAAAATGACTCTTACCCGGTAAGCGTTTACCGGGTTTATGACGTTTACCAACAATCAATTTTGATGGTCTAGAATGTTATAGATAACTGAGGGTAATGTCCTTGTCGGTAAGCATTTACCCGGTAAGCATTTTGATAAACGACCCCTTAGATTTACGCTGTATTCTCTAATATGGAGAGAAAAGAAGAAGGAAAATGGATGGAAAAAAATAGGGGTGCTCAAAAACCCGATCAACCCAACCTAACCCAATGCGAAATAACTCAAACCGAAGCAACTCGATGTCTAATCGAGTTGTAAAATCTTCAAACTGTAGGTATTGGGTTGATATCGGGTTACTTTTATTTGAACACAACCCAACCCGATGAACCCGATCCTTTTATTTTGTGGATTTAATATGATTATTAAGTCTCTATTAATAAGTAAATTAGACAATTACACTATTGCGTATCCTCTTCATTTACATATATTTTCAATCTATTATTCATCTCTATATAACTTCTTTGTATATATGTTTAATAAATGTAAACACACACACACATATATATATATGTGTGCGCGCAAACTAAAAAATTAACTAAATGTGATATATTTAAGATTTAAGAAGTATGGATAAGTTGTACCAAATGGTTGATGATGGCACGACCAACCTCAAGGCCAAGAAAGAAAGCATCGGGGTTGGAGACGTCTAAAACGATTGTTGTTGATTGACATATTATCATTTGGTTTAGACATTTTTATATGTACGTAATATCGTAATATTTTTGTTAAACTTACATACTCTCATGAATTATCGGTCATTCGGTTGTATTTCAAAGAAATGTTTCCTTTATGTTTATATTTCTAAATTTGATTTCATCTTGTTTAAACACAACCCGATCAACCCGAACGGTTTGGGTTGAGTTGGGTTGTACTTTTGATTGGTTGGGTTGTAAAAATTTCAAACCGCCTATATTGGGTTGAGTTGTTAAAAAGTCTTCAACCCGATCAACTCAACCCGTGAGCACCTCTAGAAAAGAAAGGGAGGGAAAAAAAAGAAAATGAAAATATTTTTTCATTTGTGTTCTCGAAAGAGAATAAAAAGAAAGGAAAAAGAAAATAATTTTTCATGTTCTTGAATATGAGAGAAATAAAATAAAATATGTCGTTTTTACAAATATACTATTGAAAAATATATTATTTATAATGAAAGGTTTGGTGGTTTTGTAATTTTAGTAATTTTTTTAAATGATTTTGATTTCTTTTATTTTCTTTCCTCCCACATTTAGGAGGAAAGTTTTGGGAGAAAACTTATTATTATTTTTCTTCCGTTTCCTTTCCTTTCTTTCCTAAAAAAGTTTCGAGAGCACGATTTTTTTTACTTTCACCTGTTTTCTTTTCCTTTCCTTCGTAAAAGTAGTTTCGAGAACACAACGTTAGGTTTAATCAGGACTGATGTCTTACAGTCAGTCATAATTTACTATGGGATTAGTTTTAGGCATAACCTAGGACACCTTTAAAAAGAACTATTGTTAAAGAGCAAATTGAGTGTTCTACCATCGATTTTTATAGCTTTTAATATTTTTTTGGACTTCTTTCGGTTTTTTATACACGGAAAATGAATTATTTTCCGACCAATAAAAGCAATTCAAAAGTAATAAACGTTCAACAAAAACAAAAGAATTTTTACGTATTTAAAAGATTATTATGAGTATATATTTGTACACACATCGTGTAATAAAACATGTTTTTTGAGATGTTTATGTTGTTAATTATTTAATTGAATAATAGATAAAATGATAAACAAAAAATAATGGCTAAAAAGTAATACTACTTTTTCTTTTGATAAATAGTTTTGTCATATTCTTTTATGAATGTTTCACCAACAATTTGTCATACCACCATCTTTTTCCTAAAAAATACTTGTTTAAAAACATATAACTGGCTGATATTGGCCGAGTGCCTCACAAGCCAGCGGTTGCCTTCTATTGGGGTCAGGAGCCATTGACTTTACCGGCTCGGGTGTGGTTCACGTGGTGGGTGGGATCGCTAGTCTATGGGATGCGTTAATCGAAGGTCCAAGAATCGGCAGATTTTTTATCGTTTCGGCCGGTCTGTAGCTCTACGAGGCCAGTGCTTCCCTTGTGGTTTTGGGTTCTTTCCTTCTATGGTTTCACTAATGCACCTGTTGAAAATAAAATTTGCGGCTCAAACCGGCTCGCGGTGAAGTGCAAGCTGCAAAGTGTGCTTTGAAGTGCAACCATTGTGGGTCCCCCACCATTTCTAATAAATTAAATTAATATAATAGAAAATGGTCCTATTTATATACCCGCTTATATTTCCCTTTTTCACCTACGTAGGACAAGGTGAAACCTTAAAAAATGACCAAATATGTAAACGAATTGCTAAAGTATATAAAACAACACCATCTTTCATTTTGCTTCCAACAATTTACTATTATTATGCGCAATCCTCGATCTCTCGAAAACGAAATTATGATTGCTCATATCCAACATATAAAGATTAATCATGTAACATCCTGCTCTTTTACTCACAGGAATGCACCAAATAAAAACGCATTAGAACAAGCTGATGATCATTTCTCCCCTTTATGCCGATAGCCATGACTTTACTCGTCGGGTTGTTTGGCTTCGTTAAAAGACCCCCAAAAATGTTGCGACTGCAAAAAGTAGAAATAATACTCCGCCCAAATACCCAACCTGACAAGATTCAAGATGATATCCAAATTCTTAGATAATCGAAATCGTTAATAAGAGTTTCGAGTGCGATAAATGATAAGCAAGTCGACAAAAGGAAGTACCAGTTTCTCGGAAATATAACTGGCAAGAAATGCTCCTCCAACTGCTGCTATAGCGGTTGCTAGCAGGTGACCAGCAATGGCTCCACTTGCCACACCCCATGGAGACTGTCGTAAGTATTGAAACTGTTAGATCCCACATCGGCTAGACTTTGACCTTTTTACTTTAATATATGTTGAACCCCCGTCTCTCCTAAATGGCTCTTTTTGGAGAGTAAAGTGGTGTTTGTTTTTTAAGAGGTGCTGAAGTCTGATTTCACTTATGATCTTTAAGAGGCGGTGCTGAAGTCTGAAGTCTGAAATCTGAATCAATAAGGTTGTCTGTTTTTGTAAACTGACAAACGTATGAATATGTATAATTGTCTATTTTATCTCTAAAAAATTCAACTTAAATATGTCAATTGAAATGAGCATCGATGATCGAAGGACGGAACGAAAAAAAGAAACAAAAGAAGATGTTGGCAGATTTGCGAGGCTGTGGAGTTTTACTCATATCTAACACACCGAAGCCCCAATTTAAGCAATTCAAAATGTTCTGGAAAGCCAACACACAGATCTACAATCTTCGTGTTTTGCGTTTTTACAAATTCGGGGTGAATCTGGGCTAAAACCAACATTGAAATCGAAAGAATGGTGTTGGACGGAAATAAGAGGAGATTTAGGAGATAGGGTTACCACTTTCTTTGTCCAGACCATATTATAAAACGGTTTGACGGAACTAAAAACATAAGTGGTGATTAAGAGCTTAAAATGAAAAAACAAACAAGGCCCAACTTTGATGGGTTCCATAGATCTCACAAGGTATTAGAGCTAAGGTCTACCACTGAGACATCTGTGGTCATTTAGCCTTTGTTGAAGGGGGCGTGTTAAGAGTCCGACATCAACTAGACTTTGAATTTTCTACTTCAATATATGTTGAAACCCCTTCTCTCATAAAAAGCTCTTTTAGAGATTAATCTGATGGGGTTCCACATGTCTCATATGGCATCTTGGGCTCTACCACTGGGACATGTGCTCGTGTAACCTCCGTTGGAGGGGGAGTGTTAGGGGCTGTTTATTTACCTCATAATAGTTCCATTAAGAGGCAACCTCTTAGCGATATCTTGTTTGAAAAGAAAAAAAAAAGTTTACATCTTAACGGTTCTAAAACCCCAGCATGATTTTGTATCTTAGGTCTCCCTTAACCATTCAGCCCTAATTTCATTCTGAACAATTACCAAACAACCATCAGAAGAGCCTCTTAATCAATCTGACCACTTAATCATCCTGCACCAAACCATTCAACACATACAGCCAGAGTCCCACATCAGCTAGACTTGGCCCTTACACTTCAATATACGTTGGAACCCCCTTCTCTCCTAAAGGGCTCTTTTGGAGAGTAATCCAATGGTTCTACACATCTCACATGGTATCAGAGGAAGGTCTACCTTTGGGACATTTATGCCCGTGAAGCCCCGTTGAAAGAGGAGGGGGGAGGGGTTAGAGTCCCACATTAGCTACATTTTGGACTTTTCTACTTCGATATGGATTGTTATCTATGGATTGTTACTTGCAATCCGGTCACTTACGGTGTTTTCAAGAAAAAACAATCACTCGTCTAGGTTTTGGTTTTGTGATGTACCTGAGCGGCCCCAAGAGCTATGGTTGCAAGCATTGAACGGTCACCCCATTCCTACAAACACCAATCACATGATAATCTTGTTTCATAACAAACAAATGGCTTCATACTCACAAAAATAAGGACGAAAGAAAAGGGGGGGGGGGGTGTTACCGCAAAAAATACAAGACTAAATGACTTCCAAATGATTTCAAATGGATTCTTGAGTTGTTTTGATGCCTGCATGAATACCGAAGATCTAAAACAAACTCAGATTGTTGATATAAGTCGAACGAAAGAAGCAAAGATAAAAAGGGCGACGATGACCTTTTCTTTTACTAGCTCCTCGGCTTCTGCATATTCATCGAGTTCGGAACTGCTTTTCTCACCGTTTTTAACACTACTTGACGGAAGGTCCCATGCATCCTTGATAGCCTTGAGGCCGAAGAACATCAGAAGAGTCACTGCAGCATATTCTCCAATCGGCAATGCTGTTTGTATGAACCATGAAAAATTAGAAATAATTCGAAAGAAAAAAAAAATAAAGAGGGAAAAAAGACCAATGACTTACTTGTCTGAAATTGAGCTGGTACTGAATTAAATATCCGTCCAATTATGACCGACAAAACGGTCATAAGTGATAAAGCACCCATTGATCCCAAGATAACCTAATCATCAATTGTGAGCCCTTAAGACATATGCGATAATATAGGGGTACATTCATTTTACAACCGTAAATATTTTGAGAAATGTGAGAAACCAAATATTCATAATGAATATCATGAAAGAATATTCATGATATTTATGTATATTCATTATGAATACATGGTTATTCGGTTCTTAAAATATTTATGGTTCCTAAATAAACTTTCCCGTGTGGTACTGATAGTCATCTATAGTAGATATTTGGAGATCATACCAGTACTTTATCGTATTGCATGGCCAATAAAGCTGCAATGAAAAATGTCTGATAAAGTAAAGTAAAGAGGGATATTAGTTGCTATTTTAAGGCCAAATACAAGATTATATAAGGAAGTCATTGGTAATATGTGGTTGACATTTAGTTACCTTGTCCCCAATTTCAGAAACAAAAATCAACGTAAAAGCAGCGGTGAAGCCTGACTTCGAGATTGCTGCTAAGAGCGACGACGGTGCACCCTTTCCAAAGGCGATTATGGAAAATACTAAAGCACATCCCGATAACACAAGGGCTATCGAGAGCGGATAAGGAAGTTCCTTTGGAAGCTTTTTACTGCCAAACCCAAAAGATAATACATGTAAGCACATTTTTTGGCAAGATAAACAAGGTATGAATAAGATTCTAAAGAGAATTTTAGGGCCTGTGTTTGTTTGTTAGCAGCTTAATGGGACTCACAACTTATTTGGTCGGCTATACATGACTGTTTGGTAGTGGCTTAATAATATAAATAGTGGCTTATTCAGTAGCATCTAAGGGGGAGCTTTATTCATAAAGCCAAGTTTTTTTTCCAACCCCGCCCCTCCCAATTAAAAAAAAAACGCTCCTTCCATCTATGAAAAAACCCTCCCAAACTACACACGCAGATTAATACACACATACAACCAAACAAAACAGCCCCATAGAGCCCGTTTACTAAACACTTACCTTGGTAACCAAGGTGCTTACGAGTTCAATTACCTTATTAGATGAACATAACAAAGACCGAGAATCTTACCTGATAAAGGGAAGGCAAGGATAGAAAGTCTTAGGGGCATTTACTAAACACTTACCTTGGTAAGTACTTATCGGTTCAATTACCTTACCGGGTTAATGTAAAAAGGACCGAGAATCTTACCCGGTAAGAAGGAAGGCAAGGATCGAGAGTCTTGCCCGGTAAGGGTGAAACTCTAACCCGGTAAGCACTTACCGGGTTATGAACCCTTACCATCAACCCATTTTGATGGCCGAGAATGTTACCAGTTACCTCATAAGGTAAATGAAAGTTGTGACTCTTGGCGGTAAGTGCTTACCCGGTAAGCGTTTCGTAAACGGCCCCTTAGTTTTTCCTTTGAAGGATTGTTACATAATACACACATTATAATGCTCAGGGCATGTTCAATTGAGAACCGTAAATATTTTGAGAACCTTAGAACCAACTATACATGATAAATATTGTGATGATGAAAATTATATATTCATAATGAAAATACATGATATTCAAGATAAAATTGCATGATATTCATGATGAATGATATTCATGATTATTCAGGTTACTCCTCATGAGTCATGAATAATACATGAAATAGTAGTTGGTTGCCATGTTCTCAAAATATTTACGGTGGATATATCTAATCCCATGGGGTCTTGAAGATAAAATACAGGAAAATTCCAGTGGCCTTGAGGAGACTCGAACCAGCGACCTATGAGCAGAAGCCCCAAGGCCTACCCTTTATTTGCCAGTTAAGTTGGCCCTCAAGATTCTACCCGGTAGATATTGGATCAACATGCCATGCTTAACACCACATTTTTCAGTCTAAGCAAAAATGATCAAAAGAGAACTCACATATTCGAAGAACTATCATTGGTTGGACCATTTGTAGATAAATTTTGGTTGTCATTTTCATCTCTCCCTGCATAGCCTCCAGATCCAACACCAACGTTAGATGCATTTGCTCTAACTCTGTTGCCTGCCAAATGTGGTCTGAATACGTCTCTGCATTGTACTGTATAGAAGAAAAAAAATACCATAAAATTTTGCCATATGACGACAAATACTCCTATAAAACCATTAACACGTACATAACAGTAAGGGGTTGTTTGGTTATTTTTTCCGTTGTCTTATAGGATTAAACTATCTGTATGGATTAAGCTATACATAAACAAACATCCGCTAAGTCGGCTAACAAGTTGGGTATTCATAAATGTCACCAAATAACTCGCGAAATCCACCTCGTTAATCACATTATCAAAATGTCACCAAATAACTCAAAAAAAGGTTGAAAGTTCATGCGAATAAAAAAGAAAAAAAAATTACGATTAAAATTGTAATATAATCTTGAACATAGCTAATTACGGGTTGGTCTAATGTCTAATGTACATATATTAATCAGGGACTTAACAATCGTATTTAATCTATGCTATAGAAAGGTATCAGGTTCATCAGGTTGGGTTGGGGTTGAAATTACCCTAACCCAATTCAAACCCAATAGATGCGGTTTGGCCTAATTCTGTATCGACTATGTGTCGGGTTACCTCGGGTTGAGTTTTTTTGGGATTTTTCGGGTTGGGTTGGCTGGGTTGGTCGGTTTTTTTAGCACCCCTACTCATAGGAGCTCTTGGAGACGGAGGACTAGGGGCGGGGATCCATAGATAGAGTTAGTAAGTTACACTAGGGTGTGTAGTTTCCATAAATTGTTTATGTTTTTCATGTACCTGCTTCTATTTATATGTTATTGCTTACTTTTAACATGATTTTCAAAACTTTATCATATTTTGACTTTCTTTTATTCTCACACTTTTCACAAGCCGTTGGTGTACACTGAAAAAGCCATTTTACTCTAGGTTAGGTCTCCATACATCTAACACTCCCCAAACCCCACCTCCGCGTGGGACCATATACCAGGTTTGTTTGGTTTGGTTGATTTTATTGTAGATTTTGCTTATGCGTTAACATGTTCAAGATCTTTTTAGCACTCCTTTCAAATCAATAAATAGAGCTCTTTGATTTCATTCCCATTTTCCAAACAAATCTTTTCTTTTCATTTTCAGAGCATGCATCTTCATCATGCTTAACAAGATCAAACATAGCACCGCCTATCATCAACATGGCGTTGTTTTCTTGTTTGAGAAAAGTTCACTCTTTCTTTCAACTAAGTAATGGTTAGGTTTTTTTCCATGTGAATTCAAGAGCCAAACTCAAAGGGTAATTAAAGAAAATCAACGACATAAATAGCAGCATGTGTATTACAATTTGCAAGGGGAAATCTTTAGGTTTCCTTTTTCGAGCTCACTTGATTTCCAACTAAACTCCACCCTCCAAATTTTCAAACGGGATAAAGTCGCTTAACAATAAATTCACGTATTCAAGGGTAACTTAAGGAAACCCAGGTAAATATATGTTCATTTTTTTGCAAAATTGAGTGAAATTCTGCGGACCATGATGAGGGTGAGGTAGACGAACATATGGTTGTTGTAGGTAAATCAACTGTCTTATTCCTTTGAAGAAATTATCAATGTGTTATTGGGCAATTGTCCATGCTAACCCGTTGGTTCGTTTAAACTTTATACAGCAGCAAAGGCGTGAGAGAAATTTCCTTCTAACTTATGCATAATGTATATGCAATATTTCAATGCTTACAAGGTTCAATTTTGGATCTTATGAAGTTAGTTGGCCTTCTCTTTTAGTTATTGCATGTTGGGGCCAGTCTTCTTACGATGTGTACAATGATGCACAAGTTATCTTTCTATTAGTTTAAGGTTTTGTAAACCTGATAAACGGAACTCTCAGCAAACCTCTCAAATATTTTAACTAAGAGAGATAACTATGTGTGTGTTTAATGTGTATGCACATTTTTTTTATTTTAATGCACCCAGGCATTTCTTCTTGTTGCCTTTATATGTTAATTCTTAATTGCATATGAATATCATAATTCTTGTTAGTTAAGTATTCTTTTTGGTTGGTATAGTAGGAGGCGTAAATTGTATTGCCTCCACAAAGGGAAGCCAATATCCCAAATTAAGGTGTGACTTTAGATACCTCATACCTGCACATTATACATGGACGGACCTGGTATGGTGGCCACGGTAGCACGTGACACCGTATTATTTCTCCGGCGAAGGGTAAAAAATTGTAGGTTCATGAAAGGTGCAACCGTATCGTTTTGGAAGGTGCTACTGCATTATTTTGGAAACTTCAAGAAGGTGCAACCATACCTCGTAATCAACCAAAAAAAAACTCTTGAAATCAACCAAAAAACCAGAAAAAAAAACCCTCGAAATCGATTAAAAAAAAGCTTAAAAATCCCTCGAAATCAAACAAAAAGCTTAAAAAATCCCTCAAAATGGTGGAATTAGGCTAAAAACACATCAGCCAATATAGAGCTTGGGTAAAAAGATGAAGACATATCAATAAAAGTTGTGCTTTTCATAATTATTTTTTGTCTATATTATATGGTGCCACCATATGAAAAAATTCTTGGGTCCGTCCCTGACAATATAACCATCCAACATATAGCATTTTCTTAGCTTATAAAAGTCGTATGTCATGACGTGAATGTCTAGTTAAACATGTTTTAATACTCCATACCCGTTTCAAAAGTCATTTAGTGTTACTTTTTATTGCCCATTTTTGTCTTCTTTGACTTAGGATCTTCAATATTTTGATTATTGAAATGATGATTAACTTTATGGCATCATTCATCCACCACATGCCTTTGGGTTCATCACTTGATCTTGAACCCTTGCACTTGAAGCAAAGAAGCCAACAACTAGACTGGGAATAGTGTTGTAAAATGGCCATACAAACTTTCCCGGTTATATAAGTTATGTTCATTTTTTGTTCTAACATAAGCATGCATATTATGATTATCACAAGATAATATGTAACCTCGGGCAAAGGAATTGACATAAAAAAACCTAGTGGCCTACATTCATGAGACTTATTTTCATAAAGCAATGAAAAGTAATATTGAGCAAGAAATTCATAGCCATAATTAATAATAAAAAGTAAACACTAATAACTAAATAATCAAATAAATGAATAACCTAATCACTAATCCCTAAATCAGAAAGAATTCAAGAAAACACCTGGTCGAGAAAGAAGGGCACTACGGCAAAGGCAGAGTGAGAGGATGAGATCAGATGCCGGAGGCGAGACCATATGTGGTAATTTAAAAATAAATAAATAAATAAGAGCCTACTATAGCATAGCATATAAAGGGTTAGGCTTTGATGCCCTTGGGACTCTCCTGGTAAAGGGATAAGTTGCTAATTTGAAGACAAAGCCTGTTTGTTTTTTAAGAGGTGCTGAAGTCTAAAGTCTTATTTCACTTCTGATTGATAAGAGGTGGTGCTGAAGTCTGAAATCTGAACCAACCAAAATGTCCGACCATGTAAATTTGTCTATTTCCCCTCAAAATGTTATAGTCTCGAACTTATAAAACCATCAATTCATTTTAACTAAAATATACTACCGTCCATCACTAATTAGCACACGTGAAAGAATCAACATTCATGAAGTTTACATTCCTAATTCGATGCTAGTTAACATGAATCATTGTATATAAAAGTGGTGTTCTTATGCTTACTTTTCGTGCATTCAACTATAAACAAACAACAAACAAATGATAAACATGAAGTTTAGAGCAAACATCAAACATAAAACCAACAACTTAGACGACTAACAGCAAAAAAACAACAAAACAACAATAATTTCCATTTAAGATGAAGAGAGAATCAGCATGTTAATTTCCAAGCAAACATCATATGGAAAAGCAATTGATTTTAGATTCAAAAACTTCACAAAACCAACTTCAAGAACTTAAATTAGTCTCTAAATTCAAAAGGGATAGAGTATAAAGATGCTAAAAGAAAATGCCCAATAGCATTTCTTCTCCGGGAGCATTCGGAGAATACAAAATTCTCAAAAAATAGGAATACAAGGGTTTCATACAACCAAAAATCTCAAAAGGGTGTAGTTCAAAATATGTTTGATAAATTCCCAGAAGCATCAACACAACACCAACTAAACAAAACCAAAAATCTTTAATCGAAAGTCCGAAAAGATCAATTCGAAAAGAACCCTTTTTTCTCATTCAAAAATCTCTTTTTTCTTCTTCTAAAAAGATGGAATCTTTCTGGAGGAAAAAAAAACCTTTTACATGAAGCAAATACAAAGATAGAGTAAAGACCCAACAATAAAACAAATGTAAATTAGGGTAAAGATTGATGGATACCTCTGTTCTTGAAGAAAGCTTGCGATTTGGAAAGAAATTGTGATTTGGGAGCTGATTGAGAGTTGGGAGATCGATCTGGACAAATAAGTATTGCTCTCATGGGGTTAAATTATGCAGACTAAACAAGAAACCATGAGAATTTAGAAAAGAAAATGCAAGAAAAGAACTTACATGCCTGCTTTCTTTTTGCATTTGATAGCACCAATACTTGTGTTTGATGGAGAACTAGGGCTGTCATCTTTGTGTCTGAACTGGGTTTTCACTTATATTTTCAGATTCATTTCTTTTGGTAAATGCATTAGAATCAATCAATGGAATGATACAGAAACTTTGATGATGAGTAGGATGAAGAAAGAAGAGGGTGGAGAGGAATTGAGGATGCAAAATTTGATCTTTTTTAGGGGTGAATGAAAAAAATGATTTGTTGTTTAGAGTTGGGGATGATTCTTGCAGTGGGGGTGGATAGAGAAAGAAAAGATAAAATGATTGATTTCTCAATGTTTTTATGATTGGATAAATGTTGATATGAGAGCATCTTTGACTGATTCCCAACAAAATTCTAAAAATAACAATCAAAAGTGAAAATTTTTAAAAGAAATTACATTTATCTTTAATAAATTTTTTATTTTTAATCTAATATTAATTATAATATTAAAATATTAGATTCATTTAAGGGACGTTTGGTTCATTATAAGAAATGAGAATGAAAATGGGAATACTGGAGAATAGGAATAGACATTGCATTGATGTTGTTTGGTTAAACCAAATATAATTAATAAAAAAATGTTTTATATAATATTTTTAATACAAATATGTGACATCCAACATGAAAATAAAAAAAATATTTTACATTCAACATCGACAAATGAAGGAATACATGAGAAAAGATGACTGAGCGGAAATAAAATTTGCATTCCCCCCAATTTGGTCAGGAATGAAAATTAATGGGTTTAGGTAATGTGCCTACTATATTATATCAAACCAAACAACAGTTTTCGTTACCATTTCCATTCCTTACCCCTCAATACCCCCAACCAAATACCCCCTCATTAACATATTATTTCTCTCACTACATATTTATTTTCAATGTTTTTTATTGGTCATCTTATTTGGTAATCATTTTTGGAGTGATCTCCATATTTGAAGAAAAAACTATTTATCTCTCATATTTTCTCCATTTTAGAGATAGTTTTAGGAAACCTAAGGTAGTGTTTGGTACGTAGACATGATTGGACGAGACTGGACTGGACAAGACAGGACAAGAGGCTAGAACTGGACTGGACTGGACAAAACAAATGTATGTCTTGTGTTTGGTACGACTAGGACTGGATAGAACAGAACTGGACAAATTTCTCTAAAAGTTGTTTGATACTTTTATATGTCATATAATGGTTATAAATAACACAAATAAAGTATATCTTTAAATAATTTAATTAAAAACATTTTTATTTTTTACTCGATTTTCATACATATAAAAACAATGGTAGGAAATTTGAAAAAAGAATCTGAAATAATTGATGGTAATTCGAAAAAATCTGATTCATATAAAGAAAATATAATATTTGATTCAATTTGGAAGATCTTAATGAATTGACGGATGCATAGTTGCAGCGACAGGTAAAGATAAAGGCGATGGGTAGCCGGTGAAGGACGGTAGTTGTGAATAACGTGAAAGATAATGGATAGTGGTGGTGCAAGAGGTTGTTATGGTTGATGTGGTGGAGGTATAGGTAATCGACGATGGTAGTGGTGGTGGCGGTGGACAGTGGTAATAGAGGTTATTGTAGTGGAGGAAGAGGCGGAGGTCTCCTGTTGGCGGTGGTGGCGGCAACAATAGGTGGTGGTGATCGGTGGAGGTGGCGATAGGCGGTGGTTGTAGAGGTGGTGGAGGAAGTTGTTGTAGTAGTAAAGGAAGAGGTGGAAGTGGTCGACAATGGTTGGTGGTGGCTACCAATGGTCGTTGATGGTGGTGGCGGTCATAGGTGGTGGTGATCGGTGTTAGTGAAGGTGGTCGACAATGGTGGTGGTGGAGGTTGTTATGGTGGAAAAATAGGTAGAGGTGACCGACGGTGGTTGGCGGTGGCTACTGGTGGCCGCCGATGGTGGTAGTGGTGACCCTTAAGACTAATATTGTATTAGGATTATATATCAAATGGCGGTAGGTCAGTGATTTTTAGTTTCTGTCTCACTTTTGTCCCATGTTGTTCCACCTATTTTTGTGGACAAGAAAATACCATTTTTGTCCCATCTTGTCCCACCTGGTCCAGTCTTTGTCCCTGTCCCATGTCGCACCAAACGTGGGACAGTGAGTTTTTGTCCCGTCCCGTCCCACCCAGTCTGCAAACCGAACACACCCTAATGGAACAAAATATTAGCTCAAAATCCTCATTTTTCTTCATTTTGGATAAGCTCTTGGAGATGTTATGAGACACCTGTAACCATTTTTTTGGAAAAAGGGATTTGATTTTATTAAGCATCGTATTTGTATTTGAAATTAACACTTAAATAAATCAATAAATCTATTTCGTCTTTCTTCAAGTATACGTGCTTTCTCACTAAATTAGACCTAACTTTCCCTATTGGCTTTGACTATGGTAAGTAATTCACTCAAACCGGTTTAATTTATAGATACTTGGAGGGAGGAAAAACTATTTCTTTAGCGCTATTCCACATATTAGCTTTTAGGGAAGCCCACAGAGCAATTCTGACTTTCATATGTCTAATGTCTCTTTGTGCCTGAAAATGTGATTGAGAAATGGGACAATGCCCTCCTTAAACCCGCAAAAATAAAGAGTTTTAGTTAAGAAAATGTAGCTTGAATTATTCAATCCACTTATTCGTTCCTTCATATACCTCCCCACCAATAGATAAAAAAAGAATTCAAGTAGACTCGGAAAGAAAATAGATAGTGAAACCCTCTCTCTCACCATTTTCTAGTAGTTCTTGAGAACGTGCGAGGGACTATTCTTACAGTAAATATTATATACTTAAAAAATTAAAGATAATATTTTGCAATAATGTCTACACAACAAGCAAATCTAGGCTCGATCTTGATCTTTACTGACTTAGTTTTAATCAGTATTATGAATGTTTGAAAAATATGAGAAAAACTCGAATATAATATTGATAGTGGGTGAGTATTTATACATTTTCCTCATTATGAGTACAATCAAATAAGAATCCTAAGGATGCATGAATCCTAATTGATTTACAATTATAATAAAATGAAACAAAATGTTATTGCCGGCAATAATCAAAAGATCGATCTGGTCAATCATTTTCCTTATCAAGTGCGTCATGGATGCGATTATGAATGGCGTCAAAAATATCACCTTAAGGTGATTGTCTAATTGAATATAATTGGGTCACCTTAGAATATAAATGTAACACTCTAAAAATTAGCGGAATAAAAATTCGAAATTTCAGCAATATGACGGCTAAAAAATGGATAAAAACCGGGGTATAAAATCTGCTACAATCAATCCCAAAGTATCATCCCGATAAAACGGGGAAACAATACTAACATCATTACAACAAATCAATTGAAGGATAGACTAACAACCTAATAATCTAACTTAAATAAGAAAGATTAATATTGGGTGTTGCTATTATTCCAAAAGGTATGCTCACTATTCCAAAAAAAAATGTCGGTCTATACATCTCCCAAAAAGACCGCTCTTGGCCCCAAAGCTAACCGCTCAGTCCCGACGAACCCCACCGGAAACCTGACCTGTTATACATGTCATTTTAAGAAAAAGTGTTAGGCTAAAGCCTAGTGAGATCAAACATTTGCAGTTTAAGAATTGAATATATAAATGAGTAAAAAGGTTTCTTTCTATACCACAAAAATAATGGTAATAATAAAATGATGCTCTTTGAAATATAACAAATACCTCTTGGGTTAACGGGGGAGACCCGCCTACTAACCCGAATGACGGAACACAAAAGTAAGTCATTCGATGGGTCAGTAAAGCCAATAAACACATAAAGTACACGCAAGGGATGTCAGGCTCAGTGGCTTTAAACGTACACCCATGGAAACTCGAGTTCAACCCCGTCGGGTTCCTATGTCGAGCTCCTCATCCAATATCGTAATACTTGAGCACGAAGGACTTATACCGCATCCGGTACCTAACGTGCAGCACGAAGGACTTATACCGCACCCGGTACCTAACGTGCCTCGACGTGGAAAACTAGTCGTCCCAACGCCGGAACAATAATAACCAAATACGGGGTCATGACTCCCAATGCATCAATTAAGCCAAATAATGCACATAAGACTCAACAAATAATTCCAACAATGATTAGTGTGTAATAAATGATATGAAGGGTATTTCCCACCAAAACCACTCCTATTATTTACCAAGAGACCACTTGGTCAAAATATAGGTAATTTCTCTTTATTTCCAAATCCCCAAAATATGAAGTGAGTTTAACATGTAACTTATCAGCAGCTAACCATAATACCCATATTTTCAAATCCATAAGTTTTGCATAGCAATGCTATCCACATAAAGGTATAACCCAAGTAAAAATAAGTTAAAGAACATTGATAGAGTTCATAAATCGCCATTTCCCCAAAAATCATCACAAATACTAATATCCCCAAAAGGCTAGGTTTAGCACAATGTCTTAAAATTCAAATATGTGAAAGAGGAGATATTAGGTATTCAAAATCCACCTTTTGACACGTATAATGTTTAATAAAAGTGTAAGAACTCACCTTAGTAGTTTTCTTACAAGAGAACTAAGTACTTGGAAATGGAGGAGATGAGGAACCACTTAAGAGCTCACCAAACACACCTCCTAAATGTTAAGGACCACCATTAATGACCTAAAATTACTATAAATGATGAAAGAGGTTGTAAGGAAGGCTTACCTACTGATTTTCGGCAAAGAAGATCGCACACCAAACCCTAGAATCAGATATAAATGACTGAAATCGCGACCTGCCTAATTTATACCCCGAAGGGTTCGGCGAGAGTGACATAGCGATAATGACATTTGTCACTATCGCCGGGCATAATCGCCCAAAACGTACCGTGGCTCATCGAGTCCCCCGCGAGAGTGACTTGGCGAGAGTGACAATTGTCACAATCGCCGGGCACTTTCGCCCAAATTGTACCGAGACCAAACCATCTCCGGCGATTGTGCCCTCGCGAGAGTGACACCCTGTCACTATCGTGGGCACTATCGCGAGCAGCCCAATTTTCCCAAATTTCGACATTTCAACTCCCACGAAGATTAAATACGAAAGGCTCTATAATAACTAATAAACCCATATAATTAGGAGTTTCCAAAATGAGAAAGAATACATAGGTTCTCAGAATTCGGGGTGTTACAATCCTCCCCAACTTGGGAATGATTTCGTCCCCGAAATTTTACTAACTAAACAAATGAGGGTACCTACGCCTCATGTTTTCTTCCGCCTCCCAAGTCACGTTGGTACCTTGATGGTGCTTCCATTGAATCTTCACCATTGCCACTTCTTTGTGCTGAAGCTTCTTGATTACTCTTTCCAAAATAGCTTCGGGCTCTTCAACACAACGATTATCTTCTACTCGGATCTCGGACAATGGAATAACGCTTTCTTCTTCCGCTAAGCACTTCCGTAAATAGCACACGTGGAATGTGGGATGAATCCCGTCCATCTCCGGCGGTAAGTCCAACTTGTAAGCTTGGAGTTCGATACGCTCAAGAATAGAAAACGGTCCAAGGAAACGGGGACTTAGCTTCCCTCACTTCCCAAATCGAATCAATCCCTTCCAAGGGGATACCTTTAACATCACACGATCTCCCACTTGAAACTCTACCGGTCTCCTCTTTTTGTCGGCGTAACTTTTCTGCCGATCTTGCGCCGCTTTCAAACGTTCTCGAATAGACTTGACTTTGTCGGCCGTTTCTTGCACAATTTCCGGGCCGCCAAATTGCTTCTCCCCCGCTTCTAGCCAACACACAGGGGTTCTACACTTCCGCCCGTACAAGGCTTCAAATGGCGCCATGCCGATACTAGAATGGTGACTATTGTCATACGCAAATTCCACCAAAGGTAGATGGGTGTCCCAACTACCGCCAAAATCGATCACGCATGATCTAAGCATGTCTTCAAGAGTTTGAATCGTTCTTTCACTTTGTCCGTCTGTTTGTGGGTGGTAAGTTGTGCTCAAATTTACCCGTGTGCCCAACTCTTGATGTAAGGCTCCCCAAAATCTCGACGTGAACCGACTATCACGATCGGACACTATCGACAAAGGTATACCGTGTCTAGAGACTACCTCGTCTATGTAGAGTTTTGCCAACTTATCCATCGGCAAGGTTTCCCGCATTTCTAGAAAATGAGCACTCTTAGTCAAACGATCAACAATAACCCAAATAGTGTCGTTCCCTCTCAAGGTCTTCGGTAGTTTGGTCACGAAGTCCATGGTAATCTTGTCCCATTTCCATTCGGGTATTTCAAGCGATTGAAGACTTCCATAGGGTCGTTGATGCTCAGCCTTCACTTGTGAACAAGTTACGCATCGCTCCACATAATGTGCTACATCCAATTTCATAATTGGCCACCAAAAGTGTAGCTTCAAATCCCGGTACATCTTGGATAGAATACTTGGATTTGTGCGCGTCCTCCAAAAGTAGCTCTCGGTAACCACCAAACTTTGGTACCCAAACTCGCCCGTTGAAGCACTTGATCCCTCGGCTATCTTCGGTCAACAATAACTGTTGCTTGATCATCACTTCATCCTTGAGGTTTTCTTCTTTTAATGCTTCGGTTTGCTCCTCTTTAATCTTTTCCATGAGACTTGACACCAACTCAATTCTTGTAAGTTTGGCTTGAAGTCTCCCGCTATACTCTTTCCGACTCAAGGCGTCGGCCACCACGTTTGCTTTACCCGGGTGGTAGAGTAATTCACAGTTGTAATCCTTAAGTAGCTCTAACCACCTTCGTTGCCTCATGTTGAGTTCTTTCTGATCAAAAACATACTTCAGACTCTTATGATCCGTGTATAAGGTACACTTTGTGCCGTAAAGGTAATGTCGCCATAATTTTAGCGCGAACACTACCGCCGCCAACTCCAAATCATGAGTGGGGTAGTTCTTCTCGTGCACTTTCAATTGTCTAGACGCGTACGCGATCACCTTCCCTCTTTGCATTAGTACACATCCAAGTCCCATTTTGGATGCATCGCTAAAGACCACAAAATCCTCCGATCCCTCCGACAAGGATAAGATCGGAGCTTCGCATAACTTCTTTTGCAAAGTCCTAAATGCCTTCTCTTGTTCTTCGGTCCATACAAACTTTACATTCTTCTTGGTCAACATTGTCAACGAAGAAGCAATCTTGGAGAAGTCTTGTATGAACCTTCGGTAATATCCCGGCAAGCCTAGAAAACTCCGAATCTCGGATGGACTTTTGGGAGGTTCCCAATTCATCATAGCTTCAATCTTGGACGGATCCACCTTTACTCCGTCCTTCGAAACTATGTGCCCCAAAAACTGCACTTTCTTCAACCAAAACTCACACTTGGAAAACTTTGCATAAAGTTTCTCTTTCCTCAAGATCTCTAAAACGTCCCGAAAATGTCGAGCATGATCGACCTCATCCTTTGAGTAGATAAGGATGTCATCAATGAACACGATAACAGACTTATCTAAGAAGGGTCGACACACACGATTCATTAAATCCATAAACACCGCTGGAGCGTTCGTCAAACCGAATGGCATCACTAGAAACTCGTAGTGGCCATAACGCGTCCTAAAAGCAGTTTTAGGAATGTCTTCCTCTTTGACCTTCACTTGATGGTAACCCGAACGGAGATCAATCTTCGAAAAGCAACCCGATCCTTGCAGTTGGTCGAATAAATCATCGATTCTAGGGAGTGGGTATTTGTTCTTCACGGTCACCTTATTCAACTCTCTATAGTCGATGCACATTCGCATAGTACCATCCTTCTTCTTCAAGAATAATACCGGGGCTCCCCAAGGCGAGGAACTCGGTCTTACAAATCCCTTCTCCAAAAGATCTTGCAATTGGCTCATCATTTCCTTCGTCTCTGATGGAGCCAAACGGTATGGAGCTCGGGCTATCGGAGCCGCTCCCGGTGTCAGATCAATCTTAAACTCCACTTGACGATCGAGAGGTAAACCAGGCAAGTCGACCGGAAATACGTCGGAAAACTCCCTTACCACTTCGACATCTTCTAGCGTCTTCTTCTCAAGTGTGGCATCTATCACATATGCCAAAAAGGATGAGCATCCTTTCGCCAAACATTTTCGTGCCTTTACCATACTGATGATTGCGACTTCACCCTTTCGTCTTTCACCATACACGGTCACCGCATGACCATCCGAATCCGGGATTCAGATCAACTTCTTTGCACAAAGAATTTCAGCATGATTAGTTGACAACCAATCCATACCGACTACAACATCGAATCCCCCGATGACCATAGGCATAAGATCGATCGGAAATTCTCTTCCTTCGATTTCGAGCTTGCAATTCCTTAGAATATCCCGAACCACTACTTGATCACCATCAGCTAGCTCTACCACTAACGCATCTTCTAAGCTAGTAGTGGGCATAGATAGTTTTGGGCAAAACAAACTTGACACAAACGAGAAACTAGCTCCCGAATCAAATAGTACACGTGTAGGTACGGAGTTTAGGAGAAACGTACCCGACACTACATCCGTTGACGCCTTCGCCTCTTTAGTGGTCATCTGAAAAGCTCTCCCTGTTGCCTTAGGAGTGTCCACTTTCTTGCCTCCATTAAAGTTCGCCATTGCCTTCGGACATTCACTTCTAACATGGCCCGGCTCTTTACACCCGAAACAGATACGCTCTTTAAGTGGACAGTCATTGAAACGGTGGTCGGGCTTACCACATTTGTAGCACGGTTCGGACTTCGAGTTGCAAGGATCGGTGTGCTTACTTCGGCATCTTGAACACCACGGGAAATCCCGTCTCGGACCACCTCCCCGTTGATTGTTGTTGAAGTGGCTCGGCCTCTTCGAAAACGTGGGACCTCCTTCCCATTTCCTCTTCTCAATTGCTCCACTTCTCTCCGCCTTACCCAAACCGTAGGAATCCTCCACAAGCTGTGCCTCCTCTATAGCCTCTCGAAGGGTAGAGGCCTTGGACACTCGAACCATATTCATCATTTCTGTAGGCAAACCCTTGATGTACGCCTTGATCTTCTCTCTTTCGGTGGGGACCAGATGTCCCACCAAGCCTAGTTTGTCCATAAACAGCTTGTTGTAATCCTTCACCAATAAATTCCCCTTTTTCAAACTTCGGAACTCATCGATGATCCGGTCCATAGCTCGTTCGTTGCAAAATTCTTCCATAACCTTCTTCTTGAAGGTCTCCCAGCTTAGTTGAGCCAATACAGTGGCTTCAATAGAAGCGGAATATACATTCCACCATGTGAGGGCCGCCCCTCTAAGCATTTGAGATCCAAATACGGATTTTTGGTTCTCCCCGCACTCGCTCGATCGGAAGGCTTGCTCCATTTCCCTAATCCAGCTCATGCATTCTACCGGGTCGTCGGTGCCTTTGAACTCCGGCGGTCGACATCCGAGAAATGCCTTGAATGTACAAGACTTTACCCCAGGTCTTGCGGTCGGGATTGCCGTCTCATTGGTAGGGATACGGGGTCCCGAACCTCCGGATCCCGCCACAATCACATTCTCCTCCACCGTCTCCGGCCTACGGTGGTTAGCATCTCTGTCATCCAATAGTTTCAGGAAGGCCTCTTGCTGCTGAGCCATAGCTGCATTCATTGCTTGCATCATCTGCTCCATCATTCTGGTTTCCGGAGTTACCTCTTCCATGATTGGATGAGTTGCAGCTATGTTACATCGAGGTACATGCTCCGGTCCTCCACCCAACGCATTAATAAATGGTGGGGGCAAATCGTTATTCGTTACCCTCGGTTGATCGGCCGTAGACGCTGCCGTATCTTGCCCCTCCGGCCGATTACGCGTATTAACCATAGTCTGCCACACACGCGAGAATATAGATAAGATAAGACTACACGGTTATAAGCAAGAAAACGTACCACTACATTCATCAATTATCATAACAACGAAAAACAAGCATAATCACGTAAAACATCTTCATAATAACGTTAGCTAGGCGAAATTATGAACATGCAATACATACAAATTTTCATTCCCATTACCATAACTCTTAACTTGTGTAGCTTCCGTCGACTATAGAACTATCTTATCTTAATAGTTCTACCCCATCTCACAAAATCATTGCCTAATTTCACAGCTTAAGTCTAGGTACCCTACATCCAAACCTAGTTCACTTAAACTAAAGCTCTGATACCAACTTGTAACACTCTAAAAATTAGCGGAATAAAAATTCGAAATTTCAGCAATATGACGGCTAAAAAATGGATAAAAACCGGGGTATAAAATCTGCTACAATCAATCCCAAAGTATCATCCCGATAAAACGGGGAAACAATACTAAAATCATTACAACAAATCAATTGAAGGATAGACTAACAACCTAATAATATAACTTAAATAAGAAAGATTAATATTGGGTGTTGCTATTCTTCCAAAATGTATGCTCACTATTCCAAAAAAAAATGTCGGTCTATACATCTCCCAAAAAGACCGCTCTTGGCCCCAAAGCTAACCGCTCAGTCCCGACGAACCCCACCGGAAACCTGACCTGTTATACATGCCATTTTAAGAAAAAGTGTTAGGCTAAAGCCTAGTGAGATCAAACATTTGCAGTTTAAGAATTGAATATATAAATGAGTAAAAAGGTTTCTTTCTATACCACAAAAATAATGGTAATAATAAAATGATGCTCTTTGAAATATAACAAATACCTCTTGGGTTAACGGGGGAGACCCGCCTACTAACCCGAATGACGAAACACAAAAGTAAGTCATTCGATGGGTCAGTAAAGCCAATAAACACATAAAGTACACGCAAGGAATGTCAGGCTCAGTGGCTTTAAACGTACACCCATGGAAACTCGAGTTCAACCCCGTCGGGTTCCTATGTCGAGCTCCTCATCCAATATCGTAATACTTGAGCACGAAGGACTTATACCGCACCCGGTACCTAACGTACAACACGAAGGACTTATACCGCACCCGGTACCTAACGTGCCTCGACGTGGAAAACTAGTCGTCCCAACGCCGGAACAATAATAACCAAATACGGGGTCATGACTCCCAATGCATCAATTAAGCCAAATAATGCACATAAGACTCAACAAATAATTCCAACAATGATTAGTGTGTAATAAATGATATGAAGGGTATTTCCCACCAAAACCACTCCTATTATTTACCAAGAGACCACTTGGTCAAAATATAGGTAATTTATCTTTATTTCCAAATCCCCAAAATATGAAGTGAGTTTAACATGTAACTTATCAGCAGTTAACCACAATACCCATATTTTCAAATCCATAAGTTTTGCATAGCAATGCTATCCACATAAAGGTATAACCCAAGTAAAAATAAGTTAAAGAACATTGATAGAGTTCATAAATCGCCATTTCCCCAAAAATCATCACAAATACTAATATCCCCAAAAGGCTAGGTTTAGCACAATGTCTTAAAATTCAAATATGTGAAAGAGGAGATATTAGGTATTCAAAATCCACCTTTTGACACGTATAATGTTTAATAAAAGTGTAAGAACTCACCTTAGTAGTTTTCTTACAAGAGAACTAAGTACTTGGAAATGGAGGAGATGAGGAACCACTTGAGAGCTCACCAAACACACCTCCTAAATGTTAAGGACCACCATTAATGACCTAGAATTACTATAAATGATGAAAGAGGTTGTAAGGAAGGCTTACCTACTGATTTTCGGCAGAGAAGATCGCACACCAAACCCTAGAATCAGATATAAATGACTGAAATCGCGACCTGCCTAATTTATACCCCGAAGGGTTCGGTGAGAGTGACATAGCGATAGTGACATTTGTCACTATCGCCGGGCATAATCGCCCAAAACGTACCGCGGCTCATCGAGTCCCCCGCGAGAGTGACTTGGCGAGAGTGACAATTGTCATAATCGCCGGGCACTTTCGCCCAAATTGTACCGAGACCAAACCATCTCCGGCAATTATGCCCTCGCGAGAGTGACACCCTGTCACTATCGCGGGCACTATCGCGAGCAGCCCAATTTTCCCAAATTTCGACATTTCAACTCCCATGAAGATTAAATCCAAAAGGCTCTATAATAACTAATAAACCCATATAATTAGGAGTTTCTAAAATGAGAAAGAATACATAGGTTGTCAGAATTCGGGGTGTTACAATAAATCAACATGTAATCAATAACTGGACCATGTTTTGAAACTAATAGGATGTCAACATCATTGTGTGAAAGATTGTACTCCATAGACATGCCGACTCCCCAATATTTTGTCAGGAATAATACACTTTGTCGAACATTGTAAATATGAAGCATTCACCTGTCAAACACTTGCCAAACACAAGAAATAACTATTTGACCCATTTACTCTCGTTTGTTCCTGTTTACGATCATTTTCTCTTTCCACGTCTATTCTCAATTATCCACATCTTATTTGAGTCTATTCTCAAGAGTTGATTTTTGAAATAGTTTGTAATGACTTGTACATTTTTTTAGAGATGTCAAGTTCAAATTCTATCATTAAGAATGTAATTGATAAGATGGGTTGGGATATTCTGTGTGTTGTCCCTAGTCCTTACAATCTGAAATGGATAAGAGATTTCTACACAAAAGTATCCATTTCCAATGCACTAGATGTTGTTGTTAGGAGAACAACCTTCACTTATTCAGCTGGCACAATTAATAAACTGTTGGGACTCAAGCCTCCTACCCATTCCAAACTTGATCAACTTATGGCAGTAGGCATAGAGGAGGGTTTGCATATCATCTTGAGCATCATTGCTCAGGAAGGTCTTGAACAGGCATTTAAAGGAAAGACCATGATCTTAAAAACCAATTGCATCAAACCAGACGCAAATATTTGGTTTTATTTTGTTAGACACACTATCCACCCCATCAGTCATGACACAGATTTATGTATAGAGAGGGTCTTCATTGTATATTGCATTTTGATGGGGAATTCCTTTGATGTTGGTAAATTAATCTCTACCAACATAAAGTCTAGTGTTGATATAGTCAATGGCAGACTTTTGTACCTGCCATCATCCACAAACTTATGGTTGCTTCACATGTTCTCACCCTACCCAATGATTGTTCTCCACTGAGAAGATAGTGATGGACCAAAATAAATTGGAGAGACTACTTAGGAACAAAACCAACCCTCCCAATCCATAATATATCCAAAATTCTCACCAAGAGCTAAAAATGTTAAGGAACAAGTGAAAATGCAAAGGAAGTTACTTTCAAACAAGTTCATAAGCTACAAGAGGATGTGGCAGACATGAAGAAGGAAAGACAATAATGGTTGGTTTTTGAGAAATCAAGAGACAAAATTATGAGGACAGTTTGGAGACAAAAGAATGCAAGGTAGTTGAAAGACTTGCCACCATTTCCCACTCCACTTGCAAGGCAGCTAGCAAGATCTTCTCCTACTCAATCTGAGTAGAACAGGTTCCACCATCTCCTTTACTCCATTTTTTAGTATTACCCTTCTATTTTTCTGTCTTGCATGCATTTATGAGTCTAGGATCTGTTTTGTTTAGTATAGCGCTGTTTTGTTTAGTGTAACATTGTGTCTATTTAGTGTAACACTAGTTGTTTAAGAGTAAGCATTGTTCTATTGTGTGTAAAACTGTTTTGTTGTGTTTGAGGTTGTTTTGTTTAAATTTGATCATCATATGCACCATGGTCCTAAATAAAGTGTTTATAGTCCTTTAGAGTGATCTTATAGCCATAGTAATATGTGATGTTTTCACTTGTGTTTTGACATAGCCACTAGAACTAGCCTAAACTTTCTCAGTTACATCAATTTTTCAGAATCATCATTGGGTTACGAATATTGTTGGGCCATCATTCATCCAATCCATTTGGTGCGAAAAGTTCTCAATTCAATAAGGGCATTGAATCTCTTAAGTTTAGGGGATGAAACTGCCACATCTTTTAACAAGATTGGGAGAGATCTGTATTTTTTTATTATTGAAAACTGATAATGCTAACAGGTACAAAAGATTTATATATACAGGAAGGGAGAGAACTAGACGACTATTCTAGAAGCTTCTAGAAAAAGGGGGAAATAAACAACTTTAATAACCACGTGTAATACGCCCTCTCAAGATGAGCCTTCAAAGATGTTGTTTAAGGCCATCTTGGACAATAGCATTTGGAGCTTAACTTTGGGTAAAGGTTTCGTGAAAATATCTGCAATCTGATGCTGAGAGCGGATAAGCATCAAACGAATGATTCGTTGAACAACTTTGTCTCGAACAAAATGGCAATCAATCTTGATGTGATTAGTACGTCCATGAAAAGTAGGGTTGGATGCAATCTGCATAGCCGACTTATTATCGCAAAAAAGTAACGCAGTGGTTGAATGCAAAGGAACACCTAAGTCAGCTAACAACTGTCGTAACCAAATTATCTCACAAGTGACTAATCCCATAGCTCGGTATTCAGCTTCGACAGAGGAACGAGAAACAATTGTTTGTTTCTTGGATTTACAAGAAATTAGCGAGTCTCCAAGGAAGACATAAAAACCTGTCACGGAACGCCGACTGTCCACGCAATCACCCCAGTCGGAATTGCAAAAGGCACGTAGTTGCAATGAGAATGAGGCAGATAAAAATATGCCTTGGCTTGGTGCATTTTTGAGAGATTTCACATGATGTAAAGCGGTAGACATGTGTGAAGAGCGTGGTGCATCCATGTATTGAGCTAATTTATGTACTTTAAAAGAAACGTCAGGTCGTGTAATTGTGAGATACATGAGTCGACCAATGAGACGATGATATGAAGATGGATCTTGAAGAGGGTCACCATCTAGATAAGACATGTTAACATTCATAGTCACCATACGTGTGAGAGCAGGTTTAGCAGCTAAAAGTTCAATTTCTTCAAGAAGTTGCAAGGCATAATGTCTCTGGGAAATGAATATGCCCTTTGTTGCTCTGGTAACCTCAAGTTGAAGAAAATATTTTAAAGGACCAAGATCCTTTAACTTAAAAGTGTTGCTTAGCTGATGCTTTACTTGGGATACATGATATGATGATGAACCTGACACAATTATGTCATCAACATAGATCAGAATAAAAACATAACTTTATCCTTCACCTTTGTAAAACAAGAATTATTAGTTTTAGACTGGTTAAATCTAACAACAATCACGAATTCAGAAAAGCGAGCATACCATTGCTGTGAAGATTGACGAAGACTGTACAATGATTTGTTCAGTTTATATACCAGCGTATCATTTGGATCAAACGTTCCTTGAATTTGATTGCCCGAAGGAATACTTATATAAGTTTCTTCGTCAAGTGTTCTGTTAAGGAACACATTGTTAACGTCAAATTGAACAAGATCCCACGATTTTATAGCAGTCACGGTTAATAGCGTCTTCACAGTAACCAACTTAGACACAGGGGAGAAGGTGTCAAGAAAATCTACACCTTCTTGTTGATTGAATCATTTGGCCACCAATTGCGCTTTGTAACGTTCAATTTGACCATTGGTGCCGTATTTAATACGATATACCCATCGACAACCAACTACGTTTTTGCCTTTTGGAAGTGGAACAACATTCCAAGTTTTGTTAATCTCCATAGCATCTAATTCATCACGCATTGCAAGCTGCCATTCAAAATATTTCACAGCCTCGTTATAAGTCTTAGGTTCGGTAGAAGATGAAACACTCATCACAAAGTTCTTGTATTTAGATGATAATTTGTCATAAGACAAAAAGTCTTGTATAGGGTATTGAACTTCTTACTAGAGTTCGCAAGATTACAATGATACTCTCGGAGGTAAGGGGACGATTATGAGTCCTCATAGACTTACGTGTAGTTGGTTGTGAATCAGATTGAATTTCTGAAGTTGTCTCTTGAATGTCGGAATAATCTGAAGAAATTAGTGAGTCTCCAAACATAAAATCTTTATAATCAATCTTACGCACGCGCAAAATCCTCAGTATAACTAGGAGATCGAGTGAAGTGGCCGCAATTGCCACACACGTAAAACCAATCAATATAACACATATTTATTGACCAATAGCAAAACAACAATAGACGAAGATACACAAAATGAAACATGAACACGGACCATCTTAGTCCCATCATACGATTACTCACGCAATGGGTATAAATTAATTCGTGCACTAAACAATGTACAACAAAATGTTTGCAAAAAATTCAAAAGATAATTTACATGATGTCAAACTTCCAAAGTTTTCTCTCTTTTAGCCACAACACGACACATAATAAGATTCCACAACAAAACTTGCATGCGTCAGTTTATTTCACAAACTAGTAAAGTGATATGTGCATGCACTTTAGTTAAAATATAAAATAATTTATGTCGGCTTCAAATTTAAAGCCAAATAACAATATGCTTTCATCATTCTAAAATGTTGGCTAAAACACCATGACGGAAATCCCAAATAGAATATGTATGCATACTATATGCAACCAAACTGCTCGCACAAAAACTCAAGGGAAAACAATACAACTGGACGTCATTAAAGCCTCCACATCAAATCCACAAAATCGCATGGAATAAAATTCTCAATAAAACATGGAAATAACTCATTCATTCAAAACTTTAACATATGTGGAGGAGATCCAATATCAAGGTTGCAAATCGCAGTTACTTGCCCAAGACCCCAACCAAATAATAAGGCATGGATATTACAATATCTGAAAATAGCGTTAGACATCAACGGGGATAAAGAAAATCTCAACAAGGTTTGCAACCATATGCAATAAAACAATTTTATGCATGTATAACTTATGGTTTAAAATCTTGTGCGTGTTAAACTTCTTTCCAATAATTCATAATACAACCCGCATGATGATTTGGCAAAGTATGAAATACTTTATACAAATTATTTTAGAAGTAAGTTTTCGTGCATGAATTTTGGTCAAGATCCAAAATCTTATGACCGAGTTCACCAAGTCTAACGATCATACTACCAACATCCGGATGCTCACCATCTTAAGGTAACGATCGACAACTAAATCGGTTAACCTTACAATTTCTTCTTCAAATAAATTCGATTCAATAGGCCTATGGTTCTAATTCAACCAATAGCTCTGACCCGAAATGGTCAACTTAATGTACTCATCATGCTCAATTGTCACTCAAAGTGACAATGCTATAACTTCAACTTCTTCTGATGATTGTTCACTAAGAATTTATCCACTACCCCCATCGATCATCACATGAAGGCGATGCGAGCACCCACATGTAACATATAAGTTCACCATAACACTGGTCAGGTGCAATTATGAACGTACCATACATGAAAATTCTTGCTACCATCATTATGATTCTCGATTTTAACGACCCTATCGACTTCAAATATCTTATCTTAAAGTGCTTAAATTTACAATCTCACTTTCACCCACTTAGTAGAACTCTAGTTTGAGTGTAGGTATCCAAAATCAACACCTAAATCTCTCAAACTTAAACTCTGATACCAACTTGTAACAACCTCAAATTTGGAAAGAGCGACTAATTTAAAATTTTCATTAATACACCAAATAAATGATTAATCCTTTTCTACGAATCAATACTTGAATTACCTCAAATAGAAAATTCCATATTTGACATCAACAAATAACAAACCAACTCTTATATGAAGACTAGATTAAGACCGGGTGTTACTAAAACCCAATAATAGTCGTTATATCCAAAAGCGGAAAACATCATTGAATAACTAGATCTTTCACGTACGTCTAACTAGCACTAAACTCTTCACGGTGTCGCTAGTATCCTTCCCCCAACAAGGACCTAATGCACATGCCGACAAATAAAAAGGTTAGGCTTAACGCCTAGTGAGTTCAAGAGTTTTCATCATAATCATATAAATCATTAAACTGAAAGTATGCTATTTAAATCATGATTTCTAAGGTGATATGTATAAAATATGAAAGCAACATCTTTCTCAAAACCCACCATTTTCGTGATGAAAAACACCAATTCCAAACATTTATTCAAATATGACTTCGAAAACCTAATACTCACCCAAAACACAAATAAGGATTAATATTCAAATACCGAAAACATTGACAAAACTCTATTATCCAAATTATCCAAAAACATGGATAAAGTTTAATAATTAAAACCATAAAAACATGGATAAATTGGTACTCAAAATGTCATCAAAAACATGAATAATACTCAATACTCAAAACAACATATTTCGGTGATGGGGGAGACCCGTTTCCATTGAACGTGGCGGGAACACAAAAGTATGCCACACATTTTATGTTATAAGTGTGTTTCAAGGATGGACAACTATTGACATCAACCCTATCCAGGTCTTTAGTCATGGTAGACATCAACCCTATCCAGGTCTTTAGTCATTGTGGACATCAACCCTATCCAGATCTTTAGTCATCGTAGACATCAACCCTATCCAGGTCTTTAGTCATTGTGAACATCAACCATATCCAGATCTTTAGTCATGGTAGACGTCAACCCTATCTAAGTCTTTAGTCACTATGGACATCAACCCTATCCAGGTCTTTAGTCATGGTAGACATCAACCCTATCCAGGTATTTAGTCATTGTGAACATCAACCCTATCCAGGTTGTAACACCCGTAATTTTCGGTAAGTAAAGGTCATGTAACACCCTCAAATTTGGTAAAAGGAACTAATGAAAAATTTCGATATAATATCAAATAAAAGACAAACTCCTTCTTACAAATCAAAACTCAATATGCCTCAGATATAAAATTCTATAATTAACCTCAACAATTATAAACTTCAGTCTTATATACAAGGACTAAACCAAAGTCGAGTGTTGTTTAACTCAAATACAAGTTGCTCTTCCTAAAACAATGCGGAAGACTTCACCAAGCTAATCATTTCTCGAGCTCACACCAAGCACTCATCTCTTCATAGTGTCGTTAGAACTATTCCCAACCGGAACCTGTTGCACATGCCGACAAATAAAAAAGTTAGACTAACGCCTAGTGAGTTCAAGAGTTTTCATCATGATTATAAAAATCATTAAATGAAAATTATGCAACTTAAATCATGATCCTTCAAAATGAATTACTTTAAATATGAAAACGACCCGTTTTTAAATGATACGCATTTTATAGATGAATGCCTCAGTGCCAAAACATTATTTCATGAATTAATGCAACCCAAAACTTGCTCAAATGTGAATAATGGTAAATGCTCAAATATTGAAATTTGAATAAAACTTTATAAACCGAACGACCGATATATGAGTAAACTCGAGCCTCTAAAGTTATAATATAAGGATAATACCCCAAACTCAAAACATAACCGAAAACATGGATAAGACTAAATACCCAAAACAATACCTTTCAGTGGCGGGGGAGATCCGTTTTCCATGGTTAGTGGCGGAACACAAAAGTAGGTTACTTCCCAAGTTATTGAGCTCACCATACTAGGACCCATGACCACGAGCTCGCCGACTCGTACTAAGATGTGGATGAGGGCACCCGAGGATCCTAATCATGCTCATTCACTAGGATTACATTTATGGCCCATGGCTAGTATCCGACTCCACATTACCGTACCAAATTGCCCCTTGATGACCCAATGTCTCAACTAGCTACAAATGGGAAATGACTATCCCATAAAAACAGACTCAGAAATTACATCACGGGGTCAATGGCACCATGAGGCCCTCGATGACCCTATAACTAATCCTGGTCCCAACATGAAATAATAGCCCTTTTTAAAATATTAAAGACCGACTCATATGCCTGTGAATCCATTACATTGCAGTCTATAACAATACATGACTCCAATTGAATGACCAACGCACTCAAAACATGTAATTCTCAAATGATGCGCAATAACCGCCATCATACTCAAAACTCCACAACGGACTATTAAAACCGGATGAATGTCCCCAAGAATCATTTTAGTCAAAATCGAGCCAAAACTCCCTAATTTACTTTATCGTACAATAAAAGTCAGTGTAAACAATAAAACACATTTAGCCAACGGTTATGCAAACACAACGACCTAGAAGTATGATTAACCCAAAACTCATCATTGGTTGAGACAAACCATTTTCCAAATGAATTTACACCATTTATTCTTTCAAAACGTTCCATAACACAAGAACAAACATTTCTTCAAACATACACTAAAAGCGCGTTTATACCAAAAGATCTTCATTTATAAGATAAATCATTAAAATACTTATACTTATGATTTATTCATCAAACTGCCAAAAAACCCCAAACATGGGTGTTTTACAAGGTTTATAAAGCTAAACACTTCAAATAATCAAAACCCATTAAATGACCCAAACCTTGATAATTTCATGTAAAATACATAAACACTTTAAAATGGACATTTTGGCATGTACAACGTTTTCACAAATCAACTTGAACTCACCTTGCTAGATTTAGACTAAATCTAGATTTTACCCCAACTTGAGCTTCCTTGAAGAAACTTTAATCCACAAGCCAAATCTTCCAAAAACCTAGATCCATAAGTTTCCAACCATAAATATCCATCTCCAAACATTTAGAATAGTTCCCCAAACATTTTATATCAAAATCTTCATTTTGGCCAAAACCCAAATTTTGACCCAAATTCTCCAAAATCATCCAAATCAAAATTAGGGAAATATAATACTATCAAATCATCAATGGAGTGTTTATAACCTATAAAGAAGCTTGGAAATGGAGGAGATGAACTTACCACTTAGGTTTTGGGTAAAACCTAATAAACCCCAAAAATCTCTAGTGTTGGAGGTGAGAACTTAATCTTGCAACAAGAGAGGAAGCCATTAACATAATATGGAGATGGAACACTTTGATCTTCATGGGAAAGCCCCAAAATCGGTTAGAGTTCATAAAATAAGGTGGAGGAACGTTTTGGGAGAAAAGGAAGATGGTGGAAATGAGAAATGAAAGAAATGGCTGAAAATCGTATTTTTAACACTCTGGTACCTGCAGGCTATTGTGACATTGTCACAATCGCTGTCACTATAGCTAAGAGTGTACCGAGAGGTTTTTGGCTTATGGCGATTGTGACGGCTATAGTGACATTGTCACAATCGCTGTCACAATAGCCAATAGTGTACCGAGAGGTTTTTGGCTTTTGGCGATTCTGACGGCTATAGTGACATTGTCACTGTAAGTTATTATATGCCCACGACACGTGTCACACATAGATACTGCTGAGGAGTATGTAAATCTATAGGGTCGCACACAAAGAATGCGTTTGTTTCCATTTGTAGAAACCCGGATTTTATGAAAATATGTGTTAAATTGTAATTATGATAATTATAGGGTGAAAACGTAATTATGTTAATTACGGAGAATTATCTGTAATTATATAATTATATTTTAAAGTTTAAAAGGATAATTATATATATATTTATATAATTATATTTTAAAGTTTAAAAGGATAATTATATATATATTTATATAATTATATTTTAAAGTTTAAAAGGATAATTATATATATATATTTGAATTTGAATTTGAATATGAATATTACAGATAATTACTAAACCTTATTTAATCCTTAATTGAATTATTGTATAACTATAATTCTTCTAGTATAAATAAGGGGTTAGGCTAAACCATTTGAAATACAATTAAATTAGAATAACCTTTCAGAGAAATACAGAAACGAAACCATTTTCTTTTCTGTAAAACACATATATAGATCTAGGGTTATTGGGCTAGCACCCGGTGGAATTTCGCGTGTGAATACCGCTAGAGAAAACCTCGATTGGTTTCTAAGTGCTCAGCTAGTTCAACCACAACATATCTGAAAGGTACTTCTCTAAACACCCTATGATGTGGTTTTGAGTTTTGATTAAATACATCATTGGATCCGTTTGGGTTTTAATTGTCTAGAAAATTTTTCTTTCGTTGTAACCAAAATTAATTTATTTTCCGCTGCGTTTATCGGTTACAAATTCATTAAACCCTTCAGCCACAATCGCTGTCACAATAGCTAAGAGTGTACCGAACCGTCGCATTGCACATGTACACAACTAGTTAATTTCGTATGAGATGAGCTAAATGCACCCCTATGCATTGCTAAGTGCACCGTCCCCGCTTATCTGTCCCAGTGGTAAAGGTGTGAGTGTAATTCATATGTGTGAGGTTATGGATTCAAGCTTGGGTACCACTCCTCTGCCAATGGGATGCATGTGCTGATTTACCTCTCCCATAATGACCGTGGTGCCGATACGGTGGGGGCGCCTCAGAAAGTGGAGACTACCCTTTTCTTTTTAAGTAGACGTCTATCCATTGATTTCCTTCTCACATATATTAACATCAATAATTTTTTCAATTTTCAATATATAAGTTAATTTGATTTTAATATTAAAAGGGATGCCATTAGTATTGGCCCATTCTTATATGTTTCTTTAAAGTTGATTATTTTATAAAATTTAAAAAATTCAAAATCAAAATAAATTTAAAAACAATGTAATAAAAGATTACTTCATTGAAAAATACCGTTTTTATAGTATTGAAGATTTGGTCGAAATTCAAAAAGTCCCTCAAAACCCCTCTCTTTGATTCAATCACAAATTCAGTGTCGAACAAATTTTGAATCTCCATTCTTTCTCTCTCCCCTTTTCCACACAGAGTCGAGTACTCGCATATCTCGGCGAGACTGAACAACAATTTGCGTCCTTCAATCTCTTCATTACTTCCATATTTCGAATATCTTTGTTTCTGGTGATGAAAATAACTTGTTTCATCTGAACTAGTTCGGAAATCCGAGCTTGTCGCTACCTCCATATTCAATCTCTTATCGCGCATACATACAGGTATTGTGTTGTTCTTTTCTTTTTAATTTAATTTATGGATTTTGTGTGAAGCGCTTGATTAATTAAGTGTTTTGTCGGATGCTGATAAATTTGGGGTTTCTTTGGGTGCGGAAGAGAAAAAGCAGTATGCGTACATGATTTGGTACCCTGAGGTTTCTTTTTGCATGTTTATTCGAGATGGAGGTTCCGGTTTATTTTTGTTTACTACAGGAGGTTCCAATTTGAGTTTTTTTGTTTTTGTTTGTGTTTTCTTTTTGATGGATATTCAAATTGGTTGGTTCGTCTGAGTCATACGGTGAATTTACGAGCTCCAATTGACGAATTCTGTCTAGGGTTTTGACCACCACTTCTTATTCCCCTTTTTGGTTGGTGATTCTATCTTAGGTTATGTAATTTGTTATGAATTCTTGGTTTTATCTTGACCATCTAGACTCTTGTATACGGTAATGGGAGCTGGAGAACAATTATAACTTTGATGCATTGATAGCTGTGTATTAAGGTGTTAATGTGTCTGATTTTATGTTATTGAAGCGATCATGTTTATTTCTTACATTTAATTCAAGTCTTGTGATGCTAAATGTATTTGTGACAAAAACATACATGATTCTTCCAGAAACCCTGCGTGCAAATTTTGGCCCCATCGTTGTGAGTTTGCTATGGAGGGTGTGTTAATTGACTGTGTACAGAACAGTCTACGACATCTATTGTACCGCAATGCTATTTTCATGTGTGAACGACTCTGCTCTGAGTTTCCCTCGGAGGTATGTATCTTTGTTTCGAACTCATCAATGTGTGTTTTGAGACTGAACCTTTCTTTATGTTCAGATATTATCGTAATATTCTGTCTTAAACGTCCCAAAAACATGGCTTAGTGTATGTAGGCACTACTATTAGCTACTTCGATGAAAGAGAACGATGGAGAATAATAGCTAAAAACAAGTAGTTTGAAAATTCTTATCGTCATAAAAGAAGCCAAATATAGCTTACTTCGAATGAAAAAGACGTGCACATCAAAATTTACCTAAAATAAGCAAAATCTTTTATTGTTGGTTTAGTATAGAAGAGTTAGGTGCTTGTGTAACTCTTCCTGCATCTCGATCTTGAGTGTCAAGTTTCGGCTATAGAGAGGACTTGGGGGAACTATATTAAGCGGAATTGAAGATTTTATTTATTTGTTGCTTCAAGTTTTAACAAAAACAAGTAACTTCTAATTAATCAAGTTGCCTTATCTGAAAAGTCAACTATACTTTTTCATAGCTTCATTTTTGGCAATGCACCTATGATAGTATATAGTTTTCGATGAAATTATTTCTTTCTTGCTAATTTTGTCGAGTGCAGGCAAACTTGCAATTGTTAGCCGCATGTTACTTGCAAAGCAACCAAGCTTACTCAGCTTACCATATATTAAAGGGTATGTGAGACCTCGCCATTTTCATGTTTAAAGTAGTTTCATGTACACTAATTTTTTAGTTTTTAGCATGTATAAGACGAGGGGAAACTTACCATTTTTCTCATTTTCCGATATCATTTAATCTAGAGGAACACAAATGCCTCAGTCCAGATACTTGTAGATGAATCTTCTGAGAGGTTTTAGGGATTTTAACTTGGGCCTATGAACTTAAAATTGTTAACCATGGACCTGCATCAATATGATTTAGTTCTTATGCGGTGGTGACACTTGTGGTTATGGCCTGATGGTCGAATTCAAATATTCTACCCTCATAATGAAGAGTTCTATTTTAAATTTAAAAACAGAATTGTCTAAACCATTGCATATTTAAAAACAAACAGGGGTCAAATTATCAATTTTTTTGAAAGGTTTATCTTCATCAATCATCATTATTCTCTTCTGTTAGATTTCAAAGCAATCTTCAGAGTACAAATTGAAAATCCTGAGAATTGATGCTACATTGCTCCAAACATGCGAACAACCTCCAGTGTTTGCAGAGCTGTTTTTAAAATTGAGGAAAGCCACAGAAAAAGATGTTCCACTTTTTTAACCTCCTTCTACCCCTTCCCGCTGCTGCATCTAAAATCAAAGTAAAACTGAAATCAAAACTTGAATTGGAGTTAGAATGACTAAAGCTTTCTGGTATTAGTTTTATTTTCATCCTCAGAGACGATTTCATTCAGAAAGTAGTTTTGATTGGGATTTTGGTTTTCTATGATAATAGAATAGTGAGCTTGATTTTGATGATGGGTTCTTGACTTTCTTTGGTGGTACAATAGTCCGTCAGCACTTCTCAAAAATAGTAAAACTTAAGCAAACTCAAAACGGTTTAAATGATAAAAAATTTATATACTTGTACCTTATGCAATTAAGACTCTACGTGATTCATTTTCCCCCTATTTTATAATTGAATAAAAGGTGATAAATAGATCACTGTTTGACTAGCACATAAATTAAAAATAATATGTGATGATAGGATCACAAAAAAGAAAACATTCCAAATATTTTTTTGGGTGGTCACCTCAGAGGCTTATGGTTGATGTAGTAGAGTTCATAGGTGCAAATGGCTCTTTATGAGAAGTTCATGGACTCAAATAGTGTCACTTTCTTCTTGTTTAGATGCTCTATCTATTAGGTTATTAAAAGCTATCCGATAACTGGCAACTTATCATCTTTTTTCTGTTTTCTTCAATGATTTTAATTTGAAGGAACACAAATGCCTCAGTCCAGATACTTGTTTGCAATATCATGCTTTCAGATGGATCTCCTGAATGAAGCCGAAATGGCATTATGCCCTTCTAATGAGCCTAGTGCAGAGGTAATCAGTGATTTTTGTAGCTTTCAAACACATGGAACTGGAACGTACATACAATATTTCCTGAGTCTGATTGGATGCATATGTTTTCTTTTGAAGCTTTCTGGTTAAAATTATATGAATGGCGATGTTAAATGATAATGCAACTATGTCACGTATTAAAAGAGCACTTGCTCATTGCATTTTCTTATTCTTTCTAGGTCCCAAATGGTGCAGCTGGTCATTATCTTCTTGGGCTCGTATACAGGTATATAACCATAATTTTCTTAAATTATCCTTTTATTTGCTGCTTGAGAAGCATAGTTATTTAAGGGTACCTAGAAGTCTTTCTGATATAGTTCATGTTATATTTCTTTCTAATGATACAAACGAACAAGGCACCTACTCTGTGACTTTTGTGGAGGTTGAAAAGTAAGCAGAAAGGATTTAGTGGACTGTCTTCCCTCTGCGAGCAGATAGGTTGTTTCCATGATTTAGATTTAGTAGCAGTTCACTCATTTTGAAACATTGAGTTCATTGCCAATGTGATTCAGGAAATTATAAAATCAAAATGCAAATCCGTATGATTGTACTTCATATGCCATGAGAATGATTACTATTTATTGTTCATGAGATATAGGGTAATCATTATAGCATGCTGTGCTTTATGGACTAATACATCAAGTACCAAAGATAAGAGCCAGAATAGCGGAACAATTAAGGAACTGATTCTGTTGGTTGGAGTAGCAATGTGTAATTTTTATCTATAGGAATTACCTTTTATCTCAAGGGATTAGCGAAGCATACTAAGTTTACATGAATGTATTTTGAAGTTTGCATGGGCATGTGATAATGGTTGAAAGGCTTGTGGTGGAAAATGGATCGTTACAGGTGTTCATACGCTGTATTAAATGCAACTATAATCATAAGGCGATTGCCATGTTTTAAGGCTTTAGGGTGTCTTATTTCATGGTTTTTTTCTTTCTGTGAACGCGAATTCTGGAGGGCAATCATAATGTTTTTTTTCAACTATGTAGAGAAGCACCACAATTAATAAAATAGTCTTAAATTCTTACAATAAACATAATTAATAAAATAGTCTTAAATTCTTACAAAAAACATATTAGTGAATAGGAGAAATGCTAGGTTTGGCATCCGAAAATGGGAAGTCAACGCTTATCGTATAACAGAGTAGTAGTGTGGAATTGATGGATAACGTGTGAAGGGAAGGGGCAAGTAAGAAAATAAGTTTATATAACTTTATCATATAATGTTGTAAAATTGAAATATAGTACTTTCATCGAACACAGTTTTGGCCTTTTGGGAAATAGATGCTCACATTGAAGGCACATATATTACTTGGGAGGGATGCTATCTAATACGAGACAGCCTTGGCAAGTAGCAGAACAAACCAAACTAAACATACAAAGTATATCTCATCCGAGGTAGGGACTTTGGGGGGGGGGGATAAGATATATGCAGACCTTTTCTTTCAGAAGTGGTAGAGAGTCTGTCTCTGATGAAGACCCGCGACTTGTAACTCTAATTTTAAAAGAAACAGGAAGGCAAGAGACAAGCGTAAAAATGTAGTAAAAGAATTTGTGCAAACATACATCGAGTATAGTAAACATAAAATGCAAGTTAATTGGTATTTTTTGAGAACGAAAGGTGTGAGTTGTTGATTGTTATTCATCATATATCTACACCTCACATAATGAAGAAGTTACAGATTTTGATCCTTCACTCCATTGTATCCATTTGGTTACACCCTGAAATTTCTTGGATGAGATGTTATTTGTCATGCGGCAGATTGGTGGGAAGCGTTAGGGTATCTTTGGATGCTCCTGTGTTTCACAAGGGTAAAGATGGAAAAAACAATGGTTGAATGGATACAATACCTAATACTTGGTTGACTGTATAAGCCACTAGGTCAGTCATCAAGCCACAACCAAATAACCTGTATGGCTTACCGAATAAGCCGTACAGCCCTTAAAGCTCAATAAGCCACAGCCAAACAGGACCTTAGTGTTTTGTGTAGCTGATCCCATGAAAAATTTGAATTGGCAATTGTTAGCAGGGCCTTTTGGTTTTCTTGATTTTGGTTCTATGTCCTAACTGATCTACTTATTCATGGATGGTCTCTCTTGTTATGTTTTATGTGTTATGCATTTGGTTTGTCACATGTTAATATTTCTTAACTCATGGCTCATAACGTCTTTCAGATACACAGATAGAATGAAAAGTGCTGCTCATCAATTTAACCAGGCTTTATCAATAGATCCTCTGTTGTGGGCTGCATACGAGGAGTTGTGTAAACTAGGTAAGCCATGTAGTAAGCAGGTCTGCCACATATTTTCTCTACCGTGTGGCTTTATGGTGCTTTAATTGCATAGCATGGTGCATGTTTTCATATACTATGGTTTTCAGCAGTACCATTAAAATGTAGCAGTTTGTTTAAAACACGTTGTTTGCAATGCAATATGATTGTTCATCAAAATTCCACTTCATCTTTTACGTCTATTATCAATTGGGGGCATCTTATGTTTCAGGATCTGCTGGAGAAGCAACAGCAGTGTTTGGGGAATCTGCTTCTGAATGCATCCAGAAGCAGTACTCGAGTCATGATGTGGCTACCCAGTTGCAGTCATCCAGTGACGATCATCATCTAGTTTCTGGGAGACAACTGGCTGAAAGTGTTAGTCCAAGGCATTTGAGACATTTGCATGTCAATAACATTAAGGAAAATTCTGTAAATCATAATGGTGCAGTTTTTTCTGGAAGCGCTGCTAGCCAACCCAATAATGGCGTTCATGCTAACATATCGTTTTATAATACTCCATCCCCAATGGCCAACCAGGTTTACTTACTGAACTGACATTGTATCTTACTCATTTGTTTATTATTATTATTATTATTATTATTATTATTATTATTATTTTAATCTGCAGCACTACTTTACCATCTTTTTTCCTGGATCACTGCTCTGTGTAGGGCTCAATTTTGGCTTAGTTGTAACTGAGCACTTTGAAGTTGTAACATGTTATGCAATTGGTAGGATACATCTCTATCTGCAAGCATGCAGTTTGTTACGTTTATGGGCTCTGGCATTTCCTCCCCCCCCCCCCCATGTTTTAAGAACTCATTCTCTTTGGATGCCATGAGAATCTGAGAAGAGTGATTTCTCTTGTTTACCCCAAAGTTAAAAAGTGCGATTGTTGATTTTTGGGATGATACACAAACTCCTTTTATGTCTCTCTCTCTCTCTCTCTATATATATATATATATATATATTATTTTTTGGCCTTTTCTCTTGGCACACAATTCTTGTAATTGCAGTTCTGTTAGAACAATGTGTTTAGATTTATGACCACTTAAATATTGATAAAAACAGCCTCTGTTGTATATGTATGCATTAATTTTTCACACGTCATATCTCACAAAACTAAGCTAAAATCATGGATCTTAAATTCATCTCTTCCTTCTGTAATATTCTATATTACTATCAAACTATATGTCTAGTCTTCGCTGCCTCAAGACATGGATTTGCCTATTTGATTGATTTTCTCTTGATGCTTCTTGGCTTAGGCATGTTATAGATTATTAGTCAAACATCTGACTTGAATCTCTATAAACTTTGATTTTACATCATGTTGTCACTTTATACTTCTATTGTCAGAAGCTCTGTTATTGACTATGATCTATGCACTAGATCTCTCCATTTTCATTTTTTTTCTTCTTATTATTACATGGGGTAGAATGGTTGTGAATTAGATGGCATTGAATGTGACATTCTATATATTCTCAAGTCATAGGAGCAATTTTGAGTAACTGAATATCATCTATGTTATTAATCAGTAAATTCTGTGCTGAATTATTGTATTCCCTTAACATGCACAATAAAATCACCTTTATTTTATTATTTATTTATTTATGGTACCACCGGGTGGGTGGTAGGAAGGCTGGACCACAAATTTGATGAAATTACAAAATATTACTTTTCAAGAGTTGGGAGAGTTGTTGCCATGTTTGCATATAGAGACTACAATATCACACCATTCTAAGTTCTCTGGTATTTTGTAGTTGTCAGGTGTGGCTCCTCCACCTATATGTAGAAACATGCTGCCAAATGGTCCAAATTCTAGTTCCGTTGGTGCTGATGGGTCCCCAAGATCAACCGTAAAATCTACCATTCAAGCTCCTCGAAGAAAGTTCGTGGACGAGGGGAAGCTAAGAAAGGTTGTGAATTTGTTACCTAGTCTAATTTAGCTTCTTGCTATTTTGCTACGCTTAATCATGTTGCATTTACAAAGAAGACAATACCACCGTCCTATAAACTGATAACTGCATATAATTAAGTGGTGGTCAAAAAGTTACTTCTCCACACATGCTTGCTCTAGCTTTTATTGGTTCTTTCTTGGTTGTTTTTAAAAGTTGCCACTATAGTTTCTTTATTTGGGCAGAATATTAGAACCATTCTCTAAGGGATTCATGTTAAATGTATGGCAAACCATTCTAATAGGTTAAATGAATTAAGTAAATTGCAAGTGTCTGAAAGATTTGAAGAAAGCAAGTTTTTTATTGCCACTCTTATCTGAAATGGGAAGTTGTCAATTGATGCTGAGCAAGATGGTTGTGCTCTTTGTGGGTGTTAACATATAGATGTCTGAGTTGCCCATTAATTAAGTAAACTAAAATAAGACAATCATTCTAACGACTGTTGCAACTAAAGCAACCCTACATTTCTGACCGAAGGGAAAGAAATGAGATAAGGGTTGACCTTACTTAACTAAACAAGAACACTGAACAACATCATTTATTGATAGGATCGTTGCAACTGCTTACATCATCTAACTTCCAGTTTATATTAGATTTCTACATGTGTAATCGTGCAGTAATGCAATGGTGGTGGTGGTGGGAGGTGTAGAGCAAAAACAACATATGTACCTGCTGCCATGTTCATGCATGTGGTCTCATTCTCTTCCGCATGAAACTTGAAGTTAACAAATTGGATGTGGACGTTTATAATATGTCTACCCTTAGGTGGCGTTTGGTTCGCAGAATGTTTTTGGATGGAATGTAATATGTCAAAGGAATTTGACTTTGAAGGAATTGGAATGGAATGTTGTCAGGTTTGACCACCTGTTTGGTTGACAGAATTGGAATGGAATATGTTAAAGGAATTGGAATCTGTCTGTATGGTTCACATAATGTAGCTTTGGAATTGGAATGAAATGTTGATAAATGACCAAAATACCCTTTTTGATAATTTTAATTTTTCTAAACAAAACATGCTTTAATAAAATAGCCATTAAAAATACTTTATTTGTAACGGTGGTTCAGATTGGTGGTGGTCAGTGGTGGTTTAGAACGGTGGTTCAGATCGGATGTGGTCGGCGGTGGTCGGCGGTGGTTCAGAACGGCGGTGGCCGACAGTGGTTCAGATCGACGGTGGTCGGTGGTGGTTCAGAACGGCGGTGGTCGGCGGTGGTTCAGAATGACGGTGGTTGGTGGTCGTCGGTGGTTGAGAACGGCGGTGGTCGGTGGTGGTTGAGAACGGCGGTGGTCGACGGTGGTTCAGATCGGCGGTGGTCACCGGTTGTTCAGATCGGCAGTTATCGGTGGTCGGAGGTTGTCGGTGGTCGGCGGTGGTTCAGGTTCGTGGTGGTTCAGATCGGTGGTGGTTGGTGGTCGGCAATGGTCGGCGATGGTTAAGAACGCCGGTGGTTCAGAATGGCGGCGGTCGGTGGTGGTTCAGATCAACGGTGGTTCAGATCGGCGGTGGTTGGCGGTATTTTATAACGGCGGTGGTCGGTGGTCGGCGGTGGTTCAGATTGGCGGTGGTTTAGAGAAAGAACCGATGGAGGCATGGTTTAATCAGATATATGATTATGTTATATTGGATTATGAAAAAAAAGATTCCATTCCATCAAAATACCTTGTAGTTGCTAAGGAATGTTAAATTCCCTCATTTGTGGAATTTAGAGATTCCTTCCATGAAAAAGAATGAACCAAACAAAGGAATGGAATTCAACATTCCAATTCCACTAGATTCCATCAGAATCTGCGAACCAAACATCACCTTATATTATTTCTCCACCATTGCAACTGCATCTCAGTAATAAGGTACTTGTAGAATCGATGCTTCGAATTTTGAGTAGGCAGATTGCTTTTCTCTACACCCAGCAGCTCAAGTGCTGCTGCAACACTTTTTGTTTTTCTTTCCTATGTAACTTGGCTGGTGATTTGTTATATTGTAGCTTCTATTTCTTATGTAGTCGAACAAGAATCCAGCAGTATATTGTCACAATTCCTGCTTCCTTCCATATTTCTTGTTTATGGCCAGTTTGTATCTTAGTTTATAACCTTTCTTGTTATTCCAACTGTAATCTTAGCCACTTATGTTTATTACTTGCCTCTCTCTTCTTCTACTACATGATCTGTTTGCTTTCTGTAAAATCTCTTTGGGTTCTTGATCTGTCCTTTCCCTTTTCTAGGTGGTCCCATTAATGGCATGGGACCCTCTTTCAGTTATTGAATGCGATTTCTATCTCTTGTTTTGTGCATCTTCTTGTTCCCAAGAGGGAGGATCTCATTTATTGTATCTGCATGACATTTATCTACATGCCATGTTCTTTATGCTATCCCTTTAACATGTTTTCTGTTGTTTTCCAGATATCAGGAAGGTTGTTCTCTGATTCTGGTCCTAGACGAAGCACCAGACTTGCTGGAGAAACTGGTTCCATAGCAAATTTAAGTGGCTTTGCTGTAGCTGGGAATGGAGCAAATCATTCTTCTAAATATCCTAGCACTAGTTCTAAGCTGGGCTCTGCAGCATATCGTTCGGTAACTGTTAGAAAGGGGCAATCCTGGTCTACTGAAAGTTTTACTGAAGGTTAAAATTATATTAATGATATGCTCCCTCTCTTCACTTATCTAAGTCGTGTCCAAAGGAATGAAAGAATATAACAGTAAAAGTTAACCATGTCTCTGTTTCATATATAGTAGTTTTGTCATTTGGATAGTTCACCATCTCTTCCTTTTCTGCTTGTGTTGCTGAATTATAAAATATAAAACTTTACAAGTCTGCTTTTTTATCTTATCAAGGTTCTAATGTGTGGGTCTATTTTGTTGTCGTTCTTATGTTTTTATTTAGTTCAATCCAGTAAGATAATGCAGTAATACGAGGTCAAGTCTGCTTTTTAGTTCAATCCAGTAAGATAATGCTGGTGATTCATATTCACCTTTCTCGAGAATGATAATAGAAAAACATCTTCATGCCTTATATTCATCTGTCAAATACTTCTTAGGTTGGAGTTTTTATGTTTAAACTTATTCCTGCATAGTCAGATAGTCTATGCACTTTTTAAAATTGTATGCAATGGGAGGGTAATCATCTTGTTGGTTTACAATAGTCTATGCCTTATTTAATTCATACATTGTAAAAATGTCTATACCCACCTCTTACCCTATGTTGCTTGTCGAATTTTGAAATTCCACCCACAATCTCACTTTTTCAGGGACTCGGTCCGAGCTTGACGACTCTCGTTCAAATACTACCACCACTTCTGGTTCATCCCCCTCACCTGATACTATATCTTCTGAACGGGATGGTTCAATTATGTCAATAGGTCGGCCTTCCATGAGTGTATCAAAAGTTGCTAGTGGTGCTTTAGAAGTACTGTCCCTTATGAAAATACTTGGGGAAGGTTACAGACTTTCCTGTCTATACCGGTGTCAGGTATTGTAAAGCGGTGAAGTAACAAACTTTGATATTTTTGCTGTTGATGTACCTTGTTGATTAATACCTTTTGTGAAACAGGATGCACTTGATGTATTTCTGCAACTTCCTCATAAGCATTATAACACAGGCTGGGTGCTATCTCAGGTGAATTAATGTTTATCTCATATAACACAGTGCACGAGTTCTTTTTCTGGTTGAGGTGTGACTTGTTTGAATTACTTATTTTTTTAGAACTTCATACTTGAATTTTGCGATAATTTTTTTTGAACAACACCACATTTCTCCTCTTATATTAAAAATTTCTGTTTCACTCTAATGGCGCTTTGAAAATAACTATAAAAATGATATGCAGTAGTTTTGCTTGATTCGAGGCATGTCTTTGTATACATTGTCAATTACAACCTATGCACGTTGGTAAACGATTAGTATTTGATACCCACTCAGATGAAGACATAATGAACTTGATATTGCAATTGAAGCTGGGGTTCCCCTAGGCTCACGCCAAAATCAGTGTTTAGAAATCAGATATCCCCTCCTACTAACCCCCCATCTATTTAACAGACTTCTCACTGCTATTTTCCCTTTTTACCTCTATGTAACGAACTACTTACAGTGTCTAAATTGCCCTTCTTAACTGCTGCTATTACTGCATTAATAAAGCTACTACCACTGTTACTCTACTATTACTCCTACCAACAAATCTGCCTTCCAGGGTATACCATTATTTTTGTTTACTTTTTTGCTAGTGATGGTATATATTATTTTGGTATGTGAATTCTTTAATGCATGGATGGATACTATGCTAACATTACATCAGCTGCTCTGCAACTGAATGCAAATCTCTCTGAGAGTCACTTGCTTTAGAAAGGGTCAAACTTGAAAAGCATTTAAATTTAGGATGATTCGGAGGTTGTCTTCAATTAGTTTGGGATAAAAGGCTTGTTGGTATTGTTGACTACTTGGGATGTGGTGGCACAGAATATGTGGAAAAATGAGACAGAATAGTTCCTTAGTGAGTGGAGGAAACAATATAGAGCACACAACAACAATAGGCAAGTATAGAGAACCTGAGAAACATAAATGTAAATGCTAGGATTCTACATATCTGGCATTCCCCTTGAAGTTGGAGCATAAATATCAAATATGCCAAACTTGCTGCATATAGGATCAATCTGAGGCCCACAAAGGGGCTTGGTCAAGATATAAGCAACCCGGTGCCCCTTGCGCACCTAGATTGGCATAAGGAGGCTTTCAAGAAATATCAACTACCTGACAATCTAAATTGATACAGGGAGTTCAATGCGTATTATATTAAACGGAAAATTGCTTGAGAATGCAACGTACTTCGGTCTGATTCCTATTTTGTGTAAAGTACTTTTAAAACCTTCATTTTGGTACATCAGTTGTGATGTCATACAATTTCGACCAACGTATGTTACGCAAAATATTAATCGGACCAAAGGACGTTGCACTTTCATGCATCTCATATGTAAACCGGGTATCTAAATGTTTGAGATGTCTGATGTACCAAAATGAAGGTTTTGGAAGTACGTTATACAAAATAGGAATCGAACCAAGGTAAGTTGCATATTCATGCTGTTTGGGGTTCCACCCTACCACTTATATTTCTTTAAACCATGTATTATGACTTAGGCATATCAAGTCTGAGTTGATTTTTCTTGGGAAGCCTTTGTACAAGCTGTATCATCCACTTATAAGTAACAAATTTGGAACAGTCCAATTTTGATGCTCTCATGAGGACGTATAGTTGCTGATGCAGTTGGTTTCTTGTCACCTTTTATACATTTAGAATGTATATTTTGTTTCCTCAACTTAATGATCAGTGGAGATACGATATTCTTTTTCTTGCTTTTTTTTTAAATCCAGTTAAGTTGATATTTAGGTATTTTTGATTTTGTGGTGATGTGACAGGTTGGGAAAGCTCATTTTGAATTGGTTGATTATCTAGAAGCTGAGCGTGCCTTTAGCAATGCCCGCTTGGCTTCCCCTTATAGCTTAGAAGGAATGGATATATATTCTACCGTTCTATATGTAAGTTCTTTGTACGTACCTAATCTTTATAATTGCCATGCCAATTGTTTATTACTATATTAGGATGCGCAGCTGAATATTTTTACTATTCACCTCCGAAATCATCCTATATAATTTTTCATGATATAGATATGTAAATAAGGTGAAATCTGAAAGTACGAAACATATATTATGCTGATATAAGTGTTAAAGGAAGGGATGTAATGATCCCAAATACGAGTATAATATAGGTAGTTGTCCCTCCATTTGAAAATGAGCTACCCCTTGAAAATAGTTGTGATTTGATTTTCACAGTTTTATGTTTTCAAAGTATATCGAGGTGGAAAATCAGGAATTTTGTAGTTGTGCCATGATGATGGCTCACTGGTGGTTCCATGCTGTGTTAGTCGTGGGTAAAGAATCAATACCGAAATGGAGACATGTTTGGTATCTATGCACATTTTGAGAATGTAGGGCATAGTAATTCTTATATCCCGTTTCACATTTTTACTGAAAGAAAGACTGATTAGAGATTTTGTGGAAAGTAGTTCCACAAAATGTTTCAGCAAGAACTTGTTATCAAACTGATAAACAGAAGAAAAGGGTGAGATGGAGGGAGACTTAAGCTCTCATAGTATTTAATAAGGTCAAAAGGAAAAGGGGGCTGGAGTGCGTAATTTAAGGTATCTGCTTTATTGTCTTTGCAACAAGTGAATAAAAATTGGATGACCTTTAGCTATGCGGAGCTTTAAAATGCTTGAAGGGACAATTTTGCTTATTTTTGGTTATTTTGTACTTCTCTTTTCTAAATCCACCTTGTGTTATGGGATGTTCCTACACTACTATCCTCAATAACCACCAAGCACTGAGTTTATAAATAGAATATCTATGGCATGTAGTGATGGTATATGTTAGTAGTGTATCTTTTGGGACCATTGACTTTTATATTTTAATTTTGTAATGTTATTTCCATTGTCTTCTCTGTTTTTTTGTTTGTTACTTGTGAGATCTTATTGTGTCGACAACCAACCGAACAATATTTACACACTTGCTGATCTTGTTACTTTTGGAGTATTTCCACGAATGACGAACCTACATTGTATTATGTTCAAATAGCACATGGACCTCACATGATGAAGAAGAACCAGAGTACCCCCTTTGTTGGAAAAACATAAAGTAAAAGTGTACGAGTGTCCTAGTGCATGGAGCCAACATCTTTAAGAAGAAAAGCAAAACTTGAGTGATACCCTCATATTTGTCCAAGTTACAGATCAACCTTCCATTTACTATCGCAGATTTGCCTATCGTTCTGATTCAAATGTTAATTGAACTATTTGTCAAAAGATCCTTTGCAGCTATGTCCAAACCTTTTTTTTTGTGGGTGGGTGGGTGGGTGTGTGTGGTTATTGATTATGTTAAATTCTGCAAATTATCTTTCTCGTGTAACTCTAAAATCTGATATAGGAGTCCTCCATTTTGATTGGATGACTTGTAGAGATATATATTCGGGATTTATATCATATGTATAACTAGGTGCCATGAAATGATCATATCCATACGGTGGTTTAGAAATTGTACACTTTTTCTATGCACAGGTCTTTAAATTGTATATATCCAAAATTTAACAAGTTTAATATGGGGTAATATTATTCTCTCTTCTGCCTCTCTAAATAAAAAAAGCACATGGTATACAAATAATTTTGCGTTCCCTCATGTCTCTTTTCTCCACCAAAAACCTACTCGATTCTCTCATATTTGAAGAGCAGCTGCTCATTTATGCCACTTTTTCATGACTTGTTTTAACTAAAGTCGTCTACCTTCATCTATGTATGTGGTTTAATGTCATGAATCCCTGATTTATGTTCAGAAATGAGATCGAAAAAGAAACAAGATCTGGTTTGGAATGTTTGACAGTTTTAAATCATGAAATATGAGGTCAAGTTATGAATGTCAAACCTTCGAGCTGAGAATGACAATTGATTTACAACATTTAATAATGTGGATAAAGATTTAAAGAGAAATTGCTAGGAGACTCTGGTTTTTAAGTTCAAATCAAGATTTAGAGAGAAATTGCTAGGAGACTCTGATTTAGAACATTACTGTTTGTTGTCTAATTGAGTCTAAGAACTTGATCTCAAATATTCATGAAGATCCTTCTAGAAGGTGGAAGAACCGAAGAAGGATGCTATGAAAAATAAATTTTCTTAACATATCTAATTTTAAGGTCCATATATTTGCAAATTACAAGGGCAAAGGAAGAATTTTAAAATGTGACAAGTTATGAAGGTTAAGTTGATGGCTGCTTATTATGTTATACCTATGGAGAGATAGCTGATCTATTTTTCAGAAAAAAGGTCGTCTGGCTTTGTCTTTTTAGGCAACAAAGAGGATGAAACATTTGAATGTGTTGTCAATGCGGGGTTAGAAGCAAATGGAGGAGGTTTCCGTCTTCCACCCCACAATGACCTGATCATGTTATCAGAGATCATCGGATTCCTTCAACAAGCTAAACCTAGGTGTTATTAGAAGTCATCTTAAATTCACAATTCAGTCAATAGAAAATCCTTATCATAATAGTCATGACATTGTTTGATTATGTCTTGGTTTGCAGTACTGGGGGCACCTCACTCTTTACATCATGAATTCATGAGTAGACCCTTTGTTTGCCGCGATGTCCAGTATCAATATGTAGTACAGACTTTGCTACACATGATAAGAGTTCTTGCAATTTTCGGGATAGTCATTTGCTTCTTTGAGATAAGTATTTGTAGATAATACATGTGTGGCGATTGGTTGCTTCTTTCCTTTCTCTGCACAACAAATACTTGTAATCATACTACAGTTCTTGCAGTGACTTAATGAAAATATACATTTAGCCAGAGATGTATTAGAGAAAGATGATATAGTAGTAATGGTAGCACCAATAGAGAATTCAAGTTTGATATTTAACATATAACCATACTTGCGAGAAGGGAGTGGGAGTGTCAAGTTGATATAGGAAAAAGGAAAAGGGATGTAGCTTTTTGGAGATAAGATAAATCCTAGTAAATTCAGTGGAGAAAAAGGAGAGTAGGGATTTATGATTTTATAGCAAGTTGCTCCGATTACATGGGATATAATATCATGTCAAGGAATAAGGTGAATGGTACTCTATTTTGGATATGTTTTCATGGAAAAATTAAGATTGCATGCATATAACATGTTGGAAAATTGTGAATCTTCAGAAGCGAAAAAGTGATTTGAAAGATTGATTGACAGCTTATTATTTGAAGGAAATTCATAGAGGTTAGAAACATTAATATAAATAAAATTGCAGAGGGAAAAATGGTGAAACTTAATATGATGTAGTTTTGGAAAAGGTTTAGTTGAGATTGTTCTATATGCAAGCTGCATATAGGATAACCTCATATTCACAATACATTACAGAGAGAAATGGTCTTGTATGATTGCACGACATATGTGTTTTTCTGCTTTCTCACACTCCGAATAGCGAAGACTATGTGATCATACAAACACCATTTCATCTATGTATATAATCTGATTTTGGACATTAATATACCGTTGTCATTGCTGTCATGCCAAATCCAAGTGCTGCATGCTAAACTGTACCACAAATCATTTGGACTCCCTTATGATAGTTTGTATGAATTAAGTACCTCTCTTTCGTTTTTCCTTACCAGCAAATCTCCACTTTGGAACCGGGTAGACGATATCGTAAATGGTTAAAAGTGCATAGGATTGCTACATGCTTTTGAATTTTCAGCTAACCATGAGGCAAAACCAAGTATAAAGACATCAAGTTAACATCATTTATTCAATTAATACTTTTATATAAATTTTCGTACATGTGGGTCATAGACGGGAGGAAAGGAGCTGGAGAGATAGAGATTAGGGGTCAGGGTTAGTGAGTCGGTAATTAGGTTCCAAAGCCCTAAGTTATTCTAAGGGTCTGTGGTTTCCATACCTATATGTTTTTCCTGTACCTGATTCTATTTGTATTGCTATTGTTTACTCGTATCCATCTTTTCAATATTTAGCATGCATGCTTTTCTCTCTTTCACATACTTTTCACAAGCCGGGGGTCTTCACATAAACAACCATGCTACTCTTTGAGGTAGAGTCAGGTCTGCATACATCTTACCCACCAGACATCCGTCGTTTGGTTTTGTTTATTCAATTATTACTTGCAAGGGGGTAGACTACAAATATGTGGAGCTAGTTTTCCATAATCTTTGGTCTGTCATGTTGTAGCACCTGAAGGAGGATATGAGGTTGAGTTATTTGGCACAGGAGCTAATATCAACGGATCGCTTAGCCCCTCAGTCATGGTAAGCATTTTAAACTTCTGAACAGAACATCTTGTATATGATCTTGCCTATCCCCATTCTTCCAGCCACTTTTCAAATTGTGGTTTGTCTTTATTATAAACACATTTTCTCACCACTGTACCCATTGATGTTCCAATGCCCAGTTTATGATGGTTTAAAGGCGGTATATTTGTGTTTTGCTTCTATTTGTTCTAGGCATATTTCAATGTATTGGACTGTGCATACTTCCTCTACGTGATTAATATTATGGCATGACGTTGACTTGCTCTACTTGTTTAAGCATACTACATGTCATATAAAGATTGCTACAATGTTTTTTTTTCCAATTCTCCTTGAGTTTTTCTTGCTTTTAATAGTTCCTCTTATTGCACATTTTTTTTCCTTTTGCAATTTTTTCTCACAAGCCCGGGGTCTTCATGCAAACGACCTCTTTACCCCTCGGGGTAGAGGAAAGGCTGCGTACAGACCCCATTTCATGTGGGACTCACTGGGTTCATTTCGTTTGGTTTGGATGCTAATGACATGTTCATAACTCTTCAATCATGAATGCCTAAATGAAAACCCGAGTCTATTTGATCTCTTTCCTGCTTGTGATGTTACTTTTTCATGGCATTACTATGACAACTTGTTGCACAAGGCCTTCAGTTAGTAGTTAGTCAGCCATTAAACATGTGAAGGATGATTGCTAAAGATATGTGTTTAGCTCAAATTACCTTTTTCTTGTACAAATGTGGCAGGTGTGCAATGGGAAATTGCTATAGCATGCAGAAAGACCATGAAACTGCTCTCAAGAACTTTCAACGAGCAGTGCAGCTAAATTCAAGATTCACCTATGCTCACACCCTCTGTGGCCATGAGTATGAATCTGCCTCTTTATTCATGACTTAATGTCGACACTATAGTTCTTTGTACTTCTAAATTGTATGAAAACTCTCTTTACATAGCTTAACTGACCCTTCGATGATCTGCATATGAATCTATCATCATTTACAGATATGTGGCTTTGGAGGATTTTGAGAATGGAATTAAGAGTTACCAAAATGCCCTTCAGATCGATGCAAGACATTATAATGCATGGTATGGCCTTGCTATGATATATCTTCGCCAGGAGAAATACGAGTTCTCAGAGCATCACTTTCGAAAGGCTCTCCAAATAAATCCTCGTTCTTCTGTGATAATGTCTTATCTTGGAACTTCCTTGCATGCCTTGAAGGTTTGATCTCATGCATTTCTGATTACTTCTAGTTCCTTTCTGGGTCGTTCTTTGGGACATACTTTGATTTAGAATGCCTATTTTCCCATATCATCATTTCAAATAAAGTTGATCGCATTGATTTACGTCCATACAACATATTCTCTAAATTGGAGAAAATGGAGATTTTAGGCTACTTTTTGCTCCAACAGATTCACCAAAACTCTCTAAAATGGAGAAAGTAGGGGACAGGGGATAAAAATCTCCTAATTTGGAGAACTCCCTAAAATAAATGTTTATGAGAGAGGATTGTTTATTTATTGTTTCCAATGAGGTTGAATGTATTATTATTATATAATTTTTTTTGAAAGTGATCTTGGGATGATAAATGTATAGAATATTTTAATAATATGATTAATGTTGAAATATTCAAAATAGAGAAACAATTGGAGTTGAGTGTAATTTGTTCTAGAAATTTTAATTTTTGTTCTTCTATTTTAGATAAATTATAGCGAATCTGTTGGAGATACCCTAAAGATCTTTGGTATAATAGATATTTGACAATCAGTCGACCGTTTTACTTAAACTATGTGTGATGTGAAAAAATATGTTCTATTTCATTTCTTAAGAAAATTTATGTTTACAAGACGTTACTAACATTCAAATTTATCATCAATTTTCTGAAACTAAATTGTCAGAGAAACCTAGAAGCTCTAGCAATGATGGAGAAAGCTATAGTAGCCGATAAGAAGAATCCTCTCCCGATGTATCAAAAAGCCAACATCCTTGTGAGTATGGAGGATTTTGATGGTGCTTTACAAGTTTTAGAAGAACTTAAAGAGTACGCTCCTCATGAAAGCAGCGTGTATGCATTGATGGGAAAGATATACAAACGTCGCCTTATGTATGATAAGGCCATGCTTCATTTTGGTCTAGCTTTGGATTTGAAGCCTTCGGCAACGGATGTGGCTACTATCAAGGTGACATCGTCTTTTTGGTCTCTATGCCTTTTTCCTTTTGGGGTGAGTTTGGTACGTGGGATAAAAACCTGTTGTCCATGTTTGACTGAGACGGAACAAAAAACTGTTCTCCCACGTTTGATGCGACGTTAGACTGGGACAAAAACCTGTTGTCCCATGTTTGACGCGACATTAGACTGACCTGTTGTCCCATGTTTGACGCGACATTAGACTGGGACATGACAATACCGTGTGGAACAAAAATGTATATTTTTTCATCCATTTAATTAGGTGGAACAAAACTCAGGGCTGGTAAATTACTAAACTACCCATATCGGTTTAAAACCCTGAAACCTTCCACAATCTTTTCACCCACGTATGTCATTCTGTTTAGTCTTGTCTGCGTACCAAACGCACTCTTGAGCATTTTCCATATATTTAATTGCCTAAAATCTTTGTTACAGTAAATAGGAACTAAAACAAACTTTGTTGCATTTTTAAGTAGAAAGTTTATGAACTCAGGGGGATACGCTGATGTTACTATGAACCTTATTGTACCTTTCTTTTGTACAGGCTGCCATCGAGAAATTACATGTACCTGATGAATTAGAAGATAACTTATAAAGCTCGTATGCAAGTGCAACTGTAAAATATTTGTCGGGATTTTTGATACAACGAATCTCAACCCCATTTCTGGACCAAATCTCTTCCGTTCTTTAAGCCTACATTCACAATTTTATAGGTGTTAGATGTTCTATTGCCAGATAAATGCATGTTGTAGACATGATCGATAGTTTGATTATATGTATCATGTATCAAATTAGTTGAACCGCCAGCAAATGGCTTGTAACATAAGTTATCGTTGGTTGATCTGATCGGCTAACTTGATTTCAGTTTGTAACTTCAGTTTTCTTTCGAGTACTACTGTTAGTTTTCTTTCGAGTACTACTGTTTAATCTGCCCAAAATACTGAACTAGATCCTGCCCAATTGACTACATCTGATATGTGTTAACAGTAGAGGTGTAGGTGTAATCCATGTGTATAAGGTCTATGGTTAGAGTCCTGGAACAACCCATCTACCAATGGGATGTATGAATAATTTACCTCTTCTATGATGATCGTGGGACCAATTCTGTGGGGACGTTCTGGAGGGTGGTGAATACCCTTTTTAATCGTGATCAATGCTTACATCCCTTTGAATGTGCTTAACGATAAATTTGTAAGTTGTTTTTAGTCCTATGTTTGGTGAAAGTTGCAACTTAAACATGCCAATGGCTTTGTAGAATTCGTTGGCTATAAACGACCTTAAATGTGTGTGTTTTGAAAAAGATATTGTTGCGACTGAGTCCTTGAATGGCGTGTTTTATATATGATTAGCTGATTAAAAGACGGATCATGCGAGAAGTCGTGCGAGAAAGACCAAATCACATGTGATCACATGTGATTTTACTTTATAATCACATGTGATTTGACCCTTCTCGTACTTCTCCTAAGTTGACCATCTTCTCGTTTGAATTGGTTCCTAACTGATTATTTAGAGTGAATATCCGATGAAAGATTTGGAATATAAGACAATTATCATCGAGATATCATAATAATACTACGGGTCTGTTTACCAAATGCTTATTCGGGTAAGCGCTTACCAAGTCGCATTATCTTACCGGATGTATATGGCAAGGATAGAGAATCTTACTCGGTAAGAGCTAAGGCAAGAACCGAGAGTCTTACCCGGTAACTGATAGCGAATATTCTTATCACGGTTAGGGCTTGTAACAGCCCAACCAGAATAATCAAACAGATTAATTCTTAATATTAAAAATACCAACATTTAATATTATTCCAAGCCGAAACGGTCCCAAACTTACAATAGAAAATTAAGGTTTGCTGTAAACAACCTATACACAACTGAGATCAACAAGAATAACTAAGCAATGGTTTTCTATCCGCCCCGCTAAGCCTTCTCCTTCCCCTCAGCTGTCCTGTCTAACTCACGACGACCTGAAAAGATTTTTAGTTTTGAAAGAGCGAGAGTTAGACCATAGGTCTAGTGAGTTCCCTCTACAGTTAAGCAACAACATATACTTTCCAGAATTTTAAACAACATTTAATAATGACACATAAATAAAACACGCTACGGACCACACGACCGTCAAAGACGATGTGTCTAACTCGCGCTGCCTTAATGTTGGGACACGCCCCCAACGACATAAACGGGCCACACTCCCCATCACGAGTAGGCGGGCCACACTCCCCGACTTAGGTCACGTAACCCACAAATAATGTATGCATACATTTAACAACAACAATTTATAACACACTTGAACAATTTAATAAAATCATGCCATCATAATTAATTCAAAGTTTAAAATAAACTTCACATGCTTTCATCATCAAAAGGTTTAGTTTAAAAAAACTCACCTGACTTCCCTTAACTCAAAGCTTTTCGTCTACCTTTAAAACTCCGAACCGAAACCTATAAAGGAAGCATTGATTGGTAAACCAAAATAATAACATTATCTATTCACACACCTAACGACTCGAGACCAAGATATCCTAGAATTCCGCAGATGGGCTGATACCTCCGATAAATTGGAACTCAATAGCCTAGTCCCAACAAAACACATGGGCTTCGGCCCAAAACTAACCCGGACCCGACCCTTTGGCCGACCGACAAAAGAACAGTGACCGGGTCTCTCCCTTTTGACCGGTATTGAACTCGACCGGAACCCCCCCTTGACCGGTAATGGTCTCGACCGGGATTCCCTCTTGACCGATACTGCTTCCGACCGGTATGAGAATTCGCCCGGGGGCGATAATGGGTTCTCGAGCCCCAAAATACTCAGACCTTCCCTCAATCAATCCTCAAATTGATTACATACTTTGCTCGAAATCGAGTATAGCCTCCTTAATCGATTCCCCCCAAAACTCAACACCAAATCTTCCCTGAATAAAACCAGGTGCTGAAGAAACCAATTTCCACTTCCTAACCCCATTTCCACTCTATCAAATCCCACCCAATAACAAGGACACAGTAACAACAAAGGAAAATGGGAAGAAGATGATGGATTGAGAAGTGTTACCTTGAGAGAAATCCTTAGAAAATTCTTCTCTGACTTTCCTCTTCAAATGGCGATTCTGCTTCCTCCCCAAAATCCCTTAGCCGCTACCAATGAGTAACACAAGACCCTAGGTTAAACTCTTATAATAAACATTTTCACTTAAGCCCCCTAAAATTGGGTTTTGACCACTTTCCATCCTAACTTTGCGATTGCTAACTTTTAACCCGGTTATTACAATATCCCTCCCTCAAAAGAATTCCGTCCCCGGAATTCCTTTATTAAAATAAACTGGGATATTGATTCTTCATAACCGACTCTAACTCCCAAGTCGCTTCTTGTCCTTTATGAAATTGCCACTGAACCTTTACCAAGGAAAATTTCTTAATCCTTAACTTTTTCACTTTACGATCCAAAATCGCTACTGGTTCTTCTACAAAACTTATCCTTTCATCTATTTGAACATCTTCTAATGGTATCATCACGTCACTTTCTGCTAAACCCTTTTTCAGGTTGGATACATAGAAAACAGGGTGAACTCCTCGCAAGTCTACCGGTAAGTCCAATTTATAAGCTACATCTCCAACACGCTTCGGGATCGCAATGACCCGATAAGTCTAGGTCTTAACTTTCATTTCTTTCTGAATCGGTTCACACCCTTCCAATGCGAGACTGGTAACTTCCATTTGTCACCGCTTGAGACTAATGACTCATAATTCTCAATCTAACTAAAATAGTACTATTCGATTATCCAAGCCATTCTGATCATTACATGGTCGTACGTAACCATCAGATTTTCCCTCGATTACATCAACTTCCTTGCCGAAGTCACACCACGACAACATGCATCACCGACCAAATACTCACCCAACTCTCTAACATAACACATCGTCAACTATAGACATCACCCACAACTCACAGACACGAGTTTCTTCACCATGTAACTTGCCCTTGCAAGCAACCCCTCTTAGCACGCCATAAGTCAAACGCAAACACACTTTCCTTTTTCGAACCACACTGATCTCAACTCCTCGACTTTATCCAATTCTTATACCCTGAATATATAACGGCCCAACGTCAACTCTTCTACTTTTCACATATTGGTAGAAACCTCCACTATGCAAAACCTTCGTAATCCATCGGTTCTAACTGTCCGATTAATGCGACACATACTTCCATTTCTCATTGCATCCACAAATACCCGACCAATTACGCAATAAAACCCAGCTTCACCCGCTTGATTCGGAAAGACCAAGTTCATACCAACTTTTCAAAGGGATTAACACGGAATAATGGACTCACTTGGAATCCCCTTTTCACGCATTGTCAATACTAACACTATGGCTCTTCGCTCCCAGCACTATATTCCAACACCTCTACCTTCCTCCTTGAGGGGTTCAAACCCACTTCTAACGACCAACTCACTGATTAGTAACGTGAACTTTTAGTCACCTGTACGACTTTGATTAATCATACACGCACCGCACCAACGCCATGCTCCCTTTTTCATACCCACGCTAGGGATTTATAACTTTGTTGTCAACAGAATCTAAAACATACCTCCACGCTTTGTGTCACTTGCCAACCTCTTACTCTCAGATTTCCCATCTTTTCGACATGATATCTTCACTTTCTTCTCGTTGCAAGAAACACCGCTCTCCCAACATTGCTGACTTATTCCTCGATGAATCCCAAATGTATCGAAGTACAAAAACACTACTTGCTAGCTCCACCGACTATCCACAATTCTCACGCAAGATTATCAACCCCACTCTTCAAAACGTTACCCACTATTCGAAAACGCCACACCACTCTCCCTTGCCAAACAAGATTGCCCTGCTATAATCACTTCACCCTCAAGCATAATTCATCATGCCCACGAATTGCCTTATAATTATTAAATAAATAATATAATTAAAAAAATCAAATACTTAAACAATTCACTACAAAACAAATTTTAACACAATTCCTAAGTTAACTTTAAAAATTATCCTTCACTACAATTATTTATAACCAATTTTTTAAGTAACACACCATCATAAAAATATGTTTTAATCAAATAACAATAAAACTAGAATATTATTTTTAGTAATCTAATAATTTATTAATTTAATAATTATTATAAAGTAAAGTTTATTAATTAAACATAATATTGAATTTTAATTTATAATTTTTTTTGATTGAATAAATAAATATTTATGTTTATGCAATAAAAAATAAAGTAATTTTTAATGTTTTGTATAGTTTATTTATTTACGCATATTTATCTTGTTAATGTTTCGTATGATTTTATTTTATTTACATATTTTTTTTTATGTAACTTCATTTGTGTTAAGTTTGTACTTTTTAATGATTTTTTATAAATGCGTTTAATTTAGGCTTAATAATAGAAAAAAATTTATGAAAAAATTAGTATTTTGTTAGAATTCAATGATTATATTATATATTTTAAATTCGTTATATTTAAATTGAGATGTTTATCCTGTTTTGATTATGTTTATCAGTTAGTTATGAATTCAAACATATACTTTAGAAATTTGTACTCATGTATCATGACTTATAATCTTAAATTTTAAGTAATGTGTATCAATAAACAATACTTAATGCATAAAAGCTTTTTTTTAAGAGTTTATTCGACAATTTATTAATAATATAATATTTTTTTTGATAAAATAAACATTAAATATTCTATTAGATTTTCTTAATTATATTTTAGATTTTTTATATTTAAAATTTTATGTGAGGAGTGATTTTAGGGGAGTTAAAGTGGCTAGAGATAAAAATTGAAAGTTAATAAATAGCATTAAATGTAGTACATAAAGCTTTAATGTTTGTTTTTTAAGAGATTTTAAGTAATTAACATTAAATAGCGGTACATTAAGCTTTAACAATTATTTTTAAGAATTTTTGTACATGCTTTATAATATAATATAGTATAGATATTTTATTTTATTGTATTGTAAGGTAAGTTATATTTTACATTTTTTTAATATTCATTAATTTACTAATGTTAAGTTTATAAAAAAAACCGAATATGAAATGTTAAATTTATAATTTAATGAATAAAAGTTGTAACAACATTCATTAATGATCAAACTATTTTGTATTTTTTTATAACAAAAATCTCAAATTTAATAACTTATTCATACAATTTTTAAAAACATATTTAACAAATTAAACATCAAAAAGAACAATGTGACATTAACAATTACCAAAAAACAATTTCTTAATCGAAAATTTGGGCAAGAATAGGAAGTTTATTTCATGAATTAAACTATTACAACGATTTCTCATAACGTCACAATCATATGAAAATATTCTTTAGATACACAGTGACTTTTCCTATTTATCATATTCATAGTAACGGAACAATTTTCGGCCATTCTCCATCGTCCATGTAACTTAACCTTTCGTTGTCATGCATATTGGAACATTTCTTGCTCAATTTCAGGAATTGAGAGCTTTCTTTCTTATGTATTTGAGATCATGATTTGCGTTGACGAAGATTGATGTTCAGATGAATACGATTGTGCTAATAATAGAAAAAAACTAGTGTTTTACCTATTTTACCCTTCATTAACAATGAACGATTAAACCACTTGGGTTGTGGCGCACTGTAAAGCCTTTGGGGTATGTAGTGGAAAATCTCATATACCCAGGGTTCAAATCCAGGCGCTGCTAAAGCCCTTGTGGCCATGGAGGTTCTCCTGCGATGACTCCAGGCCATTCGTGGCTGCCCGGGGATTAGTCGGTGCGCGTAAGCTGACCCGGAAACCCACGGTTACAAAAAAAAAAAAAAACAATGAACGATTAACAATATAGGAAAGTCACTACTTGATTATGATGAAATAGTCAAAGTTAGACCTACAGTGTAACAAAAATTCCTTGTGGGATTAAGAGTGCATATTAACACATACTTGGTGTTTGTTTTCTTCAAAAAAAAAAAAAAAAAAAAAAAAACTCTTATTTGTCAATTATGTCTGATTCAGTCAAACATAAGACAATTCAGACCATTTTTTTTCCTTTTTCAGAGCCTAGATATTAACTAGGGCTATAAACGAATCGAACAAGTCTCCGTTCGTGTTCGTTCGTTTAACTTAACCGAACAAACGAACGAACACGCACGGTAAACGAACGAAATTTTTTGTGTTCATGTTCGTTCGTTAAGAAAATATGTTTGTTCGTGTTCGTTTATGTTCGTTCATTAAGAGCTAAACGAACGTAAATGAACGAACCTAAATGAAATAAACGAACGTAAACGAACGAACATAAATGAACATAAACGAACACAAATGAATAAAAAACAACCACCGTTACTCATCATTTCGTTCGTAAAAAATAACATAAAATAAAAAAACGGATAAACTTAGGAGGTATAAAAAAGGAATTTTAAAAAATTAATTTAATTAATGATTTGACACATTAATGTCATAATATATATAAATATATTTATATATATAAACAAATATAAACGAACATAAATGAACGAACATAAACGAACGTAAGCGAACATAAATGAACAAACATTAACGAACATAAATGAACGAACGTTCACGAACGTAAATGAACGAACATTCACGAACGAACGAGACCATTGTTCATGTTCGTTCATTTAACTAAACGAACAAAAAAATGTGTTCATGTTCGTTCATTTATTAAATAAACGAACATAAACGAACTTCCCGCCGAACAGTTCACAAACGGTTCGCTGAACGTTCGGTTCGTTTACAGCCCTACTCTTAACCCTTAATGTCTTTTGATAAATTAAGTGATAACCTAACCACTTAATTACCTCTTATTTCCATCCAACACCCTTATTTCGATTTCAACGTTGGTTTTAGCCCAGATGCACCCCGAATTTATAAAAACGTAAAAAACGAAGATTGCAGATGTGTGTTGGTTTTCCAGAACACCTTGAATTGCTTAAATCGGGGCTTCGATGTGTGAGATATGATTAAAACTCCACAACCTCGTAAATCTGTCAGCATCATTCTTTTGTTTCTTTTTTTGTTCCGTCCTTCGATCATCGATGCTCATTTCAATTGACGTATTTAAGTCAAAACTTTTAGGGATAAAATAGATAATTATACATATTCAAACGTTTGTTAGTTTATAAAAACAAACAGCATTATTGATTTAGATTTCAGATTTCAACATTACCTCTTAAAAATTAGAAATGAAACCAGACTTCAGACTTCAGCACCTCTTAAAAAACAAAAACCACCATAGTATAGGGATGATTCTCGTAATGCACTCTATGTTTAATCACTTTTTTAAACTACGGTATAGACATCTTTTGGTTTCGGTAGGCAAAATTTCCTCTTATCTTATGATCAACGCAACCCACTCGCAATAAGCAAGGACTAAACGTGGATCTATTCACAAATGGTCCATGTTTCGCAATCATAAAACTTAATTTTGAACTTATTATAGAACATAAAATAACTCATAAGATAACTTTTTGAAACGCTACTTGAAATGGCGTTTCAATAAGCTCTAGAGGTTTTTCTATTTACTTCCAATTATACCTCTAATATTTTTTCAATTAATTTTCAAAATATTTTTTAGGTTATTTATATTATCATATAATTTATCAGCTAACAACTTACTTTTTACCCAATAACTAGTTTACCAACAAACAACTGGATTATCAACTAGTTTGCCAAATACTACCGTAATATGTTAAACCCTAGTTAATTTGCGAACAAGTTGGATATTAGTTTACGTACAATCAATATTACCGTTAAAGTAATTGTAATTCCTATTTATACAAAATATGTGTTGGAATACATATTTTTTTAAAACTACATATATATATATATATATATATATATATATATATATATTTTAAATCATATGATAAGTCTCCATGTTATGCATTTTGTTTTGGCTTTGGTCCCTCATCTTAACGGCCATTCGTTATGTTCAATACTAAGGGCTATTCTTCATTTTAATGTTTTTTATTTCTTTTTTTCAAAATGTTCTTCCAATTCATCAATACTAACCCTACATCCTAAATCAAAATCTTTAAATCCAAAACAAAATGCAAACCATGTAATAAATGAAGATGTTAGGACTAAATCCATAACTTTTAACATACCTCATAATTTACTCTTAAAATAAAGTAAATATCATTTCGAGTGTTCACATTTTTGGGTTTTTTCAACCTCTTGGCCTTTCGTGACGTTTTATTTGTGGTAAGTTAATTAGATCTCACAAACAACTACTTCATATTTTTATTTTAAAGCTTGTTTGTTAGTAGCTTAAATAGACTTACAGTTTATTCAATCAGCGATATATAATTGTTTCGTAACGACTTAATGATATATAAAGTGGCTGATTCAGTAAGCTTCTATAAGGAAATTTTATGCATAAAGTCAAGTTTTTTCCAAACCTCCCCCCCCCCTCCCCAAAAAAATAATAATTAAAAAACAGATTCCTTTCATCTAAGAATAAACCCTCCCAAACAAAAATCATTTCAATCTATACAGACAGATTAATCTACACAATCAACTTTTACCATAAAGGACTTAATGGAATAATAATCGCAGAACTCCTTAGTTTGTCCAAAACTAAATGTCCACTTTCAAAAGTAAGTTTCTATTTTCCAATTCTACCTTTAATTGTGAGGAGAAGAAATTCTCTCTATTATCAGGGGTAAAAAATGTCATATAGTTAATTAAGAAGTGTATTGATTACACATTTCTAAAACTATATATGTATCATTTTCATTGTGGACAATTATTTTTGGGACAGAGAAAATAGTAGTGACTCAATTTATAAAGATTATCTATATTTATTTAAAACATATATTATCAGTATTCAATAACATATATCGATATGCATTCAATCTCTTTAACATTTGCCCTATTTAATTAAATATCCATTAGAACCCGTTGATTAGTTTAGTAAAAGGTAACAAAGAGTATAGAAAAACAACCAATAAATACCATTAACAATACATCTCAAACCAAAAACCACCGATTTACAAGACTCGATCACTGTGAGTTCGATTGACAACAATAATGAAAAAGATATTACAAGAATCAACGTTACCATCCTTCATGTTGTAGCCCAGTGGTTTGGTAACATCCTGGGGGGTCAGTGGATGGTATCCCTGACTACCCGGGTTCGAACCCCGTGGTGAGCATGTTGTGATATCCAGATCATGGCCGTGGTACCCTTAATTGGGTTGGGCCGTGGTCGACGGGGATTAGTCGGGTGGCACCCTTAAGTGGGATCCCGGATACCCCGGAAACGTGTGCTTATGTTTACTTGCCGTTCAAAAAAAAAAAGAATCAACGTTACCCATAAGATGCCAAAGTGAAAATTTGCATCTACAGTTGAAACAACTTTATTTGATGAAAAAAGTGGTTTGAGTGACAAGAAAGCATTGTGAGGCATGAGAGACACTTTGGCATATATTGAACTTGATTATGAAAGGCGGCTTTCAAGTGGTTGAATGACACAAGAAAGCATTTAGACATCTTAAGTTTCAATCCTGCAAATATTACATATATACTTATAACTTGGTTGACAACAACTATCAATGGATCGAAAAAGGGAAGCAAGTAAGTCATAGGGTAAGACATAAAGCCATGCAACTCGGTTGTAGAAGCTTAATTTTATTCGAGGGACGTGCTATTGGCGAGCAATGTAGGAGGACAAACAACATGGCAGGGAATAGGACCGGTAGTTGCCATTTTAACTTTCTTTTAAGAAAAAAGAGAATACAAATCATTATAGTATGTTCTTTTTCTGATAGATGAGGACCCTAATGACACCTATTATTGCTTTCTAACAGTAAATTAAACTTTCTTTTGGCCGTTTTATAAAAAATGTGTCTATTAGTCGTATAAAAAAATATAATCTATTTACTTTATTAGAATTTGCACACATGGAAAATTTATTTTACATTGATGTTTTTGGCAATGATGAAATCTTAGAAATGAGGTTTAATGCTTTATCTTTTTGTTGCATTTTTTTTTATTTGGCTATAAACACATGAAAATTAACGATGATTCCTAACAAAATATCATTTTATAGTAGAGTGTGAGGATATTTGGGACACCCACATTAAATTAATCTAGAAAAGAGCCATTGAGGAAAACAACGACGTTCCAACATTTATTGAGGAGAAATGATCCAAATCTAGTCGATGTGGAACTCAACATGCCCTCTCCAATGTAGGTTAGAAGAGCTCAAATTGTCCTAGAGTGTCGAAAGGGAATTGGACAGACACAAATTGCATCAAAGTATTGAGAAGGAACTAGACTGACACAGATTGTACTAAAGTGTCTAGAGGGAACTGGACTGGCACAAATTGTCTGACAATGTGGAGTCTCTAAAGTGGTAGACCTTGAGTTTGATACCATGTCTAAGCATCCTAATTGATTAATTTACACAACTTAAGTTTATAATTTTAAAGATTCCTATCTAAAAGCATAACAATAGGTTTATAGGACGCTTTTAGGCGTTTTAACAATTTTTTTAGCATGCTTTTAAAATAAAATGTCCTAATAGCTATTCTATAGGACACTTTTGAGAAGCGTCTTGTAAACCCAACTTCTAATAGAACACTTGTGTTTATAGAACATTTTTTTTTCAAATAGCGTCCTATAGAATAGCTAATACGACACTTTACTTTGAAAACGTCTTAATTATAAACTTGTTAAAATGCCTAAAACGTCCTATGAACCTATTGTAACACTTCTAGGTATGACGATTTTTGGTTTGTTCCTATAAACTTACGTCCTATAAAATATTTTATTAGTATGCTTAGACATTTTAGGTATCATATAAAACCAATTTTGTTATAGCGACTTTTGATCGAGAGAAAGTTTCCAAGCTTATGAACAATCTATGAGAAGATCTTGATTGGCATGTGTATTACTTGTGTGCTTTCATCTTACATCATGTTTTATTTTATTTTTATTTTTTTGGTAACCGTGGGTTTCCGGGCCAGCTTATGCGCACCGACTAATCCCCGGGCGACCACGAATGGCCTGGAGTCATCGCAGGTGAACCTCCATGGCCACAAGGGTTTTGGCAGCGCCTGGATTTGAACCCTGGAGATCTTCCACTACATCCCCCAAAGGGTTTACGAGTGCGCCACAACCCAACTGGTTATGTTTTATATATTTTACAAGTCTATAAAAATTAAATAGAAAAATTAAAGATACGAAAAACTTACATAAAATGTATAACATTTTGAGCGCCAAATCATTGGCTTTCTCTTGTCATGTAACATTTTTTCCGTTTTGAGGTTGGTCCTATCTATTAATCCTTAGATTGTTGTTTCATGTATACATGAACATAATTTATTCACATGTGAAACAAACCATGTTCTTACGTATTATATATCAAACACACACAAACGTACATGACATGAACAATAATACCATATTGAAACCCAACTTAAAAATGAAATTTACTGAATGGTTGAGATTAGTTCTCACAGTTCTCAACATTTTTATAGTATACATCTGATTTTTCCTTAAGGATATAATTGTGTGGTCGTCGGAGGTGTGTGTATGTATGTTATCATGAACGTACATATTGTTTGTGGAGATGGCGTGCGTGACGATGCACCACAACCATGTTAATTATATCTCGTCATTTTTGTGTACACTTTTACGTTGAAACATCCGTTTGGTTTTAACCGTACATTACAACAAAATCGAGTTTATAGAACGCCAAATGCGTATCTTAATAGACTACTTTATAAGACTTGTGTTTATATGACAAAATCTTTGTGTCATATCTAAAGATATTGTAATAAGAATATATGACGCTTTTGAACGTATTAACAAACTTTTTAGGACATTTTTGAAACAAGATGTCCTATCAACCCTTTTATAGGACACTTTTTTTATAGTACACTTTTCAAAAGTGTCCCATAAACACACTTTTGTTATAGGACACTTGTTTTAATTATAAGTAATTTTTTGAAATAGTGTCCTATGAAAAGGCTAATAGGACATTTTGTTTCAAAAGTGTCATAAAGAGCTTTTGAAGACGCCTAAAAGCGTTAAAAAACTTATTACAAGCAAGTGTTTGGTCATATAAACTTCATTCCTATAAAGTAGTCTATTACGACGCTTGAACATTTTTGGTCTCCTAGAAACCTGATTTTGTTGTAGTCACGCACATATTATACAAAATAAAGACCTGAAGGAAAATGATCTCCGGAACAATTCCACCTTGTATTTGAATTCTAAAAAACCGGATCTAAATACGCAAGATTTCACCATCTGTTCATAGATATATATGTTCGTGGCGATTGTCGAACAATACATACATAGCTAAAAAGATTCAAATTCAATACTTCGGGAGTACCATCAATCGACACCTAATTTACATGATGCGTTAGCTAGAAAAGATACGTAAATTTACCGCGCATTAATAATTGGTAATTCTATACTACTAGTGATGGTAGGGAGAAGTTGCTTGAATTCTATGCTTTCTCTTTTGTAGAAAACTTTGTAAGGATACCTTCATGGAAAGCCCACTTGGAGATGGCATCAATGGTGAAGAAGATGGTGAAGAGTTTGCTGGTGTTCTACTTCTCCATTTCTCCTCTATCTCTTCACTTGCTACCTTTATTATTGCCCTTGCCTGCATTTCATTTATATATATATTATATAACCCATTTGTTACATATATAAAAATACATATAGAGAGAGAGACACAAACGAAGGATCATGTATGTAAGAATAAGAGTTAAGGTGAAAAGTGCGAGGAGAAATTTGAACTCGTGATCACTTTTAATTAGTATTGCTCTAATTGTTTAGATTAAGGGGCTGTTTGTTATACCTCTTAATGGTTCCATTAAGAGGCAACCTCTGAATCGCTAAGAGGTGAATCTTGTTTGGCAAAAAAAAAAAATCTGCCTCTTAATGGTTCCAAAACCCTCTGAATGATTTTGTATCCTGACTCTCCCTTAACCATTCAGAGCCCTGATTTTATGCCGAACAATTAAAAAACAACTGTATTTCAATTTGCACAATATCATAAGAGTCTCTTAATCATTCTGACCACTTAATCAGTCTACACCAAACCATTCAGCAACCGCCAAAAAACCCCTAAGTCCCAAAATAACCCATGAATTGCTTAGAAGGGTATTTTCAGTTGATCTTCAATGAGGATTGATCCAAGCGTGTTTTGTTGTAAAATTTAAAGTGTAAAAATATGGTATCACGGGTCTCACGAAAACAGATGGATCTCACGTGAACCCACCCTATATATATATATATATATATATATATAAAAGGTCGGATTCCGGTGAGAATAAGAGTTATATAGTGAAAATAGTGAGAATATTTCTAAACCAATGGGTGAATTGATTTTTTGATCTACCGTCTAATAAAATTGCATACCTTTAATTACCTTCAATTGATTGCTACAAAAAACACGGACCTTCAACCACCTTTATCAACCTTAACTCACCTTCATTAATATTTACATACCTTCAATCACTTTCATACGCATTAATTTGTTAAAGTTCCGATCATGATCATAAAATTAGGTCCATGAAGATAGTTTACGGTGATTAGAGGTGAATGAAGATTCACGTTGTCCCCATAACTCGTTTATAGTTTTACCATAAAAGAAAAAACAAAGAAAACATATGAAATCGAAATCAAAAGATGATAATTACCTGGGCATCGGTCACATCGCAAACACTGACCATCCCACTGTAAAAAATCGTTAGCTGTTGATTCTGATTTCGATCCTCATCCGACAAATCCGATCCGTCACTAAAACAGTTAATACAAACTTAATTATTTACTTTCATGAAAAATAATATATAAAAACTTGTGATATGATTTGGATTTCATGATAAATAACCAAATCAAGAGAATATGTATATATATATATATACATATATATACTTACATGGGTTGTTGTTGACGGTTGTGATGATGGTCGGAATGGGGCGGCGGTGGCGGCACAAGGCGGAGCGTAAGGTTACAGTTTCTCCTCATATTGAAGAACAAATTACAATAAAGAGAAAAGAAGGTGGAAGAGACTTAAAAAAGAAGACGAATTTATATAAAAAAAAATAATATATATGAATAGTCATATAGATATATATATATGTATAAGCACGTGTAGCACGTTTATCCTACTTATGTGTGAAAAACTGCCACACGGATTGAACCTGTTGTCGGCTGAATTGATCATAGGATAGAATGTGACAGATTTTTGTACAGCCGTCTCTTTTTCATTTTCGTGAGGGCCGACGTGGGATTTTCCAACATAAAATGGATCTTGTACTTGATTTTTAAAACCCGATTCATATTCCTCATAGATAGTTCTATCCATGCATCATACATATACATATACATATACATATACATATACATATACATATACATATACATATACATATACATGTGAAGAATCGTGTGAGAAGTTGAATTAACGGTGACTCTTTTGTTGGGGATGTGGCAAAAAATCGATGGAGAGGAGAGGAGAGAGTGACCGACTTGGATATGAATGTGAGATCGCGTGAGAGCTCGCTTTCCTTAAATGATATTTCGACCCTATTCTGCCTGGGTATCACGAAATTCACTCGAGGATAATCTCAATTCACTGGTATCGATTATGGCATAAATCAATCCTATTTAAACACCTAGAGAATCGTAACCGACGCTATATTAAAGACCGATAATAATGTCCATTCAATGACATTGATTTTTGGACTTTATGGTGGGGGTTACAAAGAGATTTTGGGGGTTACAAAAGGATTAGGGGGTTACAAAAACGAAATCTGCAACAGTTCTCGGCACGGGTAGCCACGCGGGTTAGCCCGCGGCATAACCCGCCCGGTGCACTGTTTCAACACCGCAATTCAGTGCACGGCACCCCGCGACATAACCCGCCCGATGCACTGTTTCAGCTACAAACCACCAAACGACCGTCCAACTATCTCGGGTTATAGTTAACTTACACGAGTGTGCACTCCACACTTCCTAACTCGTGTTATAGCTTAGCTACCAACCCCATTATTATCTTGTGAATCCAATTACACAAAATGACCAATGATTTCACTAAAATTACCAATATTCCTCCCCCATTTTATTGCAATCCTTGATTCACAAACAAAATTAATATAACAAAACAAACTCATGCATAAATGAAAATATCTAAAAGATTGAATTTCCATCTTAGTACATTACACATTTCAAATACTCGAGAATCCGGGTGTCCTATGGATTGAACCCTTCAACCCATTTGAGTACCAGAAAATAACATACACATGAATTTAAAATTCTCTAAAGCTTAAAACTTGACACTATACAGGCCGTGTGTCCTTATCCATTCGTGAGTGCATCAAAGCCAAGTCCAAGCTTCTTGAAGCGACCACACTTCGCACTCATATAGGTTGTTCCTTTCATCATGCACCTGCACATGCACTTTTACAAAAGAACAATTACCTCCTTCACTTGCAGTATCGAGCACATGCCTTAGGATGATTATCTTGTGCTCCAATCCCTTAGAGTGAGCTTTTCCATTGAATTCAACTTCTAACATTGTATTAGAAGGGAATTGGGTATCTCACCGTTAGAGATTTAAATGGACTTTAATCCCATCCCTATCACCGACTTGTGAACCAAGTCCCTAGCTAACCTCTTCGTCAAGTGGTCCGCTAGATTTTGTTGCGACCGAACAAATTCAACCGAAATCACCCCATTCGTGATTAGCTCACGAATCATGCTATGTCTAACACCTAAGTGTCTAGACTTGCCATTATATACTTGACTATAAGCTTTAGCCAAAGTAGCCGCACTATCACAACGGATAGAAATTGGTGATATTGGTTTCGGCCATAACGAAATTTCATGGACTAAATTCCTTAGCCACTTCGCCTCTTTACCGGCAGCGGCTAATGCCACAAATTCCGACTCCATAGTCGAACTCGTGATACAAGTTTGCTTCTTGGAAGCCCATGAGATGGCACCTCCCTTAAGCAAGTACACCCAACCACTCGTGGAAGAGTGATCTTCTAAGTTGGTGATCCAACTTGCATCCGAATATCCCTCTAATACCGAAGGAAACCCGACATATGACAAACCATGATCAATGGTTTTATTCAAGTATTTAAATACTTGTCTTATCGTTTGCCAATGATGTATACTAGGATTATTAGAATACCTACTAAACTTGCCTACGGCAAAAGCGATATCCGACCTAATGCTTGTCATGGCATACATCAAGCATCCAATAGCCTTTGAGTACTCGAGTTGTGACACCGCTTCACCCGAATTGGGCATAAGCTTCACACTCGGATCAAATGGAGTACTCAACGGAGAACAATCAAAGCAATTAAATTTATTTAATACTTTTCAATGTAATGAGATTGCGTGATTGCAATCCCTTTGTTCTCACGCTTGATCCTTATTCCAAGGATCACCTCCGCCTCTCCCATATCTTTCATGGAGAAACTTGATGACAAAAACTCTTTGGTTTTATCTACTTGATTTTGGTCGGTGCCAAAGATCAACATGTCATCAACGTATAAGCAAATGATTACTCCGTTACCGGATGTGTCAAATTTGCTATACACACACCTGTCCGCTTGGTTTAACATAAAGCCATTAGACAAGATAACCTCATCAAATTTTTGATGCCATTGTTTGGGTGCTTGTTTAAGCCCATACAATGATTTTACAAGTTTACATACCTTATGCTCCATCCCGGGCATAACAAAACCTTCCGGTTGTTTCATGTAAACTTTTTCCTCCAAGTCACCATTCAAGAATGCCGTTTTGACATCCATTTGGTGAATCACTAAATTGTGGATAACACCTAAGGCTATCAACAATCTAATCGTAGAGATCCTTGCAACCGGGGCATAGGTATCAAAATAATCGATGCTTTTCCGTTGCCTAAAGCCTTGGATTACCAATCGAACTTTGAATTTGTCGATTGATCCATCGACTTTCATCTTCCTTTTGAAGATCCATTTGCATCCCAACTGTTTACAACCCGGGGGCAAGTCCGATAATACCCAAGTATTATTCCCCATGATGGAATCCATCTCATCATTTATTGCTTCTTTCCAGAAAGCAATATCTTGAGACTTCATAGCCTTATCAAATGATTTTGGATCTTCCTCAATACTATAACAGTAAGAGAATTGTGACCCAATCTCATCTCTTGATCCCTCTACCAAGTACACTTGGAAATCGGGACCAAAGGATTTTTCAATCCTTCCTCTTTTGCTCCTTCGAAGCATCGGAGTTTCGGTTGGAACAATTGCTTGTTCTTCAACCTCACTAGGTACACTAGTACTTAGAACAAGGTCTTTCGGCCTAGGTATTGAAGAGAATCTAGTCTCATCAAATAAAGCATCTCTCGATTCTATAACGGTGTGAATCGCTATAGAATCATTAGGTTCAATAACATAGAACCTATATGCCTTGGAATGCTCGGCATATCCAACAAAGATGCAATCAATACCCTTTTCACCCAAGGTTTTCCTTTTGGGTTCGGGTAGTCGAACAACCGCTCGACAACCCCAAACTCGAATATAATTCAAGTTAGGCCTTTTCTTGAACCAAAGTTCATATGGGGTAATCTTGTTCCTTTTATTGGGAACTCGATTTAATAAATAACAAGCCGTTAAGATGGCTTCACCCCAAAATCCGTCACTCAATCCGGAGTAGGAGAACATAGAGTTCACCATTTCTTTGAGAACTCTATTTTTCTGTTCCGCCACACCATTTTGTTGTGGCGTATAGGGCGCTGTAGTCTCATGGATAATTCCTACGGATTGGAAAAACAAGGGGTCGTAATATTCCCCACCACGGTCGGTGCGTAAACATTTAATAAAAGCATTCATTTGCAATTCAACTTCCGTTTTATAAATTTTAAAATTTTCTAATGCTTCATCTTTTGAGTGTAATAAATAAATATAACAAAACCGATAAGCGTCATCAATAAAAGTAACGACATACTTTTTATTACCAAAAGACGGAGTTGAATGCAAATCACAAAGATCACTATGAATTAATTTAAGAACCGACGTATCCTTTTTCACATTAGGAAAAGATTGTCTAGTGATCTTTGTCAACATGCAAGTTTTACATTTTTTCGGTTTTAACGTCAAAAGCCGGAATAAGACCGTATTTTGACATTTCAGCCATTTTTTTAAAATTAACATGACCAAGCCTTGCATGCCATAAAAAAGAATCAACACAATTCTCATTTGCAATATAAACAGAATTTGAAACACAATCCTTTTTATTCAAACTTAACATAAACATATTATTATTCAAATAACCAAATCTTACAAAAGAGCCACCTTTTGACAAGGTAAACTTGCCGGACTAAAAAACTTGCCTATATCCTAACTTATTCAAGATACTACCGGAAACCAAATTCTTTCGAATTTGTGGTACAAACAAAACGTCTAAAAGTTCAATAATTTTGCTAGAACTAAACTCTAGCCTAACTAAGCCACGTACAAGAATGGGAGCATTTGACTCGTTCCCCATGTGTAGCACATATTTGTCTTCAATCGGTTCCAAAGTGGTGAACCAACGTCGATCCCTACACACATGACTCGAGGCACTCGTGTCAATCCACCAAGCATCATCATCATCCTGCACATAAAATGATTCGGACATTAGTGGTACATAATTCAAATTTGAATTAAAACCAAAGTCAATAAACTGACCTTTCCGTGGGTGTTGATCCTTGGATCCTTGCCCACCACCACTTGTGTGTAACACCCGTAAATCCCTGTCTGTGAAAGCCAATCCCTTGAGAAATCCTTGATTCTGATCATATAATTTCATCCCTTACGCCTTACCTTTTAAGCCTTATCGTATCGTGGGTGCTCCAAATGAAAATGGAAGAAATCGGGGCTCGGGACACTTTGGGCGATAGTGCCCTGGGCATAATCGTCGGGCACAATCGCCAACAGAGTGGTGCCCGCAGTACAGTTTGGGCGATAGTGCCCTGGCGAAAGTGCCTTGAGCACAATCGCCTGCGGCCTCTGGGTGTTTTAAAATCGATTTTGAGCAGCCCCACCTCATTATTCTCAACCCCTTTCTCCCTTTTTCTCTCTATAAACCGATCCCCAAACCCTAAAATCAGTTTTATGCATCAAGGGCACCAAATCTTTATGTTTCAAGTGTTCCTCCTTCCACCTATCAAAGATTGGAAGTTATTAGTCAAGGAGCTTCATCTTCATCTTCAACCTCAAGTTCATTTCGGGTTTCTAGGTTTTTCGTCAAAACCTAAGTGGTAAGTACATTCTTTCCATTTCCAAACCTTGTAATAAGTTATGAATGCTCCATTGATGTTTCCCTAATATTTGGCTTATCAAATCTCGGACTTGATAGTTTTGGGAGAAACTAGGGTTTGGATCTCGTTGGGGATTTTGGTGTATTATGTTTGGGGGATGTTTCTATATGGTTGGATGTGGTTATTTACAGTTGAAGTTGTGTAGATCTAGGTTTTTGGAGGATTTCGGCTTGAGGATTCTAGTGGTTTTCAAAAGAGCTCGTTGGGTGAAATCTAGATTTAGCCTAAATCTAGCAAGGTGAGTTCAAGTTGATTTGTGAAAACGTTGTACATGCCAAAATGTCTATTTTAAAGTGTTTTATGTGTTTTCCATGAAATTATCAAATGTTGGGTTAATTGCTAATCTTTGATTATTTGAATTATCTAACTTTAGAAACCTTGTATAACACCCACATTGGAGATTTTTGGGCGTTTGATATATGTGTCACAAACGAATGTGTTTTGAAGTCTTTTTACATGAATGGATCTTTGGTCAAAGAAATACACTTTTAAATGTTTGTCGAGTCTTATGCATCGTCATGAAATGTAGTGTTTTATAAAGTATCACTTGCACATTTATGTGAGGTAACTTGAAAGAATGTTTATAGTCTCATTTTATGATTTTCATTCTTATCAGCAGTTAAATTTGGAAAATGCATATTTTGTGTTATGAGTTCATTTGGAAAATGGATTGCCTCAACTAATGTAGAGTTTTGAACTAATCTCACTTTTGGTCGTGATGTTTGCATATCCTTTGGGTGAGTGCGTTTTATCGTGTTTTTATTTCGTTTATTAATGAGTCAATGGGTTGCTAAGTCTGCGGATTGGCATTGTTATTTTGATGGGGTTTTTGGACAATAGTCCAGTTTTGGTAGCTCAACTTCGATCCTTGTTGGGCCTTATGCGTATTATTTGGCTTATTTGATGCATTGGGAGTCATGACCCCGTGTTTGGTTTATTATTGTCCGGTGTTGGGACGATTAGTTTTCCACGTTGAGGCACGTTAGGCACCAGATGTGGGTGTAAGTCCTTCGTGCTCAAGTACTACGATATTAGATGAGGGGCTTGACATAGGAACCCGACGGGGTTGAACTCGAGTTACCGTGGGTGTACGTTTAAAGCTACTGAGCCTGACATCTCTTGCATGTACTTTTGTTCATATGACTAGTCATAACAACATAAAATGGGCTTACTTTGTGGACCGTCACATTTTATGGAATCGGGAATCCCCCGTCACCGAAAGGTGTTGTTTTTGGGTATTGAGTTTTATTATCCAAGTTTTCGGTGACGTTTTGTATATTTGGGTTTTACCCTTGATTTATGGGTTGAGTATTATGCCCCACCCGAGTTTTGGGTGTTTTGAAATATAAGGTTTAACCGTACCTTCTTAAATGGAGTTTTGGGTTAAAGCTAATTTATGAAGGGGCGGTTTACATTGGTATCTTTCTTTTGTAGTAGTTTGATTTGGAAAATGTCCAAATTGGTGTTCTCCGTCTAAAATGCATATTAATGGAAAACGAGTCGTTTGCATATTCGAAGTATACCTTTTGAAAGATTATGAATTGAACTGCATTATCTATTTTCACAGACATCTTTATTTATGTTGAAAACTCTTGAGCTCACTAGGCGTTAAGCCTAACCTTTTTATTTGTCGGCATGTGCAACAGGTTCCAGTTGGGAGTTGGGTTCTAGCAGTTCTATGAAGCGTAGAGCCTTAACTAGACTCTAAAGTAAGTAGTTGGTGAAGTCTTCCGCAATGTTGGAGATAGTGACTATCTTTGGGGTTTTAGTAGCACCCGTTCTTATCATAGGCTTTTGTATAGAATGAATGTTTGTATTGAGATTAAATCTTAATTTGTGGTTGTAGATAATTCCTTTATTGATGTATTTAGAAAATTTTAAATAAGTTGCTATTTCCAGATTTGAGGGTGTTACATTGTGCTTGCTCCATTCTTATTCTTGACAACCCGACAATCCCGTTTGAGATGGTCGGTCATGCGACAAGTCCAACAGGTTAATTTAACCTTTTTGTTGGGACCTTTCTTGGCTTCATTGAACTTGCGTTTTCCCTTGAAGTTGTTGGATCTTCCCTCTTCCACCATGTTCACCGAAGGTGCAGAAACCTCTTTCATTTTAGGTTTCTCAGCCTCTTGCGCCCGAAGAGATTCCTCTATGCGCAAGTGACTACCGAGTTGTACAAGAGACAACTCTTCCTTCTTGTGTTTCAACATATGTTTGAAATCTTTCCAAGAGGGGGGCAAATTATCAATTATGCTCGATACGGAGATGGATTCGTCCATCTTCATATTGTGTTGAGCATTATTGGCCTAGAATGCGAAGGAGCTCATTATATTGCTCCATCACAGGCCTCGAGTCCACCATTTTGTAATTATTGAAATTACTCACGAGGAACTTCTTACTAGAAGCATCCTCCGCCATGTATTTGGACTCAAGAGAGTCCCATAGCTCTTTAGCGGATTCAACATTTTGATAAATGTCAAATAGGGAGTCACAAATACCGTTCAAAATGTGGCCGCGACATATGTAATCGTCGTTTTCCCATTTGCCGCGACGACGAGTCATCTCCAACGTCTCGTCCTCCATCATTTCCGGCATCGGCGTGCTCAACACGTACACGACTTTCAACGTGGTCAACAAGAAGTGCATCTTCTTTTGCCATCGCCGAAAATCGATGCCTTCGAACTTCTCGAGTTTGGTGAACTTGGTCGTCATGTCTCTCACGGATTGATCACTCGCTATCTCTCTCACGAGAAATATCACTTAAGATTGTTGGGGATGGGCAGAAAATCGATGGAGAGGAGAGGAGAGAGTGATCGACTTGGATATGAATGTGAGATCGCGTGAGAGATCGCTTTTCTTAAGTGATATATCGACCCTATTCTGCCTGGGTATCACAAAATTCACTCGAGGATAATCTCAATTCACCGGTATCGATTCTGGCAGAAATCGATCCTATTTAAATACCTAAAGAATCGTAACCGACGCTATATTAAAGACCGATAATAATTTCCATTCAATGACATTGATTGTTGGACTTTATGGTGGGGCTTACAGAGATATTTTGGATGTTACAAAAACGAAATCTGCAACAGTTCTCGGCGCGGGTAGCCGCGCGGGTTAGCCCGCGGCATAACCCGCCCGGGCCACTTTTTCAACCCCACAAACCAGTGCACGGCGTGGGTAGCCATGCGGGTTAATCCGCGGCATAACCCGCCCGGTGCACTGTTTCAACCCCGCAATCCAGTGCACGGTGCGGGTAGCCGTGCGGGTTAACCCGTGGCATAACCCGCCTGGTGCACTGTTTCAGCTACAAACCACCAAACGACCGTCCAACTATCCCGGGTTATAGTTAGCTTACACGAGTGTGCACTGTATACCTCCTAACTCGTGTTATAGCTTAGCTACCAACCCCATTATTATCTTGTGAATCCAATTACACAAAATGACTGATGATTTCACTAAAATCACCAACATCTTTTAATCTCAAGCCCTTCCATGAATTGCGGCTTAGAAGAGAGTTGATATGGTGCATCGCGGTGCATCTCATCCTAATGTGCATCCATTTCTCATCCAACGGTTGATAACCACTTCTCACGTTTCTCATCGTTAACTTAACTTCTCACAGGAACCCAACCCTATATATATGTAGATTTGGATCAAATAACTTTTCTTTTTGTAATTAAGAACCGTAGGACCCCACTTGATTTCCCTTAGATGAGATCGCGTGTAGGATTCGACGATTTGGAATTGACGTAGTGGCATTTTTGTAGAGTTGAGCTTTGATGGCAACTAGAGGTGTTAAAAAAACCGTTGGACCGTTCAAACCGGTCGAACCAAGTTAAACCAGACCCTTTTTTGTGGTTTGAGCGGTCTGGTGATCCGGTTTAGTCTGAAAAATAGTAAAACCGTTGGATCCGGTCTGGTCTACAGTTTGAACATTTTGTGAGTGGTATGGACCAAATCGACTACCAAAAATATGAATGTATTAATTATATTTTGTTTTGATGTTGTAGACTCAATCTTTATGACCTAATTAAAATAATTCGCCTAACACATTATGTTTTTATTTTTCATTTTTCGATTGACCATGTTATCTAAATTGACAAAATTCAGAAATCCATCAAAGCTCGAATTCAAACTTCCATTTCGTCATTCGAGTTGCTCAATATTTGTTCAAAATTCAACTATTTCATGATGTACTTGTTTAACTTTTTTTCAATGTTTTTTTTGTTTTTGTTTTTAATTTTCGAGAGACGTTGTTAGGTCTGATTTTATAGTAATCATTGTATTTATAGGGCTTGGTTAATTACTGTGTTTAGTGCTTATTCTGTGTTGTATTGACCAAGGGTATTTAAGTCCCTTTGGTCTTTCTGTCTTGTAAGTTCGACACGCACATTAATCTAATTTTCTTACTTTGCGCTCCAAGTCTCTCTCTCTACTTTCTCTCTCTAAAGAATCAGTGTTCTTGGACTCTCAATTGGTATCAGAGCCATCTGAATCTTGAGAGGATTGAGAGATTGCATTTTCAAATCTGAATTGGTGATTGAAATTGAAAATTTGATCGATTTTCTTGAAGTTTTCAAGAAAATCTCGTTTTCTTGATTTCTCATCAAATTTGGATTGTTATTCGTTCGAATTGTGTTGAAATTGATTTCATTAGAATCGTTTTTAGTAATCGATCATTGTTGTTTCCTATACTTTTGCATAAAAACCTTGATTTGATCTTCAATTTTGCGATTCTGTGTTTTCTGAAAAACTCGTATTCGTGTTCTGTTCTTTCAAGAATTTAAGAATTAGTGTTTTTTAATCGAATTTGTTGGTTGAAGTGTGTTATAATTGTGTTTTCGAAAATCAGTATGTGATTTTCTTGGATAAATTTCATATTTGTAGTTGATATTGCGTGAATTGTGTGTTTTGTGAAGTTTGCGTGTCATTCATAATCTTTGCGTTTCATTCATTTTACTTTGAGTGTCATTCATAATCTTTGCGTTTCATTCATTTTACTTTGCGTGTCATTCATGTTGCTTTGCTTCTCATTCATTTAGTTGAATTGCATGTTCTACTAATATTGATCTTGTTTTTTCAGGTTTTCGATTCTAGTTTCAAATGCAAAGTGAAGTTTGCGTTTCCCTCTACAAACGCAAAGTTTGATTTGCGTTTCTGCCTTCAACCGAAAGGACAATTTCGCGTTTCAAGTCACACCCGCAAAGTTTACTTTGTGTTTCCCTCTTCACACGCAAAGCTAACTTTGCGCTTCCTCCTACACCCGTAAAGTCACACTTTGCGTTTCTCAAAGCAAACGCAAAGTTCACTTTGCGTCTCTCTAAGCAAACGAAAACCTCTAGTTTGCACGTCTCAATTCAATCGAAAAGCTTCTCTTTGCGCGTCTCCCTGACTTAGTTTAAAAAAAAAAAAAGGTCTGAAATTTTTTTTAGTGTGTCATCTTTATTTTTTTTAAACTTTGTGTCATAACAAGTGTTTTTCAAATTTTCAATTTTTAATATTTTTCGAATTTTTTTTAATTCAATCTGATTTTTGATTTTCTGGTACATCAGCAATGGATTCTGCAAAGTTTGCTCTTCAAGCAAGATTCTACTCAAATGATCTGATGATGCAATTGGGAACTGATACTCGTCCACCAGTCTTAATCAACGAAGATGAGTTTACACAGTGGCAAGATAGGTTCATAAATTTCATTGAGCGTCAGACAAATGGAGAAAATATGATGAAGTCGTTTACTGAAGGACCATTCATCAAACCGAAAAATGACATTCCTTTGACTGATGATGAAATCAAACGTGAAAAAGCCGATAGAGAAGCAAAGTCCAATTTGATGCTAGCACTGCCTAACTCAATCTACAATAGAATTGATTGTTTCAAGCATAATCCAAACATGATGTGGACTCAGTTAGAAAAGATCATGCTTGGGTCATCAGTTGCTACTCAAATACGCCAGACACACTTCATGAATAACTTTGAGGAATTTAAGGCAAAGGACAATGAATCTCTGAAGGTGACTTTTGACCGGTTTTGCACTGTGATTAATGATCTAAGAAAGATTAAAGTGGAAAAGACTGCTCTTGAGACGAATCTGAAATTACTTAATGCTCTTCAGTCTGAGTGGAATAAATCATGCCACAGATTAAGGAATGATGTCAGAATCTCCACAATGCAGATTCAAGAACTTTACGAGATTCTGATGACTGATGAAAGCTTGGTGTTAGATAAAAAGGCCAAGATGGATAAAAAGAAGAAAACAGTAGATCCGGTTGCTCTTCTCACGAAGCAAATATCTGAACAAGCATTCTCTGAAAATGCTTACACCGGATCAACTGAAGATGATGGCGAGGCTTTACAAAAAGCAATGATCCTTCTTTCTCAGCACTACCAGAAGAAGTTCCAACCAAAGTCGGGTTCCAACTCTTCTTGCTTCACTTCCGGTCCTAAAGTGAAAATACCCGAGCTAAAGAATGATGCTTGCAACAACTGCGGAGAGCCGGGTCACATGTCAAAGGAGTGTAGAGCAAAGGTGGTTAGGGATTCGGCATACTACAGAAAGAAAGTGGAATTAGCATAAAAGAGAGAGAACGGAACTGCTTTGCTGGCCGAGGAGGAATTCTGGCTGGATTATTCCGATGATGAAGCATCAAATGTCGAGATCGCTCAGATGTGCTTAATCGGTGATCAGTCAGATGATTCTGATACAGATGAGGATGAGGTATATTCTGATTTTGATTACAAATTTATTACCTCTCAGTTTGATATCATGATAACTGCTTTATCTGATTTGCGTTCAAAGATTTTATCTGAAAAGAATCTAAATTCTGAATAGTCAGATTTGATTGACAAACTGAAAACTTCTTTGAAAGATGAAAAATCCATTCTAGAAAATACAAAAGACATCTTTCAAAAGAAATTGGAGGATTTGGAAAATTCAAATAAGACTTATCTTGAATCTTTGACAGCTATGACTAATTTAAAAGATGAATTTTCAAATAAAATAAATAAGTTAGAAGAAAAGCTTTATCGAAGAGACCAATCTGAACAAACAATTTATATGAACAAACCGAGGAGTGAAGAGGCTTTAAAACAAAGGTGGGGACTTGGTTTTAAAAATCCTCATTGTTTAAACAATGCGATTGAAAAATCCCCAACATTATATAAATACGATTATCTGACTCTTGCTCATTATGCTCCTCAATTTAAAATTGATTGGATGAATGAGAAACAAGTGTTAGAAATCGAACATGAGAAAAGGACAAATAACAAGAAAAATGAAATTCCTTTTGTTTATACAAGTGAAAATGCAAAATATTTTCCTGAAAAATCAAGAAGAGGAAGAAGAGTTTTAAATGATATATCTCCTATCAAATCTTCAATGTCTGGTGATTTTATTGCTTCTTATGCACCTGATTCTGATAAAGGAAATATTTCTCCAATCATTTATGATTCGAAGAAATATACTCCTCCATTAGTATTAGAAGGAAAAATCATAGATCTTGAAGATCAGATAGAAGATCAAAATATTTTGAAGAAAATTGAATCTGATATTATTCTTTCTTTCATGACGTCTAGTCTTGAAAAAAATTTATTTTCTCAAAAATTAGATTATATTTCTAGCCTATCTTCTGATTCTAAGGAAAATAAAAAGGAAGTTTCAAATTTTAAAATATTTTCTCCAAATTTTTTAGACTCCGAGGCTAATTCAGATTTTTTAGTTGATCAGATTGGTTGCTTGGATAAATTTATTTCTTCTGATTTAAATATTAAGTCTAAAATTTTTGATGATTCTTTTACGCTCAATGATCAATATTATAAACCTAAGCGTAAAAGAAGACGCTCAAAGAAGTCAAAGAAACGAGATATAGTTCTTTCTGACAGTTCTAATTCTTCCAATTCAATTCTTACAGATAGGACTGTGAGCAGGTCAAAGAAGCAAATCTGGAGAGCGAGGCGGACGTCTGATGAATCTATTGTTGATGAGGATAAATGTGTAGACAAACTTTATAACAGTGATTCATTTGCTAAATGTAATAAAATTTCAAAATATTCTAGAAAGCAAATGTTTCGAATTTCAAAACATGTCTCATGTTCTTCCTCAGATTCTAGTTCTGATGATTATGCTTTCTCTTCTGATAGTTATGATTATTTCTCTGATAATATTCCTCGTGCTTTAAATGTCAATTCTGTTTATTCTTTTCCCATACGAACTGTAACTAACAAACATGGGCCCAAATTTAAGTGGGTACCCAAATCTTTATCTGATTCAAAGTTGCAGGCATCACATGTTAAGGGGGAGTAATAGGATTTTGGCTTCTGAGTACTTCAGCTCAGGACCCGTACTTCATAGACAACGACTTCTAAACAAACCAGTTTAGAACTCGTTCTTCAATGATTTAAGCTTCTGACTATATGAGATATTGTGAGTACATCAATTTTATTTCCGCTGCATTTTATCTCTGATAATGATGGTATTCCAGTTTTTCTCAATGTTTCAAGAATCTGAGCTTGTTTATTTATCTCATGAATTTGTATTACCCAAAATTTTCTTTTAATATGAGACACAAATTTATTTTCTTTAATGTAAAAGATGAAATAGTTGAATTTTATTTTGTTCCAACTAAATATCAATTTGCCGAATTCTTTACATTTTGTCTTTAAGGAAAATTTTTAATATTGGCATATTGAGTTTAAAAGTTTAAATCTTTACAAATTTTATTCTATAAATTAAAGTTTTATATTTTTTTCTTTCTTTTGAATAAAATATGTGTCTAGGATACATTTTCAAGTTCTTTGTTTATATTAAAGTTTTATATGTTCAACTTTCAAGTCTTACAAAAGTCGAAAAGTCAGCAACATGTTTGTAACTTTTAATACTGCTTTAAAGTTGTGTGATTCGGAATATTTATAGTTTACAATGCTTAGAAAACTAAAAAGTCGGAATTTTGGATTGTAATGAAAATATGGGCTAAGCACCTAGACGTAAAACCTTGTGTTTGAGATGATTATTAAATTCTTATAAATCAGAAATCTCTAAGTTTAAAAGTTTGTACCTGTGACCTTTCTGGTTTGGGAAAGTAAGTTCTGTGGGATGCTTGTCATCTGGTCCCCTAAGGTCATTTGGTCTGGGAGTGATCGAACATAAATCCTTCAATAGAACCAGATCGAAAGTCATGTTCTACTGGTATGAATGGGTTTAGGATATGTCGATGTAGCCTTTCTGATCTGGGAGAGTAAGTTCCAAGGGGTGCTTGACACCTAGTCCCCTAAGGCCAATTGGTCTGGGAGCGGTTGACCCAAATCCTGCAATAGGGTCAGATAGAAAGTTACGTTTACAACATGTTCTTTACTTAATAAACTTTTTGATCAAAAGATGCCAAAGTACACAAGCTTAAAAGATGCCAAAGAGCACACTCATGTGAAGATGCCAATGTGCACACTGCTAAAAAGATGCCAATGTGCACACATCTCATGAAACTTGGTTATATATTTTTGAGTTGCAATAAACCTGTAAATTTGTGAAAGTCTGAATTTTTGATGGCTTAGTGTGATTACATGCAAAGTTCTCTATTATATTTTTAGAATTGCATTTTCTTGAAGCTAATCAAAGTTCACATGCGAGCACACTGAATAGATTGATGAAAGTTTTTGAAACTGAACATGTCTTAACTTGATATGCAATAAAACTTGTTCTTGTATCCAACAACATATGCTTGATTTCAACTGATTGATAAAATTGTAATATTTTACTCTGTAGAATTTAATTTGTTTAGTGTTTAAAATTTTATATGTTTAGTTGTTTCAAAATTTACATTCACTATATTTTTCTTTCTACATTAATATTTGATCATTGTGTTCTCATAAATATATTTTAATGGGTTTATGCATTATTTAAGGGGGAGTAAACAAAGAGAATGTATTTCAAAGATTATATCTGTTTTTGAGGGGGAGTATATGATTTTCTTTATATGAATGCTAATTTGAATTGTCATATCTAGTGCATTTGTGTAGGGGGAGTCAAAAGAGTTTAAAAAGGTAAACTTTGTCCAAGTCAGCTTTGCGCTTCCAGCATGACACGCAAACTTTGATTTGCGCTCCCTTCATGAAACACAAACTTTGGTTTGCGCGTCCAACATGAAACGCAAATCTTGGTTTGCGCGTCCAACATGAAGCGCAAACCTCCTCTATTTTCTTTGTTTCTTTGATTTTGCAGATTTTTCGCTGTCTCGTCTCCAACTTTTGCATGACCAAGTTGATCACGATCATCAAGGTCATGAGGGGGAGAAGTCAAGGAGAAGTTAAAGAGACAAAGAGCTCAAAAGTTTATCTGCTGATCAAGATTCGCTCAAAGATTCTATTCTCTCAGCTACAACAAATTCTTTTGCTGTTCCTGCTCCGATCATCACAGTTCATTTAAGATCATTCAAAAGAGGTGTATCGTCTTGAGCTTAAGTAACAAAGAAAATTTTCAATCTGCAAGATGCTGAGAAGAATTTTTTCTTAAAAAGTCAGAAAGCTTCACAAAGTCGCTTTGTTGGTCCGTGCTGTTATAGAAGACAATTTTTGAAGACCAAAGCGCCAATGATTACTAAGGGGGAGATTGTTAGGTCTGATTTTATAGTAATCATTGTATTTATAGGGCTTGGTCAAATACTGTGTTTAGTGCTTATTCTGTGTTGTATTGACCAAGGGTATTTAAGTCCCTTTGGTCTTTCTGTCTTGTAAGTTCGACACGTACATTAATCTGATTTTCTTACTTTGCGCTCCAAGTCTCTCTCTACTTTCTCTCTCTAAAGAATCAGTGTTCTTGGACTCTCAGACGTTTCTTTCATAATTCGGTATATCATTTCTTAATAATGTTATATTGGTAGAAATTTCATTTTGGATATATATGTTATGGTTTTTTAGTTTAAAACCCACAAGAGACCAGACCGTCTAAATCAGTTAAACCATACTGTCTTTTGTGGTCCGGTTTGACCGGTTTGGTCACTTGCTATCAAACCGCTCGGTTTGAAAATTTCTTAAATCATCATTTTTGGTTTGGTTTGTGGTTTGAGGTTAAACCGCCCAAACCGGACCGCGAACACCCCTAATGGTAACGATTTAGGTCGGATACGGAGCTTAAAATATGTTAACCCTAATGAAATATATTCACATACTTGAAAATGTCTTAACATACATGAAATATTCAAGCTTAATACACATTAACTAACATAACAACCTTGAATATTCATGAATATATTTTAGCATACCGTACAATCATAACATATATTAACATAAAAACCTTAAAACATCTTAATCTGCAATCTTAACACACCTTAACTCATGTTATTATAGATTAACCATGAAAACCTTAACACATGTTAACACATAGTAACATACCTTATCAGATAGTAACACACCTTAGCACACAATAGTACATATTAACATACCTTAACACATGTAATGAGCAGGGTTGATGCAGTGGCCGAATTAATGATGGAACTGCCCTCCTTCATTTTCGATCGTATATGCGTCAACTCACACAGGGTGGTCCTACGGTTCCTATGGATTTTGGAGTATATATATATATATATATATATAAGTGTTCAAAAAAGTGCATCATGGTGCAAGACGCGTCTCTATCGTTACGATCAGACCCATGAAGTTTATGTAAGGCGTGACTCACACCATGGTACACTGACCGCAGTTTTTACAAGACATGATTTTTTTTCCAGTTTTTTTCATTTTTTTTTCAAAATTTTCATTTTTTTTTTCATTTTTTTCATTTTTTTCAACTTTTGTGTTTTTACACTTGTAAACTTTAGATTTATATTTTTACAAAAGTAGTTGTTAAGTCTGATTTTATAGTAATCATTGTATTTATAGACTTGGTCTTATACTGTGTTTAGGGTGTTATTCTGTGTTGTATAAGCCTTGGGTATTTAAGTCCCTTGTGGCTTTGGTTGTTGTAAGGATTTCACGCATACTTCTAAATACATTCATACTTTGCGCTTTCTCTCTCTCTCTCTACTTTCTCTCTCTAAGATTGGTAGATCTTGGACTTTCAATTGGTATCAGAGCCAATTTAATCTGAGAGAACTGAGAGATTCATGTTTTGATCTCTGATTTTGTGAATTAATCTGAAAATTTGATCGATTTTCTTGAATTTTTCAAGAAAATCTTGTTTTTGGATTTTTCATCAAATTCAATCTGTTTTCTGAAAATTTTTGCTTGTAAATTGGTTTGTTGGACTAGTATTCATTGCCAAATCATCTTTGTTTCACATCAATTTGCACGAAAACTTGTGTTTGATATTCAATTTTGAATTTTATCAAGTTTTAAACCGTTTGAACGTATCGTACTGTTGATTTCAAATTTGTTGTTTTTGTGGTTTTTGATCGAAATAATTGCTTGAAAGTGTTTAGAAAAGTGTTTTCGATCATGTTTGTGTAAGAAATTTCTTATCAAATTCAGTTTTGTTTTCGAAATTTGAAAGAATCTAAGTTTGTCCATCGTTTTGCGCCAGATCTGAGATTTGCGCGAGTTCATCCTTGGTTTGCGCGAGTTCATCATCTTTGCGCCAGTTCATATTGCCAAGTTCAGGGTTCATCAAGCAAAGTCAGGTTCTCGCTACCTTTGTTTCACGCAAAAGCTAAGTTTGCGTTACAGGCTTCTCACGCAAAGATCAGTTTGCGCCTTCTGTATATAGCGCAAACCAATTGTTCATCACAGATTTTTGCCTTCTCTTCTAAAGCAAAGTCAAAATTTGCGTCATAAGTTCATCACGCGAAGTTTATTTTCTCGCCAATAGTTCTTCACGCAAAGCTAAGTCAAGTTAAATTTACGCCTCGTTCTCAAGCAAAGTGAAAGTTCTCGCCATCCTTAGATCACACAATTCTCAGTTTGCGTCATCCAAGCTTCACGCAAAGTCAATTGTGCGTCATCTGTTCATCACACAAACTCAAGTTTGCGCCATCAGTACTTCACGCAAATCAAGTTTGCGCCAGCTTACTCTCACGCAAACCTCTAGTTTGCGCCAGCTCAGTCCAGACTTGGAAGTTTTTCTGTCTCCATGGATTCTGCAAAGTTTGCTTTTCAAGCCCAGTTCTACAAAAACGATGTAATGATGTCATTGGGCACAGAAACTCATCCTCCAGTACTGATCAACGAAAACGAATTCACTCAATGGCAAGATCGGTTCCTAAACTTCATCGAGCGTCAAGTTAATGGAGATAACATGATGAAATCTCTCACTGAAGGACCTTTCGTAAATCCTAACAAAGAGACTCCCGTAACAACTGAAGAGGCTTCACGTATGAAAGCTAATCGAGAATTAAAAGCTAACCTGATGCTAGCTTTACCAAACTCTGTCTACAACCGGGTTGATCATTGTAAGGATTATCCAAATCTGTTGTGGGCACAATTGGAAAAGATTATGCTTGGTTCATCAGTAGCAACTCAACTCCGACATACACGTTTTATGAACAATTTTGAGGAGTTTAAAGCCAAAGAAACTGAGTCTCTAAAGAGTGTTTTCGACATATTTTGCACAGTACTGAATGATCTGCACAAGATAAATGTGAACAAGACAGAGCTCGAGACAAACCTGAAATTCCTCAACGCTCTTCAGCCAGAATGGAACAAGTCTTGTCACAGATTGAGAAACGATGTTTGGGTTTCTTCAATGCAAATCCAAGAGATGTACGAGATCTTGATGACTGATGAGAGCATAGTGCTTGAGAAGAAACCAAACTGGACAAGAAGAACAATAAAACAGTGGACCCGGTTGCTCTCCTCACGAACCAACTGGCAAATCAAGCATTGTCTGCTAATGCTTATGACGGGGCCACTGAAGATGATGGTGAGGCACTTCAAAAATCCATGATCCTTCTCTCTCAACACTATCAGAAAAAGTTCCAACCTCGTTCGGGTTCAAACACTACTCACTTCACTTCTGGGTCGAAGAATGTCCGAGGCTAAGAAACCGGCTGCATGCTACAATTGTGGAAAGCCCGGTCACATCTCTAAGGAGTGTAGAGTGAAGAAGGTTCGGGACTCAACTTATTATAGGAAGAAATTGGAACTAGCTGAAAAGAGAGAGAATGGAACTGCTCTTCTTGCTGAAGAAGAATTTTGGCTGGATCACTCCAAGGATGAAGCTGATAATGTTGAAGCTGCTCATATGTGCTTCATCGGAAATGATCAAAGTGATGGTGATGACACTGATGAAGATGAGGTAATTTCTGATTTTGATTACACTTTCATTTCCTCACAAATGAACATTATTATAACTGCTTTATCTGATCTTCGCTCGAAGTTAATATTTGAAAATAATTTAAATTCAGAAAAGTCAAATTTGATTGATAAATTACAAATTTCTTTGAAAGATGAAAAATCTATTTTGAATCATACAAAAGACATCTTTCAAAAGAAATTAGATGATTTAGAAAAATCAAATATGACTTATCTTGATTCTTTGATTGAAATGACCAAATTAAAAGATAATTTTTCTGATAAAATAAATGAGTTGGAAGAAAAATTATATCGAAGGAATCAGTCTGAGCAAACTATTTATTTGAACAAACCGCGGAGTTATGAATCTATAAAGGAAAAATGGGGACTTGGTTTTGAAAATCCACATTGTTTAAACAATGCGATAGAAAAATCCCCTACTTTATACAAATACGATTATTTAACATTTGCTAAATATGCTCCTCAATTTAAAATTGATTGGATGAATGAAAAGCAAGTGTTAGAAATCGAAAATGAGAAAAGAATAAATAATAAGAAAAAGGAAATTTCTTTTGTTTATACAAGCGAAAATGCTAAATATTTTCCCGACAAATCAAAGAAAGGCAGAAAAGTTTTAAATGACATATCTCCCATTACGTCTTCAGTATCTGATGATTTTGTTGATTTTTATGCCACTAAATTTGATAAGGAAAATATTTCTCCAATCTTTTATGATTCTAAGAAATATACTCCTCCATTAGTTTTAGAAGGCAAAATCGTTGATCTTGAAGATAAAATGGAAGATCAAAATATTCAAAAAGAAATTGAATCTGCTGTATTTCTTTCTTTCATGACATCAAGTCTTGAAGAAAATTTATTTTTTCAAAAACAAGATTTTATTTCTAGCCTTTCTTCTGATTGTCAAGTAAACAAAAAGGAATTTCTACAATCTGAAAATTTTTCTGACTCCAAGGTGAATTCAGATTTATTAGTTGATCAGTTGGGTATCTTAGGTAAAATTGCTTCTTCTAATTCAAATATTAAATCGAAAATTCTTGATGATTCTTTTACGCTAAATGATGATTATTATAAACCCAAGCGCAAAAGAAGACGGTCAAAGAAGTCAAAGAAACAAGATCAAGTTATTTCTGACAGTTCTAATTCTTCTGATTCAATGATTTCAGATAGGACTCTGAGCGCTTCTTCAAGACAGATATGGAGAATCAAGCGGACATCAGATGATTCTACGACTGATGAAGATAGATATGTAGACAAATATTATAAAAGTGATTCATTTGCTTCGTGTAATAAAATTTCAAAATATTCAATAAAGCAAATGTTTCAAATTTCCAAAAATGTCTAATATTCTTCTTCTGATTCTAGTTCAGATGACTATGCTTTCTCTTCTGCTAATTCTTATGTTCATTTGTCTGATCATATTTCTTGTGCTTCTCGTGTCAAATCTTACAAGGTTTTCCCCACAAGAACTGCAACTAACTTTCATGGACCCAGATTCAAGTGGGTACCAAAATCTCAGATTAATTCTAAGTTGCAGGCATCTACTGTTAAGGGGGAGTAAGAGAAATTTGGCTTCTGAGTACTTCAGCTCAGAACCCGTACTTCAATGGACTACGATTTCTAGACATGTCAGTTTAGGACTCGTTCTTCAATGCTTTTAGCTTTTGACTAATGAGAAACTGTGAGTACATATATTTTATTCCGCTGCATATATCTCTGATTATGATGTTGTTCCAGTTTTCTCAAATGTTTTTCATGAATCTGAGCAAGTTCAACTAACTCTTGAATTTGTACAACCCAAAATTTTCATTTGAGACACAAATTCATTATACATTATGTGGAAGATAATATTATTGAATTTTATTTTGTTTCGACTAAATTTCATTTTGCCAAATTCTTTACTTTTGTCTTAACTTTTCAAACTCGGCATTTGAATTTAAAAGATTAAATCTTTACAAATTTTATTCTATAAAGTAAAAGCTTTACAGGTTTTCTTTCTTTTGAATAAAATGTGTGTCTCGGATAAATTTTCAAGTTGCTTTGTTAATATTAAAGTTTTATATGTTCAACTTTCAAGTCTTACAAATATCGAAAAGTCAGCAACATGTTTGAAACTTTTGATACTGCTTTAAAGTTGTGTCATTCGGAATATTTATAGTTTACAATGCTTGGAAATCCTAAAAAGTCTGAATTATAGATCGTAATGAAAATATGGTCTAAGCACTTAGATGTAAAACTGAGTGATTGAGATGAAAATTATATTTCTAAAATACAGAAATCTCTAAGTTTAAAATTTTGTACCTGTGACCTTTCTGGTTTGAGAAAGTAAGTTCCGTGGGAGGCTTGTCATCTGGTCCCCTAAGGTCAATTGGTCTGGGAGTGATCGAACCCAAATCCTTCTATAGAACCAGATCGAAAGTCATGTTTTACTGGTATGAATGGGTTTAGGATGTGTCGATGTAGCCTTTCTGATCTGGGAGAGTAAGTTCCAAGGGGTGTTTGACACCTAGTCCCCTAAGGCCATCTGGTCTGGGAGCGGCTGACCCAAATCCTGCAATAGGGTCAGATAGAAAGTTACGTTTACGACATGTTCTTTATTTACCAAACTTTTTGATTAAAAGGATGCCAATGTGTACAATGCTAAAAGATGCCAATGAGCACACATCTCATGATACTTGGTGATATGTTTGAGTTGCGATAAACCTGTAAATTTGTGAAAGTCTTAATTCTTGATGGCTTAGTGTGAGTACATGCAAAGTTCTCTATTATATTTTTTAGAATTGCATTTTCTTGAAGCTAATCGAAGTTCACATGCGAGCACACTGAATAGACTGCTGGAAGTTTTTGAAACTGCACATGTCTTAACTTGATATGCAATGAAACTTGTATCTGTATCCAACAACACACACTTGATTTCAACTGATTGATAAATCTGTGATATTTTACTCAGTAGAATTTAATTTGTTTAGTGTTTAAAATTTTATATGTTTAGTTGTTTCAAAATACATATTCAGTATATTTTTCTTTCTACTTTGATGTTTCAATTCTTGTGTTCTCATATATATATATATATATATATATATATATATATATATATATATATATATATATATATATATATATATATATTTTAATGGGTTTGTGCATTATTCAAGGGGGAGTGAATAAGGAGATTTTTCTAAAAAGATCATATCTGTTTTCGAGGGGGAGTATCTGATTCTCTATATGAATGCTAACTTGAACTGTCAAATTTAGTGCATTTGTGTAGGGGGAGTCAAAGAGCTTAACAGGTGAAAATTTTCAGATTTCAAGTCTTATTTGCGCCAACAGTTGGTAGAGCAAAACTTAGATTTGCGCCAACAGCTTCTAGCGCAAACCAAGCTTTGCGCATCCTTCAGCTAGCGCAAAACTAACTTTGCGCTTTCTTCTGCTAGCGCAAACCTAAGTTTGCGCCACCAATGTGTAGCGCAAACCTCTCCTATTTCTCAGATACTTTGATTTTGGAGATCTGAAGCTGTCTCGTCTCCAACATTTGCATGACCAAGTTGATCCAGATTATCAAGGTCATGAGGGGGAGAAGTTAAGGAGAAGTTAAAGAGACAAAGAGTTCAAACGTTTATCTACTGATCAAGATCCGCTCAAGATTCTATAATCTCTCAGCTACTCATTCTTTTGCTGTTCCAGCTTCGACCACCACAGTTCATTCAAGATCATTTAAAAGAGGTGTGTCGTTCAGAGCACAAGCTTTGAACCGATTGTTCTTTCAAAGTTTATCACAAACAGGTCCAGACTTGTTAAGGCATCAAAGGATTCATAAAACTGCAAGATGCTGAGAAGAATTTTTTTTAGTCAAAGAAGCTTCTTCGATAAGTCGCTTAGATGGTCCGAGCTGATTTAGAAGATGGATATTGAAGACCACAACGCCAATGATTACTAAGGAGGAGATTGTTAAGTCTGATTTTATAGTAATCATTGTATTTATAGGCTTGGTCTTATACTGTGTTTAGGGTGTTATTCTGTGTTGTATAAGCTTTGGGTATTTAAGTCCCTTGTGGCTTTGGTTGTTGTAAGGATCTCACACATACTTCTAAATACATTCATACTTTGCGCTTTTTCTCTATCTCTCTCTCTCTACTTTCTCTCTCTAAGATTGGTAGATCTTGGACTTTCAGTAGTTGATCAAATCACTCACAATTTCTTGGATTCACACATGTCACAAACTCACAGTAAAAATGAAGTTGTAAAACTATTCCAGTTCTATTTTGAATATTTGATCACAAACTTTTTATATAAAATTAGGTAATTTATATGAATGTAAAATTTTAAATAGAAAACATATATATAATTATATTATTTAATAATAAATAGAAAACATATATATGTACATTTAAAATTATATATTTGACATACAAACTTGCCGCCTTATGTCACGCTTTAAAAAAACGCCGTGCCCGGTGAGAATAACAGTTATGGTGTGAACAAAACATTCATATATCTTCATCTACATTCAACTACATTTATTTACCTATTTTTATCATCATGACCGAAACTTTAATAAATCTATGCATGTAGAAGTGATTAAATATACATAAAAGTTCGTGAAAGTGACTTAAAAATGAAGATAAAAGTACATGAATGTAATTGAAGGTAGTTAAAGGTAATTGAAGGTAGATGAATGTTTATTTTGAAAGTAGTCTAAAAAAACTTGGATTAAAAAGTCAACTCATTCAAAAGCTCAAAAGTGTTCTTAACATTCTTACCATAACCGTCACTCTCACACGATCCCTCGTATGTATATATATATATGAGATCGAGGGAGAATCCGTATAAAAAACTGAAGAATCATAAAATTAAGCGGATAAAAAGTATATCAATATATAGATGTCAAATAAAAAAAATAAATTGATCTTCATTTTGGCATGTTATTTGTTCGCCTCGAATTTTGATTATATTACATAGATTTTCGATTAAAAAATAGGACGATATTTTTATTAAAAAAAGTTGGTTGTGACCATCTTTTTATTCACAATCGTAGATCATTTGAATTTAAGGGTTTGAATATGTTAGGGTGTTTTATTGGTTAAATAGAAGTTTAGGGTGAAATATGTAATTCTTTAATAGTTTTAATAGCTTGTTGGGCCCAAAGCCCATAAGCCCATTAAGCTTGTAAGCCTGAGTATATAAAGGCATATTTAGTTCATTATTCCGAGTTAGAAGTTAAGTCTCATTTTTTTTTTCATAATTCTCTAGTCAATAGGTTTACATTTACTGATAAGATATTCTCTCTGTAAACCTAAACCCTTTGATTGAATATTAATCATATGACTAGAGGTTGTGGCTATATTATTGTTCTTCATTGATTATATTGTTCGTGATTGCACTGTACTGGGATCTACAATTGGTATCAGAGCAAAGAGACTGAAGGTTTGATCCAAAAAGGTTTGTCTAAAACTTTTAATCGTATTATCTGTTTATCTGCCATAGTTTGTGTTCTGGATTGGTTGTTCTGGATTGGTTTGATTAATCTGTTGTCAGGATCTGATTCTTAACAAGAATAATGAAACTCAGAAACAATATTAAAGAAGTTGCGGAAAAACACTTTAATATTCAAATATCAATGTAACAGTAAAGTATAAGTCACAACTTGTAAACTTTATTGAATGATTAAAGTTACAAGCTTTCACACAAAACCTCAATCTTGATGAACAGGCTCACCAAGACGAATTCTACTTCTCTAGAACTAGGGTTGTAAACCTTGAGGTTAATTCTTTCTCAAAACAAAAACTTATCAATTAATTAATCTCTATCAAATACTTCTATACTATATATACAAGACTGAATACAAGATAATTATCAAAAATAAAATTGATCTTCAATATCAATCCCATAATTATCTTCAGCCTTATCTCCAGCTTGTCTTTATCTCCAAGGCATCTTTATCTTTATAAGCAACACTAATTTTCTTCAGAAGTATTAACCATCTTCAGCAGCATTAATCTTCAGCAGTACTAACTACTAGCAGTACTAACTTTCCAAGCAGTACTAACTATTCAAGTAGCAGCACTAACTCTTCAAGCAATATTAAATCTACTAGCAGTAGTAATTACTTAGCAACATTAATCAGCAGCATAAACCATACTTAGCTCATTCAGACCCAACATTTGTAAACTGTTTTTTTTTCTGAGAAACAGTAGTCGATCGGTCTGTTACTTGAAAATCATGTTTTTATCGGTCGATTTGTTTTTCTGGAAAATTAATCAGTTCGGTCGGTTTTTTTTTCTGGAAAAAGAGTATTCAATAGACTGTTTCTTGAAAATCTTATTATTATCGGTCGAATTTTTCTGGGTTTATCGGTCTGAGTTTCTGTTTGTTATAGATCTGTTCTAAATCTAAACCTTTATCGGTCAAATTTTTATGGAAAATCAGACTATCCGGTCGATAAGTTGATAGATTGATTACTTGGATTTTCTGATTTAATCTGCTGTTTGATCGATTGATTAAATTTCTGGGTTGTTTGATTTGTTTCTGGGTCAATTATTCTTAAGTTTCATCGAGATTATCGGTCTGTTAATCGATTTTATCGGTCATTAATCTTATCTGGTATTGTTCTGTGTTTATCTGTTCGATATCGACCGGTACCCTGCTTTACCAGTTCACACTATCGACCGACACCTTATTTCGACCGGCCCTATTGACTGGGCCCTGCGACCGACACTTTGACCGGTACACTGTCTTGACCGGTATCCTTCTGTGACCGATACCCTACCTTGACCGATACCTTGTCTCGACTGGATCGCTTTGGCGACCGGTAAGTTGTCGACCGACTCTAGCCTTGACCGATACTTTGTGTGGACCGGAACCCTGTTGACCGGTACCCTTGTCGACCGGACCTCTGTTCGACCGGGACCCTTGCTCAACCGAGTCCTTGTCTTATTTATTATATTGTTTTTTGGATCATACTGCTTGTCTCACGATCACTACAGTGCTATTTAAGTTAAAAGAGTTAAAGATGAATTCAAGAGACGCATTAGCTATCGGTTCGGATCAAAAAGCCCCGGTGCTCTATCGGGGGGAATACCCTTAATGGCACGATCGCTTCATGAATTTTATTGAAGGGAAATCAAACTACGAGGATATATACAAGTGTCTGAAAGAGGGACCGCAAGAATGGCCGATGAAAGTCGTGCCTGGAAAACTAGATGAAGGTCGACCAGAACTCGTGTTCGGAAAACTCTCGGTGAGTTTCTCCCTCAAGAAAAGACTATGTATGAGGCAGAAAAGCAAGCAAAGTCCTATCTTCTACAAAGTCTTCCCAACGACATCTATGCCTGTATCGATAGTTACAAGGCGACTGCGAAAGGAATGTGGGACCAGATTGAGAAAATGATGATGGAGAGCCACATAAACAATCAACTGAAGGTGACAAATTGCATCACCCGATATGATGGTTTCAAAGCCAGAAAAGGCGAGACGCTCACAGAAACCTATGAACGGTTCAACATGCTTCTGAACGATCTCCAGAAAAACAAGATCACTAAGACGAACACCGAGAACAACATCAAGTTTATGAACAACCTCTAGCCTGAATCAAAGCCGTTCGTCTCTCATATCCGTCATACTCAAACCCTGGAGAAGCTTTTTCTACATGAACTTTATGAAATGCTGCTCCAGGATGAAGAGGAAGTTATGGAGTTTATGGGGAATCAGAAAGCAGATGAAAAGCCGATAGTTGATCCGTTAGCATTTGTCTCAGATAAAAGAGGTAAATCTGTCAGCCGCGCGTCTGGAAAGGAGCTAGTGCAAAGTGATTCTGAACCCGACGATCCTGACAGTGACTCGGATCCATAATACACTCAGATGAAAGAAGCGATGTTGTTCTTGACTCGAGCGTTCCAGAAGAGGAAGTTCTTCAACAAGTCTTCAAACAAGCAAAGATATTCTACTACTCCTCTCAATCGTCGTGATAATAAAGAGAAGTATGAAGGGAAGAGACGTGTTGAAGAAGGTAAGAAGTATGAGAAGAGACATGAAGAGCAGCCAAAAGAGGAGCCGATCAAATGCTATAACTGTGGTCGGTTGGGTCACTTTGCCAAAGACTGCCGCAAGCCTGTCGTGCGCAACTCCGATTACCACGAAGCGAAGATGTTGCTGGATAAAGAAAAGGAAGCAGTTAAGGTTCTCATGGCAGAAGATGACTACTGGCTTTAAGTATCTGATGAAGAAAATGAGGATTCTGAAGCACACCTGTATTTCATGGGTAAGCATTCATCACCGTCTGACACTGATGATGAAGATCGTAATTCCCCATGTCAGGTATGTGCCCCTTTCCAAGAAGCTTTACTTAATCAGATGCAAATCACTATGCACAAATTAGACTCCTGCAAGCTAACCATAAAAGAAAATGAACAACTCATCTCATCTCTAGAAAAACGAGTTACTACACAGTCTGAATGTATTGAAAATCAAAGCTTAGAAATTGCTAGCAACCTGTGCATAATTTCAAATTTAAAAGAAGATTGTGAGAGTTATTCAAAAGAATCAAAAGAGCTAAAGACCAAAGTAGATAATCTTACATATGAGCTTTGTATGTTAGAAAATGAGAAAATTGATATTGTGACTCAAAGCGTGGCTTACAAAAATGAAAATCAAAGGTTATCTAATCAATTAAAGGATCTTGAACGGAAACTTTATAAAATTGGTCAATCTCATCAAACGCTGAATCTAATTGCACCAAAAGAACCTAAGTATGTGGATACCGGTATCGGTTACGATAACCCCTATTATTTGAAAAAGGCCTTATCCAAAGTTCCTACGTTATATGCGTTCGAATTTCTTGGAATAGACAAGACCTATCCAGAGTACAAAATCAATTGGACCAAACCACTTGATGATGAGGAAATGGAAGAGGATAAGTTGCGAAGGGAGAACTCTTCTAAAATGAAACTTCCTTTTGTATATGATTCTTTGAATGCGTCGTATAACGATGAAAAACCCTGTTTCCTATCAAACGACTATTTTCGAAGTTACACTCAAGCTGAACTAGATGCTAAAACCGTTAAAACTGAGGATCACCCAACCTGCAATCCAATATCAGGTGATGATCGAGATCCTCATTGGGCATCCTCTCTCCTATGCACTCACTGAGACTGCTGAAGTGCCCCACCTTTATATGCAACAGTTCTGGCGCTCACTAACTGCTCTGGAGGCCGATGATGGCTTCCAGCTGGAGGGTCGGATTGACCACACACCCGTCCTCCTCACCCGCGATCTGTTTCGCCAGTTCCTTCACCTACTGACCGCCACTGAATTTCCGGGGAGAGACAATTTTGACCTTATCGTATCGGACGCCACTCTCTGCTCCGACATCCAGTCCCTTGGTTATGGCTCGCATCTACGACTTCCATCCGGATTCAACAGGAAGAACCTCACAACGATTTGGTACACGCTCTTTACGTACCTCAATCGGTGCCTTTCGGCTATCACGAAAGGCATCGAACAAACGAGTATCAACATCCTTCGCGTATTTCATGCCGTGGCATTCCACCGCCATGCCGACTACGCCGACTTCCTTTGGTACGAGCTAGTTCAGAAAGTACGAGCCAACGCTACAAAAAGACAGAACTTCATACCGTTCATGAGGTTTCTCCAGCTTATCATTCGTAACTTCATGGTTCTTTATCCGGCAATTGCGCGCCGATCTCCGCACCCGACCTGTCCGCAAAACCAGACTCACAAGATCCCGACCCGTCCTGATCCAGAAGGTATTGTCGCCCGACAGATCCCCGTCGGGTTGCTGGCCTATGTTCGTCCTACGGCGCTGAGTGTAATAGCATATAGGCACACACATAACCTACAAGCTCCCAGGGAGCAAGACCTGAGAGGCGTGAGGGTCCACGTCCACGTACGAGAGGCGGTAGCATCCAGATAGCTGGGGCTCCCGGACAGGGTGTGATGAGAGAAAATATTGTGAGGGGAACTAGAGTAGGCAGCACCGTTCGACTAAGCCAGGCCAGTACGTCTCTACGATCACCTACACCGCCATGGACAACCTCTCCGACGGTGGAAGAAGACACCGCTACTGAAACCGCTAACGTTCAGTCCTCTTCTACCACCGAGTCTGAGGAGGCAGCAGACCAATCCGGCAGTTAGTCGGAAACAGCCACCCAAGCATCAGAATCAATTGACGAGTCTTATGACTCTGATGGTGACAATAATGAGCCCTCACCTGGAGCGACAAGGAGAGAGGAGGGAGTATCAGTTGAAAATGTTGATGTGAGCAGAGAGAGGGAAAGGAATAGTAAGTTTCTTCATGAGCGTACACGAGTGATGGGGCAACCATCAATGGTTGTACCCCCCTAGCCACATCCATCCAGGTAGCCACATCTGCTACCCAGTCTTATATGTTGAGACAGGGTATTGAAGGAGCCGTCGTGGACCTAGCGACGCAAATGCACACCCCCCTGGCCATTCCACCATCTCTCAACAGATGGTGGTTTCACGTTCTCACGGGGATTTAGCACAAACTACCGTTCTCTCGCTTGGAGAGTTCCGGTATTGAAACAAGAGAACAGCCGCCCCCGTTCTCGACTTCTTTGGGTGCACAGAGTCTAGAGCCCTTTGATGTTATATCTCCTATTCCTAGGACACAAATACCCTTCTCTGCTACTTCTGGAGGCCTTAGTGGCCCAACCGGAACACCTATAGTAAATCTAACTTCGGTTGATTTACGAGGATTGGGTGGAAGTCCTACCACAACTATCATTACGCCAACTGTAAACGTAGGCGGTGCGACTTCTACAGTCGCCACCTCAACTGGAAGTCTACGTGACCCAAGAGTGATTCACCCCGAGTTCGTCCAGAGCAAGCTCTCTGTCTTTGGCAGATTGTATTTCTTCTTCCTTTGCCAACTCTGCTTGAAGCTGTTTGGCCACTTCTTCATCTAACTCTATCTGATTCTTTTTCTTTAAAGGTTGCTCAGATGCAACCATTTTCTCCTTTCCCTTGTTCTTTGCATCCTCCAAACTGACCTCTTTTTCTTTCTTTTCTAAACCTCCTTCTTTGATTATTACTCCCTTAGCCTTTTGAGTGGCTTTGGGAGTGTCATTCTTAGCTTTGACCAAGTTTTCTGCAATCTCTATTTCCTCTCTGGACAAAGATGTTTCTGCTATAGTTTTCTCTGTTTCTACTTCTTTTTCAGTATTCAGCTCCCCCTCAAACTGAGTTTCCATGCCAATGGGACTGTGTTTCTCCCCTTCATCTTGTTTCTCCCCCTTGTTGAAAGCGTCTCCCCTCTTTTTCAAGACATACTGCTTTCTTTTCTTTTTCTGTACCAACTTCATCACCATCTTCTTCAATTTGGTAATCTGCACTTGTTGAGACAAAATTATCAATTTCATCTCCTCTATATTTAAGCCTTGCTTGATGACATCTAGATTAATGTTTCCCATAGTTTCCATCAATTCATTGTAGTTATATCTGTCCTCACCTTCTCTAGGAGTGTTACCCCCTTTTGAGGGATCATTGGATCTTTTAGTAGTAGAGGTCTGCTGCCTAGCAGAAGCACCATCCACCCCCTTGGTTTCTTGGCACCTGGGACCTTTGAATGATTGCTCATTCAAAGTTGCCATGGGAAAGGTCTTAGTGATGTTACCACTGGCCTCCTCTGTGCTAGCAGAAGTAGTGGCGGCCTTCTCACCCACATGCTCATGCATCTCCTTAGTGAGCACCTCCTTGGGGTTGGGAGACACCCTAGTGGTTTCCCTATAGATATTCTCTAATGGAGAATGCTCCATTAGAGGGCTTTGAGGTTCTGGGTTTGAAGGAGTTACAACAAGGGAAAGATCCTTGTGTACCTTTCTCTTGGTATAAGTTTTGGATATAACTGGATTTGGCTTAAGAACAAGGGACTGAGGGAGTGATATAGTGGTTGAAGGTTGGGTTTGGCTATCAGTGGGATGGTCTAGTGTGGGCCTTGACCCTGATGCCATACCTTCTTGGTTGTGGGACACCACCATCATTGTAGAGAACAATGGGGTGTCAACTCCTTCCGAGTCCTTGGCAGATCTTTTCATATTTGAAAAGACCTTGCCCTTAGGGATTTTAGGTACATATACCTCATTAGACTGAGGCATATCTGTCAATTCAGAGGTGATAACTGCCTGGACAAATCTTGGATACATGTAGAAACTCTTTTTATTATCCAAGTTTGACACAAGGTCATTGAAAATCATTTTTGAGAAATTATACTTTCTGGCAGTGGACAAGCAGACCAAAGCATAAGCAATGGTACTACTGAACTGACTCCATCCAATAGTTTTTCGAGAAATACAGTGCATAAGAGTATGAACAAAGAAACGCCATTGGGGAGAAAAGTTAGCTTTGTAAAGTTTGAAAACACTCGGTTGGCCTTCATACCCCATTCTTATGAGATTGGAAAACAAATCCTCATGAGAGATAGAGGTAATACCTGAGGCATCGTCTAGTCGTAGACTGATGCAAATGACCTCTTCAGAGACTATCAAGGGTTTTTCACACACCCTTGTCTTGATAAACTGCACACCGTTTTCAGTAACAGCGGTGGCATTGGCCCAAAATTGCTTCTGGTGCTCGATGTAAATTGTTGGTGACACTGTAAGAGCATGAGCTATATGGCTGGACCTGAGAAAATCAACTATTTGATGGAATCCAGCAGCTTGCTTAGGCTTTTGAAGCATTGAGATCTCATTGTGTTCATCAATAAATGCCATGGATGCCATCTGACTTGAGGATTCTTGACTGAAACACTCTGGTTGCTTGAGAGAAAAGAGTTAGAGAGAAGACGAACAGTATTCAAAGAGTCGTTGTGAGCTTTTTGGCAGGCAAAGAGGGTATTTATAGAATTCAAGAAAGAAACAGTATTAACCCTAATTTCAGTTAAAGCAGTACTAACCCACTCGCAGTATTAACTGAGAGCAGTAGTAACCAACTAGCAGTATTAACTAACTAGAAGTATTAACTAGCAGTATTAACTAACTAGCAGTATTAACTAACTAGCAGTATTAACTAACTAGCAGTATTAACTAACTAGAAATATTAACTTTGCACTGGCAGCATTAAAACTGCACTGGCAGCATTAACTATACTTACACTGTTGAAGCTTGTGTTAGTCTGAGCAAGACAATAAACTTCCTGAGAAAGCTGATTAGTAGCACCAAAAATAATAAACAAATAACAGGTATACAAGCACTTTTTAAACATGAGCTCATTCAGAGTTGATCATGCCCATACTTGTGACCAAGAAAGTGAATCTACCCACATCAAAAGCTTTAGTGAATAGATCAGCAAACTGGTTATCAGTATGAACTTTAGCAACTTGAATAAGTTTCTTTTCATTGCAGTCTCTAATAAAGTGATACCTGATTTCAATGTGCTTTGTTTTGGAGTGCTTGACTGGATTGTTAACAATGCTAATAACACTGCTATTGTCAATTAGGATTGGAGTGTGAAGAAAGGTTACCCCATAGTCCAACATTTGATTCTGAATCCATAGAACCTGAGAGCAGCAACTTGCAGCAGCAATGTACTCAACTTCTGTTGTGGATAAGGACACTGTGGTTTGCTTCTTACACTGCCAAGAAACTAGTCTTGCACCCAAAAGCTGACAGCCTCCTGAAGTAGACTTTCTATCCATATTAGCACCACCCAAGTCACTGTCTGAATACGCAATTAAGTCAAAAGTAGATTCATGGGGATACCAAAGACCTAATCTAGGTTGCCCTCTTAAGTATCTGAAAATCCTCTTAACTGCTTGAAGATGTGACTGCTTTGGCTTGACTTGGAATATGGCACACACACACACTGGAAACATGATATCTGGTCTTGAGGCTGTGAGATACATGAGAGATCCAATCATTGATCTATAAAGATGGACATCAACATCCTCCCCCTCAAGATCAACAGTGATTTGTTTGTGTGTTTCCATTGGTGTGCTTGCTGGCTTTGAGTCTGATAAACCATACTTATCTAGGATGTCTTTCACATACTTTGATTGACTTATGAAAATCCCATCTTTCTGCTGTTTCACTTGAAGCCCAAGGAAGAAAGTGAGTTCACCCATTGAACTCATTTTGAAGCTCTTGTGCATCAACTCTTCAAAGTCTCTACACATCTGATCTTTTGTGTATCCAAATATGATGTCATCCACATATATCTGAAGAAGTAGGGTGTCTTTCTTACTTCTTTTAATGAAAAGGGTCTTATCAATGATTCCCCTTTCAAACCCATTTTCCAAGAGATAGGTAGACAGAGTATCATACCTTGCTCTTGGGGCTTGATGTAGACCATAGAGTGCTTTCTTAAGTTTGTATACTCTGTCAGGATTTAATGGATTTTCAAATCCAGGGGGCTGACAGACGTATACTTCTTCATCAATTGCTCCATATAGAAAGTCACTCTTCACATCCATCTGATATACCTTGAACTTCATATATGAGGCATAGGCTAGAAACAGCCTAATTGCCTCTACCCTTGCAACTGGAGCAAAGACTTCCTCATAGTCTATGCCTTCTTTCTGAGTGTACCCTTGTGCCACTAGCCTTGCTTTGTTCCTGATTACTATTCCTCTCTCATCCTTTTTATTTCTGAAAATCCACTTGGTGCCAATTGCTCTATGACCTTTTGGAAGGTCCACCAAGTCCCAAATATCTTGAAATTTAAACTGTAGTAACTCTTCTTGCATGGCTTCTATCCAACTTGAATCTTTCATTGCATCATAAGCTTTCTTAGGCTCAATATGAGATAGAAAGCAAGAGAGTACTGTATGCTGCTGATCCTGCAAATCTTGAAGTCTGCTTTGATTCCTAGTCATCATAGGAGAAGTGATGTCTCCTATTACCAGCTCAGGAGGATGATTCTTCTGAGTTCTTGTCTGATGACTAAGTTCTTCATTAATTCCAACATCTAAATTGGAGTCATTTAAGTCAGCTGAGGGGATCTCATCAGCTACTTCTAGCTCTTCATGCTCTGGATTCTTCTCATCTCTTCTTTCTTATCCACTCTGAATAGATTCAGTAACAGTCTCCTTTTCACTGATTTCAACAGGGTTCATTGTAGGTATGGGAAAGATCACAGACTGAGGAATAATATCTTGTACTTGTTCTTCCCCTGATCCTCTACTTCCTGATCCTGCATGATCATCACTACTGAAACCCAAAGAGTTAGTTAGTGAATCAATATCAAATAACCACTGAGGACCTGAACCAATAGGATTTGGTGAGTTCTCATTGCATTTGACATTGTCACTTTCCTCAATTATTCTGGAAGAAGAATTAAACACTCTGTAGGCCTTACTCTGAGATGAGTAACCAACAAGAAAACCATCATCTGCTTTGCTATCAAACTTTCCTAAGTGAGTTTTGGTATTGAGAATGGTACAAGGACATCCAAAAGGTTTGAAAAAAACCAATAAATGGTTTTCTTTTATTTAAAAGCTCATATGGTGTCTTGTTCTTAGGCTTGACTACTAGAACTCTGTTTTGGACATAGCAAGCAGTATTAACTGCTTCAGCCCAAAAAGTAATTGGAAGTTTTGAATCAGCTAACAGAGATCTAGCAGCCTCAATCAGTGTCCTATTCTTTCTCTCAGCAACACCATTTTGTTGTGGAGTCCTAGGAGCACTGTATTGCCTCTCAATTCCTTTTTCCCCACAAAAGGTGTTTAGGTCAAGATTTTTAAATTCAGTACCATTATCTGACCTAATGACTTTTACCTTTTGATTTGTTTGGTTTTCAATTCTTAGAATAAAGGATTTGATCAGTCCACTTGTCTCATCCTTAGTCCTTAGAAAATACACCCAAGTAAATCTAGAGTAATCATCAACAATAACTAAGCAGTATGATTTCTTACCTATACTCATGACATTTGTAGGACCAAACAAATCCATATGCAACAACTGAAGAGAAGAAGACAGTTTAAGGATGAATCATTTGAAACAGTTTCCATATTCAAACAATAGACATTATCCTTTCTTGGAGTTCTTAGTAGTATCATCTTTTCATCAACTACCTTGAATCCAGGAGCAAGGATAATGCATTCTGAATCAGTGAATAATATACTATGCTTTTTGTCACAAACCTGTGATACACTTATCAGGTTGTACCTTAACTGCTCAACATAGAAAACATCTTCAAAGGTCATCTTACCTTTTGTTACATCACCCTTACCACTAATCTTACCTCCATCTGGAGTATTACCAAAGGCAACATGCCCTCCATCAATTTTCTTGAAATTCTTGAGGCAAGCCATGTTCCTTGTCATGTGCCTAGAGCAACCACTATCAACATGCCAAATGCTCTTTCCCTTGAGTTGCTGGCTGCCCTACACATAAGATAAATCAATTAGTATTGACTGGGAACCCAAGCCAAAGTGGTCTTGGGCCTCCCTTTCTCATCAAAGTACTTACACTCCTTTTTGATGAGATTTTTAAAATTAGAATACTCTTTACTGGAGTATTTTGTCAAGATGATTGGTGTAGACGCACAAACACTAGAAGCAGTACTAATTTTAGAAGTACTAACAGAGTCAGCAGCATTAACAGGTTTAGCAGTACTAACCTTGTTAGAAGCAATAACAGAGTTAGCAGTATTAACATCTGTTGAAGTACTAGCAATGTTAGTTTTAGAAGTACTAATACTCTCAGCAACACTAACATTGATAGCATCAGTATTGCTTCTGGCAGCACTATCTTTGTCAGCAGCACTATTTGTGGTAGCAGTACTAACAGTTTTAGTGCTTTTGGGAACCCACATCTTGACACTCTCTTTTACAGTCTTTTTCTTCATGTGGCTTTTAGATTTAACAGGTTTCTTAGCCACATGGTTCCTTTCATTCTTCCTATAACCAAAGGGTTTTTGCACAGATCTTTGAAAATTTATCCTTTGGTTAATAGGATTAAAATAACAGTGCTTGGCAAGATGATTCATTTTGCCACATACGAAACAAGGTTTTGGTCTGATGATTCTACTCAGATCAACTCCTTATTTCTGAGCCCACTGATTATTCCAATTTCTTTGATTGCCCCTCATTTTATCATGCTTTAGGGGCTCAGACTTATTACCTGCACACTGTTTGCAAAGAACATGATTCACAACGGTAGTCTGCTTGTAATGAACCTTATTAGACTTTCCCTCAGTCTTCTCTATGTCATCAGATTTGACCCAATTCCTTCCACCACCCTCATTGGTAAGAATGTTATTTTCTAAGGGAATCTCACCACTCTTAGTATTATCCTTACTCTTACCAGCTTCTTTCTCAGTCTTGTCCTTAACAACTACTTCATCTAAAGGATCTATCTTAGTGGCTCCCTCATGCAAGTCCTTCCTATCCTTGGTCTCTAGCAAGTCTGATTTAGGAGGGATGTAGTTATTGTTGTATGGTGGTGGTGTGGTATTGTACCCAATTCCTGGTTTAAGCTTATCATGGATTTGGACCTTTAGAATTGAATCCATGGCTTTAGAAGCATATGAAAACTTTTCCACATCCAGCTTAACCTTGGCTAGCTCTCCTCTCAACTTTTCATTCTCCTCTCTAGACTTTGTCAGATGGATTTCTAGATCATTTTTCTCCCACTTCCAGTAATTTGTATCATATGTGTGTTGAAGTTCATTGGCTTGGAAACTTTTAATTTGTTCCTCAAATCTCTCAACAATTTTCACATAGTCTTTTCTATCCTTTTCTAACCTCTTAAGGTCATCACTCATACTCTGGTTGTGATCCCTGTACCTTTTAACAGTGTCTATACAAGTTTGAGAACAGAGATTAGAAAGTACCTCAGTTGGAAGATCAGATACCTCTGCCATGAGAGCTTGATTTTGAATGGCCTCTTCTGCTTGATCACTCCAGTCAAACCCCATTCCTTGTTGAGAAACCAGAGCTTGAGCAAAGTTTCTGTTCTGGTTGAAGCTTCCAGTCTGAGCTTGTTGGTGATTGTTTTGAGACACTCCACTTCTGCATTCCCGGGCAAAGTGTCCTTTCATATGACACTTTTAGCACTCCACCTTTGACTTATCAAAGCCTGCTCCATCTTCTCTTCTTTGGGAGAAGTTGTTACTCCCAGTCCTCTTGATGAACTTCTTCACTCTCATAGAAAGCATGGCCATCTGCCATTTAATATCCATCTCTTCAAGATCATCAGGATGAAGCTGTTCCAAGTCATCATTGATTAAAGAGAAGTTACTATGGCTGGAAATAAAGGCTTCAAAAACAGATTCATTGCCTTTTTCTTGATTTACTCCATTAGCAGCATTAACTGATTCAGGGTTAGCAGTAGAATCAGTTGATGCTGATAGGAGTGCAACATTATGAACATATCCAGTAGGCTTCTTCTTTGCTTCCACCTCAGATTCAAACACTCTCAGATCATTGTACAGATCATCCAGTTCCTTTTCTTCCAATTGATCATTCTGTCTGAATGAAACAGTGTACATGGTCCATTCATCTCCAAGAGATCTGAGGAACTTTCGGTTGACATCATCTTGTTCCATCTAGACTCCAACAGTAGCCAACTCACCAATTAACTTATTGAATCTATCAAAAGTTTGAGTCATAGACTCATTCTTTGAAGATGTAAAATTCTCATATTGCTGCTTGAGAATATCCCCTTGATTCCTCTTAGTGCTCTTGGTGCCAGCAAATCTCTTCTCTAAAGCATTCCATAGAATCTGAGCATCAGTGCAGTGGTGAAACTGATGTTGATACTCATTAGGAATGGCCAAAATCAGGGTGCTTAAGGCTTTCATCTTCAATTGTCTCACTTTCTTCTCAGCATCAGTTTTTGGAGGTGGTCTTCTTCCATCTTGACCAATTTTACCTTCAGCAGAGGGACCATTCTCAACAATGTCCCACATAGAAAAGTCTGTAAGGAGGATGTACTGCTTGATCCTAATTTTCCACATGTCAAACTCATTAGGTTTGAGCATGGGAACCTTTGAAACAAGAGTACTGTTTGATTCAACTGTGTTGTCCATGATGAATGAAGGTTTCTGAGAATACTAGGCTCTGATACCACTTGTCAGGATCTGATTCTTAACAAGAATAATGAAACTCAGAAACAATATTAAAGAAGTTGCTGAAAAACACTTTAATATTCAAATATCAATGTAACAGTAAAGTATAAGTCACAACTTGTAAACTTTATTGAATGATTAAAGTTACAAGCTTTCACACAAAACCTCAATCTTGATGAACAGGCTCACCAAGACGAATTCTACTTCTCTAGAACTAGGGTTGTAAACCTTGAGGTTAATTCTCTCTCAAAACAAAAACTTATCAATTAATTAATCTCTATCAAATACTTCTATACTATATATACAAGACTGAATACAAGATAATTATCAAAAATACAATTGATCTTCAATATCAATCCCATAATTATCTTCAGCCTTATCTCCAACTTGTCTTTATCTCCAAGGCATCTTTATCTTTATAAGCAGCACTAATTTTCTTCAGAAGTATTAACCATCTTCAGCAGCATTAATCTTCAGCAGTACTAACTACTAGCAGTACTAACTTTCCAAGCAGTACTAACTATTCAAGTAGCAGCACTAACTCTTCAAGCAATATTAAATCTACTAGCAGTAGTAATTACTTAGCAACATTAATCAGCAACATAAACCATACTTAGCTCATTCAGAGACCCAACATTTGTGAACTGTTTTTTTTTTCTGAGAAACAGTAGTTGATCGGTCTGTTACTTGAAAATCATGTTTTTATCGGTCGATTTGTTTTTCTGGAAAATTAATCAGTTCGGTCGGTTTTTTTTCTTCTGGAAAAAGAGTATTCAATAGACTGTTTCTTGAAAATCTTATTATTATCGGTCGAATTTTTCTGGGTTTATCGGTCTGAGTTTCTGTTTGTTATAGATCTGTTCTAAATCTAAACCTTTATCGGTCAAATTTTTATGGAAAATCAGACTATCCGGTCGATAAGTTGATAGATTGATTACTTGGATTTTCTGATTTAATCTGCTGTTTGATCGATTGATTAAATTTCTGGGTTGTTTGATTTGTTTCTGGGTCAATTATTCTTAAGTTTCAATGAGATTATCGGTCTGTTAATCGATTTTATCAGTCATTAATCTTATCTGGTATTGTTCTGTGTTTATCTGTTCGATATCGACCGGTACCCTGCTTTACCGGTTCACACTATCGACCGATACCTTATTTCGACCGGCCCTATTGACTGGGCCCTGCGACCGGCACTTTGACCGGTACACTGTCTTGACCGGTATCCTTCTGTGACCGATACCCTCCCTTGACCGATACCTTGTCTCGACCGGATCGCTTTGGCGACCGGTAAGTTGTCGACCGACTCTAGCCTTGACCGATACTTTGTGTGGACCGGAACCCTGTTGACCGGTACCCTTGTCGACCGGACCTCTGTTCGACCGGGACCCTTGCTCGACCGAGTCCTTGTCTTATTTATTATATTGTTTTTTGGATCATACTGCTTGTCTCACGATCACTACAGTGCTATTTAAGTTAAAAGAGTTAAAGATGAATTCAAGAGACGCCTTAGCTATCGGTTCGGATCAAAAACCCCCGGTGCTCTATCGGGGGGAATACCCTTAATGGCACGATCGCTTCATGAATTTTATTGAAGGGAAATCAAACTACGAGGATATATACAAGTGTCTGAAAGAGGGACCGCAAGAATGGCCGATGAAAGTCGTGCCTGGAAAACTAGATGAAGGTCGACCAGAACGTCGTGTTCGGAAAACTCTCGGTGAGTTTCTCCCTCAAGAAAAGACTATGTATGAGGCAGAAAAGCAAGCAAAGTCCTATCTTCTACAAAGTCTTCCCAACGACATCTATGCCTGCATCGACAGTTACAAGGCGACTACGAAAGGAATGTGGGACCAGATTGAGAAAATGATGATGGAGAGCCACATAAACAATCAGCTGAAGGTGACAAATTGCATCACCCGATATGATGGCTTCAAAGCCAGAAAAGGCGAGACGCTCACAGAAACCTATGAACGGTTCAACATGCTTCTGAACGATCTCCAGAAAAACAAGATCACCAAGACGAACACCGAGAACAACATCAAGTTTATGAACAACCTCTAGCCTGAATCAAAGCCGTTCGTCTCTCATATCCGTCATACTCAAACCCTGGAGAAGCTTTTTCTACATGAACTTTATGAAATGCTGCTCCAGGATGAAGAGGAAGTTATGGAGTTTATGGGGAATCAGAAAGCAGATGAAAAGCCGATAGTTGATCCGTTAGCATTTGTCTCAGATAAAAGAGGTAAATCTGTCAGCCGCGCATCTGGAAAGGAGCTAGTGCAAAGTGATTCTGAACCCGACGATCCTGACAGTGACTCGGATCCATAATACACTCAGATGAAAGAAGCGATGTTGTTCTTGACTCGAGCGTTCCAGAAGAGGAAGTTCTTCAACAAGTCTTCAAACAAGCAAAGATATTCTACTACTCCTCTCAATCGCCGTGATAATAAAGAGAAGTATGAAGGGAAGAGACATGTTGAAGAAGGTAAGAAGTATGAGAAGAGACATGAAGAGCAGACAAAAGAGGAGCCGATCAAATGCTATAACTGTGGTCGGTTGGGTCACTTTGCCAAAGACTGCCGCAAGCCTGTCGTGCGCAACTCCGATTACCACAAAGCGAAGATGTTGCTGGATAAAGAAAAGGAAGCAGTTAAGGTTCTCATGGCAGAAGATGACTACTGGCTTCAAGTATCTGATGAAGAAAATGAGGATTCTGAAGCACACCTGTGTTTCATGGGTAAGCATTCATCACCGTCTGACACTGATGATGAAGATCGTAATTCCCCATGTCAGGTATGTGCCCCTTTCCAAGAAGCTTTACTTAATCAGATGCAAACCACTATGCACAAATTAGACTCCTGCAAGCTAACCATAAAAGAAAATGAACAATTCATCTCATCTCTAGAAAAACGAGTTACTACACAGTCTGAATGTATTGAAAATCAAAGCTTAGAAATTGCTAGCAACCTGTGCATAATTTCAAATTTAAAAGAAGATTGTGAGAGTTATTCAAAAGAATCAAAAGAGCTAAAGACCAAAGTAGATAATCTTACATATGAGCTTTGTATGTTAGAAAATGAGAAAATTGATATTGTGACTCAAAGCGTGGCTTACAAAAATGAAAATCAAAGGTTATCTAATCAATTAAAGGATCTTGAACGGAAACTTTATAAAATTGGTCAATCTCATCAAACGCTGAATCTAATTGCACCAAAAGAACCTAAGTATGTGGATACCGGTATCGGTTACGATAACCCCTATTATTTGAAAAAGGCCTTATCCAAAGTTCCTACGTTATATGCGTTCGAATTTCTTGGAATAGACAAGACCTATCCAGAGTACAAAATCAATTGGACCAAACCACTTGATGATGAGGAAATGGAAGAGGATAAGTTGCGAAGGGAGAACTCTTCTAAAATGAAACTTCCTTTTGTATATGATTCTTTGAATGCGTCGTATAACGATGAAAAACCCTGTTTCCTATCAAACGACTATTTTCGAAGTTACACTCAAGCTGAACTAGATGCTAAAACCGTTAAAACTGAGGATCACCCAACCTGCAATCCAATAGCAGGTAATGATCGAGATCCTCATTGGGCATCCTCTCTCCTATGCACTCACTGAGACTGCTGAAGTGCCCCACCTTTATCTGCAACAGTTCTGGCGCTCACTAACTGCTCTAGAGGCCGATGATGGCTTCCAGCTGGAGGGTCGGATTGACCACACACCCGTCCTCCTCACCCGCGATCTGTTTCGCCAGTTCCTTCACCTACTGACCGCCACTGAATTTCCGGGGAGAGACAATTTTGACCCTATCGTATCGGACGCCACTCTCTGCTCCGACATCCAGTCCCTTGGTTATGGCTCACATCTACGACTTCCATCCGGATTCAACAGGAAGAACCTCACAACAATTTGGTACACGCTCTTTACGTACCTCAATCGGTGCCTTTCGGCTATCACGAAAGGCATCGAACAAACGAGTATCAACATCCTTCGCGTATTTCATGCCGTGGCATTCCACCGCCATGCCGACTACGCCGACTTCCTTTGGTACGAGCTAGTTCAGAAAGTACGAGCCAACGCTACAAAAAGACAGAACTTCATACCGTTCATGAGGTTTCTCCAGCTTATCATTCGTAAATTCATGGTTCTTTATCCGGCAATTGCGCACCGATCTCCGCACCCGACCTGTCCGCAAAACCAGACTCACAAGATCCCGACCCGTCCTGATCCAGAAGGTATTGTCGCCCGACAGATCCCCGTCGGGTTGCTGGCCTATGCTCGTCCTACGGCGCTGAGTGTAATAGCATATAGGCACACACACATAACCTACCAGCTCCCAGGGAGCAAGACCTGAGAGGCGTGAGGGTCCACGTCCACGTACGAGAGGCGGTAGCATCCGGATAGCTGGGGCTCCCGGACAGGGTGTGATGAGAGAAAATATTGTGAGGGGAACTAGAGTAGGCAGCGCCGTTCAACTAAGCCAGGCCAGTACGTCACCACGATCACCTACACCGCCACGGACAACCTCTCCGACGGTGGAAGAAAACACCGCTACCGAAACCGCTAACGTTCAGTCCTCTTCTACCACCGAGTCTGAGGAGGCAGCAGACCAATCCGGCAGTTAGTCGGAAACAGCCACCCAAGCATCAGAATCAATTGACGAGTCTTATGACTCTGATGGTGACAATAATGAGCCCTCACCTGGAGCGACAAGGAGAGCGGAGGGAGTATCAGTTGAAAATGTTGATGTGAGCAGAGAGAGGGAAAGGAATAGTAAGTTTCTTCATGAGCGTACACGAGTGATGGGGCAACCATCAATGGTTGTACCCCCCTAGCCACATCCATCCAGGTAGCCACATCTGCTACCCAGTCTTATATGTTGAGACAGGGTATTGAAGGAGCCGTCGTGGACCTAGCGACGCAAATGCACACCCCCCTGGCCATTCCACCATCTCTCAACAGATGGTGGTTTCACGTTCTCACGGGGATTTAGCACAAACTACCGTTCTCTCGCTTGGAGAGTTCCGGTATTGAAACAAGAGAACAGCCGCCCCCGTTCTCGACTTCTTTGGGTGCACAGAGTCTAGAGCCCTTTGATGTTATATCTCCTATTCCTAGGACACAAATACCCTTCTCTGCTACTTCTGGAGGCCTTAGTGGCCCAACCGGAACACCTATAGTAAATCTAACTTCGGTTGATTTACGAGGATTGGGTGGAAGTCCTACCACAACTATCATTACGCCAACTGTAAACGTAGGCGGTGCGACTTCTACAGTCGCCACCTCAACTGGAAGTCTACGTGACCCAAGAGTGATTCACCCCGAGTTCGTCTCAAGGGAATTTTTGGATGGTGCCCTAAAGACCGTCCGTTCTTTCATGCGATCAGAATTGAGGGAAGAGGTAGATGCGTTGAAAAGACTGATCAAAGGCAAAGGTCCTGCTACTGAGCCTAAACCACTACCTTCTACACCACAACCCTCTACTGCTGCTGTTGACATGTCTATCGATGACCTGAAATCCGTACTCCTAGCCAAACTACTTGCCCAATCTCAGATAGAACCTACCCATAATGCCGATCTTCTATCGCTCTTACGTGCCCAAACATCCACACTTACCCCACCACCCTAACCCACTGTATCTCTAGAAGCCTTCCAGCAACAACAAGCCATGCTTCAGTCTTTGCAACAAACAGTGGCTGTATTGACTGAACGATTATCATCAGTGGAAGACACCTGCCGAAGCCAGGCCGAAAGGCTCAAGTGCCGACATGATGACCAGGATGATCCTGATCACCATGAGGGGGAGAAGCGCCGACGTCTATCCGAGCCAGAGACACAGATAGTGGAATCAGTACAGATGGAAACGAAAAGGGCTTCGGGTTCTGGTACGCAACCGGAAGGGCAAGAACAGGCACGGGAACAGGTTATGGATTTGTTACTTTATGAAACTCCAACGGTTGAAAAGCCTGAGGAAATAGATGAAGGATCACCAATAGTTCCTGAAGACTGGGCTTTGATTGTCGATCCTTATGATGTTTCAGACCCGACAGAAGAACATGCCAACACTGAAAGAGCGTTGGTAGTCATACAAGCCGAAATTGATGAGATTCTTCATCCAGATTATCAGCCAGACGTTCAGATTTCTGTCGCGGTACCGCTTTTGACATATCCTGCAGATCATCCTGATCTTCCTTAGCAAGATATTCCCGTTAGATCTCCTCCTACATCACCAGTTGTGGGAACAGAAAGTACTCCGCCAGTCCATCCATCCAAGTGGGAAAGAGTCAGAATCAAAGTTCCTTTTCTTGAAGAAAGCCAGAAGAAGATCTTTGCCCATTGGATTCGTAAATATGATGAAGTAGTAGTTCATGGTCTACAGTCGATGAAAAGCAAGGAAAAGCAGCATGAGATCATATTTGTGTATAACTACTTTCAAGACAAGTACACCAAGACAAAGCTCAAAATTACATCAGTCGATCGGATTCAATCCGGTGTCTTCATGGGTGTAAAGTATTCACAATTCATGGTAACTAGAGAAGATGGTAAGAATTGGTATTTTTCTGAAGCTGATTTGCCGCGTCTTGAACCTAGAGATCTGCTGTTCTTGCTTAGAGATTTAAAGACCAGAACTATCTGATCAGGGGAAGTTATAGATGCACTTGAAACCGTCAAGAGATACATGAAGTATGCAATGAAGCTTGCCTCGGTCGAAGATTTTCAGATTGGGTTAGAAAGCAACCAACCGAAGTTAAATCTGCTTAAATTTGATGCCCAGAATGTACCAGTCTTCACAGTTTTAAAGTTTCCAGAATTCGGCATGACTTACGTGAACAACAAAGGTGAAATGCGTTTTATTCGTTTCAATCAGATTGCCAGATTCTGTGATGGTACGTTGATGCTGCTTAAAGACAAGTTTAAGCGTGAAATTGATAAAGATGAAAAAGGGGTTCGGCCTTTGGATCCTAAATACAAGCTACTTGTTCTTGAAGCACTGGGTGTTATTGAAGAACGACTGGAGTACAGAACGCAAATGCGATACTTTGAGATCAGTTTTAGATTTCGAAAGATATATGTTCCAAACTGGCGCGATTACCAACTTCTATTTAAAGGGGGAGATTGTTAGGGTGTTTTATTGGTTAAATAGAAGTTTAGGGTGAAATATGTAATTCTTTAATAGTTTTAATAGCTTGTTGGGCCTAAAGCCCATAAGCCCATTAAGCTTGTAAGCCTGAGTATATAAAGGCATATTTAGTTCATTATTCCAAGTTAGAAGTTAAGTCTCATTTTTTTTTCATAATTCTCTAGTCAATAGGTTTACATTTACTGATCAGATATTCTCTCTATAAACCTAAACCCTTTGATTGAATATTAATCATATGACTAGAGGTTGTGGCTATATTATTGTTCTTCATTGATTATATTGTTCGTGATTGCACTGTACTGGGATCTACAGAATAAGTTTTTCTGATTTTTTTTCTTTTCTATTTGAGATTCTCTTGGGATCTTTTCACTATATATACATACCGGCGGATGGCTATATCTGTGGTTTAAAAATTTCCAAGAAGGGAGTAGTTTATCTGCAGTGTAAAACAAAATTGTATTGGGGCCCCAGTCCAGTCCATAATAATATTATATAGGGAAAGGGATAATGTCCAGTCTCCAGTAGTTCAGTCCACGGAGAAGTCCACAATCCATTACCATCCATCAAGAAGAGAGTTACGTACTTACGTTTTGTTCAAAAATCAATGTAGTGTGTACGTCTCCATCGATTCATCTAAGTCCGACTCCAACCGCCGCCGACTCTCAGGCGTTTAATCGACCCGACGACCGACCGACGACTCAGTAGTCAGTAAGCTGTAAGTTTCCCAATTAGTTTCCAAATTTTACAAATTAGTTTCCCTAAAAAGTCGATTCTTGATTTTTGATTTTTAAAAGGGTTTGGGAATTTGGGATAATATGGATTATATGGATTGTACGAATTTGGGAATATATGGATTATATGGATTAGGGTTTGGGAATTTGGGATTATATGGATTTTTTATTTTTAAAAGAGTTTTTTATTTTTAAAAAGGCTGTAGGCTTTAGGTAATTAGGCCTTTAGCTAGCCCTATCTGTGAATTTGTGATGTACCTTTGCCCTTTAGCCCTATGTGTCTATGGTATCGGAACCTAATTGGAAAATTTTGTAGTTTAATCAAGAGTTTCTAAGTTCTAACTCTTTTGTAGTCTGTATTGCAGATTTGTAGAATTGCAGAGTGCAGTAGTCAATGGAAGAGGAACCAAATCAGGGCAAAATCCTCCCAATCCAAGGAAATTGCAGAAAAGATTAGCTTGGAGGAAATTGTGGAAGACTTCAAGGCCGCGAAAGATCGACGGGTTCCACTTTGATGAACGATGTTTAACATTTTCATATTTAATGTCTAGTTTTAGAGTTTGTAATATGTTATAACTTTGGATAATGTATTTTTTTGCATTTTGGAAATTATATAATATATTAGGCTCGACCCCTGTGGTTTTAAATCTTGTGTTCCGCCCCTGTACATACCTACATCGAATCGACATGTTATGAAACCGTATTAATAGTTTGAATGAAAATTAAGGAGGCGTTTGGTTTGCAGGATTCCTATGGAGTTCGAAGGAACTGAAATGATCAATTCCTTTGACCAAATTACGTTAAGGCGCATTTTGTCTGCTTTGGGCTTAGTTGAACTTCGCCCAGGAATCTCTTGCATCATGAGAAACCTCCAAGGAGTCTCTTGAAATACAATTCAATCAATGTCGTCTTGTCTCTATTGAATTGAATTCCACACATTCCACCATTCATGAATTTTATCATTCCATCACAACTGAGAAAGAATCCAATAACATTCCATCCCATTTTCTCAAAAAGACAAAATTATCCCCATCTTCCCTACTTGATTTACCTAGACCATCTTCGACCACCGCCGATCTGAACCACCATCGATCTGAACCGACACCGGCTACCATCAATCTGAACCACTGGCGACCACCACAACCTGAACCACCGACCAACCACTGCGAATCTGAACCACCGCAGATCACCACCGATATCAACCAAAGGCTGACCACCACCGATCTGAACTACCGCCAAACACCACCGATTGAACCACAATAGTTGGATTTTGGTTTCAAAATTTAAAAAAGGGTATTTTGGTCATTTACCAATATCTCATTCCAAATCCAAAGCTACATTATGTGAACCAAACAAATAGATTTCAATTCTTTTAACAAATTCCATTCCAATGCCTGTCAGCCAAACATGTGGTCAAACTTGATAACATTCCATTCCGTTCATTCAAAGTCAAACTACTTTGTCAGATTTCATTCCATCCAAAAACATTATGTGAACCAAACGTTCTCTAAATGATATGTTTTTATAATAACTTGGGTGATGATGTGTTATTGTAGACTAGTTGTATATTCATATATAATAGGATGTAAATTTTTATTATAAACGGGGGATGGAAAATCAACGTAATTCTTAATTACAGAAATGATTCAAAATTTACGTTTAAAAAATAGAAATTAGAATTATTTGTATTATTTGTAATCATACATATTTGTACATAAATGATAATATATATTTAAATTGTTTTGATTTGATTTTGTTTTTTGGAATGGCCATCCAAAAAGAAAATTCACTACGTTAAAAATTAGTACAATAATGCAAAATTATCTCTCAAGATACCCCCAAGTATTCATAGTATTCTCCCAAGATTTAACTCATAGTTCTACACTCTATAACAAGAGAATAAAAAATTGGATACTTAAAATGCACTTGATTTGGGTATTTTGAAACCAAAATCTTAGATGTGACTCCACCTTTTATTTCTCTACTTACATATGATATGTTTTCAGTACTCTTAATGCAATAGTGATTTGTATTTTATGCTTCATAGTTGTTGTACTTTTTAAATTTAAGAGATTTTGAAAGGTTTACTTTATGGGTTTATACACATAATATATATATATATATATATATATATATATATAGAGAGAGAGAGAGAGAGAGAGGGAGACTTGTAAAGGTCTTGCTTCCTATCGTATGTCATAAACCCAAGTATCATAAGACTCGTTTACAAGAAATTGTTTTGACTAACATAACGAATGATAACTTATGTCGATTGTTTCTCTTGTAAGTGTCTTTTTACTCGATCCCTATCCATGATCTTGAGTTGACTCTCTCATGCTTAAGGTCTTGTGCTATTCCAAACGTCATTGACTCGTGTCGACTGACATAGTCTGTTGTAAATTGCACCAAAATGGAACCAATTTTGCTTTCAACCTATTTTAGAGAACCAACTTTCAAAACTTGTCATTTAAGGGATCCAGTAGCTAAATTCATGTTCCCAATATAGGAATGAAAACAAAATTAGCTCTATTTTAGTTCTCAAGAATTAGAAGTTTAAAAACTTGGTTTATAATATAGGGTCTAAAAGGAAAGTTGGTTTCATTTTGATGCAATTTAACCTTTTCCTAATTGGTGTTTATAAATTATAATCATCTCCAATACTCTTAACTATACACTTTAGGTATATTGTACAAAACCTTGAATTACAACACCATTGCAATTTTTAGTATCTTATATGCATATTATGACAACAATGTTTTTATGAAGTATATAATAAGTATATACGGCAAATACTCGCACACCATACTATTCATTTTTTAGGAGAGGTGAACATTTGACCTCCTGGGAGATTGAGCCCGTGATAATATTGTGCTCTATCTCTTCTCTCACCCGACAGAGAGCTTCTCTACCGATAACCCGGATGCCATTAACCCATCGCTCTTTTGGTTTGTGACTGATAACTCTCATTTTTAGTGTTATTTATACATCGTCAGCGTGTCTTTTTATTCTTTTTTTTTGTGTGTTTTCCCTTTATGTGTTCGTGTTTCTCCTTTTTATTTATATATTTTCATTTAGAGTTGTTGAGGATAAAAGTTTGTGTTTAGGTTAGTGTATGTGTCGTTTTATGAGTTGGTGTGCCATTGTGGCCACAATGTCACCACTGTGACGAGGTGTTGCACCATGATTTTCTGCAAAATTTGAGGGCCATTTTTATGCAAATGGAAGTCAGACTTGTTGGAGTCAAAGCTGAGGCTTACACAAAAGAATAGGCAAGAAGAGGACAAACCACATGGAGCCAAAAGAATGGAAGAAGACAAACATGAGTGGTCTCTTTCTCCCTCTCATGTCTCTTTCACTCCAACTCCCTTCCTCCACTATAAATACAAGGGTTGGCTTGGCTTTGAAAATCATCTCTCATCTCTCAAACAATTGGAATCACTTGGAGTTTAGTAGTAGAGTTTTACATTTTAGTTCAAGTCTTGTAATTTCATTTCCTGCATATTTTTATTTTCTGTCCACCACTGTGGTGAACTTGTAGCCATAATGGTACGTTTACGTTTAATGCAATTTCTGTTTACGTCTTTCTTCTTCTTCATCATGTCTTCTATTTCTATGAGTAGCTAAACCCCCCCTTTGGGTGCGGGTGTAAGCCAAACCCGAGAGGTTAAAATGTAACACTTGGGTGTTACCACATTTGGCTAACTTCTCGGTTTGGTCATCCAAGTTGAAGTTTCATCTCAATGCGGACAAACCGATCACTTGTGTGTGTTAATATTAGATCTTTGACCTCGAGAGGGGCGAATCCGAATACGGCTTAGGTGATGCTAGGCGGTTTGAGAAAATATTCAATAATCGCATAGAGATGGACTTTTGCATAATCGAACTAAGGTCTAGATGTCGGTCGAGTTGGTGTGTCATAGAGATATGCGCATCTCTCCATACTGGTAGGGCTAAGATTTTCGAGATCTACTTAGTAAGATTGGTAAACCAAAATTTAGCACTTGTGGATACTATATAATAAAACCGTAGTCATAACCTATACGACGTAGCTTCGAGAGGAGGAAATTGTAACACCCGTGAAATTCATGGTACGTTAAAAAGCATTCTTTCGAGTCTAACTGTTAACCTTAGGAATTCTACCGCTATAGATTAATTAGGAACTTTGGGCTTAGAAATTTAGTATAGGCCATGGAATAGAGTTCTAGAATTGGCTGAGAAACAACAAGTTGTGCGGGCTATGGCACGACCTTAAAGCTGTGGCCAAAGCCGCGTAACTCGCTGTTTGCTTGGAGATCAGGGACACGAGCGGGCTATGGCACGACTTCAAGCCGCGGCCAAAGCCGCAGGAAGTGTAACATCCGAAAAATTTAAGGTAAGTACTCACGCCTAGTGTCTTATTAATCATAGTAATTTATGAATCTGAAGTCCTTTGGTGTATAAATTTATTCGCATTTGGTATAGTCTTGTTATGCTTTAATTGAAATATCTATCTATTCGTGTGTAATCGAATCGAAACAGAATTTTCGGGTTTCGGGGGTGTGGCGCAACAATGCCACGCGACTGTGCCAAGGGCACAGTCGCGGGGGTGGTACCGAGACTTGGTGGGCTGGCGCGACAATGCCACCGCGATAGTGACATGGGCACTGTCGCCGGTCACTATCGCGTGGTGTGTACCGAGGGTTCGGGAAGTGGCACGATTGTGCCCATGCGACAGTGCCATGGGCAATGTCGCCGAGCACTGTCGCCGTCGGGGACTAAGAGTATAAAAAGCCCCCTTGACCGATTTTAAGCCATAACCTCACTTTGTTCTCGGGATTGGGAGATATTTAGGGCGATTTTCCTCCTTCAAACGTCATTCCTCATTAAATGCTAGGGTTTAGTTGGTGAAGAACATCAAGAATAAGTTATTAGGTAGTTGAAGAGCATTTATTAAGGTCCCTAGCAAGATTCCAAGCTTCAAGACCTCAAGCATTCATCCACTTCTTTTCTAGGGTTTTGTATAAACCTAGTCAGTGAGTTTCTTCTAACCATTTTCAAATGAGATACATGTCTTGTGTGTTTATTTGTCATTACTTCATATACATGTATGAATCTGATCACCTGATAAGTTTGACCTAACTGCTACTTTTGTGATTATTAGGGATTTTGGCTATTGTTCATCATGTGGACTATGATGGGATTATTATTGACATTGTTTGGTCATGATTGTGTAATATCATGAGATTTATGTATATCATTCTTGAACATACATATTTTAGAGTTTTGTACCAAAAATGTGATTGGGGCTATGTGAAGTCTTATTCATGCATCTAGTTGACATGGGTTATGATAGTGGATGGAAATTTCACGTATGATGGACGAACTATGAGTATACGCTAGGAGGATGTAGTCTTAGGGTGCCACCATGACAGTATGCACCTAGACCTCTGCCATTTGAAGTAATGCCTGGGAGGTAGTATTTAAATGTGTCGGTCCTTCGGGATGTTGCTCAAGCGAGTGAACATCAAGGTGCATTGACTTGAGGTGGAACTCATTAGTGTGATGGGCCTCCCCCATTGATTTCTGTATGGTTGTTGCAGTATTTCGTGTTCACATCTTTTTAAAATGCAAATAAGTAGATCTTGATGCAAGTATACATCTCAATCTACTACTGTTTTTAACAAGTAGTATTGGTACAAAGTACCGAATATCGATCCCACAGAGAAGCGTGGAAAAGTTCTTCTTGAAAGTCGGGTCTGTAAAAGCGAGTCTCAGATGGCGAATTCGAAAACAATATTTTGGTTGGGGGTTTTGAGTAACAACTACTGAGAAATTATTTTAAAAATAGTGCAGGGTATAAAGATTCGTTGGGACAAATTTAATAATTAAATAAAAGACGAGATCACATTCATTTGTTATCTCAGAGTCGATATTTTATGTAACTTAAAGAAGCCGTCACACAACGAACTAGTTGTCAGTTGATCAGTTGTATTTCGACATAAAATATAACTCTGATTTAAATAACTTTGGACAATCATGCGATACGATACACCTTTTTTTCTCTTATCGGTCTCGGTCCCAACTTTACTTTTTACCCCGAATTGAGACGGTTAGCCCATCATCATTTTTAATCCTAATTTTAAAGTTTGTAAAAGCAATTAAAGAAAATTTTAATTAACCTTAAAAGAAATGATTTATCAACTATGCATGTAACTAAAATCCTTACTTGAACTAGAAAAATTAACTTACTTGAGAACAATGACAATATTAAACTACAATTACTACAATTATAAGAAATTAAATCCAGTTAAGTACACGACGTTAGAATAATGTTATATAATTGCAATTTACCAACTAATTTACCATTAGTTAAAGAAAGTCTTGTTTTAAATTACATCAAGAGTCCTTGGTATTTGTTAATTTAATTAACGTAATAAGCGGGATGGTTTTTAAAACTTTGGAAACACGGAACAATTTTAATACTACTACAATCCTTGAACCAAGCGGGGTTGGGAATCCGAAATGATTGATCGGACTTCCGGTTTGTAATAGAACTAAAATTGTAGTGAAAACCAAATAAAAATCAAGATCAATCGAACCGGATGAGATGAGTAGAAATTGCGAGAATGTAACGAGAAACTATCACACTACACTTAAAATGACAAGGTAACCATATATTAATTTTTACCAAAAGATGGGAGTTTGAACTTGCTTACAACCATGAGCTCATGGCTCACCCTCTCAAACTTCTCTAGACTTTGCCTAATGCTAACTAAGGGAGAAAAATATGGCTTAAGTTACTTGTAGCAAGTAACTTACCAAGAGGATGGATGAATGATTTCTCTAGCAACCAACAACTAGGAGAAAAAGGGATGCCGTAAGCTTACTACCTAATGCCTCTATTTATAGGCTAAAAACTTAGAAAAGACCATGGACTTTTCCAAAGATACTTGGGCTCATCACAATTTCGCCTACATAATTATTTAACCAATACAAAATATAGCCCACAAATGTCATAAAAAATTAGCATCACATGGCCCAAGTGTGTAGTGGTAGAATCCTAAAAATTTAGCCCAACGTCTTCAAAAATTCGTCCCATCAAAAAATATTGAAGCCCGCGTTTGTAAGCTCGTAAAATCCGCACGTCGGTTATGTTGGACTCCAATCGGCCATGTCTTGATCCTAAAATACGCAAGCATAAATATATAAGACTTTTGTCGGTATAAAAACGGATTTATTAAGCCAAAGATAACTAACATAAAGTTAAGCAATAAAACCGTAAAAACAATTTTAAAATACGCAATGGGAAAAGGAAAAATAGCTCAAAATTATAAAAAGAGGACTAAAAATAAGGTAAATAAATTTACCCTATCACAACCCCAAATTCGAACTGTTGCTCGTTCTCGAGCAACTTTTATTAGAAAAAATAATTTTGAGCTAAAATTTATTAAAAAAAGACTCGGCTTCATACAACCCATTATAAGCATAATCGCGGTTTATCTCAATTGATTCAACGCAAAGATGATAGCCCTTTATAAACTTATTTTTCTCAACATAAATTTCCAAAAAAAACATACCAACCATAGGCTAGCCGAACAACTCCATGGTAAATTGGGATCGACAATGCATCAAAAAGACACGAGTATTTGGCTATTATTTTGCTTCTTTTCTCACTTTTGAGGGATGTGTTCGAACACATGTTCTTTTTTTTTTTGGTGTTTTTGACACTTTTTTTTTGGAATGCCATGAAAACAAGAGTGAAGCTTTGCTTCTTTTTGTGCTTGGTTTTCATATGTGTACATTCTTTTTATTTGATATATATATATATATATATATATATATATCTTCTTTTTTTTTTTGGTGGCATGTGCCTTTTTGGAGATGTGTATGAACAATAGATGACATGGTTTTGAATGAGATTGAGAGACCATGTCATCCCCTCCCCAAAACATGGAAATGTTCGATGTCCTCATTGAACGAGAACATCAAAATTGGAGAGTGAAAACAGGTGTTTGTAAGTGCTTTAAGTGCAATGATCCCAACAAAAATTGATTGTACCAAAGAGTCAAGAGTCTAGTTCTAGTGGTATATGGAAGAAAACCCATGTGAGAAATCCAATTTAACCGTGGCTATTGCCAATGTGAACCCAAATCAACAAACCGAAAAATCATGCAAACGGTCGTGTATGGAAAGACAAGACTCTTTAAAAACGATACAAATTCCCAGACTCGTGCATAAAATTTAAAACTACGAAAGCAATTAAAAGGGTGATAGAAGATGGAACCTGGCCTACTCGAGAGGAGTAGGGTTTCTATTTGCCTTTGCATCAATTTTGGAAGCCCGTGTTTGTAAGCTCGTAAAATCCGCACGTCGGTTATGTTGGACTCCAATCGGCCATGTCTTGATCCTAAAATACGCAAGCATAAATATATAAGACTTTTGCCGCATTTTCCGTATAAAAACGGATTTATTAGGCCAAAGATAACTAACATAAAGTTAAGCAATAAAACCGTAAAAACAATTTTAAAATACACAATGGGAAAAGGAAAAATAGCTCAAAATTATAAAAAGAGGACTAAAAATAGGGTAAATAAATTTACCCTATCAATGGTCTTTACGTCTATAAATGATTAAATTGCTTATGCCATGATTATTGTTCAACTCACTAGGCTCGTTTGGCCTAACACTTGATTGGTTTGATGTGTATCTAAGGTTATAGCGGCGCGACTGACAGGATCGAAATTCAAAACAAGAATTTCAATAAACACTTAGAAACTTTATTAAAGAAGTTGCGGAATAACACTTTAACAAGAAATCAATGAAACAGTGTATGAATTCAAATCACAAGTCTTATTGAATTAACTTGATGATTACACCCAAAGCCTCAATCTGTTGAACAGGCTCAACAGACGTTCAAAACTTCTCTAATGAAAGGATCACTAAGAATCTTGAGGCTAATTCTCTCTGAAACACAAAAGACGTATATCCTCAAAAATCTAAGACTTCTAGACTATATATACAAAACAGATTACAAGATAATTATGAAAGTAAGTTGATCTTCAGCATCCATTCCATGATTATCTTCAACTCCTTATCTTTCGCTTCAAGTAACAAACCACCCTTATCAACATCAACAACATTAATTCTTCTAGTAGTATCTTCTTATCATCAACAGTACTAACATGCTAGCAGTAGTAACTTTCAACTGGCAGTACTAACTCTCCAAGCAGTACTAACCCTTCAAGCAGTACTAATACTACTAGTAGTAGTAATCTCTTCAAGTAGCAGTACAAATGTCTTCAGCAGTAGTAATCTTCAATTCTCAGCAGCACTATCCAGACTTAGCATATTTCAGACCCAACAATCTCCCCCTAACTTAACTTTTGAAATCAAGAAGTTAAGTTCTACAGAATAAGGTCTTCATGATGCTTTCAAAATTACTGCTCAAATTCACAGATCAGGATCCAATCCTGCATATTGATTGATTGTTCTTCTAATCAAAATTCTTTCCATTTCTGAACCTGTAGTGCATACCAACTTAGCCTTCAACATCCCCTGCAACTTTTATTTGCTGTGATCATACACCCTATCAACCAGATAGTACTCATGAAAGCTGTTATCAATAGTTATGACATATACTCCAGATTTTTCAACAAGCACCCAATGATCAATGCTGTTAAATTCTTCTCTATGATGCAAGTTTTTGATAAGATATTCAACTTTATCAAGGTTAAACATCATACATAAATACTCCAGAGCCATCTTTGTTAAGCTCATCCTTGCTCCTTTCAACAAGTCACCATACGATTTCAATCCAACCCTGTACATAGGGGTGAGCATCGACACCGAAAATACCGAATCGTACCGGAACCGGTACCGATTATATTTTTCGGTTCGGTACTCGGTACTTATAATGTCGTTGATTCGGGATTCGGGAAATTCGGGATTCGGTACTCGATACTAATACCGAACCGTCCCGGTAAGACCAAAGGTCATTTTAATTACTTTCGGTACCATGCTCACCCCTATATAAATCATCAAGCTATGCATGCTACTATAAAGGGTTATGTTAGGACTGAAAGTCCTATGTGTTGAAAGTGGAATAAAGTATTTATAAGGGTGCATAATGTAATTCATTAATAGTTGATTAATTAGATGGGCCCAAGCCCATAAGCCCATTAGGCCTGTAAGCCTAAGTATATAAAGGCATTATTAGTTCATTATTCAGGTTAGACGTTTTCATTAGTCAGATTAAGGAAGTCTCATTATTTTCATAACACTAGTCTATAGGTTTACTCTCTCAGATCAGAAATTCTTTCTGTAAACCTGTAACCCTTTGATTTCATATTAATCATATGACTAGTAGTTGTGGCTATATAATTGTTCATCTTTGATATTATTTGCTGCTAATTGCACTGTACTGGGATCAACAATTGGTATCAGAGCAAATAGACTAAAGGTTTGATCCAGAAAAAGGTTTGTCTAAAACCCTATAATTAAATATATGTGTTAATCGCTTTTATCTGTTTTAATTGATTATCTGTTTCTGAGTTTTATCGATCTACTTGATTTCTGTCAATCTGGGTTGATTTGTTTTATCGGTCTATTGTTTTCTGGAAAAAGTTATTATCGGTCCTATTGAAAATCGATCTGTGTTGGGTCTAAGGTTACTGTGGATTTAAGTTGTATCGGTCGAATTGTTTGTGGTTATTGGTCTGAGAGTTTCTGAGTGTGACTATTAATCTGCATAAGAGTGTTTAAACTTTAATCTGCTTAGTTGCTTGTCGAAGTTGTTTTCTGGGTTTGATTTCGATCGAATTCCAGATTCTTCGTGTTCTTCGGTGTGTTCTTAGTGTTTATCGTTTGATTTATCTGTTCGATTTTATCGGTCATTATCTGATTTTATCGGGCTTATCTGTTTATCGGTGTTTGATTTTATTGGTCTATCTCTTAAGTTGTTATTTATCAGGTTCGATCGATAGGTTGTTTGACCGGGACATAGTGTCTTCCGGTCCTTTGTTTCGACCGGTGAATTGTCATTATCGGTCGTTTATTCGACCGGTACCTTGACATTATCGGTCCTTTGCTCGACCGACTCATTCCTTCGATCGGTACCCTGATTACCGGTCTTTGTCCTCTGACCGATATTTTGTTTTTACCGGTCCTTTGGTTCGACCGATACATTGTTTTACCGATCCTTTGGTTCGACCGATACATTGCTTTACCGGTCCAAACTTAATATCGGTCGAAAAAATCCCGGGCACTATTCATCCGATACTATTCATACCGGTCGACACTATTCATCCGGTACTATTCATACCGGTCGACACTATTCATCTGGTACTATTCATACCGGTCGACACTATTCATCCGATACTATTCATACCGGTCGACACTATTCATCCGGTACTATTCATACAGGCCGATCACTATTCATCCGGTACTATTCATACAGGTCGATCACTATTCATCCGGTACTATTCATACCGGTCGATCACTATTCATCACGGTCACTATTCATACCGGTCGATCACTATTCATCACGGTCACTATTCATACCGGTCGATCACTATTCATCCGGTACTATTCATCCCCGGTCGGTTACTATTCATCACGCTCAGTATTCATCCCGGTCACTATTCATCGTTCGACAGGTACTTTGCTCGACCGGGTCTTTTACCTATTTTATTTTATATATCATTTTTTTGGTTCATCCTATTTGTCTCACGATCGCTACAGTGCAGTTAAGAATTAAATTTAATCCCGTTCAAGTTTCATCTCTCTTCAAAGCCGGAGCGAATACATTCTATTCGAAACGATCAAAATGGTGTGCCCACCAAGTCTGCGGTACAAAAGAGATTATGAACGGTGGAAAGCTAATTTTATGTGTTTTGTAGATGAACAGGAGGTGGGTCCCTATATCAGATTATCATTGACTGAAGGAGAGATACAATCCCAAATTTCGACAGAAGTTTCGCCTGTGGAATAGGAGAAAAGAGAGTGGGCTAATAATTTAGCTCGAAATTATATGACAAGTAGTATCTCTTGTGACCTTTTTCGTGACATTTTGAGTGAAATTTCTGGTCAAATATTTTATAACAAAATGACAGGAAAAGAGTTGTGGGATTGTACTGAATGGTTGGTGTTAGGGCCAAATCTGATTTTAAAAGGAAAAGAATTGGAAGTTGAGAACTCTGAGCTAAAAGGAAAGATTTCTATTTTGGAAGCTAAAACTCAGCAAACAGTCTCTGTTGAAAGTTATGAGGAAAAGATCTCTGAACTGAAAGATGCAAATGCCGATCTTCAAAAGAAATTATCTGATTTGGAACAAAAGCATGCTAAAGATAAATCCGAATTTGAGAAATCATTTGCAAAGAAGTTCTCAGATTTTTCGAAAAAATGTGCTGATGAGAAGAAAGAGGTTGAGCTGAAATGTATAAAACTTTCTCAGCAAATTTCTGATTTTCAGAAAGTAATCATCCGTGAAAGAGAAAAGTTTGCCAAAGAGAAGAAGGCCATTGAACAGAAGAACGTTGGATTCTTCAAGGAAATTTCTGGGCAAAGAAAGGATGCTGAGAAGGGATTTGAAGAAGAAAGAAGCATCTTTGAGACTGAGATTAGAAAGCTGACTGCCAAGTTATCTGAACTGTCTGAGAAGGCACTAAAAGAGCAGAAAACGAAGTCTGAGTTCACGAAGAAGATTGACCTGCTTGTTAAAGATAGAGACAACTTTGCTTCGACGATTAAAGTGCTTGAAAAGACTGTATCAAGTTCAAATCAGAAATCTGTCTCTTCACAAAGGTCAGTTCAATCTTTTGATCAGATTCGTTGTACGAACCTTTTCTATGATAGAAATATAGATGGTTCAGGTACACGTAATAGAAGAAGGAGATACAAAGATGAGGAATTGGTCTGGAAGAAGAAACCAGTTCAAGATGAGCTGAAAGAAAGAGAATCATGTGTACATGCGTTTAATGCCAAAAAGAACAATGATGTTAGACCACAGTCTCATTGGATTCAAGATCATCAAAATACGAAGATCCAATCTGAAGCTAAAGCCGGAACGTCGACTCTCGATATTAAAGTCTATGTCGTTTGTAATAAATGTCAATGTAATTGTTTTAGTTTACTTAGATTTAAATATCTAAGTTATAGTATTGTAATAGTTAGTTTCTAGTATTTAACTTAGTTAGTTATTATTAGTTTCTAGTTTAGTTATTAGAAATAATATCTAGATATTAGATATTATTTAGTGATAATAGTTTTATAATACAACTTGTTGTTGCAAGTTGTAGGAAGTGTGTCTAACACACTAAGTTTAGATATTAGGTGTATCTCAAGTTTCTCAAGAGATCAGATAAGATCACACACAAAAACACACACAAAAAGGTGTATTAGAGAGAATACAGAGAACACAATCTAGAGCATAAATCTGATCAACCTTGTAACCATTTCCATATATCAATACAGGTTGGTAATCGTTATTGTGTTGTTATTCTATAAAACTTGATAGTATTGTTGGACCGACAGTTGGTATCAGAGCCTGATTAAGATCAAATCAAGTTTTAAAAGAAAAGCGACTCTGTGTTCTTATTGAAAATCGATTTCGAGATTTAAACTGTTTTAGGTGTTAAAATCGATCAGGTTGTGATCGATTAGCATGCTAAATAGAGTTGTGAGTGTTTGATTTCACTTTTAATCTTTTATCGAGTTCCATTTTGTGGATTTAGTGGTCAAACAGTCGAGTTTAGAAGTTCACTGTGCCATCAAATTATTTTCGAAAAAGTGTGTTTTAGAGAGATCGAGTGATCACATTCAGTTCTAGAAGTGTTTCTAGACATAAGGGTAGTGTTTGGATTTGCTAATCGTTACAGGAACATATTTTAGACAAATTTTCGAAGTACAGGACGAATAAAGCGCAAAACAGAGGAAGAACATACGCAAAGTCCAACTTTGCGCCTCCCACATCAAACACAAAGTCCTACTTTGCGCTTCTCAAAGGAAACGCAAACCTTACTTTGCGGTTCCAACATCAATCGCAAACCTTACTTCTCGGGTCCTCAAGACAAACGCAAACCTCAGTTCACGTGTACCTCTTCAAGAAACGCAAAGCTCAACTTTGCGCTTCCCACTAGACCCGAAAACCTCAGTTTGCGCTTCCCACTAGACCCGCAAACCTCAGTTTGCGCTCCTCACTAGACCCGCAAACTTCCATTTGCGCTCCTCATTTGAAACGCAAACCTTCTTAAACGCAAAGCTTCTATTCCATACTTAGAATATTTTTTCTGAGAATTTTTCGAAACTGAAATAGGGTCTTTAATTGTCATAAATTTTTTCTCTAGGGGCACTGCCCCCATACCCCCGCAAGGGCGTTGCCCCTTTAGCGGGACCCCCGTGCTAAGTCTGCCTAGGGGGACAAAATTTCTTGTGTGATCAAATTTTATCTGGGTTAACGATCATATTCAAGTTTTCTAATCAATACAAGATGACATCCAGAGAAGCCCTTGCAATAGGAACTGACACCAAGCCACCAGTTATCTTCAAAGGAGAATACGAACAGTGGAAGGATCGGTTTCTGAACTTCATTGACAGACATGAACTGGGTGATTTCATCAGGACATCTATAGAAGAAGGGGTTATGAGACCACCAATGACGACTCGTGTAGTTGATAATGTGCCGACTCAGGTTGAACTTAAGTATCATGAACTACAAGATGATAACCTCAGAAGAGCCAAAGGCGACAGATTAGCTAAGTCATACATCTTACAAGGAATCCCAAATGAAATATACGTAAAGATTGACAGCTACAAGGCCTCCGGTAAAGAAATGTGGGATCAGCTTGAAAAGATGATGCTGGGCTCAAAGGTTGGAAATCAGCTGAAAATCTCCAACTGCCTAAATAATTATGAAGAAATTAGAGGCAGGGTGGGAGAAACTTTAGAAGAAACCTATGACAGGTTTGTGACTTTGCTGAACGAACTTAGCAAGGACAAAGTTCACAAATCTCAAATTGAGTTGAACGTCAAATTCCTGAGCATTCTTCAACCGGAATGGAAAAGATTTGCTAGGCAAATGAAGCAGATTAAAGACTTGAATGAGATTCCACTTCACGAGGTGTATGAAACCCTCCGACAGAATGAAGAAGAGGTGGATGAAATTCTAGATGAGAAGAGGCAGAGAGGAAAGACAGTTGATAACACAGTCGCTCTTGTAGTCAGGAAGAAGAACAAGACGATTGTGTACGAATCAGAAGAAGATGAAGCTAATGCAAACTCTGACACAGATGAAAATGATCAGCTGAAGCAAGCAATGATGATGCTGACAAGTGATTTCCAGAAAAGGTTCTACACAAAGCCAAGTTCAAACAGTCAGAGATACTCTTCTGGTCCGAACAACTACATCCACAAAGAAAGGGTTGAAGGCAGTAGGTATGAAGGGAAGAGATTTGAGGGAAAGAGAACAGAAGAGAGGAAATCTGAAGAGAGAAGGTATCAGTATGAAGGAAAGAGATTAGAGGAGAGGAAACCGGAAGAGAGAAAGTTTAAAGCTGAAGGATCCAGTCAGCCAGAACCACCAACGTGCTACAACTGTGGCAAAATCGGTCACTTTGCCAAGGACTGCCGCAGATCAAAGGTCAGAAACTCCGACTACTACAAGAACAAGATGCTTCTTGCAAAGCAACAGGAGGCTGGCAAGGCACTGATGGCTGAGGATGAATACTGGCTTGATCACTCAGATGAAGAAGAAGAGGATGAAGAAAAAGATGAAGCCGTCAACATGTGTTTGATGGGCCAGATAGAATCAGATGCTGATGCTGATTCCGATGATGAAGAAGAAGAGGTATGTAATCTATCAGATTTAGAGATTATGAATAAAATGCATGCCATTAGTTTAAAACAAAAAGAGTTAGAATCTAATCTTGAGCGAGAAAATGGTGTTAGAACTGACAAAAACCAATTGATACAGAAACTTCGCAATGAAATTGCTGAGAAGAAAGTATTGGTTGAGGTTTTACATAAAGATAATGACACCAACGCTAAGGAAAAGACAATAATTCTTAAAGAGAATTCAGATCTCAAGTCTAAACTACTAAAATGTGAGATTGATAAATATGAGCTTACAAAATTGCATTCTTCATGTGTTGAAGAAAACAAAACTTTAATTGCAAAAATAGATGCTTTGGAAAAGAAGTTGTACTCATTAGGTTAGAGTGAACAAACCATTCATCTTAACAAACCGTTAGAAAACAAAGGCAATTGGGGAATCGGTTATAAGAATCCTCACTGTCTACAAAAAGGGATGTCTGAAGTGCCAGGACTTTATGATCATCTTAATATGCTATTAGCTCGCAGAATCCCTGAGTTTAAAACTTTTTGGACTAAACTATCGGAAAAGGATGAAGCCAATGAAACGGAAAAACGGTTGAAATCAGCTAAAGTTCATCTTCCATTTTGTTATGCGAAACTGAATAATAGTTATGATAAAAATCCAATATATCAAAAGAAGAAAACTCTTTCAAGTGATTTCTTTCCAAGTTATTCTGAAAAGGAAATGGAGGCGAAGCCTATTAAAGGTAAACTATATGTCCCTCCTCTCGTTTTAGAAAGTAAAATTTCTGAACTCGAGAATTCTTTATCAGATGAAAGACTTTTGATAAATATTGAGCAAAATGTTTTTTCAACTGTGTTTTCAAATTCTGTTATTTCAAAAGCTTCAAACTCTGAGGATACGTTTGGTTCATCAAATAAAGAGCTTAATTTTCTTAACTCTAATGGTAGTTTCGATGGTTGTTTTGAACAATTTGACTTTAATACAAAACTTCCTAACCATTCATCTTTTGTTAAGAAATCTTTGAGAAAAACCAGTATGCCTGTAAACAGTGCAAAATCAGCGAAAGTTTTCGTTGATAAATCAGTCTCTGTGAAAGCTAAGAGTGCTAAAGGTAAGAATATATCTCAGCATTCACAGAAACCGAACACTACTGGTAATCCGAAGAAGAAGCATTCGTTTGTTGCTCAGAAGTCTAACTCACCAGTTTCACATGTCACAGATCTGAGCAAGAAAAGGCCAGAAGTAAATTCTCAATGGCAACCGAAACGGAAGCTTGACAAGACCGTTTTATCATTTAGTAGTGTTAATTGTAATAAGACTTCGCTTAGTAAAGATGTCCTAATTGCTGATATTGCTCTTTTGAACCCAAAACTTGATGTTTCCCGTAAACAATATACAATGAAGCAATTATTTCAGTTATCTTTATCTGCTAGAAAGTCTTCTATTTATGATAAACATGTTTCTATTCCTTGTCAAGATTCTGGAGGTTGGTTTGGCAATTATCATGTGCATTCATCTCATACTAATTCTTCAAATGCTTTTCAAAAGAAAAGAGGACCCAATTTGAAATGGGTACCAAAATCTTGTGCTAACACAGCAGGACCCAAATTCTAGTGGGTACCTAAGGCTAAATCTGTGTTGCAGGCACACAAAGCTTAAAGAGAAATCGACTTCTGATTATGTACAGATCAGGACTCGTTCTTCAATGACAAAATAGGTTTTTGGATAATGCAGTTCAAAACCCGAACATCAAAGTCAAAATAGGCTTTTGAACAAATCAGTTGAAGACCCGCACTTCGATAATCAAAAGTGTTTATTCCAATGTTGTCATATAAATCTCTAAATTTGTAATTTCTCTTATGCAGACTAGTCATACATGGTTCTTGGACAGCGGATGTTCCAAGCACATGACAGGGCAAAAAGAGATACTGTCAAATTTTAAAGAGAAATATTGCGGAACAGTTAGATTCGGCAACGACCAGTTTTCATCAATCATGGGATATGGTGATGTACAACATGACAATGTCACGATCAAGAAGGTGAGCTATGTAGAAGGCTTACGACACAACTTATTCAGTATAGGCCAGTTCTGTGACAAAGACTTAGAGGTCAACTTCAAAGCCAAGAGATGTTCAGTTCGTAATAAAGAAGGCGAAGAACTCTTGGTCGGTACTCAAGAATCAGACCTCTACACAATCAATTTATCAAATGTCCAGACTGACAAGCAAGTTTGTCTACTGACGAAAGCATCGATGCAACAAAGTTGGTTATGGCATCGAAGGCTCTCTCACCTCAAGTTCAGGTACATCAACAATCTGGCCAGTGGAAAGCTCGTCAAAGGACTTCCAGAGCTGAAATATGAAAGAGAACATCTTTGTGCAGCTTTTGAAAAGGGGAAGATGAAGAGGGCTCCACATAAACCGAATCCTGAACAAAGTACCAATGCTCCTTTAGAGTTATTGCATATGGACTTATGCGGTCCGATGCGAACTCAAAGCTTAGGTGGCAAGAAGTACATACTCGTGATCGTGGACGATTACTCGCGATACACATGGGTCAAGTTTCTACGTTCAAAGGATGAGACAACTGATATTCTCATCACATTCCTAAAGACGACCCAGGTGAATCTGCAGAAACCGGTCAAGTTTCTACAAACAGATAACGGCACAGAGTTCAAGAACAACAAGGTTGAAGAATATCTCGAATCTGTCGGGATTTCACATCAATACTCTGTTGCACGTACGCCTCAACAAAATGGAGTGGTTGAAAGAAGAAATCGAACGCTAGTCGAGGCTGCTCGTACTATGCTAAGTCAATCAGACTTACCTCTATTTTTGTGGGCAGAAGCTGTTTCGACCGCGTGCTACACACAGAATCGATCCATGGTACATCGAAGGTTCAAAAAGACTCCTTATGCGTTAATCAACAACCGAACACCGAGAATCAAATATTTCCATATATTTGGATGTAAGTGTTTTGTGCTAAACGATAGGGAGAGTCTTAATAAGTTCAATGCTAAGGCGGATGAAGGAATCTTCATTGGATATTTCTCGACATCAACTGCATTCCGTGTTTATCTGAAGAAGTCAAGAACGTTGATTGAAAGCATCAACGTCTCGTTTGATGAAGAAATGTTTCCGAACAACAACGTTCAGAACCCGTTATAACAGGAATACTAGCTTCTGGGCAACTCAGTTCAGGACCTACGTCTCAACAGAATAAATCAGATGAAACATCAACTTCTACTAACCATTTATTTGATTTAGATTTATTATTTGAATTGTTTTATGATGAATTTCTTGGATCTAATGTAAAGAAATCTGTTGTGGTTGACAGGATGGAAGACTTAACGACTACTCATCCAACCAGTTCAGATATTCCTATTGAATCAAATGCCTCGATTCAACAAGAGATTACAATTCAAATGCCGACTCCAACAGTTGAAGAAGTGACAACTGATAAAGAGACAGAAGTAGCTGAAACAGTAGGAGATACTATACAGATCAATCTACAACTAGAACAAGTTGTACCTGCTGAGCCTTCTGAACCTGCCACTTCAACTGAAACCATCAATCCTCCTGAACAATCAGAAGAAGGTACAAGTGGATTTGTAGATGATACCACTGACATACAATCATCTAATCCACTGCCTCATGAACATAAATGGACCAAAGAGCACCCGCTAAGCCAGATTATTGGTGATCCATCAAAACCGGTGCAAACTAGGTCAGCATCAATGAACATGTGCATGCATGACTCCTTTCTGAGCAAGTTCGAGCCAAAAAGAGTATCAGAGGCACTTGCTGATCCATAATGGGTAATCTCAATGCAAGAAGAGCTAAATCAGTTCGATGCACTTCAAGTCTGTAGACTCGTACCAAAGCCTAAAGGTAAAACCATTATAGGTACGAAGTGGATTTTCAAGATAAAGAAAGACGAAGGTGGTAACGTTATCTGAAACAAGGCAAGACTAGTAGCCAAAGGATACAGACAAGAGGAAGGAATAGACTATGACGAAACATATGCTCCTGTGGAGCGATTAGAGGCAATCAGAATGTTTCTAGCCTACGCAGCCCACAAGAACTTCACGGTCTTTCAAATGGACGTGAAGACAGCATTCCTGAATGGAATTCTGAAGGAGGAAGTCTACGTCTCTCAGCCAGAAGGTTTTGTCAATCAAGAGAAGCCGAATCATGTTTACATTCTCGACAAAGCACTCTACGGTCTGAAACAAGCACCTCGAGCCTGGTATGATATACTTTCCACTTTTCTAGTCAAGCCTGGGTTTTCAAAAGGAACCGTAGTTACCACTTTGTTTATCAAAAAGGAAAAAGGTGATATCATTTTAATTCAAATTTATGTAGATGATATTATCTTTGGTTCTACAAATACTAAGTACTGTAAGAATTTTGCAAACCTTATGGTGTCAAGATTTCAGATGAACTTGATGGGAGAGATGAATTTCTTCCTCGGTTTACAAGTAAAACAATTTTCATCGGGTATTTTTATCAATCAATCAAAATACATTAGGGATATTCTTCGGAAGTTCCAAATGGAAAATTCAAAACCGATTGGTACCCCAATGGCACCAGGTACTAAAATTGGCACCGATTCTTCGGGAAAGGCTGTTGATGTTAGGACTTATCGAGGGATGATAGGTTCTTTAATGTATCTTACTTCTAGTAGGCCAAATATAATGTTTTCAACATGCTTATGTGCAAGATATCAGGCCAATCCTAAAGAAATCCATTTGTCTGCTGTGAAGCGCATATTTAGGTATCTAAAGGGCACTGCAGATCTTGGTCTGTGGTATCCTAAAGATACTAGTTTTGAACTAACAGCCTACACAGATGCAGATCATGCAGGTTGTATGTTAGACAGGAAGAGCACGTCAGGACACGTACAGTTCCTCGGTGATAAGCTCGTAAGTTGGGCATCGAAGAAGCAACTTTGTGTTTCAACCTCCACGGCCGAAGCAGAATATGTAGCTACTGCTAGTTGTTGTTCTCAGGTCTTATGGATGCGAACTCAATTACGCGACTACGGTTTCCACTTCAATAAAATCCCGATATACTGTGACTCCAAGAGCGCCATTGCAATATCAGCGAATCCTGTTCAACACACCAAGACAAAGCACATAGACGTCAGGTATCACTGTATTAAATATCATGTTGAAAAAGGAACAATTGAACTTTTCTTTGTAAAAACTGATTATCAGCTTGCCGATTTGTTCACCAAACCCTTAGACGAAAAGAGGTTTAACTTTCTTCTCTCTAAGCTTGGTATGCTAAATTGTCAGGATCGAATTCTCAACAAGAATTAATTCTCAGAAACAATATCAAAGAAGTTTGCGGAATAACACTTTGATATTCTATGAAACAGTAAATCAACACAGAAAATATGAATAACAAACTGTAAGTTTTTATTGAATGCTTTGAAGTTACAAGATTACTCACTCAACCTCAATATTGATGAACAGGCTCACCAATACGAATTCTACTTCTCTAGAATTAGGATCTATGCCTTGAGGTTGTTTTTCTCTAAAAGAATGAAAACTAAAGTTATCTAACTATTCTAAACAATACAATATATATATACTGAATACAAAGATAATTACAATAAATAAAATATCTTCAGTATATCTTCTATCATTATCTCCAAGCTTTCCATAATCTTCAGTCCATCCAGCTGTCATCCTTCCATGCGAATTCTTTATCACATAAGCAACATTATTCTTCAGCAGCATTAATACTCTGAGCAGTATTAACTCTAGCAGTACTAACCATGCTCAGCAGCATTAATCTCTTCAAGCAGTACTAACTTTGAACTAGCAGTACTAATCTTGTTGAGCAACATTAACCATCAACTAGCAGTACTAATCTTGTTGAGCAACATTAACCATCAACTAGCAGCATTAATAACAGAAGTACTAACTAGAAGTATTAACTGTTTTCTTCTAGCAGCATTAACTAGAAGTATTAACTAGAAGTATTAACTGTTTTCTTCTAGCAGCATTAACTAGAAGTATTAATCACAGAAGTACTAACTAGAAGTATTAACTGTTTTCTTCTAGCAGCATTAACTTTGTTCCAGCAGCATTAACTACAACTAGCAACATTAACCACAGAAGTAGTAACCATGATGAATATTAACTTCAGAAGTAGTAACCATGATGAACTAGAAGTAGTAACCATCCTTGGCATATTTCAGACCCAACATAAATCTTAAGATTTAATCGGTAGTTACCTATAAAAGTTTTCTAAATTGTATAATTTTTCATCATTTCTTCATTCTTAACTCTGATTGATATCTGCACTTCTATCTAATGTTCATAATCCAAGGGGGAGAATGAGAAGAAATTGACTAGTGGTCAATATTACTTCGAGGGGGAGCTCATAAAATTTTGCATGTACCTTTTAATGCCAAATTTATTTTGTATTGCAAGAATTTAGGGGGGGCTCTTCATGTCAAAAGGGAGTACGGAAATGACTTCTGATTATTTCTGATCAGAACTCGTACTTTAAAAAGTTTTACTGCTTTTTGTCTTTTCAATTTAAGTGAATAAATTTTACTTTGACTTGACATAAGACTTTTGCAGAATTTTTGAGAGAAGCTTACAAGTTCATATGTTTATGACTTAAAGCTTAGCTTCATGAGATGGAAGATCGTACGTAAAGGTATCATTCTATATCTTCATCTCATATATGGTTGAAAGAAGGACAACTTTCAATCATAGAAAACATTGTTTTTAATGTTCAAACCACTTCCTGATTTTTCATCAGATTTTATATTTTGGGAGTGTATCTTAAATGTTTTCATGATCTAAATTGTGCTTTAACTGACATAGTTAAACCAATCTAAGCTTCACATGCATCATAGGAAAACAAGAATCATTGTGCTAGGAATTAACACAACTTCTATGGAATCACCTTAACCAGTGATTTCTACCCAAGAAGTTAATCCTTAGTGATTGATTGTGCAAATAGAAAAGAAATGAGTGTGATTAGAGAAAGCTAAATGTTTAAGAGAAAGAGCGTGTGAGAACAGAGTTAAAAGAATATCACAACTTTGCATCAATTTTTTCTGAGCCGGGTAGCCACATTACTAGTGTTTCACAATTCTTTGGTGAACATTATTGAAACAGGCAACTAACCCATGCCAACTCTTGATCAAACCTCACTATCTACTCATTTTCTTCTCAACAAGAAAGTGTTTCACATTTTCAAAGGGGACGCAGCACATATGCTATCTGATTTTCATTTGGAAAATCTGGATATTGAAAAGAAGGAAGTCTGCCCCACCTTCGCACTTCAATCATGCACATTGAGTCTGTGTTTAACTGACTGTTGTCTCAGTGGTTTACACAATTTTGAGCCAATAAGCAATCATCAAGTGCTTAATTCTTTCAACACAAGCACGAACACACAAGGAATTTGTTTCTTTATCATAACGTTTATAGAAATAACCTTTGTGGTGTTTCGATGATTAAATGGAAGCCCTGGGGGAGTCAACATCAAACAGCTCCTTTCCAATGTGTATTTGTTACACACAGTGACTTAGTGTTACTGACAGGCATGTTAACTGATTCATTAGTTGATTCAGGTGTTACACGACTATTTTTATCTAGATTTGAAAAGATCTGGATGAATATCTTTTGAATTGACGGATCAGGGGCTCTAACCGCAAGATAGACATTTCTTACAAATAATTTTGATGAAGTCGTTGCACTTAACATCAAAAAGGGGGAGAATGACTGCAAAAGAAATGGTAAAGATCACATGTTTCAAGAATCACGTCCACTCTTCAAAGGGGGAGATTGGTAGAAAAAGACATGCTTAGAGAAAGAGATTGCATCTTATGAGCTGAACAAGAAGACTGCATTGCTAAAATCATTTTCGTAATGATCTTGATCCAAAGGGGGAGATTGTTAGACCACAGTCTCATTGGATTCAAGATCATCCAAATACGAAGATCGCAATCTGAAGCTAAAGCCGGAACGTCGACTCTCGATATTAAAGTCTATGTCGTTTGTAATAAATGTCAATGTAATTGTTTTAGTTTACTTAGATTTAAATATCTAAGTTATAGTATTGTAATAGTTAGTTTCTAGTATTTAACTTAGTTAGTTATTATTAGTTTCTAGTTTAGTTATTAGAAATAATATCTAGATATTAGATATTATTTAGTGATAATAGTTTTATAATACAACTTGTTGTTGCAAGTTATAGGAAGTGTGTCTAACACACTAAGTTTAGATATTAGGTGTATCTCAAGTTTCTCAAGAGATCAGATAAGATCACACACAAAAACACACACAAAAAGGTGTATTAGAGAGAATACAGAGAACACAATCTAGAGCATAAATCTGATCAACCTTGTAACCATTTCCATATATCAATACAGGTTGTTAATCGTTATTGTGTTGTTATTCTATAAAACTTGATAGTATTGTTGGACCGACAAATGCGCATAAAGGTAAACCTGATCATATGTACTCGAGAGATCAATTAATCAGGTTGTCAGGTAAGAAACACTATTGTTCTTGTTGTCGTACACATGATCCTAGTCACAAAACCAGAGATCATTTCTGGTATGGTTCCTATTCTTTTACTCCCATTCGAACTGCAACTAATATTCATGGACCCAAATACCAGTGGGTACCAAAACCGAAAACTGATTCTGTGTTGCAGGCACCTCAAGTCAAAGGGGGGTAAGAGAACAATGGCTTCTAAGTAAATCAGCTTAGAACCCGGACTTCAACGAAGTTTGGCTTCTGATCACATGACAGATCAAGACCCGTTCTTCAACGTTCAGACTTGGATATTCTGCAAATATCCATGGGGAGCTTATCTGATATATATCTGTTTATCATAATTTGAAGGGGAGCTTTAAGGTAAATATCTTATGATCTAGATCTCTGATTGTTTGAAAGAAGAACAACTTTCGAACATGAAAAACGTGTTCTGAAATGTTCAAACCACTTCTGGTTCTCAAAAGATTTTATGAATTAAGAAGTGTGATTTTAAAATGTTTTTCATTTTTTTGAGCTTTAATGTTTAACTGACTATGTGTTTCTAAAAGATCAATACTTGCGTATTATCTTATCCTTATACTGTAACGTATTCACACACACAGGTTCAGTACTTCGTTTGAATTTGTTATTACCATGTCTCATAACGAACCAATTTTTCGATGGTAATACCCCCGTTTGATATTCAATATTGTTGAGCTTCAATCATAAGTTCTAATTTGTGCTTTCATCGCAAAATTGTTTATATTTGTTCATATAAACAAAATATCCAATTCTTTGATACCCTAACCAGTTTAGTTGATCTGATTGATACATTGTTAGATTCTCAAAACAATTCTCTTGATTTCATTTCATTCAATCAATATCTGTGTTTTGAGAAATCTTCAAAGTTCAATTGCTCAAATCTCATGAGAGCATACATTTTGACAATGTTATCATACATTTTGTGCTTAATTGTACAAGTTAAACTGTTGAGCATATATTCTTTTTAGGACTTACATGGGATTCATGTGTGAGCTTAAACAGAACTTCCATGGATTCACGTAAACCAATGTTTCCTACCCCGGAAGTTATCCTTGAGTGATTGAGGGGTGAGGGGTCTTAAATCAAAGAGTGGGGGAGATAACTCATCCGGTTGAGTTTTTCTCATTGTGCTGAGAGATAAAATGTAAATGAGAGTTTGGTTAGAAGTGAGCTTTAATGACAAAAAGAAAGAGGGTGTGAGAACAGAGTTAAAAGAATATCAAAACTCTGCACCAACCACTTTCTGAGCCGGGCAACCACATATTCTGATTGGTTCACATTCTTTGGTGACCATCATTGAAAAAGGCACCTAGCCCATGCCAACTCTTGCATTAACCCCACCAACCACTCGTTTCTTTCTTAACAAAGAAATGCTTTATTCATTGGGGACGCAGCACATATGCTATCTAGTCTTCAATCGGAAGATTTAGATATTGAAAAAGAAGGAAAGTTGCCCCACCTTCGCACCTCTTTCATGCACATTGAGTCCGTGTAATATTTGTTGCTGTCTCAACAGTTTACACAAGTTAAGCCTGATCAAGCTAAGTAGCTTCAATCATTCATACACTTGCACAAGCACACAAGAAATAAGTTTTCTTGTCATAACATTCATAGAAATTCCTTTGTGGTTTTTTCGATGATTGAATGGAAGCCCTGGGGGAGTGAACATCACAAAAGATCCTTTCCAATGTACATCTGTTGTATAAAGTGGCTCCGTGCTACTTATAGGCATACTAGCTGTATCATTTGTTGATTCAGGTTCACAATCCCTATTATATCTGAATTTGAAAAGATTCGGATATATACATTTCATGAATTGACGGATACTCAGATCACAGGTGGGAGAATGTCAAATTATCATAAAGGGGAGATCAAAGAAAGTGCTGAAATTGTAGAAGTTTTGATGATCATGATGCTCACAATCATCAAAAAGGGGGAGAAATAGTTCAATTTCAATGTCTAGAGATCAAAGAGATGAAGATGTTGTTTCAGTTTTTTAGAGATTTCAAAGATTGTATTGATTCTTTCCGTATCATGTGGTGTCTGCTACAAGTTTGTTTCTCATTCGTCCTATGCGCTGATTGCAACAAGTTCTTAAGCTGAAAGTCTATTCAACTCGCGGTTCAAAGACAAATTCTTTGTTTTAAACTGAAGATGCATCGTGGAAAGTCACGTTACTCTCACATTATCTTTATTGTGTGCTGATTCGATGTGATTGAGTTTCTACAGTTAAAAGCTATGTGATAGTGCATTCAGTCGAGGCTACTGTACATTGAATCTGGTTACAAAGTTGATACTATAAAGACCAAGAGCTTTATTCAAGGGGGAGTGTAGAAAGACATGAAGACATGCAACACCAAAGTTCTTCAAAGATTCAAGAGGGAAAGAAGATCAAGGCGTGAAGTTTTTCAAGTTGTTAAATGCTTTATTCAACTTTAGGGGGAGATTGATAGGACTGAAAGTCCTATGTGTTGAAAGTGGAATAAAGTATTTATAAGGGTGCATAATGTAATTCATTAATAGTTGATTAATTAGATGGGCCCAAGCCCAAGCCCATAAGCCCAATAGGCCTGTAAGCCTAATTATATAAAGGCATTATTAGTTCATTATTCAGGTTAGACGTTTTCATTAGTCAGATTAAGGAAGTCTCATTATTTTCATAACACTAATCTATAGGTTTACTCTCTCAGATCAGAAATTCTTTCTGTAAACCTGTAACCCTTTGATTTCATATTAATTATATGACTAGTAGTTGTGGCTATATAGTTGTTCATCTTTGATATTATTTGCTGCTAATTGCACTGTACTGGGATCAACAGGTTAGCTAATTTAGGCTCAAACAACACAAAGAGTTAAGTGACTCAAGTCAGACTCACCATAAAGTTTAGGCTCATCGTGAACATTGTTCGTGAGCTCCAAGAGGCTTGATTTATATTTAAATGCATTCTCAAATGTGTGGATAATTTAGTTAAACGACCATATTTGAGATTTTAATATGACTTTCTGAAAAAAAGTAACAAGCTTTGAATGTATATGATGTTAAACATCTCATCTATGATGTAAAAGAATATAGTCATGTAAAATTTTAAAAATACACTAATAGGACGTTTGGTTTGATGGAATGACTTTCGATACCGGTACCGTATATGATTACTCGGTTCGGTATTCGGTACCGCCTTTAGACCACATTCGGGATTCGGGAAAATCGGTACCGGTACCGATCGGTATCGGTCCGGTAACATGCTCACCCCTACCTGTACATGTCTTCCAAATCAGATCTGGTACAACTTCTGATGATCTTATCCCATGTTGAATACACCTCATACTTGTCATCCATTTTTTTATCCTGTAGAATTCTGTGTCTTTATCCACCACAGTATCCCAATGAATGATTTATGGAGCTTTTATTGAGATAGGATCAATTTTCAATGATTCTTCATCTGTCGCTGTTAAATACAAATCAAACTGCTCATCAGATTGACTTTGCTGTTCTGAAGGTTGTTGACTTGATTGCTCTTGACTCTGCTCTTGAGTTTCAACATACTCTGCTTGTTTCTGCTGCTCTTATGGTTTATGTTGCTCTTGTTGATTCTGCTCTTTGAGTAACTGGATTAGATCCTTCTCCATTTCTGATCCTCTTCCACCACTCAGCTTTAATTGCAGCATACCTTTCAATCTGATCACATCATGCTTATATTGCTTTTCCACCAGATAATACTCTATCTTCGCCTTTGACATAAACAAAGCATAAACTCTACATTGCTTAAACAAATGCCATCTCAACACATTCTGCTTTTCAAGTTGTATTATGTCAGGTTCAAACATAAGACACAACCATTCCATAATCAGCCTTGTATCATCCTGAGCTCCTTGCTGAATCCTGTCTTCATACAACTTCATCCCAACAGAATACATTTCTTCCAAGTCACTTCTTGAGCACTTTTGCATGAACTGATGAAAACTTGTATAGATCTCAAATCTGTTATTTGCTCTTTTGATTCTGAGAAAGTGCTTGTCTTTCTCCACATATACATCCCAAAAGATAATCTTTGGAAGCATTGAACTAACTGGAGTAGCAGGCACAGGAGGTGCATCTGTAGTTTTTGATGATTCAACTCCCATTCTTTCACTACCCTGCTCTTTCTCACCTTCCTCGGTTCTTGGCCTTTTTGCCTTTGGTTTTGTAGCAATTGACTTCTTTCTCTTGGCAGTTCCAATCTTCTGAGCTAGAGTCTCTTCCTTCTTAACTTCTATCTTTTCTTTAGTTGGACTGCCTTCTTCACTTTCAGGAAAGGGTTGTTGAATGTTTAGATCATGACTTTCTTTCATCTTTCTTTCCACTTCAACCCTTTGATTGAAATCTTCTTGCAGCTTTGCCATCTCCTTTTTGTACAAATCTTCTATCCTACTAAAAGACATTTTAGTAAACATTCCTTCAGGAACTCCAACAGATCCTTTCAAGAAGTTTATCATCTTTCTTCTTTCCTGTGTAGCTAGAAAGGTCTTTGAAGGCTGTCTTTGTCTTGTTGCTTTCATTGTAACCCTCTTTGCAGCAGTCTTCAAACTCTTCTGGTATTCTTCATTTAGCCTTGTTGCCAAATCCATTGCAAGGTTTCTGTCTTTGGCCTTTTGGATCTCATCCTCCTTTTCAAACTCCTTCTCAAACTGTGCATTCAGCTCCTTTGCTACTTTCAAAGAAAGAGCTTTTGTAGTTAACTATTCTTGCATTTTCTTGGCCAAATATGCATCCAATTCCATTTGCTTCTGCTTCTTTACTGGTTTCACAGGCTCAACCATCTTTTCTTTCACTTTCTTCTTGGCCTCTGTCACACTGATCTCTTTCTTTCTCTTCTCTAAGCCTCCTTCTTTAATCACCACTCCCTTAGCCTTTTGAGTAGCCTTAGGAGTGTCATTCTTTGCCTTAACCAAAGTCTCTGCAATTTCAATTTCTTCCATAGACATTCCTATTTCTGTTGTTGCTTTCTTTGTTTCTACTGCATTAGCAGTTTCTACTTCTGATTTAGTAGTTACTGTTGCTTCTTCAGTTTCTACTGCTGGCTGAGTTACTGATTCTTTCATAATTGTTTCTGCTGCTTTCACACCTTGATCCTTCTTATTCTCCTCAACATTCTTTTCAGCATCACCACCAATCTCCACCTCAAATTGAAATTCCATTCCAACTGAACTTTCCTTCTCAACTTCAGCTTCTTGATTCTCCCCCTTTTTGGAAGCATCATAAGCAGTTCCCCTTTTCTTCAAGACAAATTGCTTTCTCTTCTTCTTGTGCACCAAATTAAGCACCATCTTCTTGAGTATGTCTATCTGCCCCTGTTGAGAAATGATCACCTTTTTCAATGCCTTTATCTCCAAACCCTGATTGAGTACATCCAAGTTCACATTGCCAATGGTATCCATCAATTCGTCATAGTTATAACTGTCCTCACCTCCTTTAGGTGTGTTTACCACCCGTGAAGGATCATGGGATCTTTTAGTAGAGGTCTTCTGCCTAGCAGAAGCACCTACTACCCCCTTGGTTTATTGGCACCTGGGTCCCTTAGATGATTTCTCATCCAAAGTTGTCGTGGGGAAGGTCTTAGCCATGTTCACACTGTCCTGACCCACACCTTGTGCAGAATCAGTAGTGTTTGGTAGGATTTACAGTTAGCGTATATGCAATATGTGATGTTGTTAAGAAATCCACAATTTCATGAAAACCCTCAACTTGTTTGGATTTTTGTAATATTGCAAGTTCATTGTGGTCATCAACGAAATCAAGTTCTGCCATCTTTCTGATCGAGGCTAGGTTTCGAATCAAAACTAGGGTTTACACTCCGGTAATCAAGAATTTTAGAGAGTGAGAGAGGATGAAAACTCAATGGAAATTCAAAGAGCCGTTTGGGTTTTGGTGGTCAGAGAGGGTATTTATAGGGTAGGGGATTCAGTTAAAAGCAGTACTAAGGACCCTAGCAGCATTAACACATACCCGCAATATTAACCCATATCAGCAGTAGTAACACATACCAGCAGTATTAGCACATACTAGCAGTATTAACACTGTCGGGCAGTAGAAATAAGGCAAGCAGTAGTAACTTTGCACTGGCAGTATAAACCACCTAGCAATAGTGACCATACTTGACTATATTTGAACTGTCAGCAGGAGTAATAGTAAGAGCAATATTAACTTAAACAGAAGTACCAAGTATCTAATCAGCAAAGCAATCTGAAACACTTAAACACAAATGGTTAGCAACACCATGCACAATGAAATATGAGAAAGTAAACATTGAAGAATCGATACAGAAAAGGTACATGAAGAAAATCAAAAGAGGCTTATTCAGTGTTTATCATGCCCACACTTGTGACCAAGAATGCGAATCTACCCACATCAAAAGCTTTGGTGAATAGATCAACAAATTGGTTACTAGTGTGTACTTTCAAAACCTGAATTAACTTCTTTTCATTGCAATATCTAATAAAATGGTACCTGATTTCTATATGCTTGGTTTTTGAGTGCTTCACTAGATTATGAACAATGCTTATAGCACTGTTGTTATCAATGAAGATGGGAGTGTGAAGAAAAGTAATATCATAGTCCAACATCTGATTCTGTATCCATAGCACTTGTGAGCAACAGCTTGCAGCAGCTATATACTCTGCTTCTGTTGTGGAGGTGGACACTGTGGTTTGCTTTTTACACTGCCATGAAACTAGCCTTGCACCAAAAAACTGACATCCTCCTGATGTAGATTTTCGATCCATGTTTGCACCACCCATATCACTATCAGAATATGCAAGCAGATCAAATGGTGAGTCATGAGGATACCAAAGACCCAACCTAGGTTGTCCTTTGAGATATCTGAAGATCCTTTTGACTGCTTGAAAGTGAGATTGCTTAAGCCTCACTTGAAATCTTGCACACACACATACAACAAACATAATGTCTGGTTTTGAAGCTGTTAGATACATGAGGGAGCCTATCATGGATATATAATGATGAACATCCACATCCTCCCCCTCAAGATCTGCAGTGATCTGTTTGTGTGTTTCCATAGGCGTGCTTGCAGGCTTTGCTCCTGAAAATCCAAACTTTGTAAGTATATCTTGTACATACTTGGATTGACTTATGAAAATGCCATCTTTCTTTTGTTTAACCTGTATCCCAAGGAAGAATGTGAGTTCACCCATAGAGCTCATCTTGAATATTTTGTGCATCAACTCCTCAAACTCCTTGCACATATGATCTTTTGTGGATCCAAAGATGATATCATCCACACATATTTTTACAAGCAGGATGTCCTTCTTCTTCCTTTGAATGAAAAGGGTCTTGTCAATGATTCCCCTTTCAAAATCATTTTCCAAGAGATAGGTAGACAGAGTGTCATACCATGCTCTTGGTGCTTGATGTAGCCCATAGAGTGCCATCTTTAATTTGTATACTTTGTCAGGAAAGTTAGGATTCTCAAACCCTGGAGGCTGACAAACATACACTTCTTCATCAATTTTCCTATATAGGAATGCACTCTTAACATACATCTGATATACTCTAAACTTCATGAAAGAAGCATAGGCTAGAAACAGCCTAATTGCCTCAATTCTGGCTACTGGTGCAAACACTTCTTCATAGTCTATCCCCTCTTCTTGTGTATACCCTTGTGCCACAAGTATGGCCTTATTCTTTATCACTATCCCTCTCTCATCTTTCTTATTCCTGAAAATCCATTTAGTTCCAATTGACCTGTGTCCTTGTGGAAGGTCAACCAGATCCCACACATGTTGCAGCACAAACTGCAGCAGCTCCTTTTGCATTGCTTCTATACACCTTGGGTCTTTCATTGCATCATAAGCCTTCTTAGGTTCAATCTGGGATAATAAACCTGACTGTAAGTCTTTCAATCCTCGTAACTTACTTTGATTCCTTGTGATCCTGGGGGAATTGATATCACCAATCACCAACTGAAAAGGATGATTCTTCTGAGTTCTTGTTTGATGGACAACCTCCTCATTAATATTTGCATCAAGATTGGAGTCATTCTTTTCAGGAGTGTTTCCACCAAAAACTGAAGAATTTTCATCATCAGTATCATTCTCTGACAATGTGGGCATTTCAGGACTTGTGTTTCCTGAACCTGAAGGATGAGCATCCTCTTTTTCACCTTTATCCTCTTCATCACCTTTATCATCTCTCTTTTCTTGTTGACAAAATTCAACAGGATCAACTGTAGGTATAGGGAACAACACAAACTCTTGTCTCTATTCTTGTACCTTTTCTGAACTTGTTCCTGTAATTTGCTCATTACTAAAACCCAAAGAATTAGCTAGTGAATCAATGTCAAACAGCCAATCAGGACCTGTACCAATCTGATTTGGTGTGTTCTCATTGCATTTGACATTGTCACTTTCCTCTACAATCCTGGAAGAACTGTTGAATACTCTGTATGCCTTGCTCTGAGAGGAGTATCCAACAAGAAATCCATCCTCAACTTTGCTTTCAAACTTGCCTAAATGAGATTTGGTGTTGAGAATTGTGCAAGGACACCCAAAAGGTTTGAAAAATCCAATAAAAGGTTTCTTCTTTTTGAAAAGTTCATAAGGTGTCTTTCCTTGGGATTTGACTACTAGAACTCTGTTTTGGACATAACAAGCAGTATTAACTGCTTCTGCCCAGAAAGTAATGGGTAGATTTGAATCTGCCAACAGAGATCTAGCAGCCTCAATCAATGTCCTATTTCTCCTCTCAGCAACACCATTCTGTTGAGGAGTCCTAGGAGCACTGAATTGTCTCTCAATACCATTAGTCTCACAAAAGCTGTTTAAGTCACTGTTTTTAAACTCAGTTCCATTATCAGATCTAATGACTTTAACTCTTAGATTTGTTTGGTTTTCAATTCTAAGTACAAAGGATTTGATCAGTCCACTTGTCTCATCCTTAGCCCTCAGAAAATATACCCAAGTAAATCTAGAGAAGTCGTCAACAATGACTAAGCAATAAGATTTCTTACCAATACTCAACACATTTGTAGGACCAAAAAGATCCATATGCAATAACTGAAGGGGTGAAGAGATTGTGTTTATTTCTTGGGACTTATGAGAAGTTTTGTGCTGCTTGCCTTTAAGACATGCAACACAATGATCATCACATGAAAACACTTTTTGAAGCAAGCCTCTCACTAGATTGTTTTTCACAAGTTTGTTCATAGTTTTAAAATTCATGTGACACATTCTTTTGTGCCAAAGAGATGATTCATCTAAAGAAGCTTTTGAAAACATACAGTTTAGTGATGAATCAGATGAAACACTCTCTAAGTCCAAACAATAAACATTATCCTTTTTAGGAGTTCTAAGTAGTATCATATTTTCATCAACTACCTTGAATCCTGTAGCAACGATAATACATTCAGTATCACTGAATAATATACTATGTTTCTTGTCACAAACCTGTGATACACTTAACAGGTTGTATCTCAATTGCTCAACATAGTAAACATCTTCAAAAGTCATCTTACCTTTTGAAACCATACCTTTACCACTTATCTTACCTCCTGCTGGATTGTCACCAAAAGCAACACGTCCTCGATCAAACCTTTTGAAAATTTGAAGGCAGATCATGTTACCTGTCATGTGCCTAGAGCAGCCACTATCTACATGCCAAATGCTCTTCCTCTTGAGCTGTTGGTTGCCCTGCACATAAGATAAAACAGTTAGTGTCTTGAGGGAACCCAAGCCAAAATGATCTTGGGTTGCCCTGTCTTATCAACATACTCATACTCAGTAGGCTTAGTCTTGATGAGATGATCAAAATTAGGAATCTCATGGCTGGAATACTTTGTCATAATTATAGGCTTGACAGTATTTACACTGGTAGCAGTACTATCATTGTTAGCAGTACTAACTTGGTCAGCAATACTAACTTTGTCAACAGTACTAACTTTGTCAGCAGTACTAACTTGGTCAGCAGTACTAACTTGTTTAGCAGTAGTATTGCTATCAGCAACACTATTTCTGTTAGCAGTATTATTTGAGGTAGCAGTACTAACAGGTTTAGTTCCTTTTGGAACCCAAATTTTGACAGCGTAGTTTGTTTTCCTATTCTTTAAGTTACTTCTTGATTTGCTTGGAGTATTTTCTTTTGTTTTAGCAAACTTATTCTGAATGTGAGATTTTGCAGTACCAGTTTTCATTGGTGCTGTTCTCACATTATCAGCCACGCGGTTCCTTGATAGTATTGATTGCTTCCTATAACCAAATAAAACAAGGCTTCGGTCTATTGATTTTGTCTTTGAAAAGTAATTCTTTGGTTAACATGATTGAAATAACAGTGTTTGGCTAAATGATTCAACTTGCCACAAATAAAACAAGGCTTCGGTCTATTGATTTTGCTTAGATCAATTCCTTGTTTTTGAGCCCACTGGTTATTTCTGTTTCTCTGATTTCCCCTTATTTTATCATGTTGATGGGGCTTGATCTGTTGACAAGTACAGGGATTTACAACAGTAGTTTGCATATAGTGAACTCCCTGTACCTTTTCCTTCCCTTTCCTGGAAGTTTCTTCATTTTTACTCTTTTTCTCTTTCCTAGAGGTCTCAGCTCTCTCACTCTTAACATTCTCTTTCCCTATCTTAGACATCTCCACTTTCTCATTCTTGACAAATGGTTTACCCCCCTCTCATTTGTAAGAATATGGTTTTCTAGGGGAATTTCTTTCTGGTCTTCCTTATTCTTATCCTCAGTGTCCTCTTCTTTAGACTCTACCTCAACCACTACTTTGTCTAGTGGATCTACTTCTGTGGCTCCTGCAGGTAAGTCCTTCTTATCTTGTCTTTCTAAGAGGTCTGCGGTGGGTGGAATATAGTTGTTATTGTAAGGTGGAGGGGTGTTGTTGTAGCCTATACCTCTCTTCAGTTTGTCATGAACTTGAGATTTGAGTAAAGTGTCCATTGCTTTAGAAGCATTGGAAAATTTCTCAATGTCTAATTTGGCCTTCTCAAATTCACTCCTAACTTTCTCACATTCCTCTCTAGCCTTCTCTAGATTAATCTCTAACTCATTCTTCTCCCACTTCCAATAGTTGTGATCATATGAATGTTGAAGTTCATTGGCCCGATATGCCTTGATCTGTTCTTCAAAATTCACAATGATCAAACTAGACTCTCTCCTATGTTTCTCCAACCTTTTAAGATCATCATACATGCTCTGATTGTGATCCCTGTACTTTCTAACAGTTTCAAGACAGGCTTTAGAGCAAAGTTTAGATTTTACCTCTGTGGGGATTACTGTGCTTGAAAACTCTGAAACCTCAGCCATCAATGCTTGATTCTGGATTGCCTCATCTGCTTGATCACTCCAATCAAAGCCCATTCCTTCTTGTGAGACAAGTGCTTGAGATGAGTTCTTGAAGTTGTTGTAGTTTGTGGACTTTGATTGTTGATTGTTGTTCTCATGCTGTTGAGAAATTCCTCCTCTGCATTCTCTTCCAAAGTGCCCCAGTTTATGACACTTGTAGCATTCCACCTTGGGTTTGTCAAATCCAGCACCATCTTCTCTTCTCATGGCAAAGTTGTTTCTTCCTGTTCTTTTAATGAATCTTTTGATTCTCATGGTGAGCATTGCCATTTGTCACTTGATGTCCATATCTTCAAGATCATCTACATTGATATGCTCCATATCATCATTGATAAGAGAAGATTGAGCATGACTAGCAAGGAAAGCTTCCAAGACAGAATCATTGGGTCCATCCTGTTTTGAGCCATAAGCAACACTAACTGATTCTGTATTAGCAGAAGAATCAGTAGCAGATGATAGGAGAGCAGCATTGTGAGAATATCCAGATGGCTTCTTCTTTGATTCAACCTCTGCTTCAAACACCCTGAGATCATTGTAGAGGTCATCAAGTTCCTTATCCTCCAGATTATCATTCTGCCTGAAGGATACTGTATACATTATCCATTCTTCACCAAGAGAACTTAGAAACTTTCTGTTGATATCATCCTGGTCCATCTTGACACCAACAGTTGCCAATTCTCCAATCAACTTGTTGAACCTATCAAAGGTTTGAGTCATAGACTCATTCTTTGTAGACATAAAATTTTCATATTGTTGCTTGAGAATTGCTTTCTGATTTCTCTTAGTGCTTTTGGTACCTAAAAACCTCTTCTCCAAGGCATTCCACAAGATTTTGGCATCAGCACAGTTGCAAAACTGATGTTGATATTCATTAGGAATTTCCAAGAGCAGAGTGCTCAAGGCTTTCATCTCAGTCTGCCTCATCTTTCTTTCTCCATTAGTCTTTGGTGGAGGTCTCTTGCCATCTGCTCCCATCTCTCCTTCACTGGAGGGACCATTCTCAATGATGTCCCACATTGAGTAGTCTGTAAGAAGTATATACTGCCTAATCCTGATTTTCCACATGTCAAACTCATTAGGTTTGAGCATGGGAACCTTTGAAACAAGAACACTGTCGTTTGATCCGTTCATGATGATTATTGATTTCTGAGTTCCTAAAGCTCTGATACCACTTGACAGGATCGAAATTCAAAACAAGAATTTAAATAAACACTTAGAAACTTTATTAAAGAAGTTGCGGAATAACACTTTAACAAGAAATCAATGAAACAGTGTATGAATTCAAATCACAAGTCTTATTGAATTAACTTGATGATTACACCCAAAGCTTCAATCTGTTGAACAGGCTCAACATACGTTCAAAACTTCTCTAATGAAAGGATCACTAAGAATCTTGAGGCTAATTCTCTCTGAAACACAAAAGACGTATATCCTCAAAAATCTAAGACTTCTAGACTATATATACAAAACAGATTACAAGATAATTATGAAAGTAAGTTGATCTTCAACATCCATTCCATGATTATCTTCAACTCCTTATCTTTCGCTTCAAGTAACAAACCACCCTTATCAACATCAACATCATTAATTCTTCTAGCAGTATCTTCTTATCATCAGCTGTTGGGAACTGAAGAAATGCTAAGTATGGTTAATGCTGCTAGCTCAACAATTAGTACTTCTGAGTTAATGCTGCTAGTTGAAGTTAATGCTGCTAGAACATGATTAATGCTGCTCTTCAAGATTAGTACTGCTGGAGTTACTACTGCTAAGAGATTAATACTGCTGATCTTGACTAGTGCTGCTTATGAGATGGAGATCCGAATTACAAGAATGACAGCTGGATAGACTGAAGATATTCATGGAAGATATTCTGAAGATATTTTATTAATTGTAATTATCTTTTGTTCAGTATATATATAGAATTGATAGAATAGTTTCATTATTATTAGTTCTGAGTTTTTGTTTTAGAGAGAATCAACCTCAAGGCATAGTTCCTAATTCTAGAGAAGTAGAATTCGTCTTGAAAGAGCTTGTTCTTCAAGATTGAGGTTGTGTGTGTAATCTTGTAACTTCAACCATTCAATACAAGTTTACAAGTTATTCATCATATTTACTGTTTGTTTACTGTGTTATTGAATATCAAAGTGTTATTCCGCAAACTTCTTTGATATTGTTTCTGAGTATTTATAATTCCTGTTGAGAATTCGATCCTAACAAGTGGTATCAGAGCCTGTTCTCTCAGAAACATTCATTCATTCATCATGGAAAACTTTGCAGATTCAAACAGTACTCTTGTCTCTAAGGTTCCAATGCTCAAACCCAATGAGTTTGACATGTGGAAGATCAGAATCAGGCAATACATTCTCCTTACTGACTACTCAATGTGGGATGTTATTGAGAATGGCCCCTCTACTGAAGGTCAGATTGGACCAGATGGTAAAAGATCTCCACCAAAGACAGATGGTGAGAGGAAGATTAGACAGACATAGATGAAGGCCTTGAGCACACTGCTCTTGGCCATCCCCAATGAATATCAGCATCAATTCTGTAACTGCACAGATGCTTAGATTATCTGGAATGCTCTAGAGAAAAGATTTGCTGGAACTAAAAGCACCAAAAGAAATCAAAGGGATGTTCTGAAGCAGCAGTATGAGAACTTCACTTCTTCAAAGAATGAGTCCATGACTCAAAATTTTGACAGGTTCAACAAGCTTATTGGTGAACTGGCTACTGTGGGAGTGAAGATGGAGCAAGATGATATCAACAGGAAATTCCTCAGATCTCTTGGAGAAGAATGGACTATGTACACTGTCTCATATAGACAGAGTGACAATCTGGAAGAGAAGGAACTAGATGATCTGTATAATGATCTAAGAGTTTTTGAATCAGAGGTAGAAACTAAGAAGAAGCCCACTGGGTATATTCATAATGCAGCACTTCTATCAGCATCTGCTGATACTACTGCCAACTCTGAAGCAGTTAGTGCTGCTAGTGGAGTGAATTCAGAAAAAGGCACTGAAACTGTCTTTGAAGCCTTTTTGTCAAGTCATAGCAACAACTCTTTGATTAATGATGATCTGGAACAAATTCACCCTGATGACTTGGAGGAGATGGACATTAAATGGCAGATGGCCATGTTATCTATGAGGGTGAAGAAGTTTATTAAAAGAACTGGAGGAACAACTTCTCTCAAAGAAGAGAAGATGGTGCTGGTTTTGACAAGACAAAGGTGGAATGTTATAAGTGCCACATGAAGGGACACTTTGCTAGAGAATGCAAAAGTGGTGTGCCAAATAACAACCACCAACAAGCCCAGAATGGAGGCTACAATCAAAACAAGAACTCTGCTCAAGCCCTTGTTTCTCAACAAGGAATGGGGTTTGACTGGAGTGACCAAGCTGAGGAAGCCATTCAGAATCAAGCTCTTATGGCAGAGGTATCTGATCTTCCCTCTGAGGTAAGTTCTAATCTTTGTACTCAATCTTGCATAGATACTGTCAAAAGGTACAGGGATCACAACCAAAACATGTGTGATGACCTCAAAAGATTAGAAAAGGACAGAAGAGATTATGTGTTGATAGTGGAAAGGTTTGAAGAACAAATCAAAGGCTTTCAAGCCAATGAACTTCAACACACTTATGACACAAACTACTGGAAGTGGGAAAAGAATGAGTTAGAGACCAAACTGTCTAAGTCCAAAGAAGAGAATGATAAGTTGAAAGAAGAATTAGCTAAGGTTAAGCTTGATATAGAAAAGTTTTCATATGCTTCAAAAGCAATGGATTCTCTTCTAAAGGCTCAGATTCATGATAAGATGAAGCCTAGTGTTGGATACAACAACACACCCCCTCCTTACAACAACAATTATATCCCTCCTACATCAGATCTGTTAGAGACCAAGGAGAAAAAGGACTTTTATGAGAAAGCATTTAAGATAGATCCTTTGGATGAGGTGGTGGTTAAGGATTTGACTGAGAAACAAGCCAGTGAGAATAGGAATAATGCTGTGAGTAAAGAGATACCCTTAGAAAACAACATTATCACCAATGAGGGATGTGGAAAAATCTGGGTCAAGTCTAAAGAGATAGAGAAGACCAAAGGAAAGGCTAACAAGGTCCATTACAAACAGACCACGGTTGTGAATCCTGGCCCTTGTAAACAGTGTGCTTGCAATAAAACAGAGAGCCCAAATTCTGGTACAAAGAGAGGTAATCAAAGAAACTGGAATAATCAATGGGCTCAGAAACAAGGAGTTGATCTGAGTAAGATAATCAGACCAAAACCTTGTTTCATATGTGGCAAGTTGAATCATTTGGCTAAGTGCTGTTTCTTTAATCCTATTAACCAAAGGATGAACTTTCAAAGATTTGTGCAAAAACCTGTTGGTTATAGGAAGGCTGGAAAGAAACATGTGGCTAAGAAATCTGTTGAAATCAAAGGCCACATGCAGAAAAAGTTTTTAAAAGAAAGTATTAAAATGTGGGTGCCTAGAAGCACTAAAACTGTTAGTGCTGCTAACAGGGATAGTGCTGCTAATAGCAATACTGCTGCTACCAGTGTTAGTACTACTGAGAATCTTAATGCTTCTAACACTGTTAGTACTTCTTCAAAGGTTACTACTGCTAACACAGTTACTGCTGCTGACACAGTTAATACTTCTAACAAGGTTAGTACTGCTAAGCATGAAAGTGCTGCTAATGCAGTTAGTTCTTCTAAAAACAGTACTGCTTCTAGCAAATATGCATCCAAACCCATTATTGTAACAAAGTACTCCAGTAATGAGGAGTCAAAGTTTAAAAATCTTGTCAAGAAAGAATGTAAATATTTTGATGAGAAAGGGGTACCCAAGACCACTTTGGCTTAGGTTCCTAATCCATACTAACTGATTTATCTTATGTGCAGGGCAACCAACAGCTCAAGGGGAAGAGCATCTGGCATGTGGATAGTGGTTGCTCTAGGCACATGACAGGCAACATGTCATGCCTTCAGGATTTCAAGCATATCAATGGAGGACATGTTGCATTTGGAGACAATCTTGCAGGTGGAAAAATAAGTGGAAAAGGTAATGTCACAAAAGGTAAGATGACATTTGAGGATGTCTACTATGTTGATCAGTTAAAGTACAACCTGTTAAGTGTATCACAGGTTTGTGACAAACAACATAGTATATTATTTACAAATACAGAATGTATGATCCTTGCTCCAGGATTCAAGGTAGTTGATGAAAGCATGATACTACTTAGAACTCCAAGAAAGGACAATGTTTACTGTCTAGATATGGACAATGTTTCAAGTGATTCATCCCTAAACTGTCTTGTTTCAAAAGCTTCTGTGGATGAATCCTCTCTTTGGAACAGAAGGATGTGTCACATGAATTTCAAGACAATGAACAAACTTGTTAAAAACAACCTTGTAAGAGGTTTACCATCAAAAGTCTTTTCATGTGATGATCATTGTGTTGCTTGTCTTAAAGGCAAACAGCACAAAACTTCTCATAAGACCAAAGAGTTAAATTCAATTTCTTCTTGTCTCCAGTTATTACATATGGATCTGTTTGCCCTACAAATGTGATGAGCATAAGGAAGAAATCATATTGCCTAGTTATTGTTGATGATTACTCTAGATTTACTTGGGTATATTTTCTAAGGACTAAGGATGAGACAAGTGGACTGATCAAATCCTTTATTCTAAGAATTGAAAACCAAACTAATCAAAAAGTAAAAGTCATTAGATCAGACAATGGAACTGAATTTAAAAATCTTGATCTAAACATCTTTTGTGAAGAAAAAGGCATTGAGAGACAATATAGTGCTCCTAGGACTCCACAACAAAATGGAGTTGCTGAAAGAAGGAATAGGACACTAATTGAGGCTGCTAGATCTCTGTTAGTTGATTCAAAACTGCCAATTACTTTCTGGGCTGAAGCAGTTAACACTGCCTGTTATGTCCAAAACAGAGTGCTAGTGGTCAAGCCAAAGAACAAGACACCTTATGAGCTCTTATATAAAAGAAAACCATTTATTGGATTTTTTAAACCATTTGGGTGTCCTTGTACAATTCTCAATACTAAATCTCACTTAGGAAAGTTTGATAGCAAGGCAGATGATGGATTTCTTGTGGGTTACTCATCTCAAAGTAAAGCCTACAGAGTTTTTAATACTTCTTCTAGAATAATTGAGGAAAGTGACAATGTCAAATGCAATGAGAACACACCAAATCCTATTGGGTCTGGTCCTCAATGGCTGTTTGACATTGATTCACTAACTAACTCTTTTGGTTTCAGTAGTGATGATTATGCAGGACCAGGTAGTGGAGGATCAGGGACTACACAAGTTCAAGAAAATATACCTCAGTCTGTAATTTTTCCCATACCTACAGTGGATCCTATTGAAGACTGTGAAAAGGAGCCATCTACTGAACCAAATCAGAGTGAAGAAGAAATGAGAGATAAGGAGAATCAAGAGAATCAAGAGAATAAAGAACCAGAAGTAGCTGCTGATATCACCTCAGTTGAGTTGAATGACTCCAATCTAGAGGTGGGACTAAATGAAGAACCTAGTCATCAAACAAGAACACAAAAGAATCATCCTCCTCAGCTGGTAATAGGAGATATCTCTTCTCCTATGATGACTAGAAATCAAAGCAGGCTGCAAGATATGCAAGACCAACAGCATACAGTGCTCTCTTGTTTTCTATCCCAGCTTGAGCCTAAGAAGGCTCATGATGCTATGAAAGATTCCAGTTGGATAGAAGCTATGCAACAAGAGCTGCTCCAATTCAAGCTGCAAGATATTTGGGATCTGGTAGACCTTCCTAAAGGTCAAAGAGCAATAGTCACAAAATGGGTCTTCAGAAATAAGAGAGATGAGAGAGGAATAGTAATAAAGAACAAAGCAAGGTTGGTGGCTCAAGGGTATACACAAGAAGAAGGAATAGATTATGAAGAAGTATTTGCACCAGTGGCTAGGATAGAAGCAATCAGATTGTTCCTGGCCTATGCTTCTTATATGAAGTTCAAAGTCTATCAAATGGATGTAAAAAGTGCATTTTTATATGGATCAATTGAAGAAGAAGTATATGTCTGTCAACCACCAGGGTTTGAAAATCCAAACTATCCAGACAGAGTATACAAACTGAAGAAAGCACTTTATGGACTGCATCAAGCACCAAGAGCATGGTATGACACTCTGTCATCCTATCTATTGGAAAATGGCTTTGAAAGAGGAGTCATTGATAAGACTCTGTTCATCAAGAGAAAGAAGAAGGACATCTTGCTGGTCCAAATCTATGTGGATGATATCATCTTTGGATCCACAAGAGACAATATGTGCAAGGAGTTTGAGGATCTCATGCATCAAAGGTTCAAAATGAGTTCCATGGGGGAACTTACTTTCTTCCTTGGACTCCAAGTTCAACAGAAGTCATATGGTATTTTTATTTGTCAGTCCAAGTATGTGCAGGACATTCTAACCAAGTTTGGTTTCTCAGACTCAAAGCCTGCAAGCACACCTATGGAGACACACAAGCAGATAACAGCAGATCTTGAGGGGGAGGATATGGATGTTCATCACTATAGATCCATGATTGTCTCTCTCATGTATCTTACAGCCTCTAGACCAGATATAATGTTTCCAGTCTGTGTGTGTGCAAGATTTCAAGTTAGGCCAAAGCAATCACACTATCAAGCTGTTAAGAGGATATTCAGATATCTCAAAGGGCAACCTAGATTGGGACTTTGGTATCCTTATGATTCATCATTTGACCTACTTGCATACTCAGACAGTGACTTAGGTGGAGCAAACTTGGACAGAAAATCTACTTCTGGAGGATGCCAGTTTTTGGGTGCAAGACTAGTTTCATGGCAGTGCAAGAAACAAACCACAGTGTCCACATCTACAACAGAAGCAGAGTACATAGCAGCTGCAAGTTGCTGTTCTCAAGTCTTATGGATTCAGAATCAAATGCTGGACTATGGGGTAACATTTTTACACACTCCAATCTTTATTGATAATAGCAGTGCTATTAGCATTGTTAATAATCCTGTCAAGCACTCAAAGACAAAGCACATTGAGATCAGGTATCACTTTATAAGAGACTGCAATGAAAAGTAGCTTATTCAAGTTGTAAAGGTTCACACAGATAACCAGTTTGCTGATCTATTCACCAAAGCCTTTGATGTGGGTAGATTCACTTTCTTGGTAACAAGTGTGGGAATGATCAACTCTGAATAAGATCCTACTTAAAAAGTGGTTCAATACCTGTATTTTGGTTATTCTTGGTGTTACTAACTTTTTTTCTCAGGAAATGTATAGCCGTACTCAGTTTATCACAAGCTTAAAAGTGTAAGTATGGTTAATACTGCCAGTACAGTTTTAATACTGCCAGTACAGTTTTAGTACTGCCAGTATAGTATTAATACTGCCCGTGCACAGTTAATGCTGCTAGTGGTTAATACTGCTCTCAGTTAATACTGCTAGTTAGTTAATACTGCTAGTGGTTAATACTGCTCTCAGTTAATACTGCTAGTAGTTAATACTGCTCACTGTTAATACTGCTTTCACTATCTTTTTACGGTTAATACTGCTTTTAATCCGAATACTATAAATACCCTTTGCCCGCCTAAAAAGTTCATAACGACTCTTTGCATACTGTTCACTTGCGCTCTAACCCTTTTCTCTCAAATACAAAGTTTTCAGGCAAGAACACTCAAGTTCAATGGCATCCATGGCGTTCATTGACGAGCACAATGAAATCGCGATGCTCCAAAAGCCAAAACAAGCTGAAGGTTTTCACCAGATAGTCGAATTTCTGAAGTCCAGCCACATCGCTCATGCTCTCACTGTGTCTCCTACCATCTTCATAGAGCATCAGAGGCAATTCTGGGCCAATGCCACCATCGTTACAGAGAATGGTGTGCAAATGATAAAGACAAGGGTGTGTGACAAACCCCTAACAGTTACTGAAGAGGTACTACGCATATGTCTACGTCTAGACGATGCTGCAGGTATCACCTCTATTCCTAATGAGGAACTATTCTCAACTCTTTCAAGAATGGGGTATGAAGGCCAAATGGGAATTTTCAAGTTTTTCAAAGCTAAATTTTCATCCCAATGGAGGTTCTTTGTTCATACCCTGATGCACTGTATTTCAAAGAAAACTACTGGCTGGAGCCAATTTAGCAGTCCCATTGCATATGCTTTGGTTTGTTTATCTACTGCTAGAAAATATAATTTTTCTCTGATGATCTTCAATGATCTTGTCTCCAACCTGGACAACAAGAAGAGTTTCTTCATGTATCCCAGGTTTGTACAGGGGTGGATAGTGCTTCTGCTGGGCAGAAGGCTTCCACTACTAAAAGATCCAATGATCATTCAAAAGGGGGTAACACTCTTGGAGAAGGTGAGGACAGATATAACTATGACGAATTGATGGAAACCATGGGAAACATCAACATGGATGTTCTTAAACAGGGCAAAGAGATAGATGAAATGAAGCTGATAATCTTGTCTCAACAAGCACAGATTGCCAGGCTAAAGAAAATGGTGTCAAGGCTAGTGCAAAAGAAGAGGGGAAAACAATATGTTTTGAAGAAGAGATCAACCATTAAAGATGCTTCCAACAAGGGGGAGAAAGAGTCTGAAAAAGAGAAAGAGGATGGGATAGAAGCAGAAACAGATTTTGCTCAAGCAGCAGAAACAGTTAATGCTGCTGAGGCAAAAGAAGCAGTAGAAACAGAGGAAACAGTAACAGGGCTTTCTGTAGAAGAACTAGAAATTGCAGAAACACTGGTTAAAGCCAAGAATGACACTCCCAATGCAAAGGGAGTGGTCATAAATGAAGGGGGAGTAAAGAAGACAGAAAAGAAAGATAAGGCTGCAGATACAAAGGGAAAAGGAAAGGAGAAGATTATTGAATCTGAAATGCCTTCAAAGAGAAAGACTCAGATTGAATTGGATGAGGAAATTGCAAAGAAGCTTCAAGAACAGATGGAAAAGGAGGAACAGCTCCAAACTGAAACTGATAGAGAACTTGCAAAGATTATGGCCAGAAAGCTAAATGCAGAGTATCAGAAGAGTATACAAGAAGCAGCTCAGGCCAAGAAACTTCAAGTCAAAAGAATGGCAAGTCAAACACAGAAAAGACAACCTTCCAAGACCTTTGTGGCCAATCAGGAAAGGAGAAAAATGATAAATTTTCTGAAAGGTGCAATTGGGGTCAAGGGAGAGATGTTTACCAATATGGCATATAGCAAGATTGAGGAGCTGTACAAGAAGGAAATGTCCAAACTTCAAGGGGACTCATCTCAAAGGGAAGAAGCTGAAAGAAGAATGAAGGAGAGGCATGACCTCAATATTCAACAACCATTCCCTGAGGAGACCACACCCTCAAAAGACAAAGCTGAAGAAAAGAAGGAAGAATCTGAAAATGTTGGTGTAGAAGTTAAGTCTGCAAAAAGGGTAAAAACCATTGCTGCAAAAAGGGTTTTCAAAAGGCTAAGAGTGGAAGAAAAAGCAGAAACTGCAGCAGAAACTGAAGCAGAATCAGTGCATAATCCAGAACAGTTCCATAAGCAAACTGATGAGAATATGGATGTCTACATGACTATAGTAGAACCTATAAAGGCTGTTCCAATCTGCATGAAAGCTCCTGAGATCACCTTTTGGGACATTCTAAGAGATAATGGAAAGGATTTCTTCAGAATCAAAAGAGCTGATGGTACATTTGAAGCATTTTCATCCTGGGGGAGAGTGATCAGAAGTTGCTCAAGAGCAGACATAGAAGAAATGTACAAAGTGGGAATGAAACTCTATGAACCTGTGTTGACAAGTAATGAAGAAAATATTCTCAAAGTAACAATGGAATACTTGTGTATGATGTTTGATCCAGAGAGGGTAGCATACAGAATTAAAGATCTTCATCATGAGTATGAATTCAAGAAGATTACTCACTGGATGTTATTTGAAAACTGTGGTGTATACATGATTACTATTGACAAATGTTATCATGAATACTACCTAGTGGACAAAATTTATAGTCACAGCAAGGAGAAGTTAACAGGGATGCTCAAAGCTAAGCTAGTATGCACAAAGGATTCAGAAATGACTAGAATTGTGGTGAGAAGAACTATCAATCAAAGTCTGGGCCTAGATCCAAATTTGGGCAACTGAAACTGAGGTGTTGAAAGCATCTTGAAGATCAGATCTGAAGAACTTGACTTCTCTTCCTAAAAGTCAAGTTAGGGGGAGATTTATGGGAACTGAAGAAATGCTAAGTATGGTTAATGCTGCTAGCTCAACAATTAGTACTTCTGAGTTAATGCTGCTAGTTGAAGTTAATGCTGCTAGAACATGATTAATGCTGCTCTTCAAGATTAGTACTGCTGGAGTTACTACTGCTAAGAGATTAATACTGCTGATCTTGACTAGTACTGCTTATGAGATGGAGATCCGAATTACAAGAATGACAGCTGGATAGACTGAAGATATTCATGGAAGATATTCTGAAGATATTTTATTAATTGTAATTATCTTTTGTTCAGTATATATATAGAATTGATATAATAGTTTCATTATTATTAGTTCTGAGTTTTTGTTTTAGAGAGAATCAACCTCAAGGCATAGTTCCTAATTCTAGAGAAGTAGAATTCGTCTTGAAAGAGCTTGTTCTTCAAGATTGAGGTTGTGTGTGTAATCTTGTAACTTCAACCATTCAATACAAGTTTACAAGTTATTCATCATATTTACTGTTTGTTTACTGTGTTATTGAATATCAAAGTGTTATTTCGCAAACTTCTTTGATATTGTTTCTGAGTATTTATAATTCTTGTTGAGAATTTGATCCTAACATCAGCAGTACTAACATGCTAGCAGTAGTAACTTTCAACTGGTAGTACTAACTCTCCAAGCAGTACTAACCCTTCAAGCAGTACTAATACTACTAGCAGTAGTAATCTCTTCAAGTAGCAGTACAAATGTCTTCAACAGTAGTAATCTTCAATTCTCAGCAGCACTATCTAGACTTAGCATATTTCAGACCCAACAGAGACCGCCAAGAAGGTTTAGCGGGCCTTTAGATGTGAGTTTGGGAGCTTTTTGGGAAGCCATTTTAGAAGACGATTATTTTGGAACTAGATGACAACCGATTGTAATCTTATTTCTTGTCTAGAACTTAGATTAGGAGGTTGTCATATCTCAATGTTTATTATTACAAACTTGTAATTAAACATACATTTATTACTCCTTTTGTCGGTGAGCTCATGCTTTGGCATTAGTTTGATTACCATATTTCCATTATTTCTGAAATTTTTGTTTGTCCCATTTTTGGGGTGTTTCAAGTTGGTATCAGAGCTCTAGTTTAAGTGAACTAGGTGTCGACTCTAGTATACCTAGACTGGTTGTGCTTATAGGATCACTGTCCAAATGGGTAGAGCATTCCTAGTTGGGGAGAGTATTAGGATTACGGAAGTGCATTGATTGAAATTTGTAATGATGACAACGAGGATTCTTATGTAAAGTACGTTCACAATCTCACTTGGCCAGTGTTGTTTTGAATTTATGATTACGTGAGCATGTTTGGGATTGTTATTATGATGATTAATCTTTGTAGTGGTACGTATTGAACCGTTTATCTTCTAAAGAATTAACCGGTATGACCTTTACCATGTGTGACAGTTCACAATGGTAAACATGAGGAGTCGGGTTGGGGCGACCGATGATGCAAATAAGGCAAGTGTAACCGCCCCGGAGACTACAAGACAAGCAAACCCAACGGCAAACAGAGTCGTTCCACCGATTCCCCAAATGCTAGAAGGGATCGTAGACGGAGTTCCTCAAGTGAACTTGGAAACCGAGAATCCGGTTATTCAAGAGGTGGACCCTCAATCGGTCCTATTGGCTAGCATAATGAAGATGATGAACTCCGCGATGGACAAGCGGGATGAGAAATTCATGAAGTTATTGGAAGACCGAGACACGAGTAACCGGAGACATGAGGCTGTGGGGGATAATGCGGTGAATGGATCGGGCGGTGCCGAAAATGCAATTGGAACGGAGGAGCACACAACTAGAACCGAAAAGATGAAGGATGGGGGTTGCTTTTTCAAGACTTTCCTTTGTAGTCGAGTTCCAGAATTCTCCGGGACGACCGACCCATTAGCGTGTATGAAGTGGATTCAAGATGTGGAGATGGCATTCGAGTCAAGCGAGTGTGTGGACTCTCAAAGGGTCAAGTTTGCATCCCAACTGCTCAGAGGGGATGCGCTGAGCTGGTGGAATGTTACCAGAAGGACTCTTACACCGGAAGTTTTGGCCAAGCTCACTTGGCCAACCTTCAAGAAGAAGATCATGGAAAAATATTGCAACGAGAGAGCTCTAGACAAGATTGAAGAAGGGCTCCAAAACCTGAAAAGGGTAACCTATCGGTCGTCGACTACGCGAAACAATTCATGGACAAGATCAGTCTGGTTGAGCATTTGGCTACTGACAAGGGGTCAAAGATAAAAGCGTTCATGAAGGGATTACCGGAAGAAATGAAGACGGGCGTGAGGAACGCTCGGGTGAATACCTTGCAGGAAGTCATAGAAGCATCTCAGTTGGTGGAGGATGATATCATTCAAGAGAGAGAGAAGAAGAAGCAGCAAGGTGAGAAGCAGAAATGGGAAGGGCCATCCGGGCCCGCACGACCGTCCAAACCCTTTAACGGGGGGAGGAACATTGAGCCACGACGGGAGGCGAGATGGTGACCTAAGTGCAAGAGTAAGCATTTCGGGCCTTGTAATCTGAAACCCTTTTATAGCGTTATGGAGTGTTTCAAGTGTGGGCGAAAGGACCACATGAGTCGGGATTGCCCCTCTCGGGGACTTTGTTACGAGTGTCGTGAACCGGGGCACATCAAGAGAGATTGCCCCAAACTAGCAAGGGGTAACCAAGGGGTTCCAAGCGGGGTTGCGCCAAAGAGAGAGATCCAACCGAAAGCGCCAAGTCGGGCTTTCCAAATGACGGAGAATGAACGAGAGTGACGGCGGATGTCGTGTCAGGTACGTTTCTAGTGAACTCTCTACCTACCCGTGTTTTATTTGATTCTGGCATGAATCGATCATTTGTGTCCACTTTGTTTTGCAAGAATTTATCTATTACTGCTAGTTCGTTATCTGATGCCTTAGTGGTATAGGTAGCCAATGGAGAGCATTTTTTAGTTCGGGAATGCTTTGAGGGGTGCACCATAGAACTAGATGGGGAGTCTTTTGTGATAGATTTGTTACCGACGGATATCGGGGGGTTTGATGTGATTGTCGGGATGGATTGGCTAGCTAAACACGATGCCGACATACTTTTCTCTAAGAAATTAATTCGAGTGTCGTTGCCTAAGGGTGGGGAAGTGAGAATCTACGGAGAGAAGAACCAAAAATCCAACATGATTATCTCGTCACTCAAGGCACGAAAGAGCCTAGCCAAGGGATGTGTTTCGTACTTAGCCTACGTAATCGACACGAAATTGGAAAAGAAGAAGGTGGAAGATGTAGACGTGGTGCGCGAATACCCGGATGTCTTCTCGGAAGATCTAGCCGGACTACCACCGGAGCGACAAGTAGAATTTCATATCGACCTCACTCCGGGTGCCGCTCCAATTGCTCGCGCTCCTTATCGTTTAGCCCCGACAGAGATGCAAGAAATGATGACACAACTACAAGAACTCCTCGAGAAAGGATTTATACGACCGATCTCGTCATCGTGGGGAGCTTCATTCTTGTTTGTGAAGAAGAAGGATGGGTCTATGCGGATGTGTATCGATTACCGTGAACGCAACAAGGTTACCGTGAAGAACAAGTATCCACTTCCTAGGATCGACGACCTCTTCGATCAATTGCAAGAAGTGGGATGGTTCTCCAAGATAGAATTGCGGTTCGGTTACCATCAAGTGCGGATGAAGGAGAGATATATTCCGAAGACGGCGTTTTGGACGAGATACGATCACTATGAGTTCCTAGTCATGCCATTCGGATTGACTAATGCTCCAGCCGTCTTTATGGACTTGATGAACCGAGTATGTCGACCTTTCTTAGACAAATCAGTTATAGTATTTATCAATGACATTCTGATCTACTCGCGGGATGAGGCGGAGCATCGGCAACATTTACGGGAGGTTTTAGAGATTCTACGAAAAGAGAAGTTGTTCACAAAATTTTCGAAATGTGAGTTTTGGTTACAAGAGGTCCAATTCTTGGGCCATGTGGTATCAAAGGATGGGGGTGAAGGTAGATCCGAAAAATATCGAGGTCATGATGAATTGGGAACTACCAACGAGTCCAACGGATATAGGAAGCTTCTTGGGTTTGATCGGCTACTACCGGAGATTCATTCAAGACTTCTCGAAGATCGCCTCTCTGCTCACATCATTGACAAGGAAGAATGTCAAGTTCTTGTGGAAGGAAGCTCAAGAAAAATCCTTCCGGACTCTACAAAGGAGGTTATGTGAGGCACCAATTTTATCTTTACCCGAGGGATCCGAGGACTTCGTAGTTTATAGCGACACCTCTAAATTGGGTCTCGGACGCGTTTTGATGCAAAGGGGGAAAGTGATCGCGTATGCATCGCGACAACTCAAGGATCACGAGAAGATTTACCCTACACACTACTTGGAGCTAGTGGCAGTGGTATTTGCCTTGAAGCTTTGGCGACATTATCTCTACGGGACGAAGTGTACCTTATTCACCGATCATAAGAGCTTGAAGTATATATTCGAGCAAAAAGACCTTAACATGCGACAAAGAAGGTGGTTGGAGCTTTTGAAGGATTACGATTATGAGTTGCTTTACCACCCCGGTAAAGCCAACGTGGTGGCGGATGCCTTGAGTCGAAAAAACTATGGAAGTGAAATTAAAGCCACTCTTTCAAGGATTGATGTAATATCAAGCTTAGTGGAAAACATCATGAAGAGTCAAGCCAAAGCACTTCGTGAGGAGAACCTCAAGGCCGAGATCATGGTGAAGCAAAGGGAATCACTTACGGAAGATAGTCGTGGCCTCAAGTTATTTCAAGGGAGGATTTGGGTACCGAAGATTGGAGGAAACCGAGAGTTACTTTTGGCGGAAGCTCACAAGTCGAAATACTACGTACATCCCAAGAGTACTAAGATGTATAGGTATTTGAAGTTGCATTATTGGTGGTCGGTGATGAAGCTCGATATGGATAACTAAGTGAAAAGATGTGTCACTTGACTTCAAGTCAAAGCGGAACATCATAGACCTTATGGAAGCTTGCAACCGTTGGCCATTCTGGAATGGAAGTGGGAGCATATCATGATGGACTTCGTCACCAAACTACCGAGGTCCTTGAAGGGACACAACACTATTTGGGTGGTGGTGGATTGACTCACTAAGAGCACGCACTTTCTAGCGATGTGAGAGACGTTACCGATGGATAAGTTAGTCAAGCTCTACGTTGACGAAGTAGTGTCGCATCACGGTGTCCCGCTATCCATAGTTTTGGATCGGGATAGACGGTTTACTTCCAAATTTTGGGATGGGTTACAAAAGGAGTTAGGCACAAAGGTCAAGTTGAGCACGACTTACCATCCTCAAACCGACGGGCAAAGTGATAGGACCATCCAAACTCTCGAGGACATGCTTCGTTCATGTGTCATAGAATTTGGAGGGAATTGGGATTCACACTTGCCGTTGGTGGAATTTGCGTACAACAACAGTTACCATTCGAGCATCGGAATGGCACCATTCGAGGCACTTTACGGACGAAAGTGTAGGACACCAGTGTGTTGGCTCGAGGCAGGAGAGAAGCAATTTATGGGACCGGAAATAGTACAAGAAACGGCGAATAAGGTGAAAAATATCCGAGAGCATTTGAAGGTGCCTCAAGATCGGCAAAAGATCTACGCAAACAAAAAGCGAAGGTCGGTCGAATTCCAAGTGGGGGAGCGGGTTATGTTGAAGGTGTCACCATGGAAGGGAATCATCCGTTTCGGGAAGCGCAGAAAACTTAGTCCTCGTTTTCTTGGAACCTTCACCATATTGGAGAAAGTTGGACTCCAAGCCTATAGGTTGGACTTGCCACCGAAAATGGACGGGATCCACTTTACGTTTCACGTGTGTTACCTTCGCAAATGCCTAGCTGAGGAGGAAAGCGTTATCCCTTTGACGGAAATTCGGGTGGACAACGGTAACCGATGTGTGGAAGAACCGGAATCCATATTGGAATCAAAGACGAAGCAATTGAGACACAAAGAAGTAACCATGGTAAAGGTCCAATGGAAGCATCACCGAGGTGCAAACGTGACGTGGGAGTCAGAAGAGGACATGAGAAAGAGATATCCTCACTTATTTTGAATTGACGTAATTTCGGGGATGAAATCCTTATTAGGTGGGGAGGATTGTAACATCCGAAAAATTTAAGGTAAGTACTCACGCCTAGTGTCTTATTAATCATAGTAATTTATGAATCTGAAGTCCTTTTGTGTATAAATTTATTCGCATTTGGTATAGTCTTGTTATGATTTAATTGAAATATCTATCTATGCGTGCGCAATCGAATCAAAACAGAATTTTTGGGTCTCGGGGGTGTGGCGCGACAGTGCCACACGACAGTACCAAGGGCACAGTCGCGTGGGTGGTACCGAGACTTAGTGGGCTGGCACGGTAATGCCACCGCGATAGTGACAGGGGCACTGTCGTCGTTCACTATCGCGTGGTGTGTACCGAGGGTTTGGGAAGTGGCGCGATTGTGCCCATGTGACAGTGCCATGGGCAATGTCGTCGGGCACTGTCGCCGTCAGGGACTGAGAGTATAAAAAGCCCCCTTGACCGATTTTAAGCCATAAACTCACTTTGTTCTCGGGATTAGGATATATTTAGTGCGATTTTCCTCCTTTAAACTTCATTCCTCATTAAATGCTAGGGTTTAGTTGGTGAAGAACATCAAGAATAAGTTATTAGGTAGTTGAAGAACATTTATTAAGGTCCCTAGCAAGATTCCAAGCTTCAATACCTCAAGCATTCATCCACTTCTTTTCTAGGGTTTTGTATAAAACCTAGTCAGTGAGTTTCTTCTAACCATTTTCAAATTAGATACACCTAGACCTCCGCCATTTGAAGTAATGCCTGGGAGGTAGTATTTAAATATGTCGTGCCTTCGGGATGTTGCTCAAGTGAGTGAACATCAAGGTGCATTGAATTGAGGTGGAACTCATTAGTGTGATGGGCCTTCCCCATTGATTCCTATATGGTCTTTACGTCTATAAATGATTAAATTGCTTATGCCATGATTATTGTTCAACTCACTAGGCTCGTTTAGCCTAACACTTGATTGGTTTGATGTGTATCTCAGGTTCAAGCGGCGCGACCGCCAAGAAGGTTTAGCGGGCCTTTAGATGTGATATTGGGAGCTTTTTGGGAAGCCATTTTAGAAGACGATTATTTTGGAAGTAGATGACAACCGATTGTAATCTTATTTCTTGTCTAGAACTTAGATTAGGAGGTTGTGATATCTCAATGTTTATTATTACAAACTTGTAATTAAACAGGCATTTATAACTCCCTTTTTGGGTGAGCTCATGCTTTGGCATTAATTTGATTACCATATTTCCATTTTCGGGAAATTTTTGTTTGTCCCATTTTTGGGGTGTTTCAGGAAGCCCCTGCAGATCTTATAGACGGGATTTCACCCTTTTCCTCATTTACTCCTCACCAACACCCTCCCTCTTCATAAATTCGATTTTAGGGAACCCTAGGTTGTTACCTTCAAGTTTGGAAAAGCATTAATTTCGTCTATAGCCTCAAGATTCAAGGAGCTTTGCTTGGATAGTCAAGATCTTCATTCTCTTCCCACCATACTTGGTTTTCTAGGTTTTCACCAAAACCTAACTTGTGAGTTCATTATGTTTTTATAAACTTTATACATGTTAAAATGTAGATTTTAACCTTCTAAACATCTCAATTTTGATTTACTTGATTTGGGTGAATTTTCACCAAAAACCTAACTTTGGAGATTTTAGGGTTTATATGGTTGAGTATGATTTTAGGGTCAAGATGCTTATAACTTGAACTACTTGTGAACTTGAATATGAGAAATATGTTTTCCTCTAATCTTATGTTAAACACTTTGGAAACAAATTTAGGGTTTTGAAGTATAGAGGCGTATTCATTGAATTAGAACTTGGGTAAATGGATTTAGTGGGTGGAAATACTACTTAAAGATTTATATTGGAACATCTTGAAATTTCGGAAGTAATTATATGGATTCATAGTTTTGCACATTTGATGGCACTTCTAACTGTTGGAATTATTGATTGGTTTGGTTGACATTGGATTGACTACTTGGTTGCATTTGGGCGTCATGAGCCCACAAATATTTTTATTATTTGGTCCGATGATGGAACACTAGTTTTCCACATCGATGCATGCTTAGGCATCAGATAGGGTAAAAGTCCTACATGCTAGTACACGATATTGGGTGAGGATCTCAACGTAAGGACCATATGTGGTTGAAGTTGACTTTTCGAGGTTGTACGTTTAAATTGCGTGTACTTTATTATGTGTTTGGTTTTACTAACATGTCAAGTGGATTACTTTTGTGTTTCGTCACTTATGTTAGTAAGCGGGTCTCCCCCGTCAACCCAAGAGGTATTTGTATTAAAGTGACTTTGTCTTTATTTATTCCACTGGCTTTCCTTAATTATCTCTTTAGAATTTACTGATTTCTCAATATAAATGTTTGATCTCACTAGGCTTTAGTCTAACACTTTTTCTTAAAATGACATGTATAACAGGTCATTCTAGCGGTATGATTCCTCGGGTTTGAGTGAAGAGTCATTGAAGGATAGTAGCATTTTTGAAGGTTATAGAGGTGTACATTTGATATAGTGATGGTATACTTTTGGAAGTGAGATGACGACACCCGTTCGTAATCTAGAATTAGTTGATCTAGATTAGTAGATTGTTGAGTTCAATTTCACTTGATTTCTATATTGTAAACGCCATACAATTATTCCCTCTTTGGGTGATCTTGTTATGATAGACTTGTTTATTCCACACTTATTTCAAGTTTAAATTAACCCCCATTTTTAGGGTGTTACATGTTGGTATCAGAACAGTAGTTTAAGTGAACTAGGTATGGATGTAGGATGCCTAGACTTAAGCTGTGACTGTTAAGTTATTTCTTGTGAGAACGGGTATAACTCTTAAGATAGGACGGTCTTAGAGTTGACGGAAATTACACGAATTGAGAGATGTAGTAATGGTAACGAGAATTCTTACGTATCATACGTTCATAATTTCACTTAGCTAACGTTATTATGAAGATGTTTTACGTGATTATACTTGATCTACTGTTATTATGGCAATTGATGAATGTAGTAGTACGTTTCATTCTCTTTAATTCTCTTAGCCAATTTCCCACCTCCATTCTCGCATATGTGTGGCAGACTAAATGGTAAATACTCGAAGTCGGCAGGATGGCAATGATGCAACGACATCCACGACCGACCAACCTAGAGTGACGGAGGCAGGATTGCCCCCACCTTTGCAAAATGCTTTGGGCGGAGGGGTGGAGAAAATACCTGACGCAACATAGCCATGCCTGAACCAATAATGGAAAAAGTAACTCCAGAATCAAGAATGATGGATCGGATGATGCAGGCCATGAACACGGCTATGGCCCAACAACAAGAAATGTTTTTGAAGCTGCTTGAAGACAGAGATACTAACAACCGCATGCACGAGACAATTGTGGAAAACGTGATTGCGGTGGTATCCGGGGGTACCAGAGACAGAATCCCCACGGATGGAGTAGCGACAATGGAAGCAAGGCAAACGACGATGACTTGCTCTTTCAAACGTTTCCTAAGTTGTAAACCACCCGAGTTTAGAGGCAATGAGGATATGATAATTTGCATGAATTGGATAAGAGAGATGGAACAAGCTTTTAGGACGAGCGGATGTGGAGAGGGCCAAAAAGCAACTTCCGGCTCTCAAATGTTGCGAGGGGCGACCCTCACATGGTGGAACATCTACTCTATGTCCTTAGAGGTTTCAGTGTTAGACAAATTGGATTGGAAAACTTTCAAAAGGAAAGTGCTTGAAGAGTATTGCAATGAGAGATCTATGGACCAGATTATAGATGAGTTCCGGGGTCTGAAGAAAGGGAATCTGTCAGTGAAGGAATACAACACATTGTTCATGGACAAGCTGGGTTTGGTGGGACATTTCGTCCAGATCGAGAAAGAAAAGATCAAAGCCTACATCATAAGGTTACCAACTGAAATGATGAATATGGCTTAGGTATCCTTGGCCTCCACCTTCGAGAGGCAATAGAAGAAGCACAACTGGTAGAGGATTCCTATGGTCAACCTAAGGTGGAAAGAAGTGGAGTGAGTGAGAAGAGAAGATGGGAGGGAAGTTACACACCTTCTAAGAGGTCGAGGCAATTCAACAATAATCAACGAGGGACCGGTCCTATACGCGAGGTCCCATGGTGCTCCAAGTGCCGAAGCAAACACTTCGGTATGTGTAATTCGGGGTCCGAACCCTGCTTCAAGTGTGGCAAGCCGACCCACAATCATAGGGATTGTCCGATTAGGGGACATATTTGTTTTGAATGCAAGGCACCAGGCCATGTCAGAAGCGAGTGCTCGAAATTGAAGTCCGGGGGTAGCGGGGGAAAGAAGATGGTGTAACACCCTCAAATTTGGAAAGAGCAACTAATTAAAAATTTCAATATAACATCAAGTAAGGAACAAAACTTTCTCCTACAATTCAAAACTCAATATACCTCAAGTTAAGATTCTATAATTAACCTCAAAGAATTTAAACTCCAATGACATACAAGGACTAAACCAGAGTTGGGTGGTACTTAATCCCAAATACAAGTTGCTATCCCGTAATAATTGCAGAAGACTTTACCAAGCTATTCACTTCTCGAGCACACAACTAGCTCTCATCTCTTCATAGTGTCACTAGAACTATTCCCAACCAGAACCTGTTGCGCATGCCGACAAATAAAAAGGTTAGGCTAACGCCTAGTGAGTTCAAAAGTTTTCAATATGAATAATTAGGTCGCAAAAGGAAAGAATGCAACTTAAATCATAATCTTTCAAGACACTTTACTTTAAATATGAAAACGAATCACTTCCAATAATACGCATGATTTAAAGATGGACGCTCCAATGTAAAAACCTTCTTTAATGAGGTGATGCAACCCAAAACTCACTCAAAACGTGAATATAAATCGACTCCCAATTTATAAAGACATGAATGAAACTTTATATCCCGAAACACCCAAAACAAGGGTGGAGCATAATACTCAACCCATAATTTATGGTTAATAAACAACATATACAATACGTCACCGGAAACATGGACACTAAACCCAATACTCACGCAACCATAAAATGGAAGGAATCCAAATATCAAAACGTGGGGATAACATATTTCATTCAAACCTTAATATACGTGGAGGGAATCCAATATTAAGGTCATCATTTACAGTCAACCACACAAACCAAATGTTAATAAAGTATGGCGTTAATAATTACAATGTTATTGGCTGACGACGGGGGAGACCTGTATCCATTGAGAGTGGAGGAACACAAAAGTATGCAACTCTTGCAATGTTAATCGCATGACACCTCACGACATAAAAGCCCAAGTGTCCTTACGACTTCTTAACAAGTTTCACCTCAAGAGTCGGTTGACCTTGGTGAACATTACAAAGAATTCCACCCCGAAGGCTCGACACACTTAAAGACTACCTCCATGGCATTACTTCAAGTGGCGGAGGTCCTAGCGCCTACCTCCCCGGTATCACTTCCAGACTCAACCCTCCTAGTGCCTACTTGAAAAGTTTTCGGTCGTAAAACATGGGTACCAGAGTCCAACCCCGCAATACCCAATTGACCACCCAAAACAGACTGACTTAAGTGCCTATGGATCCAATGCAACACAGTCTAACATTACGTGACTACACAGGAATGACCAACGCACTCGAGCATGTAATTAACATAAATATGCAACAAGGTGTGTTAGCATGTAAATCATAACCAGGCTCTACACTGAGCCATTAAAACCGGACAATTGTCTCCAATACTCTTTTAAGTTGACACCGAGATAAAGTTCTCAAAACCCTTTTTGACCAACAAATAACATTCCCCAAATAATAAAACGCAAACGACTCGAGTCATGCAAACACACGCTCCAAAATGCATGAATGAACTCCAACATAGTTTAGATTGGGACAAATTACTTTCCAAATGAAGTTATACTATTTATTACTTCAAAAACATCCCATGAAAGAAAATTAAGCATTTCTCCAAAACAAACGCTAAAAGTGCCTTTTAACCAAATAATCTCCATTTATGCAATAAATCATCAAAACACTTTCAATTATGATTTATTTATCAAAATGCCCAAATAACTCAACAAATGATAATTTCATGTAAAACACATAAACACTTTAAAAAATGAACATTTTGGCATACACAACATTTTCACAAATCAACTTGAACTCACCTTGCTAGATTTAGGCTAAATCTAGGTTTTCCCTAACTTGAGCTCCTTTGAAGAGACTTCGGTCCTCAAGCCTGAAACTTCCAAAAACCTAAATCCATAAATTTCAACCATAAATATTTACATCCAACCATTTAGAATCATTCCCTAAACATTATACATCAAAATCCCCAATTTGGCCAAAACCTAATTTTTGACCCAAATTCTCCAAAATCCTCAAATCCAAAAATTGAGAAACCAAAAGTAGGAAATCATCAATGGAACATTTATATCTTATAATAGGGTTTAGAAATGGAGAGAATAAACTTACCACTTAGGTTTGGTGAAAACCTAGAAAACTCAAAAATGGAGCTTGAGGTTGAAGATGAAGATGGAGATGGTGAACTCTTGATCATAACTTCCAATCCTTAACTTGTTGATGATTTACCTCAATAATACCCAAAGATTTGAGTCAAAGATGACCCAAAATCACCAAATATGTTTAGGTTTGTTCTAAAGAGAGTTTGGGAAGAAATGGGAATGAGAAATGAATAAGTGAGTTGAAAAATCGGATTTATCAGCAATCAACACCCTTTGTGCGACATTGACAGACTACAATGCCCTGGTCAATGTCGCTGGTCATTGTTGCACTCAGCACCCCTCCTTCTGTTTCTTCCTGCTACATCACCAGGTGTGACTATGACACTGTCATAGTCGACGGGCATTGTAGTCGTGCCCGTACCAAGCTCCAAAACTCGACTTTTTCAATGCCAATACTCCCGATACTCTAAGGGACTCTAAGTAATGTTTTTCCAACAAAAATCCCACCATTTACATGATACAAAAACGTTCGGGTGACCTTTACTGACCGAAAATTACGAGTGTTACAGATGGATCCTTCGAGAGCAACGGGAAGGGACTTTCAAATGACCACCGAGGAGGCGAAGGCTTCGACAGATGTAGTGTCGGGTATGTTTCTTCAAAAATTCGTACCTACACGTATATTGTTTGATTCTGGCGCAGTTTTTTCGTTTGTGTCAAGTTCTTTCTGTCAAAAGTTATCCGTACCCACTAGTAGCTTAGAGGATACCTTAGTGGTAGAGCTAGTGGATGGTGACCAAGTAGTGGTCCGGGAAATTCTTAGGGGTTACAAGTTAAAGATTGAAGGAAAGTAATTTCCAGTTGACTTGATGCCGATAGTTATTGGAGGATTTGACGTTGTCATAGGAATGGATTGGTTAGCGAATAATCATGCCTAGATCCTTTGTGCGAATAAACTAATTCGAATCCCAATTTCGGATGATGAGACGGTGACCATGTACGGAAAAAGACGGAAAGGCGAGGTATCAATTATCAGCATGGTGAAGGCATGGAAGTGCTTATCGAAAGGATGCTCATCATTTCTGGCATACGTTATAGAAGCCAAGCTCGAGAAGAAAAGGCTTGAAGATGTGAAGGTGGTGATTCAATTCCTTGATGTATTCCTGGATGACTTGCCTGGATTACCGCCCGATCGCCAAGTGGAGTTCAAGATTGACTTAGCACCGGGAGCGGCTACGATAGCTAGAGGTCCTTATCGTTTGGCCCCGTCGAAAATGAAGGAGATGATGGGACAACTATAAGACCTTCTTGAAAAGGGATTCATGAGACCGAGCTCATCGCCTTGGGGAGCGCCGGTCTTATTCGTGAAGAATAAATATGGCATAATGAGGATGTGAATAAACTATATAGAATTGATCAAGGTAACCGTGAAGAATAAGTATCCGCTCCCAAGGATCGACGACTTGTTTGACCAACTCCAAGGAGCGGGATGCTTCTGGAAGATCGATCAACGTTCGGGCTACCACCAAGTGAAAGTCAAGGAAGACGATATCCCAAAGACAGCTTTTAGGACACGCTACGAACATTACGAATTCTTAGTGATGCCCTTCGGTTTAACGAATGCCCCGACGGTGTTCATAGACTTGATGAACCTAGTGTGCTGACCATTTCTTGATAAGTCAATAATCGTGTTCATTGATGATATCCTAATCTACTCCAAGGATGAATCCGATCACGTGCAACACCTTCGTGAAGTTTTGGAAGTTTTGAGGAAGGAGAAGTTATATTCAAAATTCTCCAAATGTGAATTTTGGTTTAAAGAAGTGCAATTATTGGGGCATGTAGTCACAAGAGACAGTGTGAAGGTGGATCCTGCTAAGATAGAAGCCATGATGAATTGGGAACTAAATTTCTCTAAGATCTTCTTCATTGACACCTTTGACCAAAAAGAATGTGAATGTAACACCCGTAATTTTCGGTAAGTAAAGGCCACCCGGACGTTTTTGGAACTTGTAAATGGTGGGAGTTTGTTGGGAAAACATTATTTAAAGTCCCTTAGAGTATCGAGAGTATTGGCGTTGAAAAAGTTGAGTTTCAGGGCTTAGGAAGGGTCCCACGACAATGCCCGCGACTATGACAGTGTCATAGTCGCACCTGGCAAAGTCGCAACATTAATCAGAAGGAGGCATGCGGCTGGAGACAATGACCAGCAACATTGCCATGGGCAATGTCGCATGGCAATGTCGCCCAAGAGGAGCAGTTGGCTGTTAAGAACGGGTTTCAACTCATTTCTTCACTTATTCACTTCCGCTTCTTCCCAAACACTCTCTAGAACCAACCAAAGTCACATATGGAGATTTTGGGTCATCCTTGGTTCCAATCCTTGAGTATTATGAAAGTAAATCATCATCAAGTGGTATAACTAGAAGCTATGATCGAGAGTTCACCTCCTCCATCTTCATCTTCAACCTCAAGCTCCATTTTAGGGTTTTCTAGGTTTTCACCAAAACCTAAGTGGTAAGTCCATCCCCTCCATTTCTAAACTTATTTAAGGGTTGTAAATGCTTCATTGATGATTTCCTAGTGTTTTATTACTCCAATTTCGAGTTGGAAGATTTTGAGAAAAGTTAGGTCAAATTAGGGTTTTTAGCCAAAATGGAGATTTTGATATAAGATGTTTGGGGAATGATTCTAAACATTTGGATATGGTTATTCATGGTTGGAAATTTTTATATCTAGGTTTTTGGGAAGATTTGTTGCGTGTGGACTCGGAATTCTTCAAGGAAGCTCATTTGGGGTAAAATCTAGATTTAGCCTAAATCTAGCAAGGTGAGTTCAAGTTGATTTGTGAAAACTATGTACATGCCAAAATGAGTATTTTGAAGTAAAAATATGTCCTACTTGATAATTTTCATTGTGTTGAGCATTTTGTTAAGTTTCGCATATTTGATAAACTTGGGTTAATCACATCTTTGAAGTGTGTGTCTGCATAAACGTTGTCTAGATGCGTTTTATTATTTGGAGAAACGTTATTTGTTGGTCAAATGGGTTTTGAGCATTTTAGCTCGGTTTCAACTTAAAAGAGTCCCGTGGACATTTGTCCAAGTTTTAATGGATCTTGGTAGAGCCCATGTTCAATATACATCTTAATGCACTTTATTGCGTATTTATGATAATTACAGGATCGAGTGCGTTGGTCATTCATGTGTAGTCATGTAATGTTAGACTGTGTTGCATTGGATCCATAAGCACGTAAGTCAATCTTCATTTGATGGTTAACTGGGTATTACGGGGTTGGACTCTGGGACCATGTGTTATGACCTTGACCTTTCAAGTGTACACTAGGAGGGCTGAGTCCGGTTATGCTATCATGATGATGGGAGTTTCATGATGAGTGTTTCATGATGGGCGTTTGGGACCTCCGCCATTCGGGGTAATGCCATGGTTGTAGTCCTCGAATGTTGTCGGGCCTTTGACGGTATTCATGATAATATTCGCTAAGGTTAGCTGTCTCTTTTGGTGTAGCTTGAAGAGTGGCATACTTTTGTGTTCCTCCACTCTCAATGGATACGGGTCTCCCCCGTTGTTGGCCAGCAGTATTTTGGATATTTAATTGTACATGCTTTAATATTTGGATTTCATCCCATTTTATGGTCGCGTGAGTATTGAATCTTAGTCACATGTTTTTAATGGCATACTATATTATATGGGTTGTTTTCCCATGATTTCTATGAGTTGAGTATTATGCCCCACCCGTGTTTTGGGTGTTTCGGGACATAAAGTTTTATCCGCATTCTATAATTGGGAGTCCGTTTTCTATTCACGTTTGAGTGAGTTTTGGGCGACATCATTTTATAAAGAATATTTTGTATCGGGGTGTTTGCCCTTAAAAATGCATGTTATTGGAAAACAAGCCGTTTTCATATTTAAGGTAAATTATTTTGAAGGATTATGATTTAAATTGCATTCTTTCCTTTTAATGGTTTATTTATTCATGTTGAAAACTATTGAACTCACTAGGCGTTAGCCTAACCTTTTTATTTGTCGGTATGTGCATCAGGTCCCGGTTGGGTGTGCTACTAGCGTCATTGTGAAGAGATGAGAAATAGATTATGCTCGAGGGTGAGTAGTTTGGTGAAGCCTTCCCCCGTTATCTTGGGTTATAACATTTTGTATTTGGGTTTAGTAACATCCGACCTTTGATTAGTCTATGTGTAAGGCTTTATTTATATTTGTTGATGGTTAAATCTAGAACAATATTTCATGAATAGACTTGTTGTAAGATACTTTGTCCTTCTTTGAGGCATTTATGGATATTTTAAATTAGTTGCTCCTTTATGATTTGAGGGTGTAACAGTGAAGTTCGTGTGGACCGAAGCCCAAGAGAAAGTTTTCCGAACATTACAAAAGAAGTTATGTGAAGCTCCGATCTTATCCTTACCGGAAGGATCGGAGGATTTTGTGGTGTATAGCAATGTATCCAAGATGGGGCTAGGGTACGTGCTCATGCAAAGAGGAAAGGTGATCACCTACGCATCGAGGCTAACTAAAAGTGCACGAGAAGAATTACCCCACTCATGATTTGGAGCTAGTGGCGGTAGTGTTCGCATTAAAGTTGTGGTGACACTATCTCTATGGCACGAAATGTACCTTGTACACGGACCACAAAAGCTTGAAGTATGTCTTCGATCAAAAGGAGTTAAATATGAGGCAAATAAGATGGTTGGAACTACTTAAGGATTACGACTGTGAGCTACTTTACCATACGAGTAAAGCAAACATGGTGGCCGATGCTTTGAGCCGGAAAGAATATAGCGATAGACTTCGAGCCAAGCTCTCCAGGATTGAATTGGTGTCGAGTCTCATGGATCGAACTAAAGAGGCTCAAGCTCAAGATCTTTTGGAAGAAAATCTCAAGGAGAAAGTAATGACCAAGCAACGCCTACTTCTGACGGATGATAGTTGTGGGATCAAATGTTTTAACGGGCATGTGTGGGTGCCAAAGATTGGAGGGAATCGAGAGATACTTTTGGAGGACGCTCACAAATCCAAATACTCCATTCATCCGGGAAACAACAAAATGTATAGAAGTTGCTCTATTGGTGGCCGGTTATGAAGTTGGATGTGGCACAATATGTGGAAAGGTGCGTGACTTGTTCGCAAGTAAAAGCCGAGCATCAACGACCTTATGGGAGCCTACAATCTTTGTAGACACTCGAGTGGAAATGGGACAAGATTACCATGGATTTCGTGACCAAACTATCGAAGACGTTGCGAGGTAATGCCACTATTTGGGTGATTGTTGATCGTTTGACAAAGAGTGCTCATTTTCTTGCGATGCGGGAAACATTGCCAATGGCGAAACTCTATATTGATGAAGTGGTCTCTAGACATGGTATACCCTTGTCTATAGTTTCCGATCGTGACTGTCAGTTTACGTCAAGGTTTTGTGGCGCCTTACATCAGGAGTTGGGTACGCGGGTGAATATGAGTATGGCCTACCATCCACATACAAACGAACAAAGCGAAAGGACAATTCAGACCTTGGAAGACATGCTTAGATCGTGTGTGATCGATTTTGGTGGTAATTGGGATACTCATTTACCCTCGGTGGAGTTTGCATACAACAATAGCTACCACTCTAGCCTTGGTGCGACACCATTCGAGGCTTTGTATGGGAGGAAATGTAGAATCCCCGTATGATTGCTAGATGCAGGGGAAAAGCAGTTTGTCGGGCCAGAAATTGTGCAAGAGACGGCCGACAAAGTCAAGGCCATAAGGGAACGTTTGAAGGCGGCGCAAGATCGACAAAAGAGTTATGCCGACAAGAAGAGACGGCCGGTGGAGTTTCAAGTGGGAGACCGTGTGATGTTGAAGGTGTCCCCATGGAAAGGCTTAATACAGTTTGGAAAACGCGGGAAGTTGAGTCCCCGTTTTCTTGTACCGTTCACCGTTATTGAGCGTATTGGATTACAAGCCTACAAGTTATATTTTCCACCGGAGATGGACGGAATCCACCCTACGTTCCATGTGTGTTATCTACGGAAGTGTTTGGCGGAAGAAGAAAGCGTCATACCGTTATCGGCGATTCGGGTGGACGACAACCGTTGTGTCGAAGAACCCGAAGCCATACTGGAGAGAGAGACCAAAAGGCTCAAGCATAAAGAAGTCACGATGGTGAAAGTGCAATGGAAGCACCATCGTGGTGCCAATGTGACTTGGGAAGCCGAAGAGGATATGAAGCGAAGATACCCTCACTTATTTGCGTAACTAGGATTTCAAGGACGAAATCATCTCCAAGTTGGGGAGGATTGTAACACCCGTGAAATTCATGGTACGTTAGAAAGCTTTCTTTTGAGTCTAACTGTTAACCTTAGGAATTCTACTGCTATAGATTCATTAGGAACTTTGGGAGTAGAAATTTAGTCTAGGCCATGGAATAGAGTTTTAGAATTGATTGAGAAACAACAAGTTGCGCGGGCTATGGCGCGACCTTAAAGCCGCGGCCAAATCCGCGTAACTCGTTGTTTGCTTGGAGATCAAGGACACGCGAGGGCTATGGCGCTGCTTCAAGTCGCGACCAAAGCCGCGGGAAGCCCCTGCAGATCTTATAGACGGGATTTCACCCTTTTTCCTCATTTACTCCTCACCAACACCCTCCCTCTTCATAAATTCGATTTTAGGGAACCCTAGGTTGTTACCTTCAAGTTTGGAAGAGCATTAATCTCATCTAGAGCCTCAAGATTCAAGGAGTTTAGCTTGGATAGTCAAGATCTTCATCCTCTTCCCAACATACTTGGTTTTCTAGGTTTTCACCAAAACCTAACCGGTGAGTTCATTATCTTTTTATAAACTTTATACATGTTAAAATGTAGATTTTAACCTTCTAAATATCTCCATTTGATTTACTTGATTTGGGTGAATTTTCACCAAAAACCTAACTTTGGAGATTTTAGGGTTTATGTGGTTGAGTATGATTTTAGGGTCAAGAAGCTTATAACTTGAACTACTTGTGAACTTGCATATGAGAAACATGTTTTCCTCTAATCTTATGTTAAACACTTTGAAAACAAAATTAGGGTTTTGAAGTATGGGGGCGTATTCATTGAATGAGGACTTGGGTAAATGGATTTAGTGGGTGGAAATATTACCTAAAGATTTATATTGAACCTCTTGGAATTTCGGAAGTAATTATATGGATTCATACTTTTGCACATTTGATGGCACTTCTAACTGTTGGAATTATTGATTGGTTTGGTTGAGTGGATTGACTACTTGGTTGCATTTGGGCATCATGAACCTACAAATATTTGTATCATTTGGTCCAATGATGGAACGCTAATTTTCCACATCGAGGCATGCTTACGCATCGGATAGGGTATAAGTCCTACGTGTTAGTACACGATATTGAATGAGGATCTCAACGTAAGGACCTATGTGGTTGAAGTTGATTTTCCGTGGGTGTACGTTTAAAGCTACTAAGTCTAGCATCCATTGCGTGTACTTTATTATGTGTTTGTTTTTACTAACATGTCAAGTGGCTTACTTTTGTGTTCCGTCACTTATGTTAGTAAGCGGGTCCCCCGTCAATCCAAGTGGTATTTGTATTAAAGTGAAGATTTTTCTTTATTTATTCCACCGACTTTCCTTAATTATCTCTTTAGAATTTACTGATTTCTCAATATAAATGTTTGATCTCACTAGGCTTTAGCCTAACACTTTTTCTTAAAATGACATATATAACAGTTCATTATAGCGATGGGATTCCTTGGGTTTGAGTGAAGATTCATTGAAGGATAGTAGCATTTTTGAAGGTTATAGAGGCGTACATCTGATATAGTGATGATATACTTTTGAAAGTGAGATGAAGACACCCGTACGTAATCTAGAATTAGTTGATCTAGATTAGTAGGTTGTTGAGTTCAATTTCACTTTATTTCTATATTGTAAACGCTATACAATTATTCCCCTTTTGGGTGATCTTGTTATGATATACTTGTTTATTCCACACTTATTTTAAGTTTAAATTAACCCCCATTTTTAGAGTGTTACAGAAATCGTGTGGGTCACATTGTGACCGGTTCTATTAACCATTTTAGTTACTAATATGCTCTCAGTGATAACTTAGACCCGTACCCACTTTTTACTATCTTGTTAACTTTAATATTTAATATTTCGCTATAAATCAACCAATCTTATTAAACTTTAACTTTGCACCGGAAGTTCGTGAAAACTCAAATTCTTATTAATCCAATCTTCGTGGATACGATATTTGGTCCTTACCATTATATTACTTGTGAAGCGAGCGCAATACGTGGTGTATACTTGCGCCGTTATTATGTCATATTTTACACGTGTGTATTTTTGCTATCAGTGACAACAATGTTTATATAGCTTACTATTGTTTCTAATACAACGTGTGTGTGATGTGGCGTCGAGGTTTATAAATGGGATATTATACCATTGTGTACTTGTTTTCGAATGATGGGTGTTGCAAATCTCCTCGTTTCACTACAACAAATATGGGTTTAAAGGATGCAAAACATGTATGAAGTGTCCCACTAGACTCTTTTATAGGATTTACGTATATAGGGCCAAAAATTGTGCATCCTAATAAATTTATAGGACGCTTTTAGATGTCTTAACAAGTTTATAGGACACTTTAAAATAACATATTATTCATTTTTTTATATACTTTTTTTGGAAAAATATTTTTATAAAAACTAATGTTGTATAAAAAGTTATATTCATAACACTTTTCCAAAGTGTCTGTTGGGAACTGAAGATTCTACTAAGTGTAGTTACTACTGCTAGTACAAGTGTAGTTACTACTGCCAGAACAAGTTGAAGATTAATACTGCTAAGTGTTACTACTGCTAGTAGAATTACTACTGCTAGTTAAAGTTAGTACTGCTTGAACAAAGTTAGTACTGCTTAGCTAGTTAGTACTGCTAGTAGTTAGTATTGCTTGAAGTTAATGCTGCTAGTTGAAGTTAATGCTGCTGAGCATTATTAGTGCTGCTAAAGAGATCCGGATGGAATGTACTACAGCTGGATATACTGAAGATATACTTAGAAGATATACATGGAAGATATACTGAAGATTTGTTTATTCTTTGTAATTATCTTTTTATCAGTATATGTATAGAATGTTTAGAATAGATAGAAATAACTTTTGATAATCGTTTTCATAAGAGAAAATCAACCTCAAGGCATAGATCCTAATTCTAGAGAAGTAGAATTCGTATTGGTGAGCCTGTTCATCAATATTGAGGTTGAGTGTGTAATCTTGTAGTTTTAAGCATTAAATACAAGGTTAATGTTTGATAATTATATACTGTTTTTGATTACTGTTTGATCAAATATCAAAGTGTTTTTCCGCAACTTCTTTGATATTAGTTTCTGAGTATTAATTCTTGTTAAGAATTCGATCCTGACAAGTGGTATCAGAGCCAAATTCTCTCAGAAACAGTTATTCATCATGGAAAATCTTACAGAATCAAGCAGTACTTTGGTCTCAAAAGTTCCAATGCTCAGATCCAATGAATTTGACATGTGGAAAATCAGAATCAAGCAATATATTCTCCTCACAGATTACTCTATGTGGGACATCATTGAGAATGGCCCATCTGATGGAGGAAAGATTGGTGAAGATGGCAAAAGAACTCCTCCAAAGACAGATACAGACAGGAAATCAAGACAGACAGAGATGAAAGCCTTGAGCACACTGCTCTTGGCCATTCCAAATGAGTATCAACACCAATTCTGCAATTGTACTGATGCACAGATGCTCTGGAATGCTCTAGAGAAGAGATTCTCAGGTACTAAAAGTACCAAGAGAAATCAAAAGGCAATCTTAAAACAACAGTATGAAAACTTCATCTCAACTAAGAATGAGTCCATGACTCAAACTTTTGACAGGTTTAATAAACTAATTGGTGAACTAGCTACTATGGGAGTACAGATTGATCAAGATGATGTGAACAGAAAGTTCTTAAGGTCCCTTGGAGATGAATGGACCATGTACACTGTGTCATTCAGACAGAATGATCAGTTGGAAGACAAAGAACTTGATGATCTGTACAATGATCTTAGAGTATTTGAAGCTGAGGTGGAGGCAAAGAAGAAGCCTTCTGGATATGTTCATAATGCTGCACTCCTATCAGCATCAATTGATTCTACTGCTAACCCTGAATCAGTTAATGCTGCTAATGGATCAAATTTAGATAAAGGCACTGATTATGTATTTGAAGCTCTTCTTTCTAATCATGGAAATTCTTCTTTGATCAATGATGACTTAGAACAACTTCATCCTGATGATCTGGAAGAGATGGATATTAAATGGCAGATGGCCATGCTCTCCATGAGGGTTAAAAAGTTTATAAAGAGGACTGGAAGAAACAACTTCTCACAAAGAAGAGAAGATGGAGCAGGGTTTGATAAATCAAAGGTAGAATGCTACAAATGCCATCTGAAGGGACATTTTGCTAGAGAATGCAGAAGTGGAATGTCTCACAACAACAACCATCAACAAGCTCAATCTGGAAGCTTCAATAACAACAGAAACTCTGCTCAAGCCCTTGTTTCTCAACAAGGAATGGGGTTTGACTGGAGTGATCAAGCAGAAGAAGCTATTCAGAATCAAGCTCTTATGGCTAAAGTATCTGATCTCCCATCTGAGGTAAGTTCTAATCTCTGCTCTAAAACTTGCATAGACACTGTTAAAAGGTACAGGGATCACAATCAGAAGATGAGTGATGACCTGAAGAGACTAGAAAAGGATATAAAAGACTATGTGAGGATAGTAGAGAGATTTGAAGATCAAATCAAAGGTTTTCAAGCCAATGAACTACAACACTCATATGACACTAATTACTGGAAGTGGGAGAAAAAGGATTTAGAACTTAAACTGACCAAATCTAAAGAGGAGAGTGAAAAACTGAAAGAGGAGTTAACCAAGGTTAAGCTTGATGTAGAAAAGTTTTCCAATGCTTCTAAAGCAATGGACTCCTTACTGCAAAATCAGATTCATGATAAGTTGAGAAGAGGAATTGGGTACAATGCCACACCTCCACCATATAACAACAATTATATTCCTCCTACTTCAGACCTGTTAGACACCAAAGATAGGAAGGACTTGCCTGAGGGAGCCACTGAAATAGATCCCTTAGATGAGGTAATTGTTGAGGATAAGACTGAGAAAGAGGTTGGCAAGAGTAAGGAGAACAAGGTGAGTGGTGAGATTTCTATAGAAAACAACATTATCACCAATGAGGATTGTGGAAGGGCTTGGATCAAATCCAAGAACATAGAGAAGACAGAGGAAAAGTCTGGTAAGGTCCATTATAAACAGACCACAGTTGTGAATCCAGGTCCTTGCAAACAGTGTGCTTGTAAGAAGAATAAGCCCCAAAAACAGGACAAAAAGAGGGGAAATCAAAGAAACTGGAATAATCAATGGGCACATAAACAAGGGGTTGATCTGAGTAAAATCAATAGACCAAAACCTTGTTTTATCTGTGGCAAATTGAATCATCTTGCAAAATTCTGTTATTTCAATCCTATGAACCAAAGAATGAATTTTCAAAGATCCATGCAAAAACCCTTTGGTTATAAGAAAATTGAAAAGAACCATGTGGCTAAGAAAACTGTTAAAACTAAAAGCCACATGAAGAAAAAGTATTCTGTTAAAGAAAGTGTCAATATGTGGATTTCTAAAAGCAATAAAACTGTTAGTACTGCTATCACAAATAGTGCTGCTGACAATGATAGTGCTGCTAGAAGTAATACTACTGCTAAAAATGTTAATGCTGCTAACAAGGTTAGTACTGCTAAACCTGTTAGTACTGCTACACCTGTTAGTACTGCTAACTCTGTTAGTACTTCTAAGGTTAGTACTGCTTCTAGTGTTGATTCTGCTAAGCCAATCATATTGACAAAGTACTCTAATAAAGAGTGCTCTGAGTTTAAAAACCTCATTAAAAAGGAATGTAAATACTTTGATGAGAAAGGAAGACCCAAGATCACTTTGGCTTGGGTCCCTAATCATACTAATTGATTTATCTAATGTGCAGGGCAACCAACAGCTCAAGGGAAAGAGCATTTGGCATGTTGATAGTGGTTGCTCTAGGCACATGACAGGCAACATATCATGTCTTCAGGATTTCACACATATCAATGGAGGACATGTTGCATTTGGAGACAATCTTACTGGTGGTAAGATAAGTGGAAAAGATTTACTTGGGTATATTTTCTAAGGACTAAGGATGAAACAAGTGGTCACAGGTGTGGGAATGATAAACTCTGAATAATCTTCTTCTCAAAAAGTGGTTTTATACCTGTATATTTTTATTCTTGGTGTTACTAATCTTCTTTTTCAGGATATACATAGCAGTACTCAGTGTTAGCAAGTTTCAAAGGAGTAAGTGTAGTTAATACTGCTAGTAGTTAATACTGCTAGTAGTTAATACTGCTAGTGGTTAATACTGCTAGTAGTTAATACTGCTAGTAGTTAATACTGCTAGTAGTTAATACTGCTAGTAGTTAATACTGCTAGTAGTTAATACTGCTAGTGGTTAATACTGCTTTCAGTTAATACTGCTAGTAGTTAATACTGCTAGTGGTTAATACTGCTTTCAGTTAATACTGCTAGTTAGTTAATACTGCTAGTGGTTAATACTGCTTTCAGTTAATACTGCTAGTAGTTAATACTGCTAGTGGTTAATACTGCTTTCAGTTAATACTGCTAGTTAGTTAATACTGCTAGCCGTTACTACTGCTAGTAGTTAATACTGCTAGTGGTTAATACTGCTAGTGGTTAATACTGCTAGTAGTTAATACTGCTAGTAGTTAATACTGCTAGTGGTTAATACTGCTTTCAGTTAATACTGCTAGTAGTTAATACTGCTAGTGGTTAATACTGCTTTCAGTTAATACTGCTAGTTAGTTAATACTGCTAGTGGTTAATACTGCTTTCAGTTAATACTGCTAGTAGTTAATACTGCTAGTGGTTAATACTGCTTTCAGTTAATACTGCTAGTTAGTTAATACTGCTAGCCGTTACTACTGCTAGTAGTTAATACTGCTAGTGGTTAATACTGCTTTCAGTTAATACTGCTAGTAGTTAATACTGCTAGTGGTTAATACTGCTTTCAGTTAATACTGCTAGTTAGTTAATACTGCTAGCCGTTACTACTGCTAGTAGTTAATACTGCTAGTGGTTAATACTGCTTTCAGTTAATACTGCTAGTTAGTTAATACTGCTAGCCGTTACTACTGCTAGTAGTTAATACTGCTCTAGGTTAATACTGCTTATATTCCGAATACTATAAATACTCTTTGCCCGCCTAAAAGTTCATAACGACTCTTTGCATACTGTTCCCTTGCGCTCTAAACCCTTTCTCTCTCAAAGTTCCAAGCTTTCAGGCAAAAATCTTCAAGGTCAATGGCATCAATGGCGTTCATTGACGAGCACAATGAAATCGCAATGCTCCAAAAGCCAAAACAAGCAGAAGGCTTTCATCAGATTGTGGATTTCCTCAAGTCAAGCCACATTGCTCATGATCTTACTGTATCCCCTACAATCTACATTGAGCATCAAAGGCAGTTCTGGGCCAATGCAACCATTGTTGTGGAAAATGGTGTGCAAATGATCAAGACAAGAATCTGTGATCAACCACTAACAGTTACTGAAGAGGTTATACGCATCAGTCTACGTCTAGACGATGCCTCTGGTATAACGACTATCTCTAATGATGAACTGTTTTCTAATCTTACTAGAATGGGGTATGGAGGCCCATTGGGTGTTTTCAAATTCTCAAAAGCAAAGTTTTCACCCCAATGGCGTTTTCTTGTTCATACCCTGATGCATTGCATCTCCAAAAAGACCACTGGATGGAGTGAGTTCAGTAGTCCAATTGCATATGCTTTGGTATGCTTGGCTACATCCAGAAGGTACAATTTCTCAAAGATGATTTTCAGTGATCTTGTATCAAATATGGGAAACAAAAAGAGTTTCTTTATGTATCCCAGATTTGTTCAGGAAGTAATTAACCATGAATTGACGGATATACCTCAACCTGTTGGAGTATATGTACCTAAACCCCCAAAAGGCAAGGTTTTCTCAAATATGAGAAGATCTGCTGGGGACTCGGAAGGAGTTGACACCCCATTGTTCTCTACAATGATGGTGGTGTCCCAAAACACTGAAGGTATGGCAGCAGGGTCAAGGCCCTCATTAGACCATCCCACTGCTAGCCAAGCCCAACCTTCCCTCTCAAAATCAATTCCACAGTCCCTTCTGAATAAGCCCACTTCTACAATTACCCAAACTTATCAAAGAAAACAGGTAAAGAAGGCTCCTTCCCTTCTTGTACCATCACCAACTAAGCCTTTAAGCCCTCTAAGGGAGAATTCTCCCCTAGAGAATATCCAAAGGGAAACCACAAGGGTATCTCCCAACCCAAAGGAGGTGCTCTCTGAGGAGGAGGTAGAGCATATGGGTGATGAGGCTGCCACTACTCCTGCTAGCACAGAGGAGGAAAGTGGTAACATCAATAAGACCTCCCCCATGGCAACTTTGAATGAGCAATCATTTGAAGGTCCCTGGTGCCAAGAAACCACAGGGGTGGATAGTGCTTCTGCTAGGCAGAAGACTTCCACTACTAAAAGATCCAATGATCCTTCAATAGGGGGTAACACTCCTGGAGAAGGTGAGGACAGATATAACTATGATGAATTGATGGAGGCAATGGGCAACATCAACATGGATGTACTCAAACAAGGCAAAGATATAGAAGAGCTAAAACTCATAGTACTGTCACAACAAGAACAAATCATCAAGTTGAAGCAAATGGTAAGGAAACTGATTCTGCAAAAGAAGAAGAAACAATTTGTGCTCAGAAGGAGGAAACCAGTGACTGATGCTCCCAAAAAGGGGGAGATCAACATGGAAGAAGCATCAAGGGAAGGGGAGATTGATAAAGAGAGAGTTGAAGTTGAGGGGGAGAAGGAAGTAGAAACAGAAAGAGGCTCAGTACAAAAAGAAGCAGAAACTGTTAATGTTGCTGAAACCTCACAAGCAGCAGTAACAGAGTTAACACCAACAGAAATTGAAGTAGCTGAAGTGCTAATCAAAGCTAAGAATGACACTCCCAAAGCAAAGGGAGTGGTCATAAATGAAGGGAGAGACAGAAAATCAGAACAGAAAGTCAAAGCTGCAGAATCAAAGAATAAGGGAAAAGAAAAGATAGTGGAATCTGATCAACCAATCAAGAAACAAAGGTTGGTTGAATCAGATGAAGCTTTAGCAAGGAAAATGCAGAAGGAGATGGAAAAAGAAGAAAGAGCTCAGGTGGAGAAGGACAGGGAAATGGCAAAGGCTTTAGCTGCTGAGCTAAATAAAGCCTATCAAAAGGGGCTTGAAACTGAAAAGGCTAAACAAAGGGCTATAAGTCTGAGAAAGGCTATGATGGCTAATACAAGTGCAAAGAAAAGAAGACCTTCACAAACTTACCTTGCCACTCAGGAAAGAAACAAAATGGTAACTTTCTTGAGGAGTGCAATTGGGGTAAAGAAAGAAATGTTTGTGAAGATGAGTTTTGATCAAATCAGAGAGCTCTATGAAAAAGAAATGGGGAATCTGAAGAGCAATGAAAAGAAAAGAGTAGAGTTTGAAAAGAAGGCCAAGGAGAGTAATGATATAGATATGAATCAACCATTCCCTGAAAGTGAGGAGGGAACTCCTATCAAAGAGATGGCAAGGGAAAAGGAAGAAAAGAAGAAGGAAGTTACTCTAGTACAGGTTCAAAAGACTTTGAAAAGAACCAAGATGATGGCCAAAAGAAAGAAAGATAAGAAGCCTAGAGTAGAAGAAGAACAAAATGTTGCTGAAGAAGAAGTGGCACCTGAGTCATCAAGCCAGCAAGGGTCATCAATCAAAGATGATGTAAGCTTATATATGGTAGTGATGGACAAAGTGACTGAACCAATTTCTGCAGAACCTGTTGGAGTTAAGCCACCTGAGATCATTCACTGGGATGTACTGACAATGGATGGGAAAGATTACATCAGACTCAAGAGGAAGGGTGATAAGTATGAAGTATTCAACACTTGGGTCAAGATTGTCAGAACATGCTCTAGATCTGATATAGAAGAGATGTTTGACATAGGAATTAAGCTGTATGCAGATCATCTGAATACTCCAGGAATTTCTCTTACAAAACTGGTGATGGAGTATCTATGCATGATGTTCAAACCTGAAGAAGTGGACCAGGTCATCAAGAGTGTGTTTAAAGAAGTCACAAGTTGGACTCTATATGAAACTAGTGGAGTATATGCAGTGACTTTGGATAGAAATCACACAGAATACTTCCTAGTGGATAGAGTATATAATCACACCAGACTGAAGGTTCATGCCATGCTAAAGAAGAAGTTGGGTTGTGCACCAAATTCAGAAATGGCCAAGTATCTAATTCAGAGGATAATCAATCAGAGTTTGGGACTGAATCCAGACTTAGGAGCATGATCTTGAAAGTTTTGGAAGCATCAAAAAGAGCATCTGGAAGAATATCTGAAGAACTTGACTTCTCTTCTAAAAGTCAAGTTAGGGGGAGATTGTTGGGAACTGAAGATTCTACTAAGTGTAGTTACTACTGCTAGTACAAGTGTAGTTACTACTGCCAGAACAAGTTGAAGATTAATACTGCTAAGTGTTACTACTGCTAGTAGAATTACTACTGCTAGTTAAAGTTAGTACTGCTTGAACAAAGTTAGTACTGCTTAGCTAGTTAGTACTGCTAGTAGTTAGTACTGCTTGAAGTTAATGCTGCTAGTTGAAGTTAATGCTGCTGAGCATTATTAGTGCTGCTAAAGAGATCCGGATGGAATGTACTACAGCTGGATATACTGAAGATATACTTAGAAGATATACATGGAAGATATACTGAAGATTTGTTTATTCTTTGTAATTATCTTTTTATCAGTATATGTATAGAATGTTTAGAATAGATAGAAATAACTTTTGATAATCGTTTTCATAAGAGAAAATCAACCTCAAGGCATAGATCCTAATTCTAGAGAAGTAGAATTCGTATTGGTGAGCCTGTTCATCAATATTGAGGTTGAGTGTGTAATCTTGTAGTTTTAAGCATTAAATACAAGGTTAATGTTTGATAATTATATACTGTTTTTGATTACTGTTTGATCAAATATCAAAGTGTTTTTCCGCAACTTCTTTGATATTAGTTTCTGAGTATTAATTCTTGTTAAGAATTCGATCCTGACAGTGTCATATAAAAAACTAATACAACACTTCATTTTAAAAGTGTTTTATAAAACTTGTTAATACGTAGGATGCACAATTTTTTGCTCCTATAAACTTAAGTCTTATATATCAATCTATTAAGACAATTAGACATTTTTGATGCCTTATAAACCCATGTATATTGTTGTACTGTTTATACATCATTTTGTTGTATAAACGGAAGTGTTGAATGCGATTTTTCTCAGTACCATATGCTAGTATCGGTTTTTGTACTCCTTCATCCATCTAAACTACTATAATAGAGGAAATCATAGAAGGCGTATTGCCAATTTGCCATTGAATGATCCAATTTTGGGCTTCATTGTTACAATCCTAGATGTAATTGGACTTCTATTTTCTTGAAGCTATGGATTCTTTCCATAGTTTGGGCCAATCCATTTTTCCATGTATATATTTGTAGCAATTCCAACAAATTTAACGTGACAGGTAAGAAGGTCGACATCTCTACAGAACTGAAGTATATATGTTGCAATTGGGTGATATATCACACAAGTGCATCCCATTTTGGACAAGAACCAAAGACAACGACTAACGTTTATTTTTATGCTTTCATCCCTAGCAAAATTGTAAAACAAACAAACAAACAAACAAATATAATACCACTATATAGCGGACGAGTCAACATGATTTCGACCAGTTTTAGCTTGACTAATACATAATTCACATGTCTTACGAGCAAAACATAATTCTTGAGGGAACTCTACTGATCAAGCCATATTGCTTCTGAACTAAACTATGGAACATAACTTGTTAATCGGAACTTGTATATGTATTATCATAAAGATGTAAATTAAAGCTAACGATGGTATGGTGAAGTTGCTTGAATCCTGTGCTTTCTCTTTTGAAGGAACCTCTGTAACGATTTCTTCATGGAAAGCCCACCTGGGCTACACCCCGGTGGCGATACCAGTGGTGAAGATGGCTCTGAAGAAAGAGTTGAGCTTGGTGTTCTTCTCCATTTCTCCTCCATCTCTTCGCCTGCTAGCTTTATTATTGCCCTTGCCTACGATAAAATACGTAACAAGTATTATTAGCTAATCGAAAAGCTGGTTATAGGTGAGAATAAAAATGAAATTGTAGAATATAAGATATAACTATTGACAATTATTGTATAACTTTTGAACAACAGTCATATATTTTGAAGCTTTAAGACATGAGAGACAAAAAGTATTAAAAAAAAGGTATCGCAAGATAAAATATATTAAAATCTAACAAAATTTGGTTTAATTCCTATTTAGTTAAACAATTTTTATCTATTTATTTTAGGGAAAATTATAAATAGATATACACTAATATATTTTGTGCTTATTTTGAAACAAATAAAGGTGGTTTGAAAGTTGATTAAAGAAATGCGATTTTCCAAAAATGATTTTCTTTGGTGGAACAAGTAGACAATGACAAGTAAACTCTTTCAGTCTTTCTGGATATGTGTTAGGTGTTTTACTTTATTCTCATAATTTTTTTTTTAAATTTAGAATTAATAAATAAAGATTCTTTTTCTTAATTAACACATGATTAAATCAAAAATCTTCAAAAATAATATTTTATCCAATTTCATAAAAAAGGTCAATATTCAATACTCAATATGGAGTAACATTTACTTTGATGTCCTTTTTTTAATTTCAAATTTGGACATGAATATGCACAAATTGACCAAATTACTTGATTTTACATTTTTACAAGATGGGTAATTTAGGAAAATCAAATTTGTTTCAAATATAGGCACATTAAGGGATATTGTTGTATATATAGAGTATATATGCACACATGGTATATATTTATTGCGTATACAAATGTATTATGCGTAAAGGGGATATAAAAAAGATAAATCTTATATTTTGATCCTATTTTTATTGTGTAACACATTTTCTTAAAAATCTTTATTTTGATAACAATTAATACTTTAAATATTTAAATCAAAATACGTTACATTCTCATGCACATAAATCACATAACTAAATGTGAAATGTCATATACTAAATTTCCAAATAATTATTTTAACTATAAGTTAAACAAAATAAATTCAAATAAAATATCATTTTGTATTTTCATACAATTTAGGAGAAAAGAACTTGAAACCTACGTATATAACACAGAAAAGTATAGCAGCCATTCATATTACGACACGTGCCCTCATTCTCACAAACGGTTTTAGCGAAAGAGGATTGGATACAGTAACAGGCAAATGCAGGAAATTTGTGTACAACCACAACAAGGATTTACCTGAATCTCAGTGACGTCACAAATGCTGACCTTCCCATCGTAGAAAATCGTCAGCTTCTGCTGCTGCTGCTGCTGTTTCTTCTCCTTTGAATCTCCGTCAATCGTCGTTAATTCCATTCCTTCACTAAATCTATCAAACCCAAATTAAAAACCGTTGATTAATTATAATTTCATATCAATTATATGGAGTCCTGTGGTAAAAATAATTGACGTTTAAGCGCGACACTTAGTTTTTAAGGAGACATTAAAGGGGTACTCTTTGCAGGGACAGACCTACAGTGGTGCCAACGGTGGCACGTGCCATCGTTTTAGTAAGTTCTACCGTATTATTTTAGAAGTACAACCGTATCTCTTAATCAACCAAAAAACCATAAAAACTCTTGAAATCAACCCAAAAAACCGAAAAAGTCTATTGAAATTAACCAAAATACCGAAAAAGTCTTGAAATAAATAAACAAAAACTTTAAAAATCTCTTAAAACGGCAGAATTAGAGCGATATTGAACATTGGTAAAAGAAAAAAAATAAAGATACGTCGATGAAAACCATATGAAGAAAATGGTGGCACCGTATGAAAAAGTAACGGGTCCGTCCCTGACTCTTTAGGTTTTCTCAAACTAACAGATTTAAGCGATCGGAAAGTTACGTCACCTGGGTGTTTCTTGATGGTCATGGTGGTGATCGGAAAAAAGGAACGGCGACGGCGGCACAAGGCGGAGTTCCAAATTGCAGTTCCTCCTCATTTTCAAAGAGAGAGAGAGAGAGAGAGAAGTGGGTGTGTGGAATATACAATCGTAGAGGATATGAAGTATGAGAGAGGGTAGGAATGGGAGATATATATATAATATATATATATTATTGTGTATATATATATGTATAGCTGTATAGATGAAATGGAAAGGGAGAGAAAGCGGCGGTGGGGTGGAGATGGAAAATTGGAAATGAAAAAAAGAAAAAAAAAGCACGTGGAAAACGATTACTAACCCATTAATTGACACCGCCACCGCTTTTACTTCTTCCCACATTGTTTGCTTTCACGTGCTACGGCTGGTCGTCGACGCCCCACTCTCACCCTCTCTCAATCTAAATTAGACGTCTTAATCTCGGATCAACCGTACCTAGGGCTGTACATAAGGTGGTTTGGTCAAGTTAAAGATATTTGAACAATTTAACTTGATGTTTACGGTTTGAAAAATTACAGTTCAATCAAACCCAATTAAAAGTAAGACTAACTCATCCTAAACCGTGTGGGTTGGGTTGGGTTAGGTTGGGTTTGTCGGATTGATCGGGTTGAAGCTTTCGTATGTTATTTTATAGTCTAACTAAGTATTTGTGTTTGAACGAAATAAAATAAAATAAAATTTTTTTAAAAAATACCAAAAAGGCTAAAAATAAGTTGAAAGTTCATGTGAATAAAAAAATGAAATTACGGTTGAAATTGCAATTTAATTTTGAATATTACTAACTATGGCTTGGTCTAATGTCTAACTCTTGTGTGTGTGTGTATATATATATATATAGGGATTAAATCATGTGAGAACCAAAAAAAGATTGAGAACCGTGAGAACCGATCTAAGCCGTAATTTGGTTTTGATACTATGGTTTTAATTAAAAGTTGTTTCATCACATGAAAAAGACATAATTGTCATTTTGGTAACAAGATTCACTTGGTGAAACTTGCAGATTCATTCACCTGATGAAATAGACATATTTACCATATGAAATACACTTATTCACCTAATGAAACTTACAGATTCACTATATGAAACATACAGATTCACCATATGAAATACACATATTCACCACGTGAAATCAAACACAATTTTCATTTCTAGTCTATTTCACTTCATGGAATTAGATAACACATCCGCCTCCATCTTCACCCACCACCAACAACACCTTTTACCATCAAAATCATCATTCACAATTTTTCTAATAATTCTTCCTCTAATCACCATCATCAAAACGATGATCTCTGGATTCTACGATCATCATATTTATCACTCAATCAAATAACCGCATTCCTAAGATTCTGTCGCTTACTTCTAATCAAGTCATTTTGGAAGCCATTCATGATCAAAACGATGACATTCACATACTAGATTTAGACATCATGCACGGTGTCCAGTGGTCGCCGTTAATGCAAGTCATCGCCGACCGCCACCCTCCATCAACCCTACGAATCACCGCCACCGGCACCAATCTCGACATCCTCCGTAGAACTAGCGACTGTCTCTCCAAGTTCGCACACTCACTTGGCCTCAGATTCCGTTTCTTTCCACTCCAACTTCCGACGAATGTCATTGCAGCAGCGGTGATTAAACCGATTGAAGATGCAAATATGATATCTGTAATGGTAGGTTTAATGTCGTCACGTGAAGGTGACGGAGTTCACATGGTCCTTGTCGGGAGAGATCGTGAACCTCGATTCAACGGTGGTTGGGGCTTTGAAGTAGTTCTGGAGGAGGTCGCAACGAGCGGGGAGAGAATCGGCGGTAGAGGAACGTTCGATGTTGTTCCGCATCTCCTTTAGGGTTTCGAGGTCGTCTTCTAGGTTCTGAGCCTCGCGTTCAGAGTAATTAAAAACTATGTAGTTGCGAAGAGGGCGGTAGAATCAACCGATACGGTTTTCTTCTCGTGGATTGCGAGCATGATGTTCGTCGTCGACGACGATGACGACAGAGCAGCCATAGCTCAATGGAATCAACAGAAGATGTCGTTGTATTCATCTAAAATCAAAATTGAATTTCCCATGCGATTTCTGGTTGAAATCGGAATCGAAATTTGAGATTGAAATTGAATTCGAAATCAAAATCTAAATTGAAATTGATTGAAGAAGGGATTAGATTTGGAAACTGAAGAAAGGAGATTTGGGATTAATTTTGGAAACTGACGATAAGTAATTTGGATTTATATCTAGACATTGATGCCCTCTCAATTTGCCATTTATTCAATAAATGGTTTTAAGATTAAAAAAAATCACAAAAATGACATTGTCTTTAATGTCCATTGATTAAAATCAATAAACGGCTTAGAACGGTTTTAACGGTTTACAATCTTTTTTTGGTTCTCACTTGATTATCGTCATATGTATATATATATATATATATATATATATATATATATATATATAGAGAGAGAGAGAGAGAGAGAGAGAGGTGTTCATACGAGAATAATATTTATTTAAGAAAACACGAGAATAGCCGAGTACATACAAAATCATATATGATTCACGCGACTTTGCGCGCGACTTTAGGTCGCGTCCAAAGTCGCTCGCGTCCGTTTTTTTCGGGTTAATGTAAAATCATATATGATTTTGCACATGATTTGCTTTTTTTTGTTGTTTTCTTGTTTTCTTAACGTTCTCGTTTGAACATTCATTTCCTTCTCTCTCTCTCTCTCTCTCTCTCTCTCTCTCTCTCTTTGTGTGTGTGTATATATATATATATACAATCATAATAAATTCATATTATAGAAAGGCATTGGGTTCTTCGAGTTGGTTGAATTCAAATTACCATAACCTAATTTCAACCCAATAGATGCGGTGTGGCCTAATTTTATATCAATTATGTGTCGGGTTACCTCGGCTTGAGTTTTTTTGGGGGGGTTTTCGGGTTGGGTTTGCCGGGTTTGGTCGGAATTTTGAGCACCCCTAACCGTACCAATTTAACTTGTATCAATTTAGTTGGTACCATTTTAATTGATTAGTAGTATCATACCAAATATTTAAACTTGGTTCATATGTGGTATTAGAAGTTGCTTACCACGGTAATACCGACTTATTTATTTAATTATTTATTAATTAAAGTTTAATCAATAATACTACATATTTTGATTTTTAAATTTTAAGTTATCTTATTCTCAGTTTTGCTAACTTATAATATGAATGGATATATAAAGCTTGATTGAGTTCTTTCGCCTAACCTTTCAACTTTAGTACCTCGTCTACACCTCCATGGTACATTGTCACTCTTCAATGGTCGCTACTATTAAACTACTAGTGAATGCTTGTATTATATGAAAGTTATTTGAATGTTTGTATATATAGGGATAAGTGGTACAACGCATATCCAGATGTTATTTGAATACTCGATGGTTTTAAAGCATCTAAATATAGTTGGTAAATATATCAATATAAATAAATTTGTAACTTCAACTTTTACAATTTGGTAGAAAACCATAACAAAATGTACCAAACGAAAAAAATTGGTACTAATTTAGTTGGTAACAAGTATATTTGGTTGGTACATGATATATAATTTTACGTCATAATTATAATTGGTTGGTACATTTTATAAAATTTACGTACCTATTATAATTGGTTGTTATACAGTATATGAAAAAACATGGTACAGTACAATGTTCACCCTTAATCAAAATGTTACTAATTCGTTTTAATCATAACATATATATTTTCTTGAATATTATTGGGAGTGTATATTTAGGGGGTGTTTGGGATTGCTTATTTGAGGGGATTTTTAGCTTATTGCGATTTGGCACCGGAGATAAGTCCTTTTGAGTGTTTGGATGGAAAAAAAAAAAAGAAAAGAGCTTATAGCGGTGCCAAACCGCTGAAAAGCCATTTTTGATAAGTCATTTTGTTCTAACTTATCAACTTATTTCAAAAGTGCTTATGACTTTTTTGTTCTTTTATATGTATAAACAATCCCAAACACCTTTAAATAACAACTTATTAACTTATTACGTTTTGGTACCACAATAAGCTAATCCAAACACTTTTTAGAAAACTCCGGTTTGAAACCACATAAGTTGATAAGCACTTTTTAAAATAAGCATAAGTTGTTTTAAATAAGCAATCCCAAACACCCCCTTAGGGATGTTTGGTTCGTAGAATGAAATATGGTGGAATTGAAATTTATTAGAGAAATTGGAATGTGTTGAAATAAAATTAAATGAGATTTAACTACGTGTTTGGTTGACATGAATAGGAATGAAATTTAGCAAATAAATTGAAATATGTGTATTTGGTTAATAAAACGTAGTTTCGAAATTAAATAAAATAATAATAAATGACCAATTTTTTTTAATGACATTCTCATATATTTTGATCAAATTATTAATATTATATATGTAATGATAATATTAATTGGTGGTAGTGGTAGTGAGGCCGACAACGGTGACGGTGATGACAAAGGGGGCGGTGATGGTGGGGGGACAGCTACAATGGTGATAATCGGTGGCTCCGAGCTAGGAGGGGCATTGGCTCCCCCTGACATTTTGAAAATAAAAATTGATAAAGTCTGAAACCTTAATTACCCTTTTGGAGCTTTGTTTATACATATCAAAATCTCTTTTTTATTCCCTTAAAAATACCAAATTTTCTAAATGTTTTAAAGTAGATACATCTTGTTTTATTGAAAATAAACAAAGTTTTTACACAATTATCATGTATTTCAAATGGTTTTTCTTGTTTACATGTTTATCTACACACATCTTGTTTTTTTTGTATAAATACACACATAATTAGGTTGTTTAGGTTTACCAAATTTTTGGGGTAAACACTTACCGGGTGTCATTTACCTTATCGAGAGAGTATGGGAAAGACAAAATGTTACCCGGTAAGAGGCATAACAATGATTGATAATCTTACCCGGTAGGTGCTTATCGGAACCAACAATCCATTTTGATGGCCGAGAATGTTGGTGACTATTACTAATAAGCAATTACCTGGTAAGCGTTTGGTAGACAACCTTTTTTTTGAACTCTTTTGTAATAACTATTTCAAGGACAAATATTTGATAAAAAAAATTATATTATAAAAAAGGTCCTCCAAACCTTAATTTTCGGAACTGTTACGTTGTTAATAAGCATCCCTAGATAATTTTCTTGGCTCTGCCCCTAATGACAACGATGGTAGCGTGGGGGAGATTAGGATGGTGGTGTTGGTCATGTATATAGTACCCGAAGTTTTTGGGGTAGTTTTGTCTTTTTGAAAAAAAGTAGGTAAGAATAGAGTTTAATTCATCAAAAGTTTAGAAAAGTCTTTTTCCATTTTGAATGATTAAGTTTCTAAACTTTGTTTTAAAATAAATAAACCATTGAATTTTTCCATTTTAAATAATTAAGTCCCTGAACATTTTGGTTTGAATAAATCAACCGTCGAACTTTTAGAACTTGATTATATACATTACTATAACATAAAAAAAACTACATGCAGTCGGATAGGAAGGTTTTAAAGTAAAAAAAAACCATAAATCAATTTTGGTGTTCCTAAACCCAACACCATTCAAACCCCTCACACTAATCGCCGTCACTTCCCCATGCATCCCCGTCATCGTCGGCTCTCCATCATCGCCCACCACCGCATTGGTCTCTGCCATCGATCTCCCTCTTTCTGATGTGTCTTTTTTTTCTTCTTGATTCTCTGTTTTCATGATCTATCTATACGTACTCCATTAAAATAGAGAAAAAGAATTGGAAAACAGATAAAAAATCGGGAGATAGATGGCAAGGGGCAACGACAAAAATGGGTGGTGATGGAGGGTGGGCGACGATGGGGCACGAGGGGTGGTGATGTCATTGGGTGCAAGGGGTTTGTACGGCTTAGTAGGGATGAGCAAACCGGACCGTTTTCCCGAATCAAGCTGGTTCCGTACCGGTACCATATATTCGGTCCGGTATTTGGTTCCAACTATTTTGAAAAATCGGTATTCGGTATTCCGGTATTCGGTACTGGGAATTTCCCAAAAAATACCGAAACCAAACCGGGAATTTTAAAGGTTAGAGTCTTTTAAGCTTTTTGATTATGCATATATTTTTCTAATATTATAAAGCTTATCTTTTCCTAATCAAATTAAATCATCTCCTAAACAACCCAAACTTTTTTCATAAGTACATATTTTTCTCCAAATTTTTTTATCACCGTCAAAAAATTGCCCCCTATATTCACATCAAAAAACCGACGGATTCGGGATTCGAGATTTGAGAATGGTAAAACTGATTTAAGTTTTTTTATTTGAAAATCTTTCTAGCCCGTTACATATAGTTTTTTTTTGTTAAAAAGGTGCAGGTTCAAAAAAATTCAATGGTTTATTTATTAAAAAAAATCAAGGACTTAATTATTTAAAATGAGAAAGTTTAATAGTTTATTTATTTAAAAAAAGTTTAGGGATTTAATCATTTATTGTGGATTTGGTCCTTGTGGTTTTCTGATTTCTTTGACCATGGTCCTCATTCTATGTTTATTGTGGATTTGGTTCTTGTGGTATTCAATTTGTCTTGGCCATGGTCCTTCTGACTAACATCTCCGTTAACTTCATTAAATCAAGGACCATTTTCGCCATTTTCCATTTTTTTATCCTTTTACGATAAGAAAAAAAACAATACTTTTATACACACACATATAACGATATCAAAATAAATAAAATAGAATATTATTGTATGATTTGATTGTTCAATTTTCTTAAAAATTAACTATATTAATACGATTTAATTTTATTAATACGATTTAATAGCATAAATATAGCATAAATAATGGAAATCGATAACAAAAACTTAAAAATACCTCGAAATCAAGCAAAAAACTTTAAAAATCTCTCGAAATCATGGAATTAGGCTAAAAACACATCAACCAATATTGAACGTCGGTAAAAAGATGAAGACACATCGATTAAAACTAGACCTGGCAAACGTGTCGTGTCGGGTTCAAAGTGTCTAACCCTAACCCGACCCGTTTAATAAACGAGTCAGAAAATCCCAACCCTAACCCGACCCGCCTAACCCGCCATGACCCGCCTAACCCGTTTAACATTTATAAAATTAAAATTAAAAATCGAAAATCGAAAATTCACAAAAAAATACAAATACAAAATTCAAATGAAAGCATTAGAAATCCAAACTTTATAGTTCAAAATTATAATCAAATTTAAAACACTAAAAATCTAAAACATTAAAAGGAAAACTTATATATATATAGAGAGAGAGTCGGGTTCAAACGAGAACAGTAACTATTTAAAAGAATACGAGAACTAACAAAATCAATACTGATTTTACATTAACACACAAAAAATGGACTTTGGCCACAGTTTCAGGTCCGCGTGACTTTTTTGCGCATTAAGGTAAAATCACTAATGATTTTGTTAATTCTCGTGTTCTTTTAAATAGTTATTGTTCTCGTTTGATCATCCCTCTACATATATATATATATATATATATATATATATATATATATATATATATATATAAACGGGTTATTCGGGTCATTTTCGAGTTGAAAATGTTGACCCTGACCTTACCCGTTTAATTTTCGTGTCGTGTCGTGTCAACCCGTTTACTTAAACGGGTTGAAATGTATTACCCAAACCCGTTTATTTCGTGTCGAATTCGTGTCGGGTTAGCGTGTCGTGTCAATTTTTGCCAGGTTTAATTAAAATCGTGCTTTTTGTAAAAAAAAATTATATATTATATGGTGCTACTGTATGAAAAAATTTCTCGGTTCGTCCCTGATGATGGGGGATGATGAAAAACTCAGGTTGTTTATGATGGAGATCTTGTATTGGGATTCAATATATAGCGAACTTTATCGTAGTATTTGGTTGGTTGGAATCCGGTGAGATCTTAAAGATTTGGAAATTGACCAAATTACAAATATGCGTTTAGTTCATTCTTCGAAATTTAGTTCGGAAGTCCAATTCCGCATATAGTGGAATTTAAATTCCTTGCATTGTAGTAAGGAATTTCAATTCTTTTTCATGTCTTCTTTTGAAAAATACTATTCTTCGAAATTTAGTTCGGAAGTCCAAGTTCAAAGTTAGTTTATTTTCAATTCAATTTTCCTATTTGACAACGACAAAAGCTACAAGTGATATTTTCTTTTTCTTTATTACACTGAATTTTATTTTTTAAAATATAAAATTAAATCAAATGATATATTCATCATTGTACATTTTTTGTAAATATAAAATAAACCATAGTTGTCACAAATGCTAGAGAATTCTATTCATTCCATCGATCGATTGAATGTTTATAATTATTGAACCGATAACGACAACTTACACATTTTCTCACCGTCGTACATGCTATAGTCCTTTCTGTTCAATCTTTTTTATAAGGGTAATGCTATCACAAATGTTATATGCACCTTCTTCCTCCTTTTTTTAAATGTTCGAATCAAATCAAATTATATTGAAAATGTAAAAAATAAAATTTGATGTAAATGTATAAGAGGAGAAAAATAATAGGTAGACGTGTAATTGGCCTCACCCACCCCTTTTTTGAAATATAATCTTTGACAATATATTAGTCTAATATATAAAAGTCAACAAATATTCAGTAATTTTATAAATTAAAGTATTTCCATTATTTATGCTATAATTTAATAATAAAATTAAATCGTATTAATATAGTTAATCTTTTAAAAAAGTTAAACAATTAAATCATACAATAATATTCTATTTTATTTATTTTGATATTGTTATATGTGTGTATATAAAAGTATTGTTTTTTTCTTATCGTAAAAGGACAAAAAATGGCAAATGGCAAAAACGGTCCTTGATTTAACAAAGTTAACGGAGATGTTAGTCAGAAGGACCATGACCAAGACAAGTTGAATACCACAAGGACCAAATCTCAATAAACATAGAATGGGGACCATGGTCAAAGAAATCACAAAACCACGGGGACCAAATCCACAATTCACTCTTTAAAATGAGATGGTTTATTGGGGTTTTCAAAAATTGTCTTATAATTCCATAACCTATGTGATGGAATGATAAAATTCATAAATAGTGGAATTTAATTCCATTCCATTTCATTCCAAATGCAAATCAAACAATAGAATGAAATTTGGTCAATGGACCATTTTAAATTTTTAATTCATTTATTTTCCATAGGAATCATTAAATGAAACGATGAAAGGTTGTTTATTAAACTATTAGGGGTCATTTAAGTTTTACATAATGTTTTTTAGAGATTTGAATTTCGTGGAAGGATTTGAAATTAGAAAGGTTTGGAAGACTTGAAATTTAATCGAATTTCATTATTTATAAGTAATTTATAAAAATAAATTAAAAATAAGTAAAATAATTTTTATTAAATTTTTTATTACTAAAACGATGTTTTTAACGCATTTTATAAACAAATCTTACGAAATCCAATAACATATCAACTATTCTCATGGGGTTTTTAAATCCAAGGTTTGTGGGATTTGTTCGGACTTTTCTTTAAACCAAACATTTGATCAGAATGAAATTCAATTTCAAATCCCTACAATTCCTACCAAATCCTACCAAATTCCACAAACCAAACGGGCAGTTAATTAACAACTAACCGGATATTTATTACCTTTTATCGGATGAGAGATTATGATCCTTAGCAACATTTTTATTGTGTTATTTTACTAACCGAGAATCTTATCTAGTAAATGAGATGGTAACTTTTACCCGATAAACCATTATCTAGTTTTTGTTGTTAAACGACATCTAAAATTATGTTTTAATTATTGTGTAATTATGTAAAATTAAGCTTATTTTTTGTTGGAATATAAATTTCATTTCGTTTACTTAATTTTTTAAATTATTAATATATATATAGTTATATATAGTTATATTCCCAGATTCTAGTTTCTAATCAAGATTAATCAAACAAAACAAGAAATCACAAACAATTACCTGTTTGATTTCAATTCAATTCCAAGATTACACTTTCTCTTTCTACAATCTCTCTCTAACGATCTCTCTCTCTCTGATATTTCTCTCTCTAAAATACAACTGAATAATGATTCAATTAAGTTCTCTCCTAATTACCAAAGGAAAGGAAACTATTTATATCAACAACTAAAACAAGGAAACTAAAAATACAATACAAAAATGTTGACTTTTATTACAAAAGACTTTGACTTTGATGAAAATTGACTTTCTTCAGCTTTGACTTTCTTGAACTTTGACCTTTAGTCTTCTTGATCTTGTATTCAACATATTTATGCTCTAACAATCTCCCCCTTTGGATTCAAGATCACTGTTGAAAGATCTAGCAATTCAGTCTTCACTTTAATCTCTGTCAGTACAATCTACCCTTTTTCTTTGACGGTATTCTTTCCAAAACTGTCTTCAAACGATTAACAATCTCCCCAAAACATTCACAAACACACTTTCAGATTTTGGAAAGAAATTATCTTCAGAATCAGCTCGGATTTGCTTTAGCAAAAAAATCTTCAAAGAAAATTTCCTCGAATCTTCAGAAATTCTTTGATCTTCTTCAAATCTTTACTTTGAATCTTCTGACTAAGACATTTTGGAAAATCTTCTCTCAAAACTTTATCATTTCTTGATACCATCTCCTCCAAGCTACAAAACTTTAACATTTCTTGATATCATCTCCCCCTTTTTGATGATTTGAGCATCTATATCATCAAAACTTTTCTCCCAAGAAATGTCTTTGACCATTCTGATCTGTCCAAGAGCCTCTGATTCTGTGATCCATAACCAAGTAATCATCCAGATCTTTTCAAATCTAGACAAAACAAGAACATGTAACTCCTGAATCAACAAATGAATCAGTTAAAATGCCTGTCAGTAACGCAAAGTCACTGTGTGTAACGAATACACAATATAAAGGAGCTTTTTGATGTTCACTCCCCCAGGGCTTCCATCCAATCATCGAAACACCACAAAGGCAATTTCTATGAATGTTATGACAAAGAAACAAATTCCTTGTGTGTTCGTGCATGTGTAGAAAGAATTAAGCACGATGATTTCTTTTCAATAAGGCTCAAAGTTGTGTAAACCACTGAGACAACAGTAGATAAACACAGACTCAATGTGCATGATTGAAGTGCGAAGGTTGGGCAGACTTCCTTCTTTTTCAATATCCAGATTTTCCAAATGAAAATCAGATAGATTATGTGTTGCGTCCCCAGAAAATATGAAACATTTTCTTTTTGAGAAGAAAATGAGTAGCTTGTGGGGTTTAGTCAAGAGTTGGCATGGGCTAATTGCCTGTTTCAATAATGTTCACCAAGGAGTTGTGAAACATTAGTAATGTGGCTGCCCGGCTCAGAAAGTATTTGGTGCAGAGTTTGATATTCTTTTACTCTGATCTCACACCCTCTTTCTTTTAATCATTAAACGCACATCTAACCAAACTCTCCTTTACATTTTACCTCATCACACCCACACTCATTTCTTTTCGACTCCTCACACTCAATCTCTATGGATTAACTTCTTGGGTAGAAATCACTGGTTAACGTGATTTCATAGAAGTTCATGGAAGTCCTAGCACAAAGAACCCATATAATCCTAGAAAGCATTTGTTGCTCAACTTGTTTAACTATAGCAGTTAAAGCTCATATACAAATGTCAGACGAATGTATGCTCATAAAATATAATCATAAAGATTTGGGCATTGTTTAGACATTGAAGCATTTTCAAACAAGTATATGAAATGAATGAATATGAATGCAAAAGACTTGTTTGAAAATTTGACATTTTATGAAAATGATCAGAAATGAATTATATAACAATCAAAGCTAATGGTCAAGAATAACAGATATTGTCTATACGAAACAAAAATATAGACATTCTTGAAATAAATGCTTCGAAATGAAATGACGCTCAAAATTCATTGAAGTACAAGCGGGGTGTCTTACCATCGAAAATATGTTTCAATATGAGACATGGTAAGAACAATTTGATCAAAAATTAAACCGATGTGTGTGAATACTTGAAAGTATGTAGAAAAGACAATACGCAAGTATTTATCTTTGGAAACACACGGTTTGTTTATCAATTAAGCACAAAAATAAAATGAAAACATTTAAAATCACACTTCCAATTCATGAAAACTGTTAAAGAATCAGGAAGTGGTTTGAACATTTCAGAACATGTTTTCTATATCTGAAAGTTGTCCTTCTTTCAGATATATTTGAGATTAAGATAAGAAATTTACCTTTTAGCTTTGTCTTAAATCTCATGAAGTCATGCTTAAGTCAAAATAATATGATCGTGTCATCCTCTCTCTTCCTGCATAAGTCTCAAAGTCTAGTCAAAAATTTATTCACAAAATTTATTCGAAAAATAAAAGAACATAAAACAGTAAAACGATTAAAGAACAAATTCTGATTTGAAATAATCAGAAATCATAGTCTTACTCCTTTTGACTTGGCTTATATGCTCCCCCTAAAATCATGCATCACAAAAAAAAAAAAATTGTCATTTAAGTAAAATGCAGAAATTAGTTATGCTCCCCCTCAAATGAATGTAGATCATCTAAAATCTTCTCTTACTCCCCCTGAGATCATGAGCAAACAATTAAAGTGCAGATATCCTTCAGACATAAAAATAAAGAAAATGATGAAAAATAACAATTCGTAACTTTAGTAGGTAACAACCGATTACGTCTTAAGATTTAACATACCAAGCTTAGAGACAAGAAAATTAAATCTCTTTTCATCTAAGGGTTTGATAAATAAATCTGCAAGCTGATAATCTGTTTTTACAAAATAAAGTTCAATTGTTCCTTTCTCTACATTATCTTTGATAAAATGATACCTGACATCAATGTGTTTGGTTTTCGTATGCTGGACAGGATTAGCAGATATCGCAATTGCACTCTTCGAGTCACAATAGATTGGAATTTTATCAAACTTGAATCCATAGTCTCGCAACTGTGTTCGCATCCACAAGACTTGAGAGCAGCAACTGGCAGCAGCTACATACTCTGCTTCAGCTGTCGATGTGGAAACGCATAATTGTTTCTTTGATACCCAGCTAACGAGCTTGTCTCCAAGAAATTGAACGTGACCTGAAGTACTCTTTTTGTCCAACATGCAACCTGCATGATCTGCATCTGAATAGGCAGTCAGTTGAAACCCAGTATCCTTAGGATACCACAGACCAAGATCTGCAGTGCCCTTCAGATATCTAAAGATCCGTTTGACAGCAGCCAAATGGGATTCTTTAGGAGCAGCCTGATATCTAGAACATAAGCATGTTGAAAACATAATATCTGGTCTACTAGATGTAAGATACATTAACGATCCTATCATACCTCTATAAGTCGTAACATCAACATTTTTACCCGAAGGATCAGTGTTAATCTTAGTGCCTGGTGCCATTGGGGTTCCAATAGGTTTACAATTTTCCATTATGTACTTCCGAAGAATGTCCAAAATGTACTTAGATTGGTTAATGAAAATCCCCGTAGAAAACTGCTTAGCTTGTAATCCGAGAAAGAAATTCATCTCTCCCATCATACTCATTTGAAAACGTGACACCATGAGGTTAGAAAAGTTTTTGCAAAATTTTGGATTTGTAGAACCAAATATTATATCATCAACATATATTTGAATAAGAATAATATCAGCTTTTTCCTTTTGGATGAATAAAGTAGTATCAACCTTACCTTTAGAAAAACTGGACTTGACCAAGAATTTAGATAAAACGTCATACCATGCTCGAGGGGCTTGTTTTAAACCATAGAGGACTTTGTCCAAGATATAAACATGATCTGGCTTATCTGAATTGACGAACCCTTCTGGTTGAGACACGTACACTTCCTCTTTAAGAATGTCATTCAGAAAGGCTGTTTTCACATCCATCTGAAAGACTGTGAAATTCTTATGAGCTGCGTAGGCTAGAAACATGCGGATTGCTTCTATACGCGCTACTGGAGCATACGTCTCATCGTAGTCTATGCCTTCCTCTTGCCGGTAACCTTTGGCAACAAGTCTAGCTTTGTTCTTTATGACGATACCATCTTCATATTTTTTATTCTTGAATACCCATTTAGTTCCTATCAATGTTTTACCTTCTGGTTTTGGAACTAATCTCCAAACCTTTAGGGCTTCAAACTGATTGATTTCTTCTTGCATAGTAGATACCCAGTCCGAATCAGCAAGAGCCTCTGATACTCGCGTTGGCTCAATCTTACTGAGAAATGAGTCATGCATACATTGATTAAGAGTCGCTGACCTCGTTTGTACAGGCTTGTTGAGATCTCCAATTACTTGATGTAAAGGATGCTCTTTGGTCCAGCGATGCTCATGAGGAAGTGGAGTAGATACTGATTGAACATGATCATCATCTAGAAATCCACTATCAGAATCTTCAGTTTGAATAACAGGAGGGGGGTTTGCAGTTGAAGTTTCAGGTGCAGAAGCATCAGTTGGAACAGCAGAATCTGGCTGTTGAGTAGACAATGTATGACACCCAACTGAAACAGTTACTTCTGGCTCAGCAGTTTCTTGTATATCTTCAACTGTAGGAGTAATTGTAGGAATGTGAGCTTCTGACTGAACAGGGGATCCTTGTTCAGTTATGACATCTGAAGTGACTGGATGATTGCAACTTGTATCTTCAAACCTGTCAGTCACAACAGATTTAGGTATATTAGATCCTAGAAACTCATCATAAAAGAATTCAAATAACAAATCTAAATCAGTTAAATGTGAAACTGAAGTAGAAGCATTATCCGAATTTTTCTCTGTAGAAACAGGTTCTGGACTGATCTGCCCAGAAGCTAATACTCCAGTGATCACGGGTTCTGAACTGAGTTGTTCAGAAGCCATATCTTCATCGAATGTTACATTAACGCTCTCGAAAACTGTCTTTGACTTCTTCAGATAAACACGATATGCTGCAGATGTTGAAGAATAACCAATGAAGATACCCTCATCCGCCTTACCACTGAATTTATTCAGACTCTCTCTGTCGTTAAGCACAAAACATTTACACCAAAATATATGAAAATACTTGATTGTTGGTGTTCTGTTGTTGATCAGCTCATATGGAGTCTTTTGAAAACGGCGGTGTATCATGGACCGATTTTGAGTATGGCATGCAGTCGACACAGCTTCTGCCCACAAGAATAGAGGTAAGTCTGATTGGCTAATCATAGTCCGAGCGGCCTCGACTAGCGTCCGATTTCGCCTTTCGACTACTCCATTTTGTTCAGGCGTTCGAGCAGCAGAATACTGATGTGAAATCCTGACTGATTCGAGATATTCATCAACAATCTTGTTCTTGAATTTTGTGCCGTTGTCAGTTCGAAGAAACTTGACTTGTCGCTGCATTTTTACCTGGGTCGTCTTTAAGAAAGTAATGAGAACTTCGGGCGTCTCATCTTTTGATCGAAGAAATTTGACCCACGTGTATCTTGAGTAATCGTCCACAATAACCAACACGTATTTCTTTCCACCCAAACTCTGAGTTCTCATTGGACCACACAAATCCATATGTAACAATTCTAACGGAGAACTAGTGCTTGGTTCAGGCTTCGTTTTATGTGGAGCTCTCTTTATCTTACCCTTCTCACATGCAGCACATAAGTGTTCTTTCTCGTATTTCAGCTCAGGAAGTCCTTTTACCAATTTCCCACTAACCAGCTTATTGATATAACGAAAGTTCAAGTGAGATAAACGTCTGTGCCAGAGCCAACTTTGCTGCAATGAAGCCTTTGTCATCAAGCAAACTTGATTGTCATTCTGTACCTTTGAAAGATTGATGGTATAGAGGTTCGTCTTTCAATTTCCGACTAAGAGTTTATTGCCATCTTCCGTACGAACCGAACATCTCTTAACTTTGAAGTTGACCTCTAACCCTTTATCACAGAATTGACCAATGCTGAATAAGTTGTGCCCCAAGCCTTCAACATAACTCACCTTACTGATCGTTATGTTGTCTTGAATGATGTCACCATATCCTAAGATAGGTGAAAGCTGATCGTTTCCAAATCTGACATTTCCACTGAATTTCTCTGTATAGTTAGACAATAAAGCTTTTTGCCCAGTCATATGCTTGGAACATCCACTGTCCAAGTATCACATATGCCGGGTCTGCAAGAGAAATCAGGAAACAATAACTTTATGTACCCATTTAAAAACGAGTTCTAACAGATTAGTACAAGATTTTGGTATCCATTTGAAAATGGACCCTCTGTTCTTTTGAAAACCTTTAAAAATATTTGATTTTGAAGAATACACATGATAAGATTCGAACCAATCAGAAGAATTATGAGAGTAAGCAAAATCATTTCTCCGATAATGATAAGATGTAGTAGAAATAGGAGATAATTGAATCAATTGCTTTATTGAATATCGCTTGTAAGAAGTTACAAGGTTTTGTTTATGTGAAGCAAGTTGATCAATTACATCATTATCACTACTAACTGATCTAGTACAAGAATTATTAGAAACTGATCCAGCTATCTCATCATCCTTCCTCTTTGGTCGCCATTCAGTTCGAGCTTTTGACCTTTTCTTGCTTACATCTAAAACAAAAGATTTAGATTTATTAGGAAAAGCAGATTTCTGAGACTGAGTTTTCTTTTGTGTACCGGTGTGTTTCTGTTTCTGTAATCGCTGTTTCTTATGATTCTTACCTTAAGAATAATAATCAGCAGTTACAGAAATCGATTTACCAACTTTAGTTGACGATTTAGCAGTTTTAAGAACACTTGGTAACACCTTTTGATTTATAAGACAAGTAGAATGATCAGGAAGAGAAGCATTGAAGTCAAACATATCAATTTCTTCTATGCACCCACCATCAGAGTTTAAAAAATCATTTGCAGACTCAAATAAGTCATCAAAGTTATCAGTTGAAGTTTGAGGTGCCTTTGAAACTGTAGAACCATTTGTAGATTTAAATTGTAAAACAATGTTCTTTAAAACTGTAGAAAACACACTTTGTTCAATATCTACCAAAAGTTTTTCATCAGATAAAACATTTTCAAGCTCAATTATTTTGCTTTCAAGAATGAGTGGAGGAATATAAACCTTTGCAATTGCAGGTTTTGCCTTCATCTCAAAAACAGAATAACTAGCAAAATAATCGTTTGAAAGAACTTTTGGTGTTTCTGAAAGATAACTATCATTTAACTTTGCATAGTTAAATGGTAGTTGCATTTTCTTTACATTCTTTCTATTTTCAGTTTCTTTGGCCTCAACTTCTTCCGGTAATTTGGTAACAAATTTGGGTTTTAAATGAGTATGTTTACCAGCACATGCAAGAAAATCAAAATTATATAATGCTGGTTGTTTTCTGATGGCTTTCTTTAAGTAATGGGGGTTTTGAAAACCAAGTCCCCATTTTTCTTTAACATCAGCCTCTTCGTTAGGTGCATTGAGAAAAATGGTTTGATCTGTTTGGCCTCTTGCATAGAGTTTGGCTTCCAGACCATTTACCTTCTTATTCAAAAGCTTGTTCTCAACCTGCAGTTTATGAACAGTTAGTGCAGATTCTTTCTTTTCAAACTCATACTTAGAAATTTTAACTTCAAAATCAGAAATCTTCTTTTCAAAATAATCTACTTTAAGTTTAGAATGAGAAACAGACTTGCGTAAAGAATCAATCAGATTTTTGTTCCCAATAACCGACTTATTGAGTTCAAATATCTTATTGTTTCTTTTAGCAACTCTGTCTTTTTCTTTCTTCAGTTTTAATTGAAGATCATTAAGCTCAACCATCATAGCTTCCATTTTGGTTACAAAATCTTTTTCAGTTAAGTTTAATACCTCGTCAGATGTCTCATCATTGGACTCATCATACTTTACTTCCTTGCCCATGAGATAAAGATGAGCAATTTCTTCCTTCTCTTCCTCTTCACCTTCTAAATGATCTAGCCAAAATTCGTCTTCAGCCATTAAAGCGATGCCTGCTTCTTGTTGTTTGGCTAATAACAGCTTGTTCTGATAATACTGAGAATTGTGAACTTTTGGCTTTCTACAATCTTTTGCAAAATGACCAATCTTGCCACAGTTGTATCATTTGACTGAATCACTTGCTGGCTTTTCTACAACAGGGTAGTCATTCACATACTTCTTCCTGTCATCAGGTTTCTTCTCAACATATCTGTTCTCTTCATATCTCCTTCCTTCCACCCTTTCTCGGTGCTCATGATTCTTGGAACTTGATGAAGAGTACCTCTGTGAGTTAGATCCCGGCTTCTTGTAAAACTTTTTCTGGAATGCACGGGTCAATAACAACATAGCCTGTTTGAGGCTTTCTCCATCATCACCATCTGATTCAGATTCAGACTCAGAACTGGTAATCACTTTCTTCTTTTTCTTCTTCTCTTTCTTTTCTTTCTTTTTCTCTCCAGCTACCAATGCAATCGGATCAGGAACCTTTTCAGCCTTCTTTTTCTCAGCTCTTTTCTCTTCCACTTCTTCTTCATTCTGCCTCAAAGTCTCATATACCTTATGTAATGGTATGTCATTCAGATCCTTCATCTGCTTCATCCTACGTGTATGCTTCTTCCATTCTGGTTGTAAGATGCTCAGGAATTTGACATTGTTCTCAAGTTGCTTCTTTTTCACCTTATTCTTGGAAAACTCATTCAGAAGCAAGACAAACCGTTCATAAGTATCTTCTAAGCTTTCATTCTCTTTGGCTTTGAATTCCTTATAACTGTTGATGCAATTAGCCACTTTCATCTGATTCCCGACCTTGGATCCCATCATCATTTTCTGCAACTGATCCCACATCTTCTTAGCATTTCCCTTGTAGCTGTCTATTTTGATGTAGATGTCATTCGGGATACTTTGAAGAAGTAAGGATCTTGCTTGTTTATCTGCTTTGTATCGGCTTTTCTGTTCTTCAGAATATTGAGAGATATCCACTGCCACTGTTTTCATCTTTTGATCTCTTTCCTCAGTACCATCTTCACTATCAGAAGAATCATTATCTGGTATTTGAACCATGATTGGTGCCATAGGACCTTCTGTGATTGACAGCATAATATTCTCTCCATTTGCATGTCTGTCTATAAAATCAAGGAATTTGTCTTTCCACTGTTCATACTCTCCTTTGAACAGTACAGGTGGCTTGACATCAGTGCCAATTGAAAGAGCATCTTTGGAAGTCATCTTGTTTAAACCTGTTTGAGAAATATATGCAATAAGAAACTGGAAACTGATCGTTAGTCCAAATGAAACAATCAAGAAAATACAGAAAACTTGAAATATAAAATCAGAAATTTTGAACACAACTAGAAATATGTCCCCCTCGGCAGACTTAGCACGGGGGTCCTAGAGAATTTTTTTTCACTATTTAAGGCCATATTACTATTTTGAAAAAAATTGTCTAAGTCCTCCACACTTTGCGCTTCACACAGGTACCGCAAACCTCACTTTGCGTGTCACTCAGGGAACGCAAACTTCTACTTTGCGCTTCTCACAGGGAACGCAATCCTGAACTTTGCGTTTTACACAGGGAACGCAAACTTGAACTTTGCTTTACTTTGCATTTCACTTTTACTTGATCAAAGTACAATTTGCGTGTCGAGAAGCAAACTCAGATTCAAACTTTGCGTGTCATGACTAAGACTAAAAAAATGATGAACTTTGCGTTTCACGTTGCAGACGCAAGATACACTTCACGTTTCTAGTTGCAAGCGCAAACCACACTTTGCGTTTCTCGTTAGAAACGCAAGATACACTTTGCGTTTCTAGTTGCAAGCGCAAACCACACTTTGCGTTTCTCGTTACAAACGCAAGATACACTTTGCGTTTCTAGTTACAAACGCAAATCACAACTTGTCTCTGAGCTCAACCACTTTTACTTTGCGTTTGTCTTTCAACCCGCAAAACCCACTTCTCGTTTCTCAAAGAAAACGCAAACTTTAACTTCTCGATTCTTGAAGGAACGCAAACCTTAACTTCTCGTTTCTGAACTTTTTCAATGAATTATGCACAAACTTTGTTGAATGAAACGCAAACTTGATGAATGACCCGCAAACCTCTAAAATCGAACAAAATCGCACCAAAAACTCATTTAGACCTAGACTATCAACACTATACTTCGACAATTCACTCGTCTAACTAATTCGAACACAAAACTAACACAAAAATTCGATCAAATACGCAAACGATACAAATTTGATACACATACAGTGTCAAGAACTCGTGAACAGAAAAACCACAAAAATTCGAAAATTTTTAATTGATTACAGTGCAATTGACAAATCTTTCTATACAAACTCGATCGATTACACTATTCTAACAAAATCTTATCAAAAACAAATCGAAAAATACACTAATACTCAAAAACAGATCTGAACATGAAGAACACAGTGTCGAACATTCTGATTTTCTTGATTTTAGATTTGGATCTTCTCTGATACCAATTTATATTCCCAGATTCTAGTTTTTAATCAAGATTAATCAAACAAAACAAGAAATCACAAACAATTACCTGTTTGATCTCAATTCAATTCCAAGATTACACTTTCTCTCTCTACAATCTCTCTTTAACGAACTCTCTCTCTCTCTGATATTTCTCTCTCTAAAATACAACTGAATAATGATTCAATTAAGTTCTCTCCTAATTACCAAAGGAAAGGAAACTATTTATATCAACAACTAAAACAAGGAAACTAAAAATACAATACAAAAATGTTGACTTTTATTACAAAAGACTTTGACTTTGATGAAAGTTGACTTTCTTCAGCTTTGACTTTCTTGAACTTTGACCTTTAGTCTTCTAGATCTTGTATCCAACATATTTATGCTCTAACATATATATATATATATATATATATATATAGAGAGAGATAGGATTAAACGGGAAGTTGATCAAAGACATCCAAAAGAGACGTAGGCGACATGGTGAACGCAAACAAAGGTCGCGAGGGAATATTGCACGCTATGTGTCGGTCAAAACAACATGAGTTTAACACTACACCAAATGTTGTCTTAGACAACAAATGTTAATTGCCTATGTTGCTTAAGATAATCCTAGGCAACAAAGGCTAATATATGTTGCCTAAGTTTCCTATTAGGCATGGTGTAGTTCTATGTTGCCTAAGTGAGACCTTATGCAACATATGGATAATTATATGTTGCCTCAACTATCTTAAGCAACATATTCTCTTATGTTGCCTTAGTTGTATAATGTTTTTTTTAAATCAATTAAAGTTATCTTAGGCAACATATATTCTTATTTCTATGTTGCCTAAGGTCAAAAATATAAATAAATATAGGTAGTTGAAAATGTAATAACTTGTTGAAGGATGATTTAAGGTTGACACATACTTTTACTTAGGCAACATATAATCTATTGTGTTTGTTGCGTAAGATCTAGCTTAGGCAATATATTTCTTGTTTCTATGTTTCCTAAGATCAAAAATATAAATAAATATAGGTAGTTGAAAATGTAAAATTGGAACGTGTACTGTTTTGGAGCGATTGTGGCGATTTTTGGCTTCCAACAAATGTTTTCATCATCAAAAGACATTTAGAGATTCTTAGGTAATTATTATCCTATTTTGTCTAATTTTGTTGTTATTCCATGTTTATTTCATGTATATTGTAACACCCCGAAATCCTTGGCCGAAAAGAAGACGAAATATGGCGGCAGAGTTCTGTGCGACTGCCCGCGCGGGTCGAACCACGTCGTGATCCGCGCGAAACCCCTGTCCAGTGCTCCGCGCGGCTCTTCGAGTTATTTGGGAACTTTTGATTATTTGAAGTGTTTTAGCTTTATAAACTTTGTAAAACACCCACATTTGGGATTTTTGGGCATTTTGATAAATATGTCATAAATGAAAGTGTTTTGATGAATTATTGCGTAAATGGAGATCACTTGGTAAAAATGCACTTTTAGTGTTTGTTGAAAATATGCATCATTCATGTAATGAGACGTTTTGAAAACACAAATGTGTGAGTCCTTTGATTTTGGTCATTCCCGACCTTGAGAACATTTTAGAAATGGTAAACCTTTTTGGTTTTGGGCCGATGGCCAATTGTGAACTGAGAGACAAAGATTTTGGGAAAAGATGTATTTTGGTTTATGTAACCACTTTGGCTCGCGTATTTTAGACAAACGCTTATTATGCCTTTTGGGGCTTGATTTATACTCAGTTGAGTCTTTGGAACATTTGTTCAGTTTTAGTAGCTCGATAAGGAGCCTTTGACGCATGGTGTACTTAGTTGCATCTTATTTGGGAGTTACATGTTTTGAATGCGTTAGTTCATTCGTTGAGTCATGTAATGTTTTAGACTGTACTGCATTGGATCCATAAGCATATGAGTCAGTCAGTTGATTTAGTTGGGAACTTTATCCCTGTTTTGGGACTGAAAATTATTTATGGCTAGCGGGAACTCGTAGTATAGATCGTGGGTGGTTGAACTCGATAACCGTGTAACCTTTAGTGAAGGGCTCGAGGTATAGATCATGGGTGGTTGAACTCGATGCCCGTGTAATCCAGTCTGGTTATTCATCGTCGAATTTAGTGTCCGCGTTTGAAGTCTAGTGAGTGGTCCCCAAGTCATGTTTTTATGTAAGCTTACGGTGGTGCTCTGTAGAGCCGTATACGGATCTAAGTCTTGCGGTGGTGCCCATTGTGAGCCAGATACGGGGATTTGTGGCTTTTGTGGTGACACTCAGCTAGAGGTCAAGTAAACACTAGGGTCATTCGGTGGTTGCTCGGTAGGGAGCCGTATACGAGGATCCATGACTCTATGTGAAGCTCGAGAACATTGATAATGTAACACCCTCAAATTTGGTAAGAGCAACTAATTAAAAAAATTTTGGTAATACAACAACTAAAGGATAAATCTTCAAAATAAAACTTTCTATTTAATTTCAACCAATATAAACGCCAGTCTTATACAAGGACTAGACCAAAGTCGGTGTTACTTAATCCCAACTATAAGCTGCTCTTCCTGAAAACAAGTGCGGAAGACTTCACTAAGATATCCATCTTTTGAGCACACGACTAGCACTCCTCTCAGCCCAGTGTCACTAGAGCTAATTCCAACCAGAACCTGTTGCACATGCCGACAAATAAAAAGGTTAGGCTAACGCCTAGTGAGTTCAAGAGTTTTCCATATGAATAAAGATATATTTGAAAAGAGGTAATGCGGTTTAAATCATAATCTTTCAAAAGATATGCTTTGAATATGAAAACGACTCGTTTTCCAATAATATGCATTTTGGGCAAAATACCAATACAAACGTTTTCAAATCCAAACTACTTCGGGGACAAGATCTCAATATAAAACGTTCTTTTCTAAATAAACTCCAACCCAAAACTCACTCAAAACGCGAATAGAATACGAGCTCTAAATTTATAAAAATGCGGTTAAAACTTTGTATCCCGAAACACCCAAAACACGGGTGGGGCATAATACTCAACCCATAAATCAATGATAAAATCCATTTACACAAGACGCCACCGAAAACTTGGATAATAAAACTCAATACCCAGAAACATCACCTTTCGGTGAAGGGGGATACCCAAATTCCATCGAATGTGGCGGACACACAAAGTTAGGCCACTTATCGATGTTCTCGAGTTTCACATAAGACCATGGTTCCCCGTATCCGGCTCCTCTGAGCTACCACCGCAAGACACCACTGATCCTAGTGTCTAGTCGACCTCTAATGAGTGTCACAACCAAAGCCACAAGTCCCCGTATCTGGCTCATCTGAGCTACCACCACAAGACTTAGCTCCGTATACGGCTCTGCAGAGCACCACCGAAAGCTTACATAATCAACCACATGACTTGGGGAACATTCACTAGAATTCAAACGCGGACACTAAATTCCACGATGAGTAACCAGACTGGACGACAAACGGGCATCGAGTTCAACCACCCACGATCTCTACCTCGAGCCCTTCAATAAAGGTTACGCGGTTATCGAGTTCAACCACCCACGATCTGTACCTCGAGCTCCCGCTAGCCATAAATAATGTCCAGTCCCAAAACGGGGATAAAGTCCCCACTAACCATCTGACTTATATGCCTATGGATCCAATGCATTACAGTCTAAAACGTTACATGACTCAAAAGAACGAACTAACGCATTCAAAACATGTAACTCTCAAATAAGATGCAACTAAGTACACCATACGTCCAAGGCTCCTTAACGAGCTAACAAAACGGAACAAATATTCCAAAGACTCAATAGACTACAAATCAAGCCCCAAAAGGCTTAACATACGATTGGCTAAACTACGATAGCCAATATGGTTATATAAACCAAATTAAATCTTTCCCCAAAATCTTTATTTCTCAAATCATCAATGGCCTTCGGCCCAAAACCCAAAAAGGTTATTATTTCCAAAATGTTCCCAAGGTCGGGAATAACTCATCCCAAGGACTCACGTACTCTTATTTTCAAATCGCCCATTTATATGAATGATGCATAACAACCCAACAAGCGCTAAAATGCATTTATGACCAAAAATCCATTTACACAATAAATCATTAAAACACTATTGTTTATGACTTATTTATCAAAATGCCCAAAAATCCCAAATGTGGTATTTTACAAGGTTTAATAAGCCAAATACTTCAAATAACCAAAAGTTACCAAATAACTCAACAGTTGATAATTTCATGTAAAACACATAAATGCTTTAAAATAAACATTTTGGCATGTACAACGTTTTCACAAATCAACTTGAACTCACCTTGCTAGATTTAGGCTAAATATAGATTTTACCCCACTTAGAGCTTTCCTTGAAGAAACTTGAATCCACAAGCACGATTCTTCCAAAACCTAGATCCACACATTTCCAACCATAAATAATCATATTCAACCCTTTTAGAAATGTTCCCCAAACATTAAATGAACTTTTCATCTTATACCAAAAACCCTAATTTCCCATACTTGAAGAAGGAGAAGATTACCTCAACCAATAGCTTGAATCACCAACCAAAACACTTGTAGATCTCCAAAACGAACCATAAGCTTCCAATCTTTAAATGGTGAAAGGTTTAGATGAAACCCCCAAGAACTTGGTGAAGAAGATGAAGATGAAGGTGGTTCATGATCTTAACTAGATAGATGATGAAGATTCATGTGGTTTAAGGAGGAAAAACCCTAGAAATGGGTTAGGGTTCGATTTTGGGTTTAGGGGCCGGTTTGGGAGAGAAAAGGGGAAGAGATTTAGGGTTTGTTTGAGAGAAAATGAGGCTTGAGGGCTGAAAGGTAGAGTTTTGACCTGACAGTGTGTTTCGCGGGTTATGTCACGACCTTAAGTCGCGGCATAAGTCGCCCGCTTTCCCAGAAGTCGCGGGGTTGACTCTAAGCCGCGACACAAGTCGCGTAAGGCACTGTCCGCCCGGTTTTCCACCCGTTCACTGTTTTGGCCATAACTTCTTCGTTATAACTCCGATTTTACTCCGGAAAGAACCGTTGGACTCGTAATTGAATCCCTCATCCATCAAGACTATAAAATATAGGATTCAAGCCCAAACTCTTATATCTTATTTTCCTTTAAAATTACCGATTTCTGAATTAACTTGAAACGATATATTTCGAAATCGGGGTGTTACAGATAAGTAGCTTAACTTTGTGTGCCTGCCACATTCGATGGAATTCGGGTCTCCCCCATCATCGAAAGGTGTTGTTTTGGGTATTGAGTCTTATTATCCATGTTTTCGGTGACGTTTTGTTTATATGGGTTTTTATCCATGGTTTATAGGTTGAGTATTATGTCCCACCCGTGTGTTTGGGTGTTTCGGGATATAAAGTTTTATCCGCATTTTATACATTAGGAGTTCGCTTTCTATTCTCATTTTGAGTGAGTTTTGGGTTGAATTTAGTTTACGAAAGAAAGTTTTATATTGGAATCTTAGTCCTTGAAATAGTTTGGATTGAAAAACGTTTATATTGGTGTTTCCTTCGCCTACATGCATATTATTGGAAAATGAGTCGTTTTCATATTTGAAGCACTTCATTTTGAAAGATTATGATTTAAACCACATTCCTTCTTTTCAACAATATATTTATGCATGTTGAAAACTCTTGAAGTCACTAGGCGTTAGCCTAACCTTTTTATTTGTCGGCATGTGCAACAGGTTCCGGTTGAGAATAGTTCTAGTGACCCTGTGAAGAAATGTGTGATAGTTGTGTGCCCGAGAAGTACATAGTTTGGTAAAGTCTTCCGCATTTATTAAGGGATTAGCAACTTGTATTTGAGTTAAGTAACACATATTCTTGGCTTAGTCCTTGTATAAGATTGGGATTTATAATTGATGAGGTTATATGTACAATTTTATTTTGGAGAATTATCAAGTTTTGATTTATAGGAAGAAGATTCATCTATTATCTGATGTAATATTGAAAATTTTAATTAGTTGCTCTTTCCAAATTTGAGTGTTACATATATTTGGATTGTTGCATGTCTAAAAATCTGTTTAGCACTTACTTTATTTATGTATTTATTTTTCACATACATACATGATAGAAAATGTGGATAAAAGTTGGATAATTTAAGAAGATTCGAGGAAAAATACATTTTGGGAACATATACATTTTTAGAATTTGCTAAAAATAATTCAGTGAGTTGTAATGGTTATTATAGACTGTAGCAACATGTTATTTCAAAATGAGGCAGATATAATTTTTCATTTTAAAAATGTTGGTATAATGAAAAATTATACTGTGTGGGATCAACACGGTGAGGTTACAAATATTCCTACAGCATCGCAACGAAGGTTGAATATGATATGCAATCGAAGCATATACGATTTTGAAACTTATCGTTTTCTTGCAAATTAACCGTATTTTCGTTTAAACCTGATTTATACACACACACACACACACACACACATGCTAGGTATGATCAATCACAATTCACAAAACTTGTATATATATTGGAATTAAATACAATAAATAGGAATTATTTTACAAACTTATGTAGTAAACATAAAAACAATAACATAATCATAAACCTTACTTGAAATCGAAGATTCTTTGTTCCAACGAATTTGATTGAGGCCCGCGAAGAACGCAGTGTCCTAAGACAAAATTCGCCCGGTGTATCGACGTTGTCTAGAGGATACAACAATCAATCAAGTTTATAACTTGAATCTATCGAATCATCATATGTTTGATGATGAATTTTGAAGAGAGAAAACCCAGAAAACTTGAGAAATTTCGTATCTGATTATGGAGAAAAAGTGCAGCATTTATACTTTGCAGTCTGGTAATCGAATAAACTGACAGCGCTCCGCACGGCCCAGACACTGGACGTAGAAAATTCCAGTGCTCTGCGCGCTTAATGCCGTGGGTATGGCCGCGCCTCGAACCGTGCCAGGCTCTGTCCACAGTGCGCCCCAAGGCCCAATCTTTGACATTTAATATGTATTTTTAATGTCAAGGAGAACCCACAAATCACACCACAATCCAAGCCCAAACAATTAAATGATTTATTTAATGCTCAATGGTTTGGATTTATTAAGTGGTGTAAACTTTGTCTTGGCTCCTATGTGGGAGAAGGTTTCTCAACTCTACACTAAGTTCCAACAACACACACAAACACACACACACACACACATACACACGCATATATATATATATATAGACGAAGGATCATGTGAGAATATGAGTTAAAATGAGAAGGTAAAAAGGGATTTGGACAATTAATCACTTTTAACCTCAAACTCATTCATAATCGCGATTGATACGATAATTGATCCGGTGCATCTTGGTACATCTCATCATAATGTACATCTAAAGATGGAGACACCTTCTTATCCTTCTCACCGTAACTTTCAGTCTCCTCGGAATCCAACTCTCTCTCTCTCTCTCTCTCTCTCTCTCTATATATATATATATATATATATATATCTACTACTATATAAAAAAACTAATACGGTTATTGTACAAACTTTTGTACAATAACACTTATCACCCTAAACTTTTGTACAAAAACACTTATCACCCTTATAATGTTACATTTACCACCCTTACAATTATTTATTTAATTCATTTTATATCCCTTATTTTTTCATTTTTCATTTTACACTATTATCATATTAACACAAATAATCGTATATGAATAAAAATGCAATGAAAAATATGTTTCTTTTTTTACAAATTATATCATTATAATCGTCTCGTCAATATCTTCAAAACGAACCAAATATTGAATATTTTTTAATTTAACTGTACTATTAAATATCATGAATCTCTACTACTATATAAAAAACTAATACGTAAAAACTTTTGTACAATAACACTTATCACCCTCAACTTTTGTACAAAAACACTTATCATCCTTGCAATTACTTATTTAATTCATTTTATATCCCTTTTTTTTATTTTTCATTTTATACCATTATCATATTAACACAAATAATCGTATATGAACAAAAATGCAACGAAAAAATATGTTTCTTTTTTTACAAATTATATCATTATAATCGTCTCGTCAATACCTTCAAAACGAGCCAAATATTGAATATTTTTTAATTTAACCGTACTATTAAATATCATGAATATCTACGAACTAATTTGTTTTCTATCCATACGTTTTATTTTTTTCCACCGTTAGCACATTAAAAATACATAATCGTAAAATATGTTTCATTCTTATTATAAATTATATCATTATATTTTTTTTGTCAATAATTGTAATATAAACTAATTATTGAATATCTTTATGGGTTTAGGGTTTCATAAATTGTGATTCTTAGGTCATGGTTGATTGTTGATGACATGTCTATAAGGAAGTAACATTAATTGTTCGTTATTTACTTACATTCCGCTGTATCACGTAAGTATATGCCTAGTATATATATATATATATATATTTAATTCACAACACATTCTTACCTACTCTTTTTTCGTTTTTTATCCTTTCCTCTTTTTATATTCTGATTATTCTCTACTGCTTGCTCTAACTTCCTCCCACGTCGCCACAATTATTAACAACCTAGTAAAAGTGCACATTTTTTTGGATAAACATTCAAAACGAATTGGATACTATTGTTAAATATATACTATGATGTTAAATATAATTGTGGGTACAATAAACGCAGGTTGAATATGAAAATTGAACATTATTAAAACCATTGGATTCAATTAGGGGTGTAAATGAAAAGAGACAACTCATGAATTAATTGAGATCGACTCGGTCAAAATTCGATCAACGTTCGACTCGAGTAGGTTCGACTCGAACTCGAACTCAACTCGACATATTAACCAGTCGAGTCGAGCTACACGATAATCGACATATATGTTTTTATAATATAACTTGTAAAAAATTAGTAATAAACTTATCAATAAAACAAAATTGTCTCTATATTTATAGATATTTGAACAAATATGTACATTTTTTAACCATAACTATTAATCAACTATTTAAATTTTTTGTTTTGCGAAAGGATATCCTGACCCAGACTAATCCCTTGGCAAAGAAACCGACTGCGAAAGCATGCAGCCCTGAGGTTAAACTCAGTGGCCACAAAGTTGCGAATGCAGGGAATCGAACCCGGGTTAAGCGTTATGAACTCCCCAGGTGATTACCGCTACACCACAAGCCTTGTGGTTATCAATTATTTATTATTAAAATCATAATTAAAAGAAAAGACAAAAAAAAACTACAAAGTGTTAGTAAAGTTGTCACATGTGGAAGAGAGATGGTAAATGAAGGGTGAAAGAGAGGTAGGTGATTGAAGCTGGTAACTTTGCTACTTGATGATGAAATTTGAGGGCATCTCTTGAGTTTTATAAATTCAAGAGTACAACATTTAAGTTTTATAATTTATAAGAGTAGATCCTTAAATTAATTTCATAAGTTTAAACGGGTAAGCTTGTTTCGAGCTCGATTCGAGTTCGAGCTTGAGCTTGAGCTTGATTTGAGATCGGTCCGAGTTTGAGTCCAAGTTTGATTTGAGCTTCAAACGAGTATGAGTTTGAGTTTAGAAAATTGCTATCGAGTTCGAGTCGAGTTTGGATTTGAACTACTCATGAGTTTCGAGTCGAGTTCAAGCTTGAAAAATGGCTTTCGAGTTCGAATCGAGTATATATATTAATATTCGAATCGAGTATGATCATAAACTGAAGGTTTCTTATATACGCTACAAAATAGGCGGCCTTCGTACTAACGGACAAACCCGCCGGTAAATTTGATCAGCGTCGGAATACTAGCGAAAGGGTACTGTTGGAAAAGACTTGGCCGGTGATTACATTTATCAGCGGATCACCGGTGGCGTGTCCATCACCGGCGGAAATTGGCCGTCGCTAATTTTTTTCTTTCAAAATTAGTTAAAAAAATTAATTAGCCTTAATTGTTTTGACGGATTAAATCACTAACGTATTTATCAATTATTAGTTGAATTATTTAATTATTCAATTTATTAAATAGTGGTCCTTCATGTTGTAACCCAGTGGTAAGGTAACATCCTGGAGGGGTCAGTGGATGGTATCCCTGGCTACCCAGGTTCGAACCCCGTGGTGAGTATCCTGTGACATCCATGATCATGGGTCTGCCACATAGTGGTACCCTTAATTGGGGTGGGTCGTGATCGACGGGGATTAGTCGGGTGACACCCTTAAGTGGGAGCCCGAATACCCCAGAAACGTGTGCGTGTGTTAACTTGCCGTTCAAAAAAAAATTATTAAATAGTAGAGTAAAATAATCGGGAAAATTTCCATAATCTGCTATTACGGATCCAATTTTTTAATTTTGGAACTATTACCAGCGAAAAATTCACCCACTAATTCACCGATAATTATCCGGTACATAATTTCTTTTATATTTTATTTAGATATTTTTCCTGTAAATTATATAATGTATGTACATCATCAAGACGTGTGTATTAAAGAGATCTCCACGTCAAAAGTTGTTATGGATGAAACAATATATAAATTTTTTGTGTTTATATGTGTCGATCTGATTAAAAAAATGTGCATGTTAATTTATCTATCACGGTTTTGTAGGACCATTTGATGTCCATCAACATCTTCATTGTGTAGTCTATGACTTTCTTCAAACACATTCTTTAACATAATTATTTTTAGATCTGATATTTTTTTTTTCAAACAGATATCCAAAAATTCATCTAAAATAGAAGAAGTAAGAGAGAGAAAAATAAAATTCTCTAAATTTAGACAACTCCTTAAAAATAATTGCTCAATAGTAACACTACAAAACAACACGTTTTTTGACGTTTTAATAAGTTTTTTAAAATGCTTTTAAAATAAAATGTTCGTATTAACCATTTTATAGGACAATTTTGTGAATTAGTATCCTATAAACGATCTTTTTATAAAACACTTTTTCAAATTGTGTCGTATAAATTAACTTATACGACATTTTATAAAAATGTCCTAAAAACTTGTTACAACGCCAAAATCGTCCTATAAACAAATTTTACATTTTTAAATAGAACGATTTTTGGTTTGGTCCTATAAAAGTATAAATAATTTTATTAGGGTGTTTAGACATTTTAGGCGTCAAATAAATCTAATGTTGTTGTAGTGAGAAATGATATTTTATTATTCCACCAATAAAAGTATTTGAAATTAAATGTTTATGAGAGAGAAATAGTATTTCATTAAATGTATTAAATATGTTTATGATATAATTAATGTTGTAATCTCCAGAATTAGGAATGACAATGGACCGGTTTTTAGGGTCCCCGTCCCCAGAACCGATAAGCATCTCCGTCCCCGTAACCGTACCGATCCCTGTCGGGGATCTTATCGGGGATCCCCAATCGGGTCCCCATGGTTTCCCCGATCCCGGTTGGGGAAGCCGTTAAGAAAAAATATGTAATAACCTTGTTCAAGAAGGACTAGTAAGGGTAGATAATAAAGTGAAGTTTGAGGTGGGTTTTAGCACAAAGTGAAGGTTGGACGTTGGAGGGGCTAGAGTGAAATTAGAGGAAAAAGGGTTTTCACCCTAAATCTCACATTTCTCTCCTCACTTTTGGTGGGAGGCGGCTGGTGAGTTTGGAGAAGAAGGGAGAGTGACATCTTGGAAATCGATTTCTGGAGAGGAAGGAAGAGGAGCCATTTTCTTGATTCCAATCTGCATCTCTGCATTGAGGTAAGTTCTATCCTTGATTCTAATCTTCTTGAGTAAGGGTTATGTTGGATTAGAAGTCTTGAAGATTACCTTGACTCTGTTTATGAAAAATCCCAGTCCAAGTTCTTATTTTGAGTTTGGGAGCAATTGATAGAGATTAGTTGTTGTTAATTATTGTTAGTCTGGGTTTTTCTGATTTATTGGGATATAATTGAATCGTTGGTATTCAAGAATTGATTATAAGAACGATCGCCCCTAAAAGAAATCGATACCTGCGTCTGTGAGCTGGGTCTCGCACCGGGCGACCCCGGGCGGTCTCGCACCAGGCGGCCCCGGTCGGCCTTGCACCGGTCGACCCCGGTCGCCGAACCCCGGGTGACCTGATGTTAGGCTCTAGCCCAAATGCAAAGTGTGGGCTGGATAAATTACATTTGGGTCTCCATATAGTTAGGTAAGTCGAGACTTATCAGTCTTATCTTTTTGTGCAGTAAGCTTTGTGTTTGATCTTAAAGAGTAAGTGGGAGCGGTGGACAACAGGTGAGTTTTCTAAAATGAAATGCTTTTATCGTTAAGTGGTTAAAGATGCATGAAAGTTATTTAAAGCATTTATTTACTTATACTGCTTTATACTCTTTAGATTTATGTGGTGGGTTTTCGTTGACATTGTTAATCTAAATGTATGCATACATTCTTGCTTGAGAGTTGCGATCAAGTCGGGGGGTGTCCCACCTACGCTCATACCGGGGGGGGGGGTGTCCCGTATATGCCAGTGGGGGTGTGTCCACTTAAGGCAATATGAGTCAGACACACTGTCACTCACAAGTGACAGTAGTGTGTGCCAGAAGTATGGCTGTAAGTGTGGAATTGTTATAACTAAATTGGTTTAAGTTATTTTATATCTGTCATATATTTATGTTCTTGAGTTGTTGTTAGAGGGGACTCACTAGACCTTTGGTCTAACCCTCGCTCTTTCAAACTAAAAACCCTTTTCAAGCAGGCGTGAGGTAGGAGGATCGAGTATGTGTAAGAAGAAGGTGTGAGCCAGTGTTGAGTTAGAAGACCTCCATTATAGTTTTTGTTCCTTGTAATCTCAGTTGTGTATTAGGTTGTCTTTCCGCAAACCTTGTAGTGTGGATGTTGTTTTGGGCCATTTGGTGCTGTTATTCATTAAAGTTAGTTTTGCTTTATGTCGTGTGATTGGGTTGTTACAATTGGTATTAGAGCTATAGTTTAAGGGATTTAGGTGACCGGATGGGCCTAAACTTAAACTGTGGAGTAGGGGGACACAACTGAGATTTAGGAAGCCTTTAAGGAAGATCTTGATCATCGAGAGTCATGATAACGATAGTGAGTACTCTCATGTAAGGTAAATTCAAAATTGCATCTGGCCAATGGCATTATGAATTTACAGGTGCATGGGCATACTTGATTTCTATTGTTGAGTTTTGATGGGTGTAGTTTTGGGTAGAGATTCCTATCTTGAAATGATAGTGTTGGTCTGGCATGCTGTGTGAATTCGCTTATGGTTTTAGGGTTAATACCGTTGGGAATGATTTTTGTGTGAGATGTAGATGTTGCGTCTTGGGGAAAAACCTCTTGAGTCCAAAAGGATAAGGATAACGATTGATGGTGAACTTTACGCTTCAGGGGAGTCTCCGGTTTGGTAGTTTGATCTGTTGGTCAGTAGGAATCAGGGGAGTGTTAACCCAAGAATCGAAGGACATAAATGAGGTTTTGAAGCTGTAGTTAATTGAAGGGTGGACGAGAGACGATATAAGTGTTGACTGGTAAAATGGGGTGAGGATCGGATGGAAATGAGCTATTGTGGGTAAGTTGGTTTGGGGTCAAAGTGAGGATGCACGACTTGCGAATTAATAGTCGCGATGGTAACCGGTAGTTGGTCATGCAAGGATGTTGGGAAGCATTGGTGCCGGAGGTTGTGGCAAATGTGAGGATCTTGGCTAGTTGGTCGGAAGTAGGGAGTCTGGGGCAAATTATAGTGAGTGCAAATAGTTGACCTTGTTAGAGTAAATAGCCTTCAATGTCAAATGAGTCTCATGAATTGTGTTTCAAACAAATTATTGGAGTCCTTCATATAATTCATATCAGATATCTTGGCGTGTGTATGCATTATGAAGTATTCGTTTTAAAAACGTGACGATGCGTGTAAACGTGTGTTTGTATTGAAAATACAAGTTTATTGCGTCGAGTGATAAATTTTGATTTTGGTGTGGGAGAATTATTTTATCTCTTTATAAATGAGTTAACTTTTGTTGTGAAAATCATAGTAGCGTTTGATCACATGATTTTATAAGTGAAGTTGTTACGAACACGTGTTGTAATATCAATGTGGGTGAGAGTAGTCTGACTCGCTCAATGTAAGCAATTTTGTAGTATTTTTATAAATCGTGTGGGTAAAGTTCATCGAAAATAATTTCATTGGTGCCAACACCGATAATGGGGTGTGGTGAGGAGGTTTTTGTCGTGGAGTTGAGGTTGAACGATTCTTGAAATAGTTATGCATGGCTAATTCGGTGTTGTGTCGTGTACACTCAAGCTTGTTTCATAATGTAGTATCTTCTAAATTTTTAAATGTGTCAAAAGCTTAAATTTTTGGTGTGTCATGCATGAAGGCTATGAACTCTCTAGGTCGTGGGAAATGTTGCAATTAAGAATGAGGAAAATTTTGAGAGTGGAAGTGGGACGCTCAAACAGTGGGTGGTCGACCCATGACTTTGTTATTTCTTTAAGGAAGGGTGGTGAATAGCGGAGGTGGTTAATGGAGGCCTTGACCTTTGACGTTAAGGATGTTTGTATTATAATGGCTTACCCGTTTGTTCAGTGACTTGAGATGTGGATGTCGGCAAATGGTTGTGTCTGGGGTGGAATTTGAAGACGTTGAGATACTTTTTATAGCAGTAAGTTGCTGTATTGGAAGAGGTAGGTTCCATTGGGAATCCTTGTTGCTCAGAGACATGGTTGAAGTACCACCGTGTTGACTGTTGAAGTTGAAGCCAACAACCATTTTCGAGGACAAGGGACGCAGAGGATGAGGAAGTAGCTATGGATGATTCGTTGAGTTTTCGTGAGAAAGCAAGAATTGATTCAGAAAAAGGTGTATACCTGGCGTGATGCTGGACCACCTTGTGTGAGTATTACGAAAATGGAAGACTGCTAAGTTCGGTCAGGTGTTTTCGATGAGGTGTTGTGGGTTGTGTAGGAGTGAAGTTATATAGCCTAACTAGAGGGGTTGCGCTTCGGGCATTTAGGTCTGTGGGGTAGTACGCTTAATCTTTCAGGTTGCCGGGATTCATTTCTGGCAGGTCGCGATGAAGTTGGCGAGGAGCGATATCTTGTTGAGTGGTTTGGAGGATCATAATTTTGCGTTTTATCCAGACTCGAGAAAGACAAGGCCGCGAAATGCCTTGATTTCAGATATTGGTGTTATGACCCGTGAGAAGAGGACGATATCGGTATGTGTGCAAAGCGGTCGCGGAGATTTTAATTGTAATGTGATGAGTTGGTAGGGTGATGGTTGTACCTGTGAGTTGGTAATATTTTTACGCCATAAGTAGACGTTGAAGCCATTAAGATGGTAAGGAGCTTCTTTGAGGATAGGTAGTAGGTTGGTGTCATTGTTATAGGATGAACGTCTTTGTCCGGTGATTTCTGGGGAATGTTTTGTAAGTGGCAAGTATGTGGATGGGATGTGTGGATGATGGTTGGTATCGAGGTATTCTAAGTTGAGGATAATTTACGAATGCTAGTTGACGGCTATCTAAGAGAGGAACCATGTGTTCTGGGTTGCAGCGAGTTTTGGGTCAGGTTTATCTTATACCCCTAGATTGTTGATGGAAGTATCGAACTGCTTAGTTAAGGAGGTTGTGTACTAGATAGGAAATCTGTGAGCGTGTCGAAGTATTCCTTGAGGTGTGAAGGGATTCTATCAGATTAGGCAAGTTTGTTTGGAGAGTGAGAATTGTGTGGTGCTTTCGAGTAGTGAGTAATGTTTTGGAAGAGCTCGGTTGATTACCTCGCGCAAGAATTGCGGGTAATTGGTTGACTAAGTATAGTAATGTAAATGTGTATTCGGCACACGGGGGATCATGAATGGAGAAGGCAAGTGATGGGTGATTAGTGTTCTATACAACGAGAAGAGAGTGGAGATATTATGTTGGAAAGGTGGGTAATCAGAGAGGATGAAGTTTGGCAAGTGGTGCAAAATGTGGATTTGTGTTTTCGGATTTGCCGTTAGCAAGTTTTAAACCCTATCACGAGTGCGAGAAAAATATTATGGTGTACGTTGCGGTTTGGATGTTGAGTAATCTAGATTGTGCGGTTGGCCTAAGGCTTACACCGCTAACCAGTGAGCCAGTCTTTAGAAGTGGTGGTTAGAGGTAGTGCTTAGAGTGGAGGAGCAAAGTGTCAAACTTAGTATTGCGTGGAAAAGGTTTCATGTGGGTCTGACTTCCAGTGTTAAGCTATTCGGAATGGTTCGAGGTCAACATGATCACTTCGGGTTGAACGAACGATACTCGGACTCATTTGAAATTTGGTCGGGCGGTTGTTTGTAGGTGATGAGAAATTGAAGTATATGTCATATTAATTCAGTCAATTGGAGCTAGTGGACTATGAAAGTGACGAGTGGTGGAAGTTTTCTGTTCTTCAGGTAAGAAGTTGGGGTGATGGCGTTTGGCGCGACGTATGTTTAATACGTATGAGTTGTGCAACATCTATGAGTTGTGACCAGTGTGGTTCGGGAAAGAAGGTGCTTTTCGAACTAGGCGTATGTAGTGTTGAGAGAAGCTGTTTGCTATGACGGGATACTTGATGAAGAAAATCATAACGGTGGGTTCATGATTGACATCGGGTTGAGTTGGCAATTTGAGAGGTTATTATCTTAGTCTGGGATACATGCTATTGCAGCGCTAACTCCGGTGAAGTTTGTTAATGAAAAGAAGTAAAGTGGTATGTGAAACCTTAAAGAGACGCGTTTTAAAACCGTGAGTCCGGGTGTGTGGACAAAACGGACAATATCTGGTACGGTTGGCCTGGTATGTTACAGATACGGTTGGTCTGCTTTCATTAACTATGTTAGAGATAGTTAATTCTCCTATAACAAAAGTTATCACGCTAGTATTCAAGCAGCGTCGTTTGAAGCATTGTATGGACGCAAGTGTAGAACGCCCTTATGTTGGAATAAGGTGGGGGAACGAAAATTGACAGGTCCAGAAATTGTGCAAGTGACGGCCGATAAGGTCAACCTGATAAGAGAGAGATTGAAGAAGGCTCAAGACCACCAGAAAATGTACGCTAATAAGCGAAGGAAACCAATTGAATTCCAAGTCAGAGACATGGTTATGTTAAAAGTCTCGCCTTGGAAGGGGGTAATATGTTTCGGAATGAACGGTAAGTTGAGACCGAGATTCGTCGGACCGTTTGCGATCGTAGAGCGTATAAGAGAGGTAGCGTACAAGCTGGAATTACCCGTGAGCTTATGAGGGATCCACCCTACATTCCACGTGTCTAATTTGAAAAAATGTTTAGCGGAAGCAGATGTGGTGGTGCCATTGGAGGACATTCGAGTGGATGGGAAGTTAAATTATGTCGAGAAACCAGTGGTCATCTTTGATTACAAGATAAAGAATTTAAGAAACAAAGAGATCAGGTTGGTGAAAGTTTAATGGGAATTTCACAAAGGGCAAGAGGCAACATGGGAGGTAGAGGTGGACATGAGGTCCCAGTACCCTAACCTTTTCAGCGAAGGAATTCCGGGGACGGAATTCTTTTGAGGGGAGGATATTGTAATAACCTTGTTCAAGAAGGACTAGTAAGGGTAGATAATAAGGTGAAGTTTAAGGTGGGTTTTAGCACAAAGTGAAGGTTGGAGGGGCTAGAGTGAAATTAGAGGAAAAAGGGTTTTTACCCTAAATCTCACATTTCTCTCCTCACTTTTGGTGGGAGGCGGCTGGTGAGTTTGGAGAAGAAGGGATAGTGACATCTTGGAAATCGATTTCTGGAGAGGAAGGAAGATGAGCCATTTTCTTGATTCCAATCTGCATCTCTGCATTGAGGTAAGTTCTATCCTTGTTTCTAATCTTCTTGAGTAAGGGTTATGTTGGATTAGAAGTCTTGAAGATTACCTTGAGTCTATTTATGAAAAATCCCAGTCCAAGTTCTTATTTTGAGTTTGGGAGCAATTGATGGAGATTAGTTGTTGTTCATTATTGTTAGTTTGGGTTTTTCTGATTTATTGGGATAGAATTGAATCGTTGGTATTCGAGAATTGATTATAAGAACGATCGCCCCTAAAAGAAATCGATACATGCGTCTGTGAGCTGGGTCTCGCACCGGGCGGCCCCGGGTGGCCTTGCACCGTCGACCCCGGTCGCCCAACCTCGGGTGACCTGATGTTAGGCTCTAGCCCAAATGCAAAGTGTGGGCTGGATAAATTACATTTGGGTCTCCATATGGTAAGGTAAGTCGAGACTTATCAGTCTTGTCTTTTTGTGCAGTAAGCTTTGTGTCTGATCTTAAAGAGTAAGTGGGAGCGGTGGGCAGCAAGTGAGTTTTCTAAAACAAAATGCTTTTATCGTTAAGTGGTTAAAGATGCATGAAAGTTATTTAAAGCATTTATTTACTTATATTGCTTTATACTCTTTAGATTTATGTGGTGGGATTTCGTTGACATTGTTAATCTAAATGTATGCCTACATTCTTGCTTGAGAGTTGCGATCAAGTCGGGGGGTTTCCCGCCTACGCTCATACCGGGGGGGGGGGTGTCACGTATATGCCAGTGGGGGTGTATCCACTTAAGGCAGTATGAGTCAGACACACTATCACTCGCAAGTGACCGTAGTGTGTGCCAGAAGTAATGAGTAAGTATGGCGTGAAGTCGGGGGGGGGGGTGTCCCGCCTGAACTCATACCGGGGGGTGTGTCCCGTTTATGCCAATGGGGGGCGTGTCCCAGTTAAGGCAGTATGAGTCAGACACACTGTCATTTGCTAGTGACAGTAGTGTGTGCCAGAAGTATGGCTGTAAGTGTGGAATTGTTATAACTGAATTGGTTTAAGTTATTTTATATATGTCATATATTTATGTTGTTGAACTGTTGTTATAGGGGACTCACTAGACCTTTGGTCTAACCCTCGCTCTTTCAAACTAAAAACTCTTTTCAGGCAGGCGTGAGGTAGGAGGATCGAGCATGTGTAAGAAGAAGGTGTGAGCCAATGCTGAGTTAGAAGACCTTCATTATAGTTTTCGTTCCTTGTAATCTCAGTTGTGTATTAGGTTGTCTTTCTGCAAACCTTGTAGTGTAGATGTTGTTTTGGGCCATTTGGCGCTGTTATTCATTAAAGTTAGTTTTGCTTTATGTCGTGTGATTGGGTTGTTACAAAATATTCACTGTTACCCGTTGGTTTTCCCGGAACCCGACCCGAACCTGAGCCAAAACGAAAAAAAGTTTCTCAAACATATATTAAATGAGTAGCTACTTCGGAATAAATCATGACAAAAAGATGGCTAAAATAGTTCATTCGACCAAATACATATAATCCAACAAACATTACGAACAAAATGTCTTAAATTGCAATGTAAAAGATAACAAAAGTTTAGACATAATTTTAACATCTGATTCATGATAGACAAATATATATTGTGTATATATATAATAGGCGAAAGATCGTATGAGAAGTTGAGTTAACAGTGAGAAGTGAATCTAAACCGTTGATCTCTTTTAATCTCAAGCCCTCCCATAAATTGCAGCTTAGAAGAGAATTGATCTGGTGCATCTCAGTGTATCTTATCTCGGTGCATCTCATCTTAATGTACGTCAATTTCTCATCCAACGGTCAATAACCACTTCTCACGTTTCTCACCATTAACTCAACTTCTCATCGGAACCCAACCCATGATAATATATATATATATATATATATATATATATATATAGAAGGAGGATCAAACAAGAACAATAACTATTTAAAAGAACACGAGAAGTAACAAAATCATTAGTGATTTTATATTAACGTGCAAAAAAGCCACGCGAACCTGAAGCCGCGGCCAAAGTCCTTTTTTCGTGTGTTAATGTAAAATCACTAATGATTTTGTTAGTTTTCGTGTTCTTTTAAATATGTATTGTTCTCGTTTGAACCCGACTCTCTCTCTCTCTATATATATATATATATACTAGGTATATACCCGCGCACGATGTGGCGCGAAAAATCGTGCAATCGAAGGAACAACTGACAAAGGTATGTATCCGCTCGCGAAACATCTCGAAATCAAAATGACAACAACGTTTTCATTTTAAGTTTGTATTCTTCGTTCTTATCGATACTTTAGTCTATGAAAACACGGTGTTTGAGTCGTCTGGTGCACTTATATGTGAATCATAGACTAAAGTATCGATAAGGACGAAGAAATACAAACTTAAAATGAAACGTTGTTGTCATTTTGATTTCGAGATGTTTCGGGAGCGGATACATACCTTTGTCAATTGTTCCTTCGATTTCACGATTTTTCGCGCCACATCGTGCGCGGGTATATGCCTAGTTTATTATAATAATGAAATGTATTTTTAATATATTTTAGTTGATATGCGATTATGTATTTTTAATATGCTAAAGGTAAAAAAAATAAAACGTATGGATAGAAAACAAATTAATTTATAGATATTCATGATATTTAATAGTACGGTTACATTAAAAAATATTCAATATTGGACTCGTTTTGAAAATATTGACGAGACGATTATAATGGTATAATTTGTAAAAAATGAAACATATTTTTTCATTGCATTTTGTTCATATGCCATTGTTTGTGTTAATATAACAAAAGTGTAAAATGAAAAATGGATAAATAATGGATATAAAGTAAATTAAATAACTAATTGTAAAGATATTAAATGTAACATTGAATTTTGAAAATAACCGTTTTACAATTTTAATATAATAGTATAGATATAGATAGTATATATATAATGTTACACATTTATGCTACCAATAAAAATATTTAATAATTAGTTTATATTATAATTATTGACGAAAAAATTATAATATTAGAATTTAAAATAATAATAAAACATATTTTTAATATATTTTAGTTGATCTACAATTATGTATTTTTAATATGTTAACGGTGAAAAAAAATAAAACTTATGGATAGAAAACAAACTAATTTATAGATATTCATAGTTTTTAATACTACGGTTAAATTAAAAAATATTCAATATTGAGCTCGTTTTGAAGGTATTGACGAGACGATTATAATGGTATAATTTGTAAAAAAAGAAACGTATTTTTTTCATTGCATTTTTGTTCATATACGATTATTTGTGTTAATATGATAATGGTGTAAAATGAAAAATGAAAAAAAACAAGGGATATAAAGTAAATTAAATAATTAATTGTAAGGGTGGTAAATGTAACATTGTAAGGATGATAAATGTTATTGTACAAAAGATTGTATAATAACCGTTTTTGAATTTTTAGGGATATAAAGTAAATTAAATAAGTAATTGTAAGGGTGGTAAATGTTATTGTACAAAAGATTGTACAATAACTGTTTTAGAATTTTTATATAAAACAATTTAATTTGTAGATATTTATGGTATTTAATAGTACAGTTAAATTAAAAAATATTCAATATTGGGCTCTTTTTGAAGGTATTGATGAAATGATTATAATGGTATAATTTGTAAAAAATGAAACGTATTTTTTCATTGCATTTTTGTTCATATACGATTATTTGTGTTAATATGATAATGGTGTAAAAATGAAAAATGAAAAAGTAAGGGTTATAAAGTAAATTAAATAAGTAATTGTAAGGGTGGTAAATGTTATTGTACAAAAGATTGTACAATAACGGTTTTAGAATTTTTAGGGATATAAAGTAAATTAAATAAGTAATTGTAAGAGTGATAAATGTAACATTTAAGGGTGATAAATGTTATTGTACAAAAGATTGTACAATAACTTTTAGAATTTTTATATAAAACAATTTAATTCGTAGATATTCATGATATTTAATAGTACGGTTAAATTAAAAAAATATTCAATATTAGGCTCGTTTTGAAGGTATTGACGAGACGATTATAATGATATAATTTGTAAAAAAAAGAAACGTATTTTTTCATTGCATTTTTGTTCATATACGATTATTTGTGTTAACATGATAAGGGTGTAAAATGAAAAAACAAGGGATATAAAGTAAATTAAATAATTAATTGTAAGGGTGGTAAATATAACATTTAATTTTAATGGCTTTCCAAAAACTGTTTTCCAAAAACTGCTTTTCAAGAACCGTATTAGAATTTTAATATAATAGTATAGATATATACGGGTAGGTTATTATGCAACATTTTACATGGTGCAACCCATGCAACCCCTCTATCCATCACTCATTTTATTTTCACATTTTTTAATTAAAAAAATGAAAACAAAATGAGTGGTGGATAGAGGGGTTGCATGGGGTTGCATTTGAACACCCCTCTCTCTCTCTCTCTCTCTCTCTCTCTATATATATATATATATATATATATATATATATATATATATATATATATGGTCCGTTTCATTTGAAAACCACACTTATATTGCAAACTTTGCAACCCACCTAATAACCCTAGATTAGAATAATCAAAGGTCTAGATGAATTTGAGCTATTTTTGTTAAGTAATAATTAGATTAAATTTATTATTTTAATTAAAATACCCTGGAAGGTCATTATGGTCTTTTCACATTCAATTTCAAAAATAGGAAACATGAATAAGGAAACGTAGGAGTCTCCTTTTTCCGGCAGAGATGAAATCCGATGAAAACGGAGATGAAACGGCGATTAACGGAGATGAAAACAGAGATGAGTGGATATGAACGATGATGAAAGGAGATGAAAACGGAGATGAACGGCTATGAAACGGAGATAAACTTAGATGAAACCGGAGATGAAACGGATATGAACCTGTTTGTTTAGATGAAAACATAGATTAACGGAGATGAAATCATAGATGAAACGGATATGAACCTGTTTGTTTAGATGAAAACGGAGATTAACGAAGATGAACCGGAGAAACAGTGTCATATCACTTGTTTAGAATTGAATATAAACGTTTTTGAATATTTTGATTTTTCACTCTCCATTTTGGAAAAGTTTTAGTGAACCTGTTGGAGATTCTCTTAACTTAGTTTTAGGATGGTCGATATGGGGTTTGAAAGATTGTTGAGTTGTGGGAAATGCCTCTGCTTTGATGTTAGTTCACTAGATATATACACTCTATGTTGGATCAATGGTAGTTCGGTAGATGTCTAGATAATATTTTACTTTTTTAATTGTAATGTATTACTCTGAACTCTTCTCTTGTAAGTTTCAAGATAATGAAAAATCTGATAGTATAGTATTAGTCGATGGAGCTCGATGTGTGTTCGATAAATGTAAAGATAGTTTTTCACTATGGCGTCTTCAACAATATGTCACGTTGATAACCCATTTCCTCAGATCTGGTGTCATTTTCTTGAAAAAACTTGACATCTCAACTTACATGTGATCAGCGTTGCACCTATCGTGCATGCATCAAGCACTACTGTGTGAATATTTAGCATGTCGATGTTTTATCGATCTTTTATCGAGCACGTATTGAACATCGTTAGAAGAAACATGTAGGAAAAACAAATTTTAATATAAAAAACCATATCTAACATTCAGTTATCTTATCTATATCTGATCATCAAATAAAAAGATGTAAAAAAGGCCTATGACATCTTACAGTTTTCGTCATCGTTGATTAGATTATTTTGAGTATTTTAAGTATCATATTTGTTAAAAGGTATGTTTAATTTGTACCAATCTTGTCATCTTTATAACTTATTTGAGTTATTGTGCAGTTTGTAGAAGATTGAGGTCTGAAATGTAAAGACAATGAAAGTTGAGGACAGGAAGGACTGCGCCTCACATTTGCTGAAAGTAAAAGGGTAGCTGATCAAATTAGGAGGCGCTGAGGACTTCTTTGAAATATTTCTGAAAATATATAAACAACTTGTTTATAGCTGATTTCATTCATTCGGCTCATTTTCATTTTACACTCTAGTTTCAGATTCTCTCATTCTCTCTCTAGTTTAGGGTTTAGTCTTACAGTGTTCATCATCATCTTCAAATCTTTTGAAGATGATTAATTTGTATTAGATAATATTTTGTAATAGATGTTATAATCTTTTGTTTAAAATTTTTAAGATGGTATCAGAGCATTGGTCGGCTTCAGTGGTGTCTGAAATCATCATCTTCGACAACGAATGGTAAATCATTCTTTCCTTCGTTGTTTCTTTCTTCTAAAATCACTGTAATGACCTTTGAGTTGTGTAGGTGATTTGTTTTTCGACTGAGATCTTCTTTTTCCCTTTGTTTCAAAAGTTTTTTTGTCCTTCAATTTCTGGATCTGACCTTTCTAGATCCGGTTTAGAGGTTGCTTGTTTTTCAAAGGACTGTGTCGATCTCTGTGTTTTCAGACCCGTGTTTTCATAAGATCTCGTTTCTCTCAGTTCATATTCTTTAAAATCTGTCGACTCCTTATTTTTGGATCTTATCTTGTTAGATCTTGTCCAAAGGTTTCAGTCAACAAATTTTTCTTTTTGTGTGTTACTAGTGATCTGTATCGAGATGGATTTGTTTTTTTATAGATCTGATCTACTCGTTCTCCTTTTCACTTCATCTCTATTCCTTGTCCATCATGAATCAGATCTTCCATAGATCTCGGTTCAAGGTGAGCGTTAAGGACCTTCATGTTTTTTGTTATCAGATTTTTTTAAGATCTGTTTCGTCTCTTCTTCTGTTTGCTTAGATCCTTTGTTATCTAAGTATTAGTGTTTCAGTTTATTACTGCTTTCACTGGTTACACTCATTTAGGAGTGATTCTAGTGACGTGAATCTCAGATTTTGTCAATAGATCTCATCTGTGTTTTTAGATTCACTAAAGAATCCTTTTCTCCCTTTTAAGTGTTAAGTCTTTTCTTTGTTCCGTGCTTTGTGACATGTTCCCTGTGACTTGATCCATAGATCTCTTCTACGATCGTACGAGTTCACTGAAGGACAACTTGGTCTTGTTTAATCATAACCAATCCGTTTCACTAAAGGATTTTTCACTCCTTTAGTGTTTTGTTTGTTGTGTTTTTTGTAACATAAGACCCATATCTGGTCTCTTGATCTTATTTGTTGGTTTGGTTCTTTTGCTTAGGGAGTATACCTAGTGACGTGATTCGAAGATCTGGTTTGATAAACTACATCGAGTTCGTTTCACTAAAGGTTTTGATCACACTCCCTAGTCTTTTTTTTTCTTGTTCTCATGTCGTGAGTTTTAGATCTGGTCTTCGGACCTCATCTCCTTTGTGCTCATTGAAGGATTTCTCTCCTTTTTTGTTAGATCTTCCTCTTCCTTTTTTGTTTTGGTTCCATTAGAGATATGCTTAGATCTCTCTGTGTTTTCAGGTTTATCCTTTCTTGTTGGTTCCTGTGGTTTTACTCTGGATTCATCTTTGAGATTCCAGATCCTTCGCCCGTCTTAATCCACTGCTTTCGTGTTTATGGACCTTGTTGTAAGTCTGTTCTTTTTTTTACCTTCCCTGTTTGCTTTACCACAGTAAGTTTCTTCTATTCCCTATCCCTTGTGTGTTTGTTTTTTGTTTGGACGCCTGAGTGGTTGACTTGACCTACCACCCTTCGAGTGGCAAGGAACCCTGTCTTTAAGCTGCTTAGAGTTTGTCCGTGTGTGTTGTTTTTTTTATCTTTTTATCTCCTAATGTTTCACTATGACTGGAGTTGAATCATCCAAAGGGCCAGAACAACGATCTTTGATCGCGAAGCTGGACTTTAGAGATCCTGCTTGTAATGGGAACACTTCAACACCCACTTCCCTTATAGAGGATCAAATTAACAAGTTACTTTCTCTTCTTGATCAAAAACAGTCTGAGACCATTTCTGTCAATATGGCAGGTATGTTTTCTGTCCATGTAACAAATATGTCTAACAATGTTTCAAATTGTTCTCATTCTGGTTGGATAATCGACTCGGGTGCAAATCAACAAATGACTTCCTCCATTTCTAAACTTGAAAATGTCATTGACATCTCTGATTTAAATCTTAAAGTTACTCAACCTAATGGAGATGAAGCAAAAATAAATCAAATAGACTTAATAACAAAGTGATTTTATTTGATGTTCTTGTTGTTCCTGATTTTCATGTCAATCTTCTCTCTGTGCATAAGATTGCTAGAGATAGAAAAATCTTTGTTGGGTTTGATGTGTGTAAGTGTTACCTTCTTCAAGGTTCTCTTCCCAAGAGAATTGTGGGGACTGGTAGCGAAAAAGGAGGCTTATACTTCTTTGAAAAATTGTCTATGGGTGAGCCTTCTGTTCTTTGTGGTGTTAGAGGTCCTTCAAATAATATGTCTTTTGTCTGTAATGTTTCTCGCCAATTGTGGCATAGTAGGTTGGGTCATCCCACTGATCAAGTTCTTGGGGTTCTAAAGGATACCCTTGACCTTGAAAATGAATATGCTCCTTCTCCTTGTGAAATTTGTCATAAGGCAAACAAACTAGGGACAAGTTCAAATTAAGCACTCACACCTCCTCTGTTCTTGGTGAGTTAATTCATCTAGATTTGTGGGGACCTTATCGTGTTCCTAGTAAGGAGGGCTATAAATATTTCTTGAATGTTGTGGATGATTACACTAGATCTGTTTGGGTATATCTGTTGAAAAGTAAAGATGAAGTGTTTGATAATATTGTTGCTTTTCACAGTTTGTTGAGTACTCAGTTTGGCAAACATGTTAAAATTTTCAGAAGTGATAATGGGACTGAATTCACTAATAGTAAGGTAGGTATATTCTTTAAATCTAATGGGATTATTCATCAAACCACTTGTGTTTACACTCCCCAACAAAACGAGGTAGTTGAACGCAAGCATAGACACTTACTGAATGTTGCTAGAGCTATAATGTTTCAAGGAAACATTCCTTTGAAAATGTAGAATGAGTGTATTTTAACTGCTGTTTATCTCATTAATCGAACTCCTTCCTCTGTGTTGAATGGAAAGTGTCCATATGAACTTGTTTTTGGTTTTGCACCTGTTTTGACTCATCTTAGGAATTTTGGGTGTTTGTGTTTTGCTGTAAGACCTAATGTTTCTGATAAATTTTCTTCACGATCGGAAAAATATATTCATCTTAGCTACTCTAACTCAAAAAAGGTCATAGACTTTATAGTTTGGATTCAAAACAAATCATCGTTTCTAGAGATGTTAAGTTTTAAGAAACTATTTTTCCATTCAAAATGAGTGCAAGTCAACCAAGTGATGATTCTAGTGACATAAATTCATTAAATTTCTTTGATTCTTTTATTCTTCAGTCTAATGATTTGCCCTCAGAATTGCCCGATGATGAGATTAGGGAGAATCCTCAAAGTGAAAATTTTCTTAATATTTCTGATAAATCAAGTAACCGTGACCATCTGAGTAGTCAAAACAGAGTTGTTGGGTCTGTGGACCCTGGTAGTACTGGAGTTACAAATGACATCAACAGAGCCACCAGATCAAATGATCGTGGTGGTACTGAGGCTGCCAGTGAGTGCTGCTGATTTTCGTCGATTAACTGTTCAAAATATAAATGATGATCTTTTGAGGTCCCCTTCTGAGGGTGTTGTTGTTGATAACCAAACTGTGTCTTCTGTGTGAAAATCTGGTAGGTCTTCTGTTTTGCCTCGTCGTTTTGATGATTATGTAATAGAGGGTAAAGTCAAATATGGTCTAGAAAAGGTTGTTAATTACTCTCGTCTTAATTCAAATAATTTTTGTTTTATGTCTACATTAAACAAGTCTGTTGAACCTGAAAACTTCTTTGAAGCTAGTAAGGACCAGAATTGGGTTAATGCTATGAATTATGAGATGGAAGCGTTATATAGAAATGGTACTTGGGTTCTTACTGATCTGCCTCCTAGTCGAAAATCGATAGGTTGTCGTTGTATTTATAAGATTAAATATAAATCCACGGGGGAAATAGAAAGGTATAAAGCTCGCCTTGTAGCCAAATGTTACAGTCAACGTGAGCACTTAGACTATGAGGAAACCTTTTCACCAGTTGTGAAAATGGTTACTGTCCGATGTGTAATTGCATTAGTTGTTAAAAATAGATGGCCTTTGTGCCAACTAGATGTGAACGATGCTTTTTTTGTATGGAGACTTAGTTGAAGATATTTATATGAGCTTACCTCCAGATTACTTTTCTGCTAATGACAAACGTGTTTGTAAATTAGTCAAGTCTCTTTATGGTTTAAAGCAAGCACCACGATAGTGGTATGAAAATTTGTCTACTTGTTTACTTAATCATGGTTTTTGCCAAAGTAATAGTGATTATTCCTTATTTATCAAGTGTGATAATAATGTGTTTCTTGTTCTTCTTGTTTACGTGGATGATATTGTTCTCACTGGTAATTCTGAGTCTGAAATTCAAAAGGTAAAAGATCATTTACAATCCAATTTCAAAATCAAAGATCTTGGTTTATTAAAATTCTTTTTAGGCATTGAAATATTAGAAACTGATAATGGTTTGTGCATGACTCAATGAAAATATTGTCTTGATCTATTAAATGACTTTGAATATTTAGGGTGTAAGCTTATTGATACTCCAATGGACATGAACTTGATAGTGACATATTTTGTTGGATCTGAGTCAAAAGATACTCTTTTAAAGGATTTTACGAGATATCAAAAGCTAATTGGTAGACTCATTTATTTGTTAGCTACTCGACCTGACATTGCTTTTGCAGTTCACTGCTTAAGCCAATTTATGCACTTGCCTCGTCAGTCTCACTTGAAACTTGCTCTTCGTGTCTTACGGTATTTAAAGGCATCTCCTGGTAAGGGTGTCTGTTTTTCTTCATGCTCTAGTAGTGAGTTTAAATTTTCCGCTTTTGTTGATGCTGACTGGGGTAAATGTCTATCAACAAGGCGGTATGTTACTGGTTATTGTCTTTTTTAGGGAATTGTATGGTGTCATGGAGGAGTAAGAAACAACCCACTGTTTCTCGCTCCTCTGCTGAGTCCGAGTATAGAGCTATGACCTCTGCTCTGTGTGAAATCATATGGGTTCTTAGCATATTAACAGATTTGAAAATAGATAACTTGCTTCCTGTAAGTTTGAATTGTGATAATAAATCTGCCATTCAAATATCTAACAATCCTGTGTTTCATGAAAGGACTAAACACATAGAGATAGATATACATTAAGTGAGAAATAAAATTGCAACTGGAATGTTGAAAACTGTGAAGGTTATTCACAAAATCACTTGGTGTTAATCAACATAACTATCTCATTAATAAGTTAAGAATGTTATATCTCTTTCGATGTTAAGATTGAGGGAGGATGTTAAAATGTATGTTTAATTTGTACGAATCTTGTCATCTTTGTAACTTATTTGGGTTATTGTGCAGTTTGTAGAAGATTGAGGTCTGAAATGTAAAGACAAGGAAAGTTGAGGACAAGAAGGACTGTGCCTCACATTTGCTGAAAGTAAAAGGGTAGCGGATCAAATTAAGAGGCGTCGAGGACTTCTTTGCAATATTTCTGAAAATATATAAACAACTTGTTTATAGTTGATTTCATTCATTCGGCTCATTTTCATTTTATACTCTAGTTTCAGATTCTCTCATTCTCTCTCTAGTTTAGGGTTTAGTCTTTAGAATGTTCATCATCATCTTCAAATCTTTTGAAGATGATTCGTTTGTATTAGATAATATTTTGTAATAGATGTTATAATCTTTTGTTTAAAATTTTTAAGAATATTTGTCAAATTTAAACATCAAGACCTTAGGCCATTTCGATGTATTGTTACCACTTGTACAAATTGATGTTTTGCTGTCTTAACTTGACGTTCTTCATCTTTATCTGTTTTTGTTGATGATTCATCCCCAACCTCAGGAATTGAGCAGAAAAAGAGAGATGAGAGAAGATGGAAAGGGTTCCGAGTGAAACAAATGGAGAGAGAGAGGGATATTTTTTGAAGATTTGAAAAAAAAAGGTTCAACTTTTACAATTGTTGAAATTTGAGGCATTCTTTTTAATATTATGGGGGTACATCAAGCATAGAACTTCAAATCTCATAATTATCATGTGTTATTGTTCTTTTGAGGCAAATTGCCTACCAAAATTAATGTAATTTCATTCTATTCTCATTTTATCATTTTAGAAGTTGTATATAAGGGTTTATAGTTTAAAACTTATCTAATTTTGAACATATTTTTAAAAAACACGTCAATATATTAATTCTTAAGTAACCGTTTTTAGATTATAGGACCTTAAATGTGTATTTTAGAAATATTTCCTTAAAAATTTAATTAAATGAAAATAAATCTATACTATATTATAAAACACGGATAAAAACTCTTAAATACAAATTAAAGGCACAAGGTACCATCATTTTATGCAAGATTTTAAAAATCTCTTAATTTACAAGTATTAAAGCACAAGATACATATTACTACTGCAGACTTTTAACACCCACCTATTTGGTATGTGCGCGACCTTCCTTTTATGCGGATCTTTCCATATATCACTATTAATTAATATATTATATTACTATAAATTTGTTTAAATTATAATATTAAATATGTAATTGGTTATTTTTTCTAGATGTCATTAAAATATATAAAATAATCATTGAATTCTAACAAAATACTTAATTTCTTTTATATAAAAAACGTTATATTATTAAGCCTAAATTAAACGAATTTATAAAAAAAATTATCACTTTCTTAAAACAATCCAAAATCGTACTATAAATCGACAAAAAAGCAAAAAAATAAAATGAAACATTAAAATCGTGATGTATCAAGCTGCATTGCGCGAGTACGCGTCTAGTATCTTTTAAACACGATTTCATTTTTTATTGAAAAGACACTACAACATATCTGGTTTATAAGATGCCGCCAACTTCTAAGCATCCTACTAGACTAATTTATAAAATTTAATTTATATGATAAAAAATAAAGCGTCATATCTAAAGGCATTGTAATAAGTTTATAGGACACTTTTAGGCATCTTAACAAGTTTTAATAACACTTTTAATTAGCTATTTTAATAGAACACTTGTTTTTATAAGACACTTTTTCTAATCGTGTCCTATAAAATAGCTAATAGGGGTGCTCAAAAACCCGACTAACCCGATCAACCCAACCCAACGTGAAATAACTCGAAGCAACCTGATGTCTAATCGAGTTGTAAAATCTTCAAACCACAGGTATTGGGTTGATATTGCGTTACTTTTATTTGAACTTAACCCAACCCGATGAACCCGATATCCTTTTTTTTCTTGGAGTTAATATGATTATTGTGTCTCTATTAATATGTACATTAAACAATTACACCATCATGTACCCTCTTCATATACGTATATTTTCAATCTATTTTCCATCTTTATATAATTCCTTTGTATATATACTCCATAAATGTGAACACACACACACACACACATATATATATATATATATATGCAAATTGAGAAAATTAATTGAATGTGATATGCTTAAGCTTTAAGAAGTATGAATAAGATGTACCAAATGGTTGATGACGAAAAAGAAATTATGAGTAGAGTAGAGATTACAAGTTAGGAGAATATTTTGATGTACCAAAGTATCAACCCGACCAACATGTACGGTTTGGGTTGAGTTGGGTTACACTTTGGTTTGCGTTGAGACTTTTTAAATCCCAAGCAGTGGGTTGGGTTGTACAAATGTTTTCTAGACCTGGCAAACGTGTCGTGTCGTGTCGGGTTCAAAGTTAAACGGGTTGAGAATGTCTAACCCTAACCCGACCCGTTTAATAAACGGGTCAGAAAATCCCAACCCTAACCCGACCCGCCTAACCCGACACGACCCGCCTAACCCGTTTAACCCGTTTAACATTTATAAAATTAATAATTAAAAATTAAAAAATTCACAAAAAAATACAAATCCAAAATTCAAATGGAAGCATTATAAATCCAAATTTTATAGTTCAAACTTATAAGTTCTTACCAAATCTAAAACATTAAAAATCCAAAGCATTAAAAAAAACTTATAAAAAATATATATACATATATATATAAACGGGTTATTCGGGTCATTTTCGAGTTGAAATTTTTGACCCTGACCTTACCCGTTTAATTTTCGTGTCGTGTCGTGTCAACCCGTTTAATTAAACGGGTTGAAATGTATTACCCAAACCCGTTTATTTCACGTCGAGTTAGCGTGTCGTGTCAGTTTTTGTCAGGTCTAAGGTTTTCAACTCGATCAACCCAACCGTGAGCACCCCTAATAGCTAAAATGACACTTTTTATATATTATATCCCGGAAAAATATTATGGTGTAGATAATTAATTATTTTTATTATATGATATATTAATCTAAATATATTGTTACGATAATATATATTCTGGTTGAAAGTATATACATTCTCGGTTAAGGTTAATTAAGATGAATCCATGTTCTTTTGACCTATATATACTGTAACACCCCTAAAAATAGAGGTAAAATTAAACCTGAAGGTGACTTAACGGAAACATCCTATATAGAGGAAAAAACCCAAAATAGGGAAATAGTAATAGCGTTTACAATTCTATAAATAGAGATTACAAATGACAGTTCACTAATCTAAACTATTTACGTCTAGATAAAACAATTGTCAACACAATCCCCCAATAGGTATCTATTCGAATCTGTACGCCAAGTTCTCAAAATACCATCTCCAAAAATTGCTACTCTCGGCGAAACGCTCCCCCCTCAAACCTTGGTGAGTCCCGCCGCTAAAGGAATCTGATATACATGTCATTTAAGAAAAAATGTTAGGTTTTATGCCTAGTGAGAACAGACATTTTATATAATCTAATGAAGCGTAAAATTGACAATAAATGACTTTTAAACGTGAGAAGTAGTTTTGCTTTCCAAATATACCACATGCGAACCATACGGTCCAAAAGCATCTTACGATGACGGGGGAGACCCAATTTCCAAGGATTGTATCTAAACACAAGAGTAAGTTACTCTCTAAGTTGTGAGCTCAATACTAGGATCAAGGCCACGAGCTCGTCAGATCATACTCAAATGTGGGGGATGATACCCAATGATCCTATCATACTCATTCACCAGGATTAGATTTACGGTCCATGGCTAGTATCCGGTCCCACATAACCGTACCAAGTTGCCTTTCGAGGTCCCAATGTCTCAACTAGTTACAAACGAGAGTTATCCCACAAATAAGTCGACTTTATACCTATGGATCCATTAGTAACGGTCTAGGACTTGTCACAATTTCATTTGTAACAAAACTATAATCATATATATATATATATATCTTTCATAATGACATTTCCATAAAGAGATTTCCATGCATCAAAAACTTTTCATGGACTAATTCTATAAAAAGATCAATCCATGACCATTTCCATTTCCATTTCCAACATAAAAGTGTCCCAAAATAGGGTTTTCCAAGAATTATAAAGAATTTAGAATAGCCTTTGTTAAAATAACCATCCAACTATTTGTTTCAAAGCACTTCCAAATATAGTGAAAACCCTTTGTTAAAAATTTAATTTATATGATAAAAAATAAAGCGTCATATCTAAAGACATTGTAATAAGTTTATAGGACTCTTTTAGACGTCTTAACAAGTTTAATGACACTTTTAATACAAAGTGTCAAATTAGCTATTTTATAGAACACTTGTTTTTATAAGACACTTTTTCAAATAGTCTTCTATAAAAATCTAATACGACATTTTTTATATATTATATCCCGGAAAAAAATTATGGTGTAGAAAATTAATTTATTTTATCATATGATATATTTATCTAATATTATTGTACGATCATATATATAATCCAAGTTCTTTTGACCTATATATACCATCCTAACAAGATTCTTTTTTTCGAAATACCATTGGTCCCTAACTGTTTTTTGGTTTTCTTTCCTAAAATGCATTAAGTACACAATAGTCCTTATTTCATGTTTCACATACCAAAAAGGTACGTTGAACCCCCCTTCTCCCTTATATTTCCTCACCCTCCCCCTTCTTTCATGTTTCTTCTATAATCTCATTACATTCTCATTCAAACCCTAAACGTCACCACCTTCGACGGAGACGCTAGCGGGGAAAAACATCCTCCAACCCATATGGTGGAGGTGAAGGATTCGTTGCACCCCAAACTAATTTCCATATTCATATATGTTCCTGCACAGACTCGATTTTGGGTTCACAAGCATCAAACTCTTGATCTACAAATCGACACCCGATCTTAGATAAAAGCATACCAAAATGAGAACCCATCGTTTCCTTGGGCTAAATGATGTTGGGTTTTTATTTTCATAATAAACTAGTGTGTCACCCGCGCGTTGCGCAGTAGAGAAAAATATTTTAAAAAAAAATACTTATCCGAGTTAAGATAAAATGTAATTCTTCAGTTAATAATTAATAAGATCCAAATTAAAATGAAGAATGTATTTCCATAAGTGGTACATTTTTATATATTGATAATCGTTTTTTGTTACGAATAGTTTAAGATGTATCAGTAACAATTTTGTTGTTATGCTTTTTAGAACTCAAGTGACATGTCAAACAACCATATCATTGTTGTTGTTAAGAAATGTTTGACTAAAATTAGAAAACCTTATGAGTTGCGACATTTTGACATCCTCTCCTCTTGTCAATATAAAATCACATGTTTCATAAAAAAAATCATCTTTTCACCTATATAGGATTACCAAACTCACCAAATTTCATATTTATCCTCATTTTTTATAGTTACCTAAAAATCTCCAATCTAACATTCTCTCATCCATTTGGGATGACTAAACAACATTATAATGCAAAATATTTGGGAATATACGAATATTATAATACCAACTCAAATTATCAAACCTCATAGTGTCACCTCATTCATCCTTGGTTGTTTCTTAATATAAAGACATTTTTTTTAAACTTAATTGTTATACTTAACTACCCAAGTTTTTCAAAATTTAATTCATGATATTCTCTATTTATGTACTGACTACTAATTTTCTTCTATTTATCAACCTGGGACAATTAACTTAACACCACATTCCAAGATTTAATCAATAAATAATTTTTGTTTTCATAGAGGTTAAAAGTTATATTTAACCAATAAATAAATTATTTTTACAAAAAATGAGTCGGTTTAAATGGGCCAACTCTATTTTTTGAAACATAGTTTTTTTAGAAAAATATGGTGGCTAAAAGTTATTTTTAACCAACCAACCAACCAACCAAGTGTTTCAAATTTCAAGTCATGATTTCCTCCTTTGATATAGTTACTACTATTAGTCAAACTTTATTCTATCAATCAATGTGGGACAACCAATTTAACACCACAATCCAAGATTGGAGAAATTTTCAAACCACTTCGTTCTCTTTTGGTTGTTCCCTCTAATATATATATATATATATATATATATATATATATTGATTATTGATACTTATTACTATATGTCAAACTTTTTTCTGTTTATCAATCAAGGACAACCAACTTAATTAAAACTACAATCAAAGATTTGAGAAATTCTCAAAAACTCATAGTGTCACCTCATTCATCTTTGGTTGTTCCATTAATATAAAGATATATTTTTTAAACATAATTGTGTTGTAAAATTATGGTGGCTAAAAGTTATATTTAACCACCCAAAATTTATAATTTAATTCACGATCTCTTCCTTTTATATACGCACTACTATTTGTCAAACTTAATTCTATCTATCAACGTATGACAATGAACTTATCACCATATTCCAATATTTAGCCGTTCCTTTTATATACACAATACTATTTGTCAAACTTTATTGTATCTATCAACGTACGACAATGAACTTATAACCACATTCCAAGACTTAGAAACTTTATTGTATCTATCAACGTACGACAATGAACTTATCACCACATTCCAAGATTTAGCCAATAACTAATTTTTGTTTTATGGGGTTAAAAGTTACATTCAACCAATTAATAATTATAATTTTTTTACAAAAAATGATTCGGTTAAAATAAGTCAACTCTATTTTTTAAAACAAAGTCTTATTAGAAAAACAGTATGGTGGATAAAAGTTAATTTTAACCAACCCAAGTTATTCTTCAAATTTCAAGTCATGATCTCCTCCTTTAATATATCGATATTATTTGTCAAATTTTCTTTTATCTATTAATGTGGGATAACCATTTTATCACTACAATTGAAGAATGAAGCAATTCTCAAACCACATAATGCCACCTCATTTTCATATGGTTGTTCCTTTAATAGATTAATAGAAGATTAGCCAATAACTAATTATGGGGGTTGAAAGTCATATTCAACCAATTAATAATTATAATTTTTTTACAAAAAATGATTCGGCTAAAATATGTCAACTCTATTTTTTAAAACAAAGTATTCTTAGAAAAACAATATGGTGGATAAAAGTTAATTTTAACCAACCCAAGTTATTCTTCAAATTTCAAGTCATGATCTGCTCCTTTAATATATCGATACTATTTGTCAAATTTTCTTTTATCTATCAATGTGGGATAACCATTTTATCACCACAATCCAAGAATGAAGCAATTCTCAAACCACATGATGCCACCTCATTCTCATATGGTTGTTCCTTTAATAGATTAATAGATTTACATAGTTTTGGATTTGTGTTTTGATGCAATACGACAAGAATGCAAGTTTATGGCCTATTTGAACACCCAAAGGCCTTGAAATCCCATATGTCACATGTTGACTCAAGGAAAAGTCAACTGAAAGAAAATAACTTTTGTCTATCACAACGACACATATTACAACATATATATACATGCTTATTCTAGCCTTAAGAACGGAAGCTATTAACAACACAATATTATACAAATCAATTAGATGATTAATTTTGATTATTTTCCAATATTTTGATCCTTTCCTCTAATACTCCCCCTCATGTTGGAGTGTATGTTGATTGCACCCAACTTTCCTAACAACATGAAAAATTGTTTTGATCCAAGAGGCTTAGTGAACAAGTCAACTGGTTGATCATCGGTCCAAATGTGTGTTGTCTTTATTAGTCCTCTTTCCATCTTCTCATGTACAACATGACAATCAATCTCAATGTGTTTGGTTCATTCTTGAAAGACAGGATTTAAGGCTATGTGAAGTGTCGCTTGGTTATCACAGAATAACTTAACCGGTTTCTCATGTGTAATATTTAAATCTTTCAATATGTTATATAACCACGTTACTTCACAACATGTGGTTGCTATAGAGCGATACGCTACTTCTGCGCTTGATCTGGAAAAAGTGCTTTGTTTATTTGTTTTCCATGATACTGGTGCATCACTGAAGAAGACTCAATAGCCGGTCAAGGATCTTCTTTCGTCCTTACAGCGTGTTCAGTCTTGCAGTATGCTTTCAACTCCAAGGATCCTTTAAAGGGAAAAAATATTCCTTGACCTGGTGTGTTCTTGATGTATCTCAAAACTCTATGGGTTGCCTCAATGTGTGGTTGTTTGGGTTTGTCTATGAATTGGATTAATATATGGACTGCATAAACTAGGTCTGGCCTTGTGATGGTAAGATAGACGGGTCTCCCTACGACTTGTCGGTACTGAGATGCATCTTTAACAGGTTGCCATTGTCTTGGGTGAGGGTCGTTTATTGTTCAATCGGAAACCTTGATGATTTGTCCCCAAGAAATCCTGTATTTTCTAGAAGTTTCGAGACCTACTTTCATTGACACAAAGTTAGCCCCCTTTGGACCTTTCCACTTCTATACCAAGGAAATACTTCAGTTGTCCCATATCTTTTAGTATGAATTGGCTTGAAATAAACTTCTTCTTAACCTCAATGAAGTCTTCTAAACTGCTTCCCGTTAATATGACATCATCGGTGTAAACTAGCGAAGCCATGGATTTTCCTTGATGGTTCCGGATGAATAATGAATAATCAGACCATGATTGCTTGAAACGTGTTGTCTTTAAGGATGCAAAATCTTAAGACACCATTGTCTCGAAGCTTGTTTTAACCCGTATAGCAATTTGTGTAACTTGCAGACCCTAGTCTTCCCCTATTGTCCAAAACCGGGAAGAAGTTTCATGTAGACATCTTCGTAGAGGTCTCCATTAAGGAATTGTTCACTCCAGTTAGTGTAGGTGCCATCTTTCATGGCTGCAAGACTAAGTAACATTCGCATGGTTGTCAACTTTGCCACATGTGCAAACATTTACCAATGATCAATACCCTCAACTTGACTGTAGCCATTGGCTAACAGTCTCGCTTTATATATTTTAATGGATTCAACAACATTATACTTGATTTTATACCACCATATGCATCTAATGGGACGTTTGTGGGAAGGGAAACTAAGCTCTAAGTCTTGTTTTCCTGAAGTGCTCGAATTTCCTGTTTCATAGCCTCTCACCATTTTATATCATGCATAGCTTGATAAAAAGAAATGGGCTTTATTTCTATTGTCACTTTTGTAGTGAAAACTTTACGAGGAGAGGACAATCTGTCATACAACAAAACATGAGAAAGAGAGTGGACAGTACTTGGAGGTATGACCTTACTCGAGGAAGTGGTTGGAGTTGTACGAGAGGGAAGAGTTGCCTCATTATGGAATTCCTGCAAAGTGGTGGGAGTCTTGGTGGCTCGAGATGACCGTCACGACAACGGTGGTGCTCTTTGTGAAAATAGTGGGACCAGGTGGTGCATGTTGCTCAATGTTGATGTCATTGGTTTGTGTAGAAGGTGTGTCAACGAAAGGTTTATGGACATAATTATTGAGGATATGTTCATCTTGCTTTATTGAAGGATGTGTGGTTGGTGTAGGGGAGATATGTGGAAGAATTGGGTCATGATCCAAAGATGTTGTTGTAGGTGGGGAAGGAAACATATTTGGAGAATCCTTATTTACGGGTGTTTGGAAGGGAAACTCATTTCAAGGAACAAAACATCTCGTGAATCTAATGATTTCTTTGTCAACAAGTTATAAGCCTTATACCCGTTTTGTCCATGTGGGTACCCAAGAAAGAAACAATCAACATAACTAGAATCAAATTTACTAGGTTTTAAAGGATGAGTAGAAACAAAGTATCGACAACCAAAAACACACAAATGAGAATAACTTGGTTCTTTGATGAAAAATATCTCAAAAGGTGTTTTTCCATTTAGCAGTGGTATGGGTGTTCTATTTATAAGGTACATTTTAGTTAAGATAGCATCCCCCAAAAATGTTTAGGAAGATTTGCTTGAAAAAGAATGGCTCGAGCAATAGAAAGAAGGTGTCTATGTTTACGTTCGACAACACCATTTTATTGTGGCGTATTGACACAACTCATTTGGTGTAGATTACCCTTAGAGGTATATAATTCTACAGGTTTAGATAATGGTCCATTGTCGCTTTTTACCACCTTGACTCTCTTATTAAATTGATTCCGAACCATATTTTTTATGAAGTTAACTAAGAGAGGTTTTGTCTCAGACTTACGCCAAATCAAATAATCCCACGCACTCCTAGTGTAATCATCTACTATGGTAAATAAGTATGATGCACCCAAAAGAGAAGGAATGTGATAACCACCCCATATGTCAACATGTACTAAATCAAAACTAGAGTCACTAGAAGTAGTGCTTAAAGCAAAAGGTTATCGAGCACATTTAGCTAACAGACAAACAAAACAATTGCTAGCAATGCTAGCTTTATTTGCAAAAAAAATGGAAAAAGTGAAGAAACTTTGCTAGAAGGATGTCCAAGTCTTTGGTGTCAAATGTTATGTGTTTTGGAGGATGTCACATTGTACCTACTTTGCAGTCACTCCTTGTTGAGGCAATAGAGTCTTTCCCTCTCAGCAGGGTCGGTCCTGAGATTTCGGATGCCCATGGCAGAAAGCTAAAATAGTGCCCCTAACATATACCCATGTAACTATTTCAATTGAAGAATTTATAGCCATACAATCCTATTTCCATATGAATTGAAGAAGCAAAAGTACAAGTTAACTAAATGCATCAAAAGGGCATAAAAATTAGCAAAAGAAACTTACAATTTTCTTCCAAGTCTTTTCAATTGTGCTCTAAATTTGCAACTCCATAATAACATGTAGCTTGTTTTATCATCATTTGTATGATAATCCCATAAGCATATGGCTTGGATACCAACAAATTGAAAACATATTAGCTACTTCTTAATTGTAAAACCCAATTCAAATACTCAATTTGTAGATTGTCTCCTTGGTATTCATACTCATTACCAAAAAAAACTATACCTTTGCTAGAAGAATAGTTTCTTTCAAACCTTCCACAATTGGGCATTTTACATAATCTTTCTTCAGTTTAAAGAGTCATGAAACTGTAAATCCGTTTAATTTTTAAAAACTTTATTAACAGATTTGCAAATCAAATACATACTAATATAACCAAGAAAAAAGAAGCCAAAATGATAAGGAATACAAACAACAACAAGGGGTTGCAACCCTAAACTTTGTGCCCGTTAGGCTTATTGCAACCCTAAAACCCAACCCATAGACTCACATAGAAAACCTAAACAAGAATTAGCTATAAGTCAAAGCTTTTAGAATACTAAAAGTAATCATTGATTTAATGACGTAAAACTTGAAGACATGGATGACTTAAATCATTGATTTAAACAACTAAAACAACAATAAAACTTTAAACATAAATAGTAAACAAATAGATTAAAAAACTTAAATTTGAAGTATAAAAACAAACAGTAAACAATAAACTTATAAACCTAATAAGCTTATATAAACACTAAAAAGATAAAACCTAAATCAGAATTCAGAAATACAAAATCTAAAACACTATAAATTTTACCTGAGTGTGTTATGTGGAGAACGACAGAATGAGAGGCTGTTAGATCATAGTTTTGAGTCAATTTGTAAAGTAAGTTTACTTTGTTTAGTTGACTTTTATCTTGTATGCTTGTATAGAGGTCCAGGCTTGTTTGACCCTATATATAGCCTTGTCTTGTTTTTGTAAGTAATTCAGTCTAAGCATTGTAATAATTCCCTTTGTGAGACATATGAATACGACAAAGCTTGTGACCAAAACTCTCTCTAGATTTCATCTTTGATTTCATTGTGTTTGATCTTAATTGTCATGATAGCTTGAAACCTGGGATCACAATTGGTATCAGAGCTAGATCAGATTATTCAGAAAAAATTAACATCATGATTTGAAGCAGGAAGATACGAATTTCTAGTTTTGGAAAGTTACTGTTCTATTGAAATCAAGATTTTGATTTAATGGTGATTTGGATGTAAAATTGAGTTCACTGTGATCGCCCATTGTAGTGGAACAAATTTTGTTTGAAGTGGAAATCTAATTGACCAACAGATTGATAGAATTTGATCAATCTTTTCATTTTCAGAAAGTTTCCATTCGCGGACTGTCAAGATTTGATTCCCACAACTATGTTTGATCTTGATGAAATTCACTCCACAGGGTTGTTTTCGATGGTATAGAGAGTGATTCTACAAAGTTTCAGAGTCAAACTACAAGAATTGGGTAGATTTCTGTTGAAAAGTTGGAAAATATTTTCAACATTCAAAGAATTCGCATACTGGATGAAGAACTCGCAGAGTTGTAGAATTCGCATATTAGTTCATCTTATTGATTCTAAGGATAGAATTCGCAGGGTTGAAGAATTCGCACAAGAGTATATACGAAAAACAAAGGATTCGCACAAAGAGCTATACGAGAAGTATAGAATTCGCACAAGAGACACATACGAACTGTGTGGAATTCGCATCTGAGTCTTACACGAATTTCAAAGAATTCGCATAATCCTTTATGCGAGAAGTAAGAATTCGCACATAAGTTCATGCGAAAAGTGAAGACTTCGTATCTTTTTCTTATGCGAATTGTGTTGTTATGCGAATTGTTGTAAATTTCATACGAATTCTTGCTTGTGAGTGTCATGCGAATTGTGTTCCTCATACGAATTCTTAGTGCATGTGAATTGTTTGTTGTGAGTGCTATACGAATTGTTTAAGTGCATACGAATTCTAGACCTGTAATCAATTTTTAAGTGATTTTTCTGTATTTTTACTGTAAATTTTCTGATTTTCTGACTAACGATCTTTTCAAGCTATATTTTTCAGAGAAATACTAATCATGCCTTACACAGATGAGAAGGGAAATATGTTTCTCACCAATAGAGAGTGTGCATTGTCATACATGCCAGAAATTCCCAAGATTGAGGTTGAGAATGAAAAGCTTAAAGTTCAAAATTCAAAGTTGAAAGCAGAAATTGATACTTTGAATATCAAACTGACAAAGACTGAGTCACAAGTATCAACATATCAAGAAAAAGGCAAAGAATGGCTGAAGAAAGTAGATGAGAGACACAAGAATGAGAAAGCTGAACTTGAGAAATCTTTCAACAGGAAGTTATCTGCACTTTCAAAGAAAGCCGAGTCAGAGAAGAAAGAGTTAGAAATTAAGTGTGCCAAACTGTTTAAACAAGTTTTTAAATTTGAGAAAATTGTAATTATTAAAAGACATGTCTTTGATAAAGAAAGAAAAAGTACTGAAAAGAAAACTACTTTGATTTTCAAAGAGATTTCTGAGAAAAATCAGAACTTCGAAAAAGAGTTTGAGATTGAAAGAAAACATTTTGAATCCGAGATTTCTAAACTCAATGACAAGTTGCCTGTTTTATCTTCAGATATACAAAAGAGACAAAAGAGTAAATCTGATCTACAAAGTAAATTTGACAAACTTTGTAATGAGAAATCCAAGTTGAATGACAAGATCAATCAATTTGAGAAAGCTAATGCTGATCTATCTGACAAGTTAGCATCTGAAACACATGTATTATCTTCTTATGATGATGATGCAAGTGAATCGGTTTGTTCATTTCAATCAGTAACTAGCTTATTCCAAAAGATGGTTTTCAAGAAAAAGACTGTTAAATCTGAAATCTTGAAACCAGATCAGAGTAAATCTTCTAGTTCATTTTATGTTAAATCTGCTGATAGATATGCTGCTTATTCTGGACTTAAAGATTCTAAGAAAGAGAAGATGATTTAGGTTGTAAAGGGATCTCCTGAGTCAGTAAAATACCAGAAATCATCTGCACAAGCTAAACAGAGAAAGAAAAACAGAGCTCGAAAAGGTAAAGCTTTTACACCTGATGCTGTCAAGTCTACCAAACATCTGACCAGGTTAGCTAGAAGCAAACTTTGTTGTTCTTATTGCTGTAATGATGATTTTGTACACAAAGCACATATCCATAAAAGGTATTATTCTCATAAGAACTTTAATGATACTGCATATCACAGAGGTGGAAACCGCTCAAAGAAGTTTTCATATACCAACCAGACTAGACCTACATACATCTGGGTACCAAAACCTGTTCAACCTGTGATGCAGGAGCCAGTACTCAAGAAGGAGTGAAGGGCTATGGCTTCTAAACACTACAGTTTTAGACCCAATCTTCAATGTTCAAGATTATGACTTCTGAGTAAATCAGCTCAGGACTCGAACTTCAATGGCAAAGGATTATGACTTCTAAGTACAACCGCTTAGGACTCAATCTTCAATGTTCAAATGATGATCATTGAATGTCAAATCATAACAGGGAGTTTTATTTGTCATATTTTTATTATATGATTTAGGGGAGATTGTATTTTAAAAAAAATGTTTTAGAAAAAAGAGAAATTGATCTAAGTTGTTATATCATTTTACCTGTATACAAATATGAAGGGGGATCATATCCATACAGTGATGACTAGATCCACAACATGTCAAGGGGGAGCTAGCGAAGAAAAGACAAACAAATAAATCAAGAAAGGACAAAATCATGTCAAGAATCAGAAGAAACAGACATAAAGTCAAGGGGGAGCTCAACAGATAAATATGAAAAAGGGTTGTAAGTGTGTAGTGTGTGTAAAATGTTTTTAGAACTTAAAATGAAAGGAAAATGTCATTTTTGGAAATTTTCCATTTATGGAAAGTTTCTATTTTTGGCAAGTTTTGAAAAAGTTTTCAAAAATAGCAAATTTCCAAGTTTAGAATGTTTTTCAAAAGATGGAAATGTTTCTAAGTCCAGAATTCGCATAACACTAGCATGCGAAATCTTCAGAATTCGCATGTGTGTCTCATACGAATTCTAGCATTTCGCATAAGCCTTAATGCGAGAAGTGAAGAATTCGCAGAACACTCTCATATGAATTCTCATGTTTCACACAGAATTCGCATATCGAGCCGTGCGAATTATCACACACTTTGTCTAATTCTTTCATAGACAATTCGTATCCATGTGTCATCTGCGAAAAGTGAGTGGTCCAGTAAACTCGTGCCACATGTTTTATTTAATCTTGAGTATAAATAGGACTGTTGTCATACGAAACCCTCACTTTTCTAGAATTCTTGAGCATACGAGTTCTTCTGTGCACTAAAGCCTACCTTGCGATTTCTATTTTCATCTTCTTTTCTTCTCGATTTCTTTGATCAAAAGGTGTTATTTTTGTTCTTATTGTTCATGTTTTGTTTGTTTATATCGTTTGTATCCTTTGATTTCTTTGCAAGTTACCTTTACTGGATTAGATTTAAGGTTTGAATCGGTGGACTTTTCATCTTCAAGAATTCGTGGGCTTTGAATTTATTCTGACAGATTTTGATTCTGATAAGTTTCTAAATGTTGATTTGAACTAAAAGGATATTAACATAATCAAATCGAACCCTGATAATCATAATTTTTTTTTTACCTAAAATCTATATTGTTGGGATTAGATTTATGAATCTGAATTTTCATCTTTTCATATGTTCTTGGTGTTCTTGGTGAAAAATCAAGACTAAGGATTAATATGTTGTTCAATCTCAGATTTCTTCGATAAAAAGGATTTTTAATCATAAATCGATCTTAACAGAATAAAATCTAGGGTTAAAATTCAATATTAAAAATTTTAAAATATGGGTTTGGTTGATAATTTGAAGATGTATATAAAATGTTCTTGAAGTTCATGAACACTTAGAAAATTTTCAAGAATTTCAAAGTTTATGCAAAATCTTGATTTTGAGGTCCATACGAATTCTGTACTCAGTGTCAAATCATTCTAAGTGAACAATTCGTATATTGTTCATACGAATTCTTGGGATTGTCTTGATAAATTCTAAGTGAAGAATTCGTATAGTGTGTCATACAAATTTTGTGGTTGTTTTTCATGTCCTAAGTGCAGAATTCGCATACCCCTGTCATGCGAATTCTACACTTATACTTTTTCAAAAGTGGTTTTTCAAGTGTCAAACCTTATTTTTCACTAACCCATTTGGACCCTGCCCAACTTTGTTTATCTTTTTCAGGTACCAATGGTAGAACCATGAGTTGACCAAAATGTTCAGACCGGTGAAAATTCACCACATGAAGCTTCTGAGCAATTTCCAATGCCATCATCTAGATCTGATTTCCAAGTGCCACAAGATGCCAATCCAGATCTTTTTCTGATTTCACCTGCTGAGAGGAAACCCCAACAACCTAACACTCATCATCTTCAATTCAATATCAAGATTGATCCCCTGGTACGGGACATTCTAAGGAACCATCCTCTCAGGAATGCTCTAACAGCAGTAGCAGTAGTTCCTGAATTGTATGTATAGCAAGCCTGGAAGACAATCCAGTTTAGTCATATGAAGGAGAAAGGAGAGAGAATACCGATCTTCAAGCTGGAGATAGATCATTTCACATCTGTCTTAACTCAAGAAAGGCTGAAATTCATCTTAAGTCTACCTTCTGAAACAACAAGAGAAGGCAGAACTTCCTATGATGAGCTGCCATCAAACAATGAATGTTCAAAGGAATCAGAGATATGGGGTATCTTGGCCAGATGACTCAAGTCAGTCACTTTAAGAAGAACAATCTACCACAATTATACTATACCTTATTCTCTATCATCAACAGATGTCTGACAGCAAAGATATATGGAATAGATAATGCCAACATTCATATTCTAAAGTTATTCTACTCTATTGTTCATGACTTGCACATTGACTATGCCAGTATCTTATGGAATGAGCTATATGAAAAGGTCGTTTCAAAGAAGACTTCAAAGGCACCAAACTACATACCGTACCAGAGGTTCATGACCCTTATTGTTAGAAGCATGCTGAGAAGCAATTCACAGATACCAAAAAGGGGCAATCATCCTCATGCTCCATTCAATGAGATGAGATATCCTGTGAAGCAGAAGAGAGAATTTCCATACTCTATGCCTGTGCCTGAGAGTTTGTTAGACTATGCAGATCCATAGTACGATAGTGTAGTAGATTATAGAGAGTCTACGGGACAACCAGAACCGGTTATACCTACCCAAGGCTCAATCCCTAGGAGAGCGGAGTCAGTAAGGGTTTCTGATACCACGGGGGTACAGAAACGGGGAGAGAAGAGAAAAATACTGAGAGGGGCTCTGAAGGGGGTCGGAGACCAAGACTAGAGGCATCAGGGTCACGGGTTGTTATCCCACGTTTAGTGACACCTCCTGCCGATGAAGGTCATGGATCTGACAATGAACTGGATCTTGCAGAACAGGCATGAAATGAATCTGAATCAAGTGAAGTTCCTTCTGCATCAAGCTCTAAAGATAATGAGGAAACTGATACTGAATCAGCTGACAAGGGTGGATCAGATGGTGATGATGATAATGATGATGATGGTGATGATGATGATGTTCAAGTTCAATCTGATGCTCATATAGATGTTCATTCTGATGATCAAGTTGATGATCAATATGACTTACTTGCACCATTCTATGGTACTGAAGCCATGGAAGTGGATGATCAGACTCATGTTAATAATGTTCTTACTACAGTTGTTGGAGAAATAAGGAGAACCGAGGGAGAATTAGTTGAAAACTTGGAGAGAATGAGTGAGATTGAAGGAAAAGAACATGGTGAGCGTGTGATTACCCAAACCTACACTTCCAAAAGGGCAACCACATCTAATACTCCGTCGCATGTGTTGCGTTCAGATATTCAAGACATAAGTAGCCCACTTCTGCAATCGCACACCCAACCAATTCACTCTATTTCTTCTCAACAAGAAATAGTTTCAACTTCTCACAGGGATATTGCACAAAATCTACCGAGTTCTCATTTGGAGGATCAAGGTATTGAAACAAGAGAACAACATCCCCCGTTCTCGACTTCTTTGAATGCACCATTGAGTCTAGTACCATTTGAATTGACTATCATTGTTTCTAGGACACTTATTGAATCGGCTACCATCGGTTGTCTAAGTGACCCGATCGGAACATCCCGAGTATATCCACAATCTGGACTACGAGGACCGGATGGAAGTCCTGTCATTGCCACGTCTATGCCAACAATGAAAACAGGCCATGCAGTTGTTTCTACAACTGACATGCAAACGGTTAATCTAAGTGATACTGGAGTTACTCACCCAGACTTCGTGTCTAAGGAGATATTCGACGACGCCTTAAAGGTTGTTGAAACTCGTATGTTTGAAAAGATAGAGGAAGAGATTGGAGGAGTAAAACATCTATTGAAAGGGAAAGACCTAATATCTCAACCTGAGCCTACCCAACAAAGCCAGCAAATTCCAAACACTTAACCTGTTGACCTATCCATTGATAAGCTTAAGTCTTTCCTATTTGCAAAACTTCTATCCCAAGCTCTAGATACTCAGCAAAATGAATATCTTCTAACTCTTCGGCAATCCCACCATGACAATCAACCGCCACAATATGTGAAGCCAGCATATTTGGTTAGTGCCTCAGAGTTCAATTCTTTTAAATCTGACATTTTGTTTGTTCTATCTGATCTTAAACAGGTAGTTCAAACGTCATGTAAATCCCAGGCATCTGTTTCTACTAAGGAGCATGATCATGATCAAGATAATGATCATGATCAAGATAATGATCATGAGGAGGAGATAAGTGAGAACCAAGAAGCTGCTGGTGGTTCTGGTGAAACAGTGTTGGTGGAAGAAAGAGTTGAAAATGTTGAAAGTGTGGGAAGGGGAGTTGATCATGGTTCTGTGCAAAATGATCAATTGGAATTTGTGTTGTATGTTGGAGAAAATGTTGAATCAAGAGTTGAAAAGCCTAAGATTGCAACAAGGCAGGAGATTTTGGAGATAACAGGCTTGCCTAATTATGATATCATTGCTCTTGAAGATGATACTTTTGCTGAAGTTAATGCAAAATATGAGATGTATTGGAAAATCAAGGAAGAGGGGCAGAAAAGTGATTTTGTTGAAACTGCCTCTGATGATGAAGTGGTAGATGTTTCTAAGATTGTAAAGAGAGTTGAGGAGATACCAGCTCATGAGGCTAGTGTACTGGATGATATTTTTGAAGACAGAGACATAGATGCTTTGAATGTCATGTTTTCTCAGCGTACTCCTGAGGATCTACATCTAAGTCATGTTTATGTACAACTGCCTGAACCAAGTGTTGTTCCAACTGTGCCATCCTTCAGCGAGTTTGAATTTCCTGATCCCAATGTTGTCCAACCTGATGATGTTGATGAAAATGTCAATCTGAATGCTGATGCAACTGCTGAAGAAGAGTTGCCATATCAGAAAAAGCCTGGAAGTCCTGAACATCAAACGGAGTTTGTTAGAGAACCACTACCTGTGCCAGAGTTTCCAGAAACTGAAGTAGGTCCTTCAGGTACTCCTGTAGTGGGTTCTACTCCTTATACTAGTTATGATGAGCTTGGTCCTACTATTGAAGAGATCAAAAGAATTAGACGAGCTCTACGTGTTCCATATCTTGAGGAGGGAATCAAGATCTTTGTGAGCTACATAAGACAGATTGATCAAGATCAACTCTTGGGGATTCAAGATAAGTCTCAAGAGTATCAAAAAGATTATATCAGAACATTGCAAGTAACTGGAAGAACATGAAAGGATGTCAGACGTAGATCAGAAATTCTGGAAGTTCTCAGGGTAAGCATAAAGAAATACCAGAAGATTTGTTTTCCCGAGTTCATTATTCAGAGAAAGAATTTGAAGACTTATACCTTCAATGAAACTGATTTTGCCAATGTGAACTTCAGAGATATTGAATTCTTGTACCATGATTTCAGATATAGAACCATCAGACACCCTGAAATAGTGTTTGCTCTAGACACTATCAAGAGGTTTATCAAGAGTTATATCTACTCAACATATCTTTATGACTTCCAGTTGGGCATAGAGACAAATCAGAAAAGAATCAACTTGCTCAAGCCTGATATGACTCATCCTCTGCTTTTGGGATGGATTGCAGAAGGAGCTGGGAACGCTAGTAAAATTGAGTACGACTTACCATCCACAAACCGACGGTCAAAGCGAGAGAACGATCCAAACGCTTGAAGACATGCGAAGGTCTTGCGTTATTGATTTCGGGGGTAGTTGGGACTCTCATCTATCTTTGGTGGATATTGCTTACAATAATAGCTACCACTCGAGTATCGGAATGGCTCCATTTGAAGCCTTATACGGGCGGAAGTGCAGAACTCCCGTGTGTTGGCTTGAGGCGGGGGAGAATCAATTCGCCAGACCCGAAATCGTGCAAGAGACGACCGATAAAGTTAAAGGCATTTGGGAAAGATTGAAGGCGACTCAAGATCGGCAGAAGAGCTACGCCGATAAGAAGATGCGGCCGATGGAGTTCCAAGTGGGCGACCGCGTGATGCTTAAGGTGTCACCTTGGAAGGGTATTATCCAGTTCAAGAAGCGTGGAAAGTTGAGTCCCCGTTTCCTTGGGCCATTCACGGTGCTCAAGCGTGTAGGCCTACAAGCCTATCAGTTGGAACTTCCACCGGAAATGAGCGGGATCCATAATACGTTTCACATCTGTTATCTCCGAAAATGTTTGGCGGAGGAGGAGAGTGTTATACCTCTCTCGGAGATAAGAGTTGATGAGGGTAAAAGTTGTGTCGAGGACCCGATGCCATCTTGGAAAGGAAATCCAAGAAACTCCGTCACAAGGAAGTCACGATGGTCAAAGTCCAATGGAAGCATCATCGGGGCACCAACGTGACTTGGGAAGCGGAAAAGGACATGAAGAGGAGGCATCCCCATCTCTTTGCGTGAGCATTGATTTCGAGGACGAAATCATTTCCAAGTTGGGGAGGATTGTATCACCCGGATTTCTGGTAAGTAGCATGATGTCATTCCTTGTATTTTGATCTCATGATTTCTTATATGAAACCCTCGATTCAATGTCCATTAAATCGATCGAAAACCTTGATCCTCGAACCAAATTTTGACTCTCGGTACCTTGGGGGAGAGAATTCCCGACGACTATGCCTTTGGCATAGTCGCATGTCAAAATCGCTAGAACCAACCACCTTTCGGTACAGTTGGTGCGACTGTGCCCAGCGACAGTGCCACGGGCACAGTCGCGGTGTCAATGTTGCGAGAAAGGTACCGAGGGTGCCTATGAGCGGGCGAGTATGCCTCGCGACTATGCCCTTGGCATAGTCGCATGGCACTGTCGCAAGTCGGGTCTGGGTTGTATAAAAACTCGCTTAGACGGGATTTTTATCAGAATTGGCTTCTAGGGTTTCTATCAGATCGATTTCTCTCCACATTTAAGGTCCTTAACCATCTAGAGAGGTGAAGTACAAGCCCCAATCATCTCAAGTCACCATCTTATCTAGAGAAGCCTTGGTTTCTAGGTTTGTAACCTTAAACCAACAAGGTGAGTTCATCTCTTATTTTAAGTATAGATATAAATATGTATTGACTATAAAAACCTCTCTTTACACTACTTGTTGGTTCATACAAAATCTATAACTTGGAAGGCTTGAATATAGGTGCAAGATCTAGGGTTCACATTTTGGAATATTTTGGGTTATGAAGTTGTGTTATTTCTATACATTTGGTATGTATGTTATTACTTGGAAATTATGGATTATTGGTATTCTAAGGGGTAAAATATTCTATTCACATCTACATCCGAAAAAGTAAAGTTCAGAGTTCATAATAATGCTTCTATTTCTAGTGCCATTTTACTTGAATAAACATGCCACCATTCTTCTAATTTGGGTAAGTTCATACATTTGAAATGGGGATGTGCGATGATTTGAGTTATCTTGTACTAGTATGATGGTTTATTTGGATTGCATGATTGGTGAGATACTAATTGCAAATCATTATGATAATTGACTATGAAGTTTTCGGAATGGTATGTTCCCAAGGTAAAGGTCCATGAAGAGGGTTGAACTTGGTGATCCTTTGGGGTAAAGATTCATGTATAGAGTTGAACCCATATTTACGTGAACTAAAGATTCAAGAATATAGTTGATGTTCTAACGACTAAAGATTCATGAATAGAGTTGACGCCGGTAAATAACCATTCCAAAATAGGACTCCATATGGGTTGTGACCTACTTCTGTGTTCCGTCACAACCTATGGTGAACCGGGTCTCCCCTGTCCTACTTGAGGTTCAAGAATTGAAAGTGTATTCGTTGTTATTACTTTAATTGTCGATTAATTATTCATTAATGCATCGTACTTCTTTATAATTATTCTTTTGATGATCTCACTAGGCTCCAAGCCTAACACTTGTTTACCTTGGTGTTCATATCAGGTTCTGTTAGTGGTGGGGCGACGAGGCCTTGAGTGGAGAGTTGGGCCAATTTTTGGAGATATAACTTTTGACAAGACTTAGAGTGTACAACTATACTTGTTTATATTTTTGTGAAATTGATGTCGACACCCAATTGTAATCTAAATTAGACTGTTTAGATTAAGTAGGTTGTCAGTCCTCTTTTCGTTTCATTAAAATTTGTAAACGCTATTACTTTCCCCAAATTGTGTTGGGATGATGTCATTTGGAAAACGTTATTTCTATTCAAAATGTTTCAGGTTTAAGTCCCTCCACTTATAAACGTTATATTGCGAAAAATTTTATAAATTTTTGCCACTAAATTTTAGGGTGTTACATATATATAGTTGGGTTCATACGAGAACAACATCTATTTAAGAAAACATGAGAACAACCGAGTACATACAAAATAATATATGATTCACATACAAAATCATATATGATTCACACGACTATGTGTGCAACCTTCAGGTCACGCTGGACATCATCCGCGTCCGATTTTTTCGGGTTAGTCTAAAATCACATATGATTTTGTATATGATCTGCTGTTTTTTGCTGTTTTCTTGTTTTCTTAAATAGTTAGTATTCTCGTTTGAACCTTCCTCTATACACACACACACACACACACACACATATATATATAGGGAGAGGTTCATTTGATAAATGGTAAATGTATGAAAAATAGAGAAGTAATCGTAGCCTTTCATTCGGTCAAGATCGGATTTGACTGATCAACAATTGCGGCTTTGACTGGTCAAAAGTTGCGGCTATTCCAAAAATAGTAGGACGGTATCGTAATTTTTACAAATACACGGGACTAGTTCAAAGATAAACCTCTATGATTCACATATGAATTATATGTTCATATGTGAACCAATGTAATTCACATATGAACTCTTTTAACTGATTCATATATGAATCTTTGTGATCCATATATGAACTAATTAACTGATTCACATATGAACTAATTAACTATAGGTTCATATGTGAATCAATTAAACTAATTAACAGATTCACATATGAACCTTTGTGATTCACATATGAACTAATTAATTGATTCATATATGAACGTATAGTTCATATATGAATCACAAAGGTTCATATATGAATCAGTTAATTAGTTCATATGTGAAATAAACTGGTTCATAAATGAACATATAATTCATATATGAACTCGTCCCGCATATTTTACGAAACTATCCTTCTATCTTCTACAGACCACACAAGGAATTATCCGGCGCTTTACGGTCAAAGTTGTAATAACCGGATTCTAGTTTTAATTTGTAGAGTTGGGTGTTTTAGTTGGTCAAGACGCAAAGTTGGAGGGGCTATATGTAAATATGAATTAAAGGGGGGGTTTAACCCTAGTGGTCTTATTCTTTATGTCTTTGGTCGGCTGAGTGTTGAAAGAGAGAGGTTGCAGGGCGATTTTGGAAGAAGCAAGAAAGAGGTCGACTCACTTGGATTCAAGCGTATTTTAATCTTCTTCAAGGTAATATTTCTTTCTTTGTTGTATTTTGGTCATGGGGGATTATAACCTTTTATTTTAAGTTTGAATAATGGGAACAATGGATTAGTCTGATGTCTGTATGATTTGGAGTTTGGGTTCTTATTTATATCAATTTGGGTATCGATCGATTGGGAATAGAGGTTTTAACCTAGCCTAATGTTTAAGTAATCAAATCAAGAGAAGAGGGTTAGGTTCGTGGTTATTATTCGATCCCCGGTCGTGTTTGGGTGTTGTGAGTCGAGAACTCATTTGGCCAAGGAACCCTTTGCTGTTATGGTGATGGACCGAACCACACCGGGCGACCCCGGGCTCGTATTAGCCGGGAGACCCAGGAAGCTAGGGAACCGGGCGACCCCGAGCTGGGACAGCCGGGCGACCCCAGGAGAAGGAAAACCCGAGAGACCCCGGGTATGTGAGGCCAGGGCAATCCCGGTAGTTGGGAAACCGAGAGATCCTGGTCATGCTTGATCCGGGTGAATCCGGGTGTTTGGGAAGACAATGACCCCAAGAGTTGTCTTATAAATAGTTTGCCTAGACCATATTATTGTCTGTTTTTAGGTCGAGTGTATTACCGAATAATCCTACCTTGTGCCTTAGGTTTTAAAACCGGACAACCTCAAGTGTGGAATTTCCTTAACGCGGGACGACAGGTGATTTTTTCCAAACTAAAAGCTTTTGTGAGTAAATGGTTAAATGTGTGTGAAAGTTTACTTAAAGCATTTATTGATTACATTTCTATTTTCATGCGAGGTTTGTTCAAATACGAAAGATATTTCTATTGTTGTTATTTTCAAGGGAATGTATGCATACATTGTTATAAGTGTGTTATGCTCAAAGTTGGGGTGTGTGTCCTGCCTGTGCTCATACCGGGGGGTGTGTTCCGTTTATGCCATTGGGGGGTGTGTCCCAAGTAAGGCAGTGTGAGCCAGACAAGCTGTCACTTTCGGGTGGCAGTAATGTGAGCTAAGACGTTTTAATTGAAAGTGTGAATGTTTTCATAAAGATGAATTGGTTTATTTTATTATAAATCTTTCGTATGATTGCTTGAGCTCAAATTGTTTCTAGAGGGAACTCCTTAGACCGATGGTCTAACCCTCGCCCTTTCAAAACTAAAAACCTTTTCAGGCAGACGCGAAGAAGAAAGAGCAGATAAGGGCAAGGAGAAGGTGTGAGCTGGTTTTGGACTAGAAGGCTGTCATTTTAGTTTTAAATTTCCTCGTATTCTCAGTTGTGTAATTAGGTTGCTTTTCCGCAAACCTTAAAACTTTGAAGTTGATATGGGGCCCTTTTTGGCGTAAATTTCTTATATTGTTACTATGCTAGTTTAGTATTGTTTGGGTTGTTACAATTGGTATTAGAGCCATAGTTTAAGGGATTTAGGTGACCGAACGGGCCTAGACTTAAACTAGGAGAAGAGAACACAACTGAATAATAGAATGGCCTTAGGAAGACGAGTGATAGAGTAGTGAGGACTAGCATGTAAAGTAAATTTGGAATTACATCTGGCCAGTGTAATTGTGAGTTTACAGGTACATGTTTATGCTTAACTTGCCCTATTACGTTGAATCTACCGTATTGAATGTTGTATGTTTATGTCTTAGAAGTAGTCATGTCGGAGCGGGTGACAAGGAGTAGATCGGTGCCAGTAGCTGAGGCAGCGCCGGTGAATGAAACTGTTGTGGATGGGCCAGTCGATCCTACTCGACCGATCGTCACTCGGGAAAAGGGTCGTGGTCGACCTAAAGGGAAAGGAAAAACGACCTGGAAGGCGACCACTCAAGTGGACGAACCGGAAACAAGAATCGAAGGGAAGAGAACGGTACGTGTTGCCCGTCGATCCAGGAGTGTAGAAGTGATGGCTGAACAAGAATCCTCTCTTCAGGAGAGTTCAGCTACTGCAAGGGGAAGGAGACTAGTAAGGAATCGTGGTGGAAGTCGGACTCAAGCCTTTGTAACGCAAGAGACCTTCGCCACTGAGATGGGGAAGTTACAAGAAACTTTGCAAGCTTTATTGGCAAATAAGACAAGCAAGGAAAGGAGCGAGGAGAGGAAGGTGACCGAAATGTCTAACTCACCAATGACCGTGATGGGTAGCCAGTCTCAGTCAACCCCGGTATTGGAAACTAAAGCAATCACCGAAAAGGGATGCAGTTACAAGTCATTTGCGGCGTGCAAACCTCCTGTTTTCAAAGGAGAATGTGATCAAGTGGATTAGGGAGATGGAACTGGCCTTCGACACTAGTAAATGTGCCGAAGAGGACAAAGTAGTGTATGCGTTGTCCATGTTGAGAGATAATGCGGTGTTTTGGTGGGAGGCCGAGACTGAGGGAAAGGGTTCAAAAGCGGCTAAGGGAATGACTTGGGAGACGTTTGTTGCCAGGTTCAAACAGCAGTTTTGTCCTCTAGCAGCAGTGAAAAAATTGGAAGAGGGGTTTCTGAGCTTGGAACAAGGAGAGATGACGGTTCGAGAGTACACCACCAAGTTTCTCGAAAAATCTAGATTTGCCAAAATTTATGTACCGAATGAGGAGCGTCGAGTGGATAGATATCTATTTGGGCTGAGGAGTAATATCCGGGAGTTAGCGGTCGCGCGAGAACCTACCACTTTTCAAGCGGCCGTCAACGCGACGGAGATGATTGAGAAAGACAAAGCGCGTCAGATGGCTGAAAGGGGGAGCGAGAAGAGGAAATGGGAAGGGCCAGTCCATGAATCAAACAAGTTTAAGGGTACCAATCTGATCAGCGACCAACGCTGAGGGTTGAGTTTAAGCCGTGCAGTAAGTGTAACCGGATGCATAAGGGGGAATGTTTGATGGACAAAGATGGTTGTTTCAAGTGTGGGAAGGCGGGTCACATGGCTCCGGATTGTCAAGGATCGAGGAATTGTTACCAATGCGGTTCTCCAGACCACATCAAAATAGATTGTCCACAACTGAAGAAGGGAGCTGTCGGAAATTTCGGGGGAAAAGGGGAGAAAGAAAGGTGGAAGCCGCCTGAGCTAGAGCGAGAGCGTTTAACATGACAGCGGAGGAGGCGGTGGAAATACCAGATGTGGTGACAGGTACTTTCCCTATAGACTCGACTTTTGCTAAGGTGTTGTTTGATTCGGGCGCAAATCGTTCGTTTGTGTTGCCGAACTTTGTTCATAATTTGTGTGTGAAACCTAAGAAGCTTAGCCTTGGGTTTGAGGTAAAAGTAGCGGATGATAGTCGAGTCTTGGTGAGGGAAGTATATGAAGGGTGTAGTATCGACATCGATGGTCATTCTTTCTCGTTACGACTGTACCCGATGGGCATGGGGAAATTTGACGTCATAGTGGGGATGGATTGGTTAGCGTCTAATGATGCTCATATAGTGTGCAATAAGAAGTTGATCTGAATAACGTTGCCTGGTAGGGAAGAGGTGGTAGTGTATGGAGATCATCGGGATAGGAAGTCGTGTTTGATCTCTATGATCAAGGCTAGGCGGTGCTTAGTAAAAGGGTGTATAGGGTTCTTAGCGTATGTAGTAGACGTTAAGAAAGAGAATAAGGGGCTGGATTCAGTTCCGGTAGTAAGTGAATACCCGGAAGTGTTTCCAAAAGACTTGACCATTTTGCCTCCTGATCGGCAAGTGGAGTTTCGAATAGATCTAGTGCCTCAAGCGTCACCTATCGCTTCGCACTGGCCTAAATGAAAGAGACGATGATGCAACTTCCAGAACTGCTCGATAAGAGGTTTATCAGACCTAGCTCGTCTTCGTGGGGAGCACCAGTATTGTTCGTTAAGAAGAAGGACGGGTCCATGAGGATGTGCATAGACTATCGCGAGCTAAATAAGGTAACAGTCAAGAAGTACCCGCTTCCCAGAATTGATGATCTGTTCGATCAGCTGCAAGGAGCGAGCTACTTTTCGAAGATAGATCTACGGTCAGGCTACCATCAGCTGAAGGTGAGAGAGGAGGATGTGCCTAAGACTTCTTTTCGTACGAGGTACAGACATTATGAGTTTTTAGTCATGCCTTTTGGTTTGACTAATGCTCCAGCAGTATTCATGGACCTAATGAATAGAATATCTAGCCCACTCCTGGACAAATGTGTGATAGTCTTTATTGATGATATACTAGTTTATTCGCGGTCCATGAAAGAACATGAGTTACATATGCGAGCGGTGTTAGAATTGCCTAAGCATGAAAAGTTATATGCCAAATTTTCGAAGTGTGAATTTTGGCTAAAGGAAGTGCAGTTCCTAGGGCATGTGGTATCAAAAGATGGTATTAAAGTCGACCCAGCTAAGATTGAAGCTATTAAAGGTTGGGAAGCGCCGAAATCGCCCTCGGAAGTAAGGATCTTCCTGGGATTGGCGGACTATTATCGAAAGTTCATTCAGGATTTCACGAGGATAGCTACATCGTTAACGGCTTTAACCAGGAAAAATGTTAAGTTTGTGTGGTCGGAAGCTCAAGAGAGTGCATTTGACAAATTGAAGGAGAGCCTGAGTAGTGCACCCATCTTAACCTTGCCCAACGGATCTGAAAGATTCGTGATCTATAGCGATGCGTCAAGGTTGGGTTTGGGGTGCGTGTTAATGCAAGAAGGCAAAGTGATTGCCTATGCACCCCGCCAGTTGAAAGAGCATGAGAAGAATTACCCGACGCATGATCTGGAGTTGGCAGCGGTAGTTTTTGCATTGAAGATATGGAGGCATTACCTGTACAGAATTAAGTGTCAGATTTATACTGACCACAAGAGTCTCCAACATCTATTCAACCAGAAAGAGCTGAATATGAGACAAGAGTTTACAAGCGGAAGCACTCTTGGAAGAGAATTTGAAGAGCGAGAGATTAGTCGGAATCGTAACTTCGCTAACCACTGACAGTCGTGGAGTGAGATGTTTTAGGGATAGAGTGTGGGTCCCGAAGTTGGGCGACCTTCGGAAGAAAGTGTTGGAAGAAGCTCATAAGTCTCGTTATTCCGTACATCCGGGAATCAATAAGATGTATCGGGATCTAAAGCAGAATTATTGGTGGTCGAGTAGGAAGATAGACATCGCGTACTTCGTTAAGCGATGTCTGACATGTTTAAAGGTGAAAACGGAACATCAAAGACCGTACGGGGAGCTGCAATCGTTGGAAATACCGGTATGGAAGTGGGATGAAATCGTGATGGACTTTGTCACCGGACTTCCGCGGTCACCTAAAGGGCACGACGCCATTTGGGTAATCGTGGATCGTCTCACAAAATCCGCTCAATTCTTACCGATTAAAGAGACATACCCGTTAGAGAGGTTGGCTAGACTATATATAGATGAGATCGTATCCAGGCATGGAGTGTCGTCGTCTATAGTATCAGATCGGGATGGTCGGTTCACGTTATCGTTTTGGAGGAGTTTTCAAAGAGAGTTGGGATCTCAACTCAAGTTGAGTACCGCCTATCACCCCTAAACGGATGGACAAAGCGAGAGGACCATCCAAACGTTGGAAGACATGCTTTGGGCATGTGTAATCGACTTCAAAGGCTCGTGGGAAGTTCACCTACCACTAATAGAGTTCTCCTACAATAATAGCTACCATGCAAGTATCCAAGCAGCACCGTTCGAAGCCTTATACGGACGCAAGTGTAGAACACCCCTATGTTGGAATGAGGTGGGAGAACGACAATTGGCAGGCCCAGAAATAGTGCAAGTGACAGCTGATAAGGTGAACCAGATAAGGGAAAGGTTAAGATCAGCTCAGGATCGACAAAAGATGTACGCGAATAAGAGGAGAAAGCCTATCGAATTTCAAGTGGGAGACAAGGTGATGCTTAAGTTCTCGCCTTGGAAGGGTGTGGTTCGATTCAGGTAGAAGGGTAAATTGAGACCGAGATTCGTTGGACCGTTTGCCATCATCGACCATGTTGGAGAAGTAGCGTACAAGCTGGAACTACCCGAGAACCTGCAAGGGATTCATCCTACATTCCACGTGTCAAATCTGAGGAAGTGTTTGGCGGAGGTGGATGTGGTGGTACCATTGGACGATATTCACGTTGATGAGAAGTTAACCTATGTGGAAGAACCGGTGGCTATTTTGGACCATAAGGTGAAGAAGTTGAGGAATAAAGAGATCCGTTTAGTAAAAGTGCAGTGGAAATTTCACAAGGAGCAAGAGGCAACTTGGGAGTTAGAGTCGGATATGAGGTCCTAGTACCCTGGTTTGTTCAGTGAAGGAATTCAGGGGACGGAATTCTTTTGAGGGGGAAGTATTGTAATAACCGGATTCTAGTTTTAATTTGTAGAGTTGGGTATTTTAGTTGGTTAAGACGCAAAGTTGGAGGGGCTATCTGTAAATATGAATTAAAGGGGGGTTTAACCCTAGTGTCTTATTCTTTATGGCATTGGGCGGCTGAGTGTTGAAAGAGAGAGGTTGCAGGACGATTTTGGAAGAAGCAAGAAAGAGGTCGACTCACTTGGATTCAAGCGTATTTTAATCTTCTTCAAGGTAAGCTTTCTTTCTTTGTTGTATTTTGGTCATGGGGGATTATAACCTTTTATTTTAAGTTTGAATAATGGGAATAATGGATTAGTCTGATGTTTGTATGATTTGGAGTTTGGGTTCTTATTTATATCAATTTGGGTATCTATCGATTGGGAATAGAGGTTTTAACCTAGCCTAATGTTTAAGTAATAAAATCAAGGGAAGAGGGTTGGGTTCGTGGTTGTTAGTCGATCCCCGATCGTGTTTGGGTGTTGTGAGTCGAGAACTCGTTTGGCCGAGGAACCCTTGGCTGTTATGGCGATGGACCGAACCACACCGGGCGACCCCGGGCTCGTATTAGCCGGGCGACCCCGGGAGCTAGGGAACCGGGCGACCCCGGGAGAAGGAAAACTCGGGAGACCCCGGGTATGTGAGGCCCGGGCGATCCCGGTAGTTGGGAAACCGGGAGATCCCGATCTTGCTTGACCTGGGTGAACCCGGGTGTTTGGGAAGACAGTAACCTCAAGTGTTGTCCTATCGATAGTTTTCCTAGACCAGATTATTGTCTGTTTTTAGGCCGAGTGTCTTACCGAATAATCCTACCTTGTGCCTTAGGTTTTAAAACCGAACAACCTCAAGTGTGGATTTTCCTTAACGCGGGACGACAGGTGAGTTTTTCCAAACTAAAAGCTTTTGTGAGTAAATGGTTAAAGGCGTGTGAAAGTTTACTTAAAGCATTTATTGATTACATTGCTATTTTCATGCGAGGTTTGTTTAAATACGAAAGATATTTCTATTGTTGTTATTTTCAAGGGAATGTATGCATACATTGTTATAAGTGTGTTATGCTCAAAGTCGGGGTGTGTGTCCCGCCTGTGCTCATACCGGGGGGTGTGTTCCGTTTATGCCATTGGGGGGTGTGTCCCAAGTAAGGCAGTGTGAGCCAGACACACTGTCACTTTCGGGTGGCAGTAGTGTGAGCTGAGACGTTTTAATTGAAAGTGTGAATGTTTTCATAAAGATGAATTGGTTTATTTTATTATAAATCTTTCGTATGATTGCTTGAGCTCAAATTGTTTCTAGAGGGAACTCCTTAGACCGATGGTCTAACCCTCGCCCTTTCAAAACTAAAAACCTTTTCAGGCAGACGCGAAGTAGAAAGAGCAGATAAGGGCAAGGAGAAGGTGTGAGCTGGTTTTGGACTAGAAGGCTGTCATTTTAGTTATAAATTTTCTCTTATTCTCAGTTGTGTAATTAGGTTGCTTTTCCGCAAACCTTAAAACTTTGAAGTTGATATGGGGCCTTTTTTGGCGTAAATTTCTTATATTGTTACTATGCTGGTTTAGTATTGTTTAGGTTGTTACTGTTGGAGATGCTCTAAGTTACTTTAACGTTGTTGATGTGATATTTATATGACGTTTACCTATTAGCAAAGATGATCGGGTAAAATTATTTCGATTACTTATTTATCTAACTATAAGAAAAAAGTAATTATTTTCTAAAAGAATGAAGTAAATTGGGTAACATGTACGTAATTATGCTTTTGGTTATAAACAATTGATTTAATCTTATTTCAATATTTAAGTCCAACATTTTTACTAAAGTTCTTTTAAAAACATCAGATTGAATGAGTAAACTATACAAATACACCATCAATTTTCATTACCCTTTTAAAGTTTGAATTTGATTGTTTAATACATGCAAACTAAATAAATATGTTTTCTTATAAAAATTGATATAATCTACAACAAATATAAATTTGTGCAATTAAATTAAATTAAATTTATGAACTAATTATTCATTTATGTGTATTTTGACTTTTATTTCATCTTTTGAATAAAAGTCAACAAAGGTGTGTTATTTAATCCTACTTTTTTTTTTCCTTTTTAAGGTCAAATAAATTCTCACATAAAAGTGAAAAGTTAAGAAGATTATGATGGCTTCAAATTTATTGAGATGGGTTCTTGATGAAAACATGTAAAAGACTAATGGTGTGTTTGAAATATGTATATATAGAGAGAGATTCATACGAGTGTAATAATTAAATATGAGAATAAAAAAACGGTCGAATTACATATGATTTTGCATTAAAATCACGTGTGACTTAATTTGGTCGAGACCTCGAGGTTGCAGGCCACATCGCCCGCACACCCTTGCGTTGACCGTTAGTGTAAAATTACATGTGATTTTGCACGTTATTTGGCTGTTTTCTTATTATCGTATTTGGTTACTATTCCCCCCCCCTTCTCTCTCTCTCTATCTCTCTCTCTCTCTCTCTATATATATATATATATATATAGGTGAAAGATTGTGTAAGAAGTAGAGGTTAACATGAGAAGCGTGAGAAGTGGATATGAACCGTTGATTACTTTTAATTAAATGCCCTCCTATGAATTGCGACCTAAAACAGAATTGATCCGGTGCATTTTATCTAGGGGTGAACATCGGAAGTGGGTACCCGCCTTTGAAACCGGAACCGCTTCGGAACTGCCGGTTCCGGAATCGGAACCGATGTGATTGGTTCCGGTTCTGGTTCCTAAAATATGGAACCGATCGGGACCGGTTCGGTTCCAGTTCTCATTTTTTTGGAACCGTTACCCGTCGGGTCCGATTCCGGGACCGGGTACTCAGAACTGGAACCGGGGGGTACCCACTATTTTTTTAATAAAATATATTTTGTTTATTTATAAAAATATAATAAACTATTTCTTAGTGAAACATCGTTTGTAGTATTTATCAGCATCAACTAATTTTAATGACGTGAAGTGTTTCGGAAGCACCGTTTGTAGTATTTATTTGTTTTATAAGCACCGTTTGTAATATTTATTTGTTTTGTAAACATCATTTGTAGGGGTGTTCGCGGTCCGGTTTGGGCTGTTTAACCCCTCAGACCACAAACCAAACCGCAAGTGGCGGTTTATTGATTTTTCAAACCGAGCGGTTTGACATCAAGTGCCCAGACCGGTCAAGTCGGACCGCGGTTTAGGCGGTTTGGTCAACCGGTTTAGGCGGTTTGGGCCTTTTAGTGGACTTTTAAGTTTAAACACAAAAACATATAAAACTTTTAATTTTTTAAAGGTTCGTTGGCTTGAGTCCATTTGAAATAAATAACAAAATCCACAAAAGTTAACTAAATATCCGAAGACAAAACACTAAAAAAAAGTAATACAAAGTGCAAATAAAATCAACGGCTTCACTTCTTCATTTTTCCGTTCTTTGTATTCCACATTTCATAAAGATTTCAATATTTTAAAATACCTTGGGTCTTTTTGTATATACTTGGACATTTGGGCTTTATATCATCTATTCTTTATAATAAAGGTATATATAAAAAAATAAAAAATATATATTTATATATTTGGCGGTCGGTTTGGTCCAAACCGTCGAAAAAAATCTCCAGACCGCAGACCGGACCGAACCGCCCGGTTTGACAATTTTCCAGACCAGACCAGACCGCCAGACCGCTCAAACCGCCAAAAACGGTCCGGTTTGACTTGGTTCGACCGGTTTGAGCGGTCCAACGGTTTTTTTGAACACCCAAATTAGTATTTATTAGTTTTCAGTTTTTATCTTATTAGTTTTTACGTTTGTGGTACTTATTTCTTTACGTTTGGACTTTCTAATATAATTAATATTTATCTTTTTATAATATGAATGATAAAAATTTTTAAAAATTAGACGGTGGGTACCCGGTACCGGAACCGGCGGTTCCGGTTCCCAAATATAAAGAACCGGTGTAACCGGTTCCTTCATTCCAGGAACCGCTGGTTCGGGTTCTGGTTCCAGGAATTTTAGGCGGGTACCCGCCTTTGTTCACCCCTAATTTTATCTCGATGCATCTCATCCTAATATATATTCATTTCTCATTCAACGGTTGATAACCACTTCTCACGTTTTCTCACGTTAACCTCAACTTTTCACACTATAATTCGCCTAAATGACTAAATAAAAAACTGTTGTGACAAACAGATTTTGGAAAAAAAAATATATATATATATAAATCGTATATCTAACTCACTCCTGTTTACGCAATTGACTATTTTAATTATATTATTCAAGTGCTAATAATAATCAAAGAAATAGGGGTTTCCAAGATTTTTGAGTCTAATTTCTCAAATGGCACAGTTTGGTCGATTTGAGAAGTAAATTTTTTTCACCAATAACTATTACAAATTTAATACATCATTTTATTAGAATATATGATCTAATTCAGTTTGGTTAAAATGGTCGATTTACACTATAAACTGTAAATCGAACCAAGGAACCTTAGAGGTTGTTTGGTTCATGGAATTGGAAGAAATTTGAAAGAATTGGAATGATCAATTTCATTGACCAAATTTCAAACCCATGTTTGGTTCACGGAATGAAAGCGATGGAATCCTTCCAATTCCATTGAATTCCACAATCTAAGAAATTCATCATTTCTTGGCTTTAGTGAAAGAATTGAATTCCAACCAACCAAACATGTGGTCAAATTCCATTAAATTTCATTCCAATTCCATAAAAGTCAAATTCCTTTGATGAATTCCAATTCCATCAAATTCCATTATGTGAACCAAACGCTCCTTAGTTTCAAAATTTTCAAATTTGCCACTATGTTCTAAACCAACGATATTAATCGCTTTGGTTTCATAAATCTGTTTAGTTTCCGAAAAGAAGAAGAAGATTATACATGGACATAAACGCTCTTTGAAATCTCATGTGCATATGACTTTGTTTATAGAAAATTTACAGATACCAAAAGGTTTGGGAATTAAAACAAGAAGAAATCGGGCATTTTCAACCAAAAATACAAAAAAATAAATCCAAATCGATTAAATCTACAAGTAGATGATAAATAAAAAGATGATCTTTGTACTTTACTTGTATTACTACTCCTAGAATTCAAAGGGTTAGTTTTTAGGAAATATTGTAAACCCATAGATTTGATGGTCGAATATTTTTATCAGTTGTTTTTTTTTTTTGAAGTTTTTGTTAATTGATTAGGTATATCTAACCAGGGGCAGACCTACCTTTCCCAAGGGGAAGTCCCGTACACCCGCTCAAGTTCGTTTCGTAATGACGAAATTTTTTTCGGTACCTAAGGTGCACCCACTCAACTACAGTGGTTGCTCCGTGATATATACGTTTTTGAGGGGTGAAAGGTGCATAAGTCCCAAAAAACCAAAATTTACTCTCGAAATCAACCAAAAAATCAAAAAAATCTTTTGAAATCAATCAAAAAAACTCAAAAAATCCCTCGAATCAACAAAAAAAAAACCAAAAAAATCCATCGAATCAACACAAAAGCTTAAAACATCCCTCGAAATTAACAAAAAACATAAAAAGTCCCCCAATAAGGGAATTCGGCTAAAAACAAATCAACAATTTCTTAAGCTTTTTGTTTGTACACCTACTCACCTAAAATCTTAGGTTCACCACTGTATCTAACAGTAAGATCCTGTTAGTCATGCTTGAATGGTATGTAATTTTTTTAATAACTCTGATAATTAATTTTTATAACATACAAATGCATTATTATTGGTTTTGGTTTTGAACTTTATCAAGAAAAAACTTAAAACTAAAATTTAAAAATAATTTAAATTGAGCAATGAACCCAAAAACAATTTTAAAAAAAGTTTGGAATGAAAAATCAAACTTATGGTCGTACTTTAGCATGTTAAGTGTGTCATTCTGAACATGGGCCCCAAAACCCAAAATTTTGGGGTTCACTCTTATATTGTTCAACAAATGTAAAATTATAGCCAACCTTAGTGTCTCACTAATTTTTATCAGAAGACAAAAATAATATGTCACATCGCATCTGTAATTTGTATATAAGTATATTTTTTTTAATCTCATTTTGTATTGTGATCAAAAGTTTTACGTGTAACAGGATCTCCAAAAAGATTGGAACGTCACTAACCAACCCAATTTTAGCAAACCCCTTTCCACTCTACATAAGAAGTCAAATATGCAACACCACACACACTCTCTCTCCCTCTCTCTCTCTCTAGCACATATACAAGTATGTAGGATTGGATTTCGATAAAAATAAGGGCACGTTTGGTTTGCCGGAATGGATTGGAATTGGAGGGATTTGGATTTCAAATCCATTCCAATCCCGTGTTTAGTTTGCAAGATTGTCCGAATTTGAAATCCTTCAAACATAGGATTTTGAAATCCCAAAGGAATGGCTAGGATTTCAAGGGATTTTGTAGGATTTTATATAATTACGTTTAGAAATATGTTAAAAACACTTATTTTCTAATAATCAAGAAAATAAAAGGTAATTTAATTATTTTTTTAATGATTTTTTATAAATAATGGAATTCAAATCCATTCCAATCCTACAAGCTAAGCACACAAAAGACAAAAGGATTCCAAATCCTCTCAAATCCAAATCCTTCCAAATCCAAATCCCTATATGAAATCTAATTCATTCCATTCTAACAAACCAAACGGACCCTAAGGGCCGTTTGGTTCACGGAATTCGAAGGAATTTTATGGAATTGGGATGACAAATTCCTTTGACCAAATTCCAATTACTTTGTTTGGTTCAATTCTTGAAATGATAGAATCCTTTGAATTCTATTGAATTCCACAAATCAATGAATTCATCATTCCTTGACATAATGGAAGGAATTGATTTCCATCCTTTTGCATTCATTTTAACCAACACGGACCACCCCCTGCCCTACCACGACCATGCAACTATTGTCACTGTCATGCCCCATCCCCACCTTGTCCTACTGCCTACCACTACCCACCTTTCACCCCTGCCCACCCCTGCCAACCCTCTCCTGCCCAACCCCGCCCAACCCTACCTTGCCCCTACCTTCCCCACCCTGCCTATCCCTACCGTGGTCCTTCCTTCCCCACCTCTGCCCTCCCCCCAAACAAAGATGGAGATTCCATTCCAATTTCATTCCAATTCCTTCAAAGTCAAATTGCTTTAATGGATTCCAATTCCACCGAATTCCATTCTACGAGCTAAACGCCCCCAAAGAGTTATATTGCGAATGGTGAAAATACTTCTAAACTGTTAGAGGAGTTGATTTTTTGAACTAACAACTAAAATGGTCGCGAACCTTCAATTGACTGTTTATCAAAAATACGGACCTTCATCTTCCTTTAATATATTGTTGAGCAAAAATGGGACCTTTAACTACAATCGTAAACCTTAAATCTTCACTTTCTTTCACCTTTACGAACTTATATATATATATATATATATATATATATATATATATATATATATATATATATATTTAGGGTTGTAAATGAACCGACGGTTGAACAAACCGTTCGTAAATCGTTCGGCGGGAAGTTCGTTTATTTAATAAACGAACAAACATGAACAACTTTTTTTGTTTGTTTAATAAAACGAACGAACATGAACAAATGTCTCGTTCGTTCATTTATGTTCGTGAACGTTCGTTCATTTATGTCCGTTTACGTCTGTTTACAATTTATTTATGTTCGTTTTGTTCATTTACTGATTCTAATTAATTAACAATTAAAATATTTTAAAAAGTTAACAAAGTTGAGATTTTTCAGAAAAAAACATAAGTTAAAACTGATGCTAAAGTTGAGATTTTTCAAAAATAAAAAATGATGATCTTCTAGAGCTTCACAATGCTACAATTATATACTTGCTTCTACAACATATTTTCCCTCTAAGATTCGATGTGGGATGCTTTTGTTTTTCCTAATCAGTACTGAGATGAGAAGGAGAAAGGGATCTTTCTTCCATCCCATATCAGTTCCTTAATCCTCTTTTTGCTCTTACTCTAATATATATATGAGAAGGAGAAAGGGATCTTTCTTCCATCCCATATCAGTTCCTTAATCCTCTTTTTGCTCTTACTCTAATATATATACATGTATAAGGTGCCTTATCCCTTTAAACAAAAATCCTCTTCTAATGGCTTTAGCCAACTAACTTGAGCCCAATCTTTTCTAGGCTAATGGCTTGAGTTATTTAGAGGATTTAGTTCGAGCACCCTATTAAAGTTGGTGCACATTCTCTTTGCTTAAGTTTGTTTATGTTTGTCTCTAATTAACACAAACGAACACGAACATACTTATTTTCTTAACGAACGAACACGAATACTAAAATTTTTGTTCGTACTGTTCGTGTTCGTTCGTTTAAGTTAAACGAACGAACATGAACAAGCCCTTGTTTGTGTTCGGTTCATTTACAGGCCTACAAATATTTAATCACTTTCACATGCATGAATTTGTTAAAGTTTCATTTATGGTGATAGAATAAGTCAATGAATGTACATGAAGTTTTGGCATAATCAAATAAGAACCTCATATAGTGTGAGAATCGTGAAAACTTTTATCTTAAGATATTGTTTTACATGATTCTTTTACATTTAAGGCTAAGATTTAAGGTATTAATTAACATATATTTGTTACACAATTTGTTTGTTTTCATATGTATTTGTACAAAATATGAAACTTTTTACATGTATTATTTGTTTTAGAAACACATAAAGAAGATTCACATTGTAAAACAAATACATGTGAAACAAACTCATTTGAAACAAATATACGTTAATTAATACCTGAAATTCTAACTTTGAATGAAAAAGAATCATTTCAAATAGAACGTAATGCACTGGTTCTTAGGGTTCTCACAATTTTTTAAGTTCATAAATTATTAGCCTACATACATACATACATACACACACACACACACACATATATATATATATATAAAGAGAGAGAGAGAGAGATGAAAGTTTAGTTGCAAACCTAACTTCTATTGTGAATCATGGGACAAACGAGAGTGCACCACATGTCCCCATTCACCATAGCAGAACGTAATCAAAGCTTTCGTCCCCTTATTTTGGGAAAGTTGGTGGCCGCAAGTGAATTCTTTCACTTTGAATAATGAATGTGAAATTTTTTACAACATTCATGATAAATATCCCGTAAATATCTTGGATACATGGTGCACTCTCGTTTGTCATCCAGGTTCACAAGGGAAGTTAGGTTCACAACTAGTATTTCACCTATATGTGTATATATATACAACTGGGATCATGTAGGAATTTTAAATTTCATAGGAATCATAGGAACACACACATCCCTAGATCGACGCGGCGGAATTTTAGGTAACCCCGAACTTCTATGGCAATGATGTAGGTGGATACGAATCTTTACATACCTCAACATTCCTTGAATACCTTAACATTCCATCACTAACATAAGTTTACATGAAAATATAGGATTTGGATCCGCTGATCCGGTAGGAAATGAAAATTTCATAGGAACCATAGGAAATAGTTGGTTAGTGGTGGAGGTTCACATAAGTACTTAACATTCCTACCATTAGCATCCTCACCAAATTTTGATTTCCATCACAATCCTCTCTCTTTCTCTCTAATGAAATGAAAATCACAAAAGATTAAGAACTATGAGAACCGGTTTTCATGCGTCAATTCACATTGTGAAACAATACATGTGAAAATAACGTATTGTTTCACAATGTAATTATTAGTAATGTCTATTTTTTTTTTGTTTCATTTCGTGAAACAACATTGTACATTCACATGCATTATTTCAAATTGTGAAACAACACATGATTAGTGGTTTTCAAGGTTCTCAACCTTTTTGTGGTTCTCATTTGAAACAACACTAAATGTGGTCGGAGCACAAAAGTAAGTCACTTATCAACGTCCTCGAGTTTCACCATGAACCTTGGATCCCCGTATACGACTCTATTGAGTTTCGCGATAAGATACCCACAATGTACTTAGTGTCTACTCGGCCTCTAGATGAGTTTCACCACAAAAAGTCATCGGTCTCCGTATACGGATCTAATGAGCACCACTGCAAGACCTAGCCCTGTATACGACCCAACAGGTTACCACCACACTCTACTAGCTCCGCATACGACCCAATAGGGTACCATCCATAGCTCTCAAACAATGACATGGGGAATACACACTAGACTTAAGTGTCAACCACACCTAACATCACGACAGACTCCTATACATATGGATTCAAAGCATTAAAGTCTAAAATTAGATGACTCTAGTTTCATGAATAACACATCCAGAATATGCAATATCCAACAAATACACAATAAATGCATTATACGTCTAAAACTCCACATTGGGTAATTAAAACCAAACAGATGTCCCCAAAACTCATTGAGTTGAGATCAAGCCAATAGGCCCCACAAAGCACCAGACTAATTTAAATAAGTGAATGTAAACCACATAAGCTGAAATGGTATAATTTCCAACATTTAATAAATACACGGCCATATAGCATGGATAGGCCTATAAACCATCACTTCATTGAAGCATAATAACCAAAAGGCCCAAAACCGTATGGTTTGTATTTTCAAAATCCTCACAAAGCCAAAGAAAGACGTTTGTCAAATATCTACACATTTACAACCAAAAGGGCTCAAGTGCCACTATCAAAGTTCAGAAGTTGGGTAAAATCCCAAAACAATACTTACCAAAAATAAAGTCGATAAATCCTTCAACTTGTTTCACCAACTCCAACGAAATCAATAGTAACCCAAAGGTGCATTTTCGAGAATGAAATTCATATCTTAATCCAAATATCCAAATATTTAAGAAACCTCATTTGATATAATAAACATCATTTGGAACACCCATTTATGATCTATTGTCTCAAAATAACCAATAAACACATTAGAACCATTATTCCAAGATTTTGAGACCAAAACAAACCTAAGTGCACAAAATCAGAAAACTCATTAATATGACATAAACTCATGGGGTGTGTTTCAGACCCAATATAAAGATATTTTGACATATATATATATATATATATATATATATATATATATATATATATCCTTAGGTTCATTTGAGAAATGGTAAATATATGAGAAATAGAGAAGTAATCCTAGTCATTCATACGGTCAAGATCGGATTTGACTGGTTAAATATTTCGGCTTTGACTGGTCAAAAATTGCGGCTATTCCAAAAATAGAAGGACACTTTCGCAATTTTTACAAAATACACGGGTTGTGTTCATATATGAACCTGTATAATTCACATATGAACTATATGTTCATACGTGAATCAGTGTAATTCACATCTGAACTCTTTTAACTGATTCATATATGAACCTTTGTGATTCATATATGAAGTAATTAACTGATCCACATATGAACAAATTAACTTTAAGTTCATATATGAATCAGTTGAACTAATTAACAGATTCATATATGAACTTTTGTGATTCATATATGAACTAATTAACTGATTCTCATATGAACTAATTAACTGATTCACATATGAACGTATAGTTCATATGTGAATCATATAGGTTCATATGAGATCTCCTAACAAACCTTCCAAATCTTATCTCCAAGACTTATATAAGATCTCTTCTACTACGAGTACTCCCAAAGTTACACCAAAATAGGAAGAAATGGAAAGGGGATGAAGAACACTTAAACCATAGTTTTTGGTTGGAGATGGGAGATCTAATCTTCCATATGTTAACTCTCAAATCATCACAAAAATGCTTCCGACCTTTAAAATTGGACCTCAAGCACCCTAAAAATTCAATCTAGAGAGAAAATGGTGGAAAGGAAAGAGTGGGGGGAAGAAATGGGGAGTAAAAGTTAAAAATCGGGGCTTATAGGGTTGAAAGCGGCATCCCGTGACCTCAGGTTGCGGGATAAGTCACTGTAACACCCTGGAATTTTGGAAAGAGCGACTAAATAAAAACTTTCAAAAATACCTTAAATGGTAATAAAACCTCATACTAATATTCCATAATTGAAATACAATTTTTAATTAAATCATCAACAAAATTTAAAGTCTTACATAAAGACTAACTAAAGTTGAGTGTTACTATAACCCAAAACAATCGCTGTCTCCAAATATAAAAGCGGAAGACTTCTTCAAGCTAACACCTCTTCAATCACACAACTAGCACTCATCGCTTCACAGTGTCACTAACACTAATTCCCAACCGAAACCTGTTGCACATGCTGACAAATAAAAAGGGTTAGGCTAATGCCTAGTGAGTTCAAAAGTTTTCATCATGATTATAAAAACCATTAAACGGAAATAATGCAACTTAAATCATGATCTTTTAAAATGAATTACTTTAAATATGAGAACGACCCGTTTCCAATACTATGGAATTTATAAATGGATGCCTCAACGCCAAACGTTATTTCATGAAGTAATGCAATCCAACACTTACTAAAAACGTGAATAGAAATCGAACTCTCCATTTATGCAAATACGGTTAAAACTTTGTATCCCAAAACACCCAAAACACGAGTGGGACATAATACTCAACCCATAAATCAAGGATAAAATCCATGTATACAAAACGTCACCGAAAACTTGGATAATAAAACTCAATACCCAAAAACAACACCTTTCGGTGACGGGGGATACCCGAATTCCATCGAAAGTGGCAGACACACAAAGTTAAGCCACTTATCAATGTTCTCGAGCTTCACACAAGACCATGATTCCCCGTATCCGGCTCATCTGAGCTACCACCGCAAGACACCACTGATCCTAGTGTCTACTCGACCTCTAGATGAGTCTCACCACAAAGTCACAAGTCCCCGTATCCGGCTCACTCTGGGCACCACTGCAAGACTTAGCTCCGTATACGGCTCCTCCAGAGCACTACCGCAAGCTTACATAATCAACAACATGACTTGGGGACCACTCACTAGAATTCAAACGCGAACACTAAATTCCACGATGAGTAACCAGACTGGATTACAAACGGGCATCGAGTTCAACCACCCATGATATCTACCTCGAGCCCTCAATAAAGGTTACGCGGTCATCGAGTCAAACCACGGGGATAAGGTCCCCACTAAACAACATCTAGTCCCAACACGGGGATAAAGTCCCCACTAAACCAACTGACTGACTCATATGCCTATGGATCCAATGCATTACAGTTTAAAACGTTACATGACTCAAACGAATGAACTAACGCATTCAAAACATGTAACTCTCAAATACGATGCAACTAAGTACACCGTATGTCCGAGCTCCTTAACGAGCTACCAAAACTGAACAAATGTTCCAAGACTCCTTTAAGTGTAAACCAATCCCCAAAAGGCATAATGAACGTTTGGCTAAAATACGAGAGCCAATGTGGTTACATAAACTAAAATACATCTTTCCCCAAAACTTTGTTTCTCAAATCACAATTGGCCTTCGGCCCAAAACCCAAAAAAGGATTATCATTTTCTAAAGTGTTCCCAAAGTCGGGATCGACCCAAAACCAAAGGACTCACACATTAGTAATTTTCAAAACATCCCATTTCATGAATGATACATAAAACCCGACAAACACTTAAAAGTGCGTTTTTGACCGAATATCTATTTATGCAATAAATCGTTGAAACACATTTAATAATGACACTTTTAACAAAATGCCCAAGAATCCCAGATGTGGTGTTTTACAAAGTTTAATAAGCTAAACACTTCAAATAATCAAAAGTTACCAAATAACTCATCAGTTGATAATTTCATGTAAAACACATAAATGCTTGAAAATAGACATTTTGGCATGTACAACGTTTTCACAAATCAACTTGAACTCACCTTGCTAGATTTAGGCTAAATCTAGATTTTACCCCACTTATAGCTTCTTTGAAGAAACTTGAATCCACAAGCACGATTCTTCCAAAACCTAGATCCACACATTTCCAACCATAAATAATCATATTCAACCATTTAGAAATGCTCCCCAAGTATTTATATGAACTTTTCATCTTATACCAAAAACCCTAGTTTTCCATAATTGAAGAAGGAGAAGATTACCCCAACCAAAAGCTTGAATCACCAACCAAAACACTTGTAGATCACCAAAACGAACCCTAAGCTTCCAATATTCAAATGATGAAAAGGGTTAGATGAAACCCCCAAGAACTTGGTGAAGAAGATGAAGATGAAGGTGGTTCATGATCTCAACTAGCTAGATGATGAAGAATCATGAGGTTTAAGGGGGAAAACCCTCAAAATGGGTTAGGGTTCGATTTTAGAGGTTGGGGTTCGGTTTAGGAGAGAAAAGGGGAAGAGATTTAGGGTTTTGTTGTGAGAAATGAAGATTGATGGTTGAAAATCGAGTTTTAGCTCGACAGGGTGTTTCGTGGGTTATGCCGCAACTTTAAGTCGCGACATAAGTCGCCCGCTTTCCCATAAGTCGCGCGGTTGACTCTAAGCCACGGCACAAGTCGCGTAATGCACTGTCCGCCCGGTTTTCCACCCGTTCACTGTTTTGGCCGTAACTTCTTCGTTATAGCTCCGATTTTGCTCCTGAAACAACCGTTGGACTCGTAATTGAATCATTCATCCATCAAGACCATAAAATCTAGGATTCAAGTCCAAAATATTATATCTTGTTTTTCCTTAAATATTACCGATTTCTGAATTAACTTGAAATGATACATTTCAAAATTGGGGTGTTACAATCCTCCCAACCTTAAAGAGATTTCGTCCTCGAAATATGGCACCAATCAAGCACCCAAAATCTCTCTTGGCAAGATCAATTGATTTTCTATCCAAAAGGAATACCTTCCCGAAACCTTACCTCATGGACGAGACCGATTACATCCCATTTAAGGTTGTCGCCACGTTTCTCATAACGGGCCATCACAAACTCAACCTCAACGTTTGATATAACTCACCCATGTCGGGATGAACGTTGAGTCTTTGCTTAATCACCTTCTTAACATTATATCTCGGTTGCCTCCCAACCTTAGATTGATCATATTACCCCAAAAGCAACTTACGCCCTTATCTAGTCATTTCCACCAAGAATACCCCAATCCGAACTATTCCCTTAGATACTTTTGATTACGACGCATCAAGGTCTCCTCAATAATTGATTCATACTTAAATCTACTTCAACAATCTCACCAAATTTCTTCAATAAACAATACCGCGAAGGCTTTGTTCGTCCCTTTCTTGACGAAATTCCTAACACAGATTGGTCTGACCCGACACAACCGTAGATCCTATCCTCAAGTTGCCACAAGCACAATACCTACAGATAGTGGATTACTTCAACCCCACGGTTACACAACTCCCAAAATGCCTTCGAGCATCGATTGGTTGATCAGTGAAACCTCATAGATTACAGGATTACCACTGATCGATCTCTAAGTGTCTATATCTACTTCTCTTAATGTTACCACTTAACTTGCGAACACTCCAAATTCAACGGAAGTGTACTGAAGCACACTAACGGTTATTGTCCTCAAAATCGAGCGTCACCACCTATCCTCAAAACAACTATGCTAAAAACGTGGATACACCACCACATATTTCATCCCATACTTGCCTTGGAGAATTAATGTTGACACCTATCGTGGCACTAAAACTCAAGAAAACAAATCACCATAAATTTCCTTATTCCTGAAAACTCTTCCGGATGGCACACATCCGACATATACAAGATTCCGAAAGTTAACCCATCAATCCATCTATAACCATTAGTAATTAATCATCCCAAGCTTTAGCCCGCAGTCTTACGGAACAGGACGATCACCACTTAAAAAATGGAAGAATGCATAAATCTAATACATCAATTACCTCTGCACGAACCAGTCCATAGAACCGAAATCCCCGATGTATTCCCGGAGGACTTGCCCGGTTTACCACCCGATCGTCTTGTGGAATTCAGAATTGATCTAATTCCGGGGGCGGCCCCGATTGCACGAGCTCCCTACCGCCTGGCTCCTACCGAGATGCAAGAGATGATGACTCAACTCCAAGACCTTCTGGAGAAGGGTTTTATTCGACCAAGTTCGTCACCTTGGGGAGCACCGGTCTTGTTCGTCAAGAAGAAGGACGGCTCAATGAGGATGTGTATCGACTATAGAGAACTGAACAAGGCTACGGTGAAGAACAAGTACCCGCTTCCGAGGATCAACGACTTGTTTGATCAACTACAAGGTGCGGGATGCTTTTCAAAGATCGATCTGCGGTCGGGGTATCATCAAGTGAAGGTGGCAAAGAGCGACATCCCAAAGACGGCGTTCAGAACGCGTTACGGCCACTATGAGTTCCTAGTGATGCCGTTCGGTCTAACCAACGCGCCGGCTATATTCATGGATTTGATGAACCGTGTGTGCCGACCACTCCTCGACAAATCGGTAATTGTGTTCATTGATGACATCTTGGTTTATTCCAAAGACGAGAAGAGTCACGAGCAACACCTTCGGGAGGTGTTAGAGATTTTAAGACGAGAAAAACTTTATGCAAAGTTTTCCAAATGTGAATTCTAGCTTCGAGAGGTGCAGTTTTTGGGGCACGTGGTTACAAGGGAAGGAGTGAAGGTGGATCCCGCTAAAATCGAGGCCATGATGAATTGGGGATCACCCAAAAGTCCATCCGAAATCCGAAGTTTCCTCGGACTGGCGGGATACTACCGAAGATTCATCCAAGACTTCTCTAAGATAGCTTCAGCATTGACGGCCTTGACTCGAAAGAATGTGAAATTTGTTTGGACCGGGAGTCAAGAGAAGGCATTCCGAACTCTACAACAGAAGCTTTGTGAAGCTCCCATACTCTCTCTACCTGAAGGAACAGAAGATTTCGTGGTGTACAGCGATGCGTCGAAAATGGGTTTGGGATGCGTTCTAATGCAAAGGGGTAAAGTGATTGCTTACGCCTCACGACAACTTAGGGTCCATGAAGTCAACTACCCAACGCACGACTTAGAATTAGCGGCGGTGGTGTTTGCTTTAAAGTTGTGGCGGCACTACCTCTATGGCACAAAGTGTACCCTTTTTACGGATCACAAAAGTTTGAGGCACATTTTTGACCAGAAGGAATTAAACATGAGGCAACGGAGATGGTTGGAATTACTAAAAGATTATGACTGCGAGTTGCTTTACCACCCGGGTAAGGCAAACGTTGTTGCCGATGCTCTTAGTCGAAAGGATTATGGAGGAAATTCTAAAGCTACTTTCACACGGATCGAGTTGACATCAGCACTCATCGATCAGATTAAAGTGTCGCAATTGGAAGCTTTGCTAGAAGAAAATCTCAAAGAGGAGGTCATGTCAAAGCAACGCCTACTCCTAACGGAGGATAGACGAGGGGTAAAGCTTTTCAATGGGCGAGTCTGGGTGCCTAGGATCGGAGGCAACCGAGAACTTCTCCTCGAAGATGCTCACAAATCGAAGTATTCCATTCATCCGGGAAGCACGAAGATGTATCGGGACTTAAAGTTACACTATTGGTGGCCGGTCATGAAGCTTGATGTGGCGCGGTACGTGGAGCGGTGCATGACTTGTTTGCAAGTAAAGGCTGAGCACCAACGACCTTATGGGAGTTTGCAAACTTTGGAAATTCCGGAATGGAAATGGGAGCACATCACGATGGATTTCGTGACGAAGTTGCCGAAGACATTGCGCGGCCACGACACCATTTGGGTGATCGTGGATCGTTTGACCAAGAGTGCTCATTTCTTGGCTATGCGAGAAACTTTGCCCATGGATAAGTTGGCAAAACTGTATATCGACGAAGTAATATCTCGTCATGGTGTACCGTTATCTATTGTCTCTGATCGGGACAGTCGGTTCACGTCGCATTTTTGGGATGGGTTGCAAAAAGAATTGGGCACGCGAGTGAAGTTGAGCACGACCTATCATCCCCAAACCGACGGACAGAGTGAGAGAACAATTCAGACGTTAGAAGATATGTTGAGATCGTGTGTAATCGACTTTGGGGGAAGTTGGGACTCGCACTTACCTTTGGTGGAGTTCGCGTACAACAATAGCTACCACACAAGCATTGGAATGGCGCCGTTTGAAGCTCTATACGGTCGCAAATGCCGAACTCCCGTATGTTGGCTAGAGGCGGGAGAGAAGCAGTTTGCCGGACCTGAAATTGTGCAAGAGACGGCGGATAAGGTGAGGAATATTCGTGAGCGTTTGAAGGCGGCACAAGATCGGCAGAAAAGTTATGCTGACAAGAAACGTCGACCGATAGAATTCCAAGTGGGTGATCGGGTTATGTTGAAGGTGTCTCCTTGGAAGGGGATTATACGTTTTGGAAAACGCGGAAAGTTAAGTCCCCGTTTCCTTGGGCCCTTTGTGGTGCTTAAGCGTGTGGGACTACAAGCGTATCAGTTGGAACTCCCTCCGGAAATGAGGGGAATCCATAACACCTTTCATGTATGTTATCTCCGTAAATGTCTAGCAGAAGAGGAGAGTGTCATCCCACTTTCCGAAATTAGAGTGGATGAAGGAAATCGTTGCATAGAAGAGCCGGAAGCAATATTGGAGAAGAAGACGAAGAAGCTTCGCCACAAGGAAGTCACGATGGTAAAAGTCCAATGGAAGCACCACCGTGGTGCTAATGTGACATGGGAGGCCGAGGAAGATTTAAAGCGGAGATACCCTCACCTCTTCACCTAGTCAAGATTTCGAGGACGAAATCTCCTCCAAGTTGGGGAGGATTGTAACACCCTCGACCTCGGTATGTATTTATTTTGGTTCAATCATGTTTTACCATTAGCGTTGGGCTTGGTATTGGGTTCGTGGGCTTCTCGGGTCAAAGTTTGGAAAATTTGGGCCTCGGTACCACTGGGGCGATTGTGCCCGCGATTGTGACAGGAGTCACTCTCGCGGGGCACTATCGCGAGAGTGGTACTGAGAGTGGGGCGAAGCCGGCGACTGTGACAGCGATTGTGACAGATGTCACAATCGCGAGGCAAGGTCGCGGTCGGGTGCAGCCCATTTAAAACTCACTCCCACGACCTAAATTTCAATATCTGATTTGGGAGCTGACTTGGGGCGATTTTGGAGAACAAAAAGGTAGGGTTTTCATCCTCCCTCATTGAATGCTCCTAGTAAAGACTCTTATGGTTAGTTGGTGGATTTAATGTTAGGTTCTTGCTTGTGGTTAAGAAGATCAAGTGTCATTTCTTCCTTCTCTCAAGTATCATCTAGGGTTTGGTGTGTAACCCTTGCAAGGTGAGTTTTCTTGGACACATCTCTTTCATATATGTTTTAGTTGTTGTATCTAAAATCTTCCCTTGTCTCCTAATCATAGTTGGATTTTGTTGGGTCTTGACCTAACTAGAGATTTTGAAAGTACTATGGCTATTTGACTAAATAAGTTTTATGGGATGATATGTTAAAGAAAGTAATGGTGTTCCCATTTACTCAATCATTTTGTTATCTAATAATTGCTATTTGGGATATTGGTATCACATGAAGAGAAAGCTAGGGTTTTGGAAATTGGTATCTTGAAGTATATGCATGATTATATATGGTTATAATTGGTAAGTTGGGTTTTGGTTTAGTGCAATGGATCTATAGGCACGGTAACCCAATGTCTTGTCCGGACATTTGGTTACCCTTGGCACGGGATAGGCATCGGGCTCCATGGTAAGTAGGGTGTGGGCCTATACGGTCGGGCAGCGTCCCATGGACAGTAAGGTGTAATCCCATTGTGCTTGAGTTGCCCTGTTTTGGGAACTCTCAAGAATAGACCTGGAGTGGTTGACTTGATGTTTTAGAGCAAAAGACTTGGAGTGGTTGAGCTCGCTATGTAGTTTTGAACTATTGACAGTATATGTTGAATACTAATGTTTTATTGGCTTTACCTTGATTTAGCTCACGGCTAGATCGGCCACATGACTTCAATCGGGTTTATCGTTCTTTTAGCATTCATTTATTTATTCTCACTAGGCTTTAGCCTAACACTTGTTATTTGGTTGTCATGTGTGGCAGGTCACTCTAGCGATGGGATGCGTCGGGATTGAGTGGACGACTTTGGGTTCGAGAGCGGTCTTTTGATGATTTAGTGACCGATATTTTTGGAAGTATAGATTGTTACTTTTGGGAGAATAGCGACACCCGACCTTAATCTTGCTCACTCAAGTTAGATTATTAGGTTGTCAAGCTTATTCTCTAATTTGCCATGGGTTGTAATAACCGTATTATGGTCCCCGTGTTGGGTTGACATACATTAGTCCGTTTGGTTGTATACTTTATCACAGGTTATGGGATCTCCCGTTTTGGGTAGGTTGGTTACTACTATTTTCAAACGTTATATAGCCAAATTTGCAATTTTTAAATTGACTCCCAATTTTTAGGATGTTACAATTAAATCCACAAATTCTCATGAATTAAAATTCTCAATAAAAACTCAAACACCGAGATAAAGGGAGATAACTTTTCATCCAAAACCTTAACATACGTGGAGGAGATCCAATGTTAAAGTCGTAAAACGCAGTTATTTATCCAAGACCCTAAACAACATCAAAATACGCACACCTCCGAAATAACGTTAGACAACAATATGAATAAAGAAAATCTTCAATAAAGTTTACAACCTCATGCCATAAAACAATTTTGTGCATGATCGAAATCATGGTTCAAAACCTTGTGTGTGCCAAAACATTGCTCCAGGATTTGTAATATAATCCACATGACGATTTGGAAACATGGGAAATACTTGATGCAATTTACTTTAAAATATGTGATGTGCATGCAGTTAACCGGCATTCAACATCTCAAAACCACGCCCCTTAATTCCTTAGTAACACTATCGTCATCTAGATGCTTAAACATCTCAAAGCAATAATCGAATATTTCATCGGTCCACTTTATCATTTCTCCTCAAATAAAGTCAATTCCATAAGGTTAAGGTTCTACCATGACCATCAATTACGACCTGAAATGGTCCACTTAATGCAATCACCATGCTTATTGTCGCTTCAAATGACGAATGCTAAAATCATTAACTTCTTCTAATGGCTACCCATAAAGAAACTGCTCCACTACCCCAACGGTTATCATACCAAGGCAGTTCAAGCATACACATGTGACTCGTAGGTTTACCATAACACTGGCCAGGTGCTATTATGAACGTACGGTACATGATCATCCTTGCCTTTTTCGGTGTGATTCCCATTCCTAGTGACTCCAATCATTTCGAATCATCAAATCTTAAAGTGCCTAATTGTGCAATCTCACATTCAATCACTTAAAATTATGCTAGTTTGAGTCTAGACATCCAAAAATCGACACCTAATTCTCACAAACTTAAGCTCTGATACCAACTTGTAACACCCTGGAATTTTGGAAAGAGCGACTAAATAAAAACTTTCAAAAATACCTTAAATGGTAATAAAACCTCATACTAATATTCCATATATGAAATACAATTTCTAAATTGAATCATCAACAAAATTTAAAGTCTTAGATAAAGACTAACTAAAGTCGAGTGTTACTATAACCCAAAACAATCGTTGTCTCCAAATATAAAAGCGGAAGACTTCTTCAAGCTAACACCTCTTCAAGCACACAAGTAGCATTCATCGCTTCACAGTGTCACTAACACTAATTCCCAACCGAAACCTATTACACATGCCGAAAAATAAAAAGGGTTAGGCTAACGCCTAGTGAGTTCAAGAGTTTTCATATTGATTATAAAAACCATTAAACGGAAATAATGCAACGTAAATCATGATCTTTTAAAATGAATTACTTTAAATATGAGAACGACCCGTTTCCAATACTATGCAATTTATAAATGGACGCCTCAACGCCAAACGTTATTTCATGAAGTAATGCAATCCAACACTTACTAAAAACGTGAATAGAAATCGAACTCTCTATTTATGCAAATACGGTTAAAACTTTGTATCCCAAAACACCCAAAACACGGGTGGGGCATAATACTCAACCCATAAATCAAGGATAAAATCCATGTATACAAAACGTCACCGAAAACTTGGATAATAAAACTCAATACTAAAAAACAACACCTTTCGGTGACAGGGGATACCCAAATTCCATCGAAAGTGGCGGGCACACAAAGTTAAGCCACTTATCAATGTTCTCGAGCTTCACATAAGACTATGGTTCCCCGTATCCGGATCATCTGAGCTACCACCATAAGACATCCCTGATCCTAGTGTCTACTCGACCTCTAGATGAGTCTCACCACAAAGTCACAAGTCCCCGTATCCGGCTCACTCTGGGCACCACCGCAAGACTTAGCTCCGTATACGGCTCCTCCAGAGCACCACCGCAAGCTTACATAATCAACAACATGACTTGGGGACCACTCACTAGAATTCAAACGCGGACACTAAATTCCACGATGAGTAACTAGACTGGATTACAAACGGGCATCGAGTTCAACCACCCACGATATCTACCTCGAGCCCTCAATAAAGGTTACGCGGTCATCGAGTCCAACCACTAACCACGGGGATAAGGTCCCCACAAAACATCATCCAGTCCCAACACGAGGATAAAGTTCCCACTAAACCAATTGACTGACTCATATGCCTATGGATCCAATGCATTATAGTCTAAAACGTTACATGACTCAAACAAATGAACTAACGTATTCAAAACATGTAACTCTCAAATAATAGGCAACTAAGTACACTGTACGTCTAAAGCTCCTTAACGAGCTGCCAAAACTGAACAAATGTTCCAAAGACTCCTTTGAGTGTAAACCAAGCCCCAAAAGGCATAATAAACGTTTGGCTAAAATACGAAAGCCAATGTGGTTACATAAACCGAAATACATCTTTCCCCAAAACTTTGTTTCTCAAATCAGAATTGGACTTCGGCCCGAAACCCAAAAAAGGATTATCGTTTTCTAAAGTGTTCCCAAAGTCGGGATCGACCCAAAACCAAAGGACTCACACATTAGTACTTTTCAAAACATCCCATTTCAAACACTTAAAAGTGCGTTTTTGACCGAATATCTATTTATTGATGACGCTTTTAACAAAATGCCCAAGAATCCCAGATGTGGTGTTTTACAAAGTTTAATAAGCTAAACACTTCAAATAATCAAAAGTTACCAAATAACTCATCAGTTGATAATTTCATGTAAAACACATAAATGCTTGAAAATAGACATTTTGGCATGTACAACGTTTTCACAAATCAACTTGAACTCACCTTGCTAGATTTAGGCTAAATCTAGATTTTACCTCACTTATAGCTTCCTTGAAGAAACTTGAATCCACAAGCACGATTCTTCCAAAACCTAGATCCACACATTTCCAACCATAAATAATCATATTCAACCCTTTAGAAATGCTCCCCAAGTATTTATATGAATTTTTCATCTTATACCAAAAACCCTAGTTTTCCATTCTTGAAGAAGGAGAAGATTACCTCAACCAAAAGCTTGAATCACCAACCAAAACACTTGTAGATCACCAAAACGAACCCTAAGCTTCCAATATTCAAATGATGAAAAGGGTTAGATGAATCCCCCAAGAACTTGGTGAAGAAGATGAAGATGCAGGTGGTTCATGATCTCAACTAGCTAGATGATGAAGAATCATGAGGTTTAAGGAGGAAAGGGGAAGAGATTTAGGGTTTTGTTGTGAGAAATGAAGATGGATGGATGAAAATCGAGTTTTAGATCGACAGGGTGTTTCGCGGGTTATGCCGCGACTTTAAGTCGTGACATAAGTCGTCCGCTTTCCCATAAGTCGTGTGGTTGACTCTAAACCGCGGCACAAATCGCGTAATGCACTGTCCTCCCGGTTTTCCACCATTTCACTGTTTTGGCCGTAATTTCTTCGTTATAGCTCCGATTTTGCTCCGGAAAGAACCGTTGGACTCGTAATTGAAGCCTTCATCCATCAAGACCATAAAATCTTGGATTCAAGTCCAAAATCTTATATCTTATTTTTCCTTTGATATTATCGATTTCTGAATTAATTTGAAATGATACATTTCGAAATCGGGGTATTACAGTCACTCACGTCCCCCTGGCCTCTCATAAGCACAGTGGATTGTGCGACTTGCGCCGTGACCCTCGCCGCGACCCTAGGCCGTGCGCCAAGTCGCATAGTGAATTATTTTACGTGTTTTTCTCGTTTTTCATACCTAATTCATTCCTTGTTAGTTCCGCTATGATAAATACATAAAGCCTCATTAGATTTCCATCTTAAGGGCAAAAATGACTTCCAAAAATTATGAATGGAAACTTCCAAAAATCGCGGGTGTTACAACCTGTGAGTATATTCAACAATAAATATACACTATCTGAAAATCATAATTTGTCTATGAGACTCTATCAATGAGTGTATTCGCTAGGGCTGTAAACGAACCGAACGAACACGAACGGAGGCTTGTTCGTGTTCGTTCGTTTAACTTAACCGAACAAACGAACGAACACGAACGGTAAACGAACGAAAATTTTTGTGTTCATGTTCGTTCGTTAAGAAAATATGTTTGTTTGTGTTCGTTTATGTTCGTTAATTAAGAGTTAAACGAACGAACATAAACGAACGTAAACGAACGAACATAAATGAACATATACGAACGTAAACGAACGAACATAAATGAACACAAATGAATAAAAAACAACCACCGTTACTCATAATTTCGTTCGTAAAAAATAACATAACAAAATAAAAAAATGGATATACTTAGGAGGTATAAAAAAGGAATTTTAAAAAAATAATTTAATTAATGCTTTGACAAATTAATGTCATAATACATATAAATATATTTATATATATAAACAAATATAAACGAACATAAACGAACGTAAACGAACATAAATGAACGAACATTAACGAACATAAATGAACGAACGTTCACGAACGTAAATGAACGAACGAGACCATTGTTCATTTTCGTTCATTTAACTAAACGAACAAAAAAATGTGTTCATGTTCGTTCATTTATTAAATAAACGAACATAAACGAACTTCCCGCCGAACAGTTCACGAACGGTTCACTGAACGTTCGGTTCGTTTACAGCCCTAGTATTCGCTAATGAATAAAGGTCATGTTTGCTAACTTATTTTTTTGAGCTCATTGAAATTTTTTCATTTGGATTTTCATATGCTAGCTGATAAGCTGAAATTGCGTTTCAATAAGTTCGTCGATGAGCTTTTTGCTACTTTCTTCCAATTATGCCCCTAATTATTCTTTATTGTTATTAATTAATTTAATTTTTTTCATAAAATATTTAATTATTAATTAAACATTATATCATAAAAATGTTACTAAAGTATTTAGTTATTAACTATTATATTTAGAGTAAATTACGGATTTGGTCCCTCAAGTATGTCGATTATTACGAATTTGGTCCTTTAACTTCATTTATTATATGATAACTCTCCAGGTATGAATTTTGTTACGGAATTGGTCCCTCGAGCTAAAGACTGTCTAAAAATCCGTTAAGTACTAAGGCAAAATGACCATTATACCCTTTTCTTCTATTTTACCATTTTTTAATTAACTATGTATGTTTTTCTTGAACATTCATCACTTGAAGAATTATCCCTTGAAGAACATGAACCTTCATCACTTAAAACACATGAACATTCCCTAAATATTCCCATATTCATAACTCTCAATCAAACCCAAATTAAAGACCCTCATTCAAATCCATATTAGAAAAACAAAATTCAAACACAAAGAAACCTGTGCGATTTAAAACCCAGATCAAGCACATGAAGGACTTTGCAATTAAAAACCCAGATTTCACCCACAAACCACAAATAAGATCTGCAGGTTTGCGATGTTGACCATGATTTCTGAGGTTTTTAAGGTTCCATTTCGTGTCACAAACCACAGGGAGAAGACGAAATCGCCGGAGAAAACGAAGTCGCCGACCAGGGTTCAATAGTTTTCGTCCCTGTGTTTCGTCCATCACCGTCCCTCGTCTTTATTGATCTCTATTCTCTCTCTCTCTCTCTCTATCTCTTCTATGAGATCTCTTCTCTCTATCTCTCAGATCTCTATACCTTCTCTTCTCTCCTCTCAGATCTCGAGCTGTATCTCTTCTCGCAGATATCGAACAACTTGTTTGGTGTGGTTGCTCTTAGAAAATTGGCTTGATTTAGGTTTTTTTTAAGTAGGGTTGATTTTGTTTATTGGATATGGGTTTGATTTAGGTTTCGATTTTTAAATATATATTTGATTTAAGTTTTTAAATCTGGGTTATTCTTGGTGTTCATGTTTTTAGTGTTGAAGTTCTTGGTGTTTATTATGCTATTATTGTAGAAGATTAATATTCAAGAAAAAGGATTATAATTAATTAAGAAATAGAAAAATAAATGAAATAAGGTTAAATGACCATAATACCCTCGTGCTTAACGGAGAAATTAGACATCTGTTAGCTCGAGGGACCAATTTCGTAACAAAATGCATACCTAGAGGGTTATCATGTAATAAATTAAGTTAAAGGACCAAATCCGTAATAATCAACATACCTGAGGGACCAAATCCGTAATTTACTCGATATTTTATTAACAAAAAGATGTTAAAAAAATATCTAATTAGCAATTATAATGTTTTTTTGGAAAAACTATTAATAAATATTAATTTAAAAAGTATTATTTAAGCTTTTAATTATTAATTAATAATTACTTTTTTAAAATTTTATGTAAAATACTTTTAATAAAACATTTAGTTATTAATTAAATAATTTTTTCAACTAACAAACTTTGTTGTTATTCTTATAAGTATAATGGGGATTCAAAATCATTATTTAATGTAATTTTTTTTAAGTTCATATTTGGTTATAATAATTGAAAATTTTACAAAAATGATTACGTTCGTGTCATGAGGTGTGAGAAATTCGTAATAATAATACAAATTAATATGATATATATGTAATGTAGGGAATGCCCCTTAAATCTAAATAGTTGAAAATCTCTTCATTTTTAATAGAGTAAATTACACTTTTGGTTCATATGGTTGCTACTCACTATCAAGTCTAGTCCCTGCTTTAAACGAATTACGCTTTTGATCACTGTGGTTGCCACTTTGTTTTGCTTTTGGTCCCTGTGGCTTACATTGTTAACAAGGTCTGCTAATTCTAGGGTATTTTTCTATTTTTCTCGTTTAATTAATTTTATACTGGAAAATTAAACAAAAATATTATCATATTACATATACCCACCTCATACATTTTCTTTTCCAACCGTAAACTTCGTTCGCCCCCATAGGTTTGTCGGTTCCGTCATTTGCTCATCCCAATCTCTGACCATTGTACAACTTCGGCCTCATCATTAGATATGCTTTCTTTAATAGTCAAACAACATTTTCGACGCATCTTTCTCCTTGAACACATACCATTTCCGGTGCTCACTTATGTATATGTGTGTGTGAACACCTACAACATCTTCTCTTCCCTCGTAACATGACAAACAAAAATAGAGTAATCTGTTCATAGTATTTTATTATGTAATGTTAGAATTAAGTAAAATTTTAACATATTTTTTTTGGTCATGTTATATTTAATCAACTAACTAGTTATTGCCAAACATAATTAGTTTTCGGTTAACTTCTCTGTCAACCACTGAAACTAAAGGTAGAACTATAGTGAATGCATTGGTTGTAATTAAGTTGCATCAAGAGAATGACAAACCTTTCAAATTATCTGATGTTTTATTTCCAAAGTATCCTAAAAACCTTGTTAAAACTTAAAAAACCCCTTATAAACTTATTACCATGCTTTTACATAATACACACAATTGTTTGGTCCTATAAACTTAAATCCTATAAAACAACTTACTAGAACACTTTACATTTTTTGCGTTTTATAACTTGATTTTGTTGTACTAGTGGGATATAAGAAGCAATGGAGAATTTGGGAACTTAAAGCTGGATAAAGAAAGGAGTGTCCAAAAATATCGAAACCGACTGTGAAAACCGAAAACCCAAATTTTTAGGTCGGGTTCAAGGACGGGGCGAGGTACAGACAGTCATCATTGGTCCGACCCGATATATATCATTAAAAGATCATCCATACTATCACATATTGTAATTCTTCAGTTTAATTGGCTTTATTTTAGGTTCATCGATAACCAATGGTGAACGAGAATTTTTTCCCTTAACGGATCCCCAATGGGGTCGGTCATATTACCTCGAAGGGGATCAGGGCGATTTCAAACGATTTAAGTTATCGGGTACGAGGACGGAGATATTAATAACCAACCCAAACCCAACCTAAACCTAGCCTGTTGCCATTCCTAATCAAAGATGACAAAGATCTTTGCTTGCAGAACTGATTTGACAATACACAGTCGCTCTTATAATTTCTATGTTTTGCGTATATGACAAACACATCTATGGTGCCATTTAGAGGAATTATAATATCGAGTAAACTATGACTTTTCTCCTTATGGTTTGTTAAAACCTACAACTTTCATTCCTATGTTTTTACAATTACGATTTCCGTCCATGTGGCTACTTTATTAATGCTTTACCGTAAAGTATGAAGTACGAAACAACAATAGATTACAAACCATATGAATGAAAAAGCCAAATAACTATAAACCACAAGAACAAAAACCATAATTTTAAAATAAGAAAGACGAAAATACCAATTTTCAATAAACTACATAAACTAAAAACACAATTTACTCCATAATATTTGGGAAATAATGTGACTAATTAAATATCCTAGAAAACATGCAAACATATTTAGATGTTATACGAAATTCATCAATAATTATGAACGGTTGGTAAAGAAAATGAGTAAAACGTCCGTTAAAGAACTGAAAACATTAAAAAATAAAATACTCACATATTTTTTAAATAATGTATTTCTCAAAATTTCATTATAATTTAAATATTTTATATTTAAATGAGAAAACTACAAATTTGGTCCTTGTAGTTTGTCGATTATAACATTTTTCGTCTCTACAGTTATGAAAAAATAGAGGATGACTATCATAGTTTACAAAAACGTTCGAATTTGATTCCTTCTTCTAACAACCATTAAAAAACCTCGTTAAGTTGAAAACATTTTATACTTTTGTCATTTCTCACACGATCTTAGATTTTATCCAAGTTTTTTACTCACTGTATTCTCACTATAGTGACGAATTCCTCCAAGAGTAAGCATATATATATATATATATATATATATATATACGATATTTTTTATAATCAACATGTGAGGAAACAAAAGATTGAAAGTGGGGTCCGATTCTATTATTGTATTTCTTGTTTTTATTAAAATGAAATTGATGCATGAAATCTCAAAAATTTCATCGGACCCGTGAATCACGTGACAGGATGGAACATGTTTTATGGGTTTACATCAAAAGCCAAAGGCATGTTAGTTTGTGTGCCACGGAACCTACATGGTAAAACTCCCATCAATCCAACACGTGTTAAATGCATTTCTTATTCTTTTACATGAAAAAAAGAAAATCTATACAATCTCATCAAATTTAGAGTAAATTACATGTTTGGTACCTATGATTTACAAAGAATTATGGGTTGTGTTTTAAATTTGAAAAAAAAAAATTGGAATTGGGTTTTATGATTTGCATTTTGTTTTGGATTGAGTCGATGTAAACACCGTCTCATTTTCCTTCATTAGACTTCCCATGTGTCCTTCATGTGAAGGACAATAAATTGTCTTTTTATACTTGACCCATTAAAAGAGGTTAATTTTCAAGACCACCAACCGGCATGACCAACCATTTTCAAATACAAAAACGATATCAAAATCATAAAATCGAAAGCAATATGTCTCAAAAAATCAAGAACATATGAAAATAAACAATTAAATTGTACAAATTATTTGAAAAGATTGTCCTACAACACATGAACAAAACCCAAAATCTTCATGTTTTGTTGAAGAAGGGATACACCAGAGTAAAAGCAAAAATGAAAAAAAAACTCTTGATTTTGTTTGATTCATGAATATAGACAGAAGTAAAAGCAGCTGAGTTAGAATAGAAGCAACCAAGAATAGAAACAACAAAGGCAAATACACGTTTGGTCGAAGAAGGAAGAGGTTTAGGGTTTCAAATCTGGTATAAATGAAGCACTCAACACCACCACTTGTATGCTCTCTCACCATCTCATGAGTCGGAGCTTCCATTAACACAAGGGTTTCATGTGAGGTTAAATGGGAGGGTTAGGGGTTTAGATTTTGATCAGAAGGAGGAGGAGATATAAGGGTATTATGTTGATTTTGTTTCATGCATAGATCAAAAAGAGAGATATTAGGTTTTGGATTTCGCCCTTATATGAAAAAAGGAAAAAGAAAACAACTAATTAAAAAGTTAAATAAGATTAGATAACGAAATTATCCTCGAGCGAGGGCATGTGAGGGGAATAGAAGTGGAAAATGATAGGACTTCTGCAGGAAGGATTGAATCCAAAACAAAATGCAAATCACATGGCTTAATTTTGTGATTGTTTCAACTTTCGGACATACTTTGTAATTTTTTCCGAACAATAGGGACTAAACTGTAATGTACTCTTAAATTTGAGTAATTACATTCTTTGTCCCCGCGTTTACATGAAATCACACTGTGCATCCCTAAATTAAAATAATTATGGAAGGCGTCCTTGTGGTTTACATTTGCACATGTCTTGGTTCTCTATCTCTAACTATGTTTTTTTTTTTTTTCAGGGGTTGTTTGGTCCTTTTATTATTAATTCATTTTCTATAAAAAAATTAGTAAACAATATAAATAGATTATATATTATATATTAATTTTTAGTATATACTACCAAAAGACAAAAGGATGATAGCAACAAACAAAGTATGATAGTCTCGATTTGGATCTTCTACGATGGTCTTCTCCGGTGGCCTTAAGACCGACGCTTCCTTTTGTTTCAGATCCAACAAGACCATCCCCACACTTCCATCTTGTTCTTTGCTTTGGATAAACAAAAGGTAACATCTTATTAGTTCAATGATGTTGGTAGGCGGGAAATGTCGAAGTCGAATTAGATTTTTTATCTAGGGTCGATCCTCTCTCCCTTCTACAGTAACACATAAACAATATCCTTCCCATCCTCCATCCCCTCCCCATTGATCTTCTCCTCCGGATTTGCTCCATATATTTTCTCTATCCTTATCTCACCAACCCCATCGTCATCTTCGTCTAAGGATAGGAACAATCGATTTCCACCCTTTTTGGGTTTTTGAATTAGATTTTTGATTTAGGGTTTATTTGAGATTCTCGCCTTTGTATGGAGGAGCAGTCAAAGAATAAAAAGAAAACATGCACATAATTTTAGGGTTTATTTTTGTTTTTGATTTAGGTTTTCATTTAAGGGTTTGATTTAGGTGTTTGTGAATTTATACAATAATGTTTTATGAATTTACACAATAGTGTTGTTCAATGTTTAATTTTTGTTGTTTGTGGTGGCATTGATGGTGGGTGGTGGGTTATAGTGATGGCGGTGGTGAGAGGTGGGTGATGGTGGTGCTTTATACACACATATATAATTATATATATAATTATATATAGGGGAATAATCAAATGAGAACTCGGTAGTTTGTGCTAACCGTGAGATCCAATATAAGCCACTCATTTGAGATTATTTATTTTATTATTAATTAAATACCAAAAGTTAATTTAGTAAATTGTTATGATTGGACAACTCATAAATAATTTTATTTATTTTAATTCCATGATTTTAGGTGTATCTCTTTCTCTCTCCTCTCTCTTTCTAAACCTTGAAAAAATATTCAACCTCATTGATATTTCCATGGCCTCGTGTGGAAAATCATCGAGACTCTTGCTTCTTTGGGTGAAACCACAATCACCATCATCTTATTTTACAAGTATATCATAGTGTGTTTTCGTTGTTTTACGCGATGTATCACAACGTGTTTCCGTTGTGTTACGAAGTGTATCACAACATGTTTTTGTTGTTTTATGAAGTGTATCACAACATATTTTCGTTGTTTTACAAAGTGTATCACAACATGTTTTCGTTGTTTTATGAAGTGTATCACAATGTATTTTTGTTGTTTTACGAAGTGTATCACAATGTATCATGTAATGTTGCTTTACTAAGTGTATCACACTATGTTTTTTCGTTTGTTTTATTAAGGGTATCACAGTGTGTATCATGTGTTTTTCGGAATAAAGTTTGTTGAAGAGAGGAGATGAGATACGAGAGAGGATATTTCTAAAATACATAAAATGCCATTTTATTAAAATTTTAAGTCAACATTAACAAAATTATTAGTTTCCTAATTTATCAATTGATTTGTGGTTGAGAATGGATCTCACGGTTATCACAAACAACTCAGTTCTCCCTTGAATGACCCCCATTATATATATACATATATATATATATATATAGGGGCTGGTTCAAATTAAAACCGAGTCGGGATAAAGAAGAACTAGCCACATGTCCACACCTTCACGGGACGTTCATGTATCATTCAGAATGAATAACACAACATTCAAAATGAATAATAGACATAATTCATGATGAATAATACATGAATCATGGATTCGTGTATTATTCATCCTGAATGCTTTATTATTCACTAGAAGCGTACTCGCGCAATGCAGCAAGATATATCACGATTTTAATGTTTCATTTTATTTTTTGTTTTTTTGTCGATTTACAGTACGATTTTGGATGGTTTTGAGAAAGTGATAATGTTTTTTTTTATAAATTTGTTTAATTTAGCCTTAATAATATAATGTTTTTTATATAAAAAATTAAGTATTTTGTTAGAATTCAATTATTATCTTATATATTTTAATGACATCTAGAAAAAATAACCAATTACATATTTAATAATATAATTAAAACAAATTTATAGTAATATAATATATTAATTAATAGTGATACATGGAAAGATCTGCATAAAAGGAAGACCATGCACATAACAAATTGATGGGTGTTAGAAGCCTGCAGTAGTAATATGTATCTTGTGCTTTGATACTTGTAAATTAAGAGATTTTTAAAATCTTGTATAAAATGATGGTATCTTGTGCCTAATAATTTGTATTTAAAAGTTTTTTATCCCTGCTTTATAATATAGTATAGATTCTGAATGATTGTATTATTCATCTTGATTGTTGTATTATTCATCATGAATATTGCACAAACATTCACCTTCGTTATTCATACTGAATATGGACATCCAGGGACATGTGTCACACTCCTTTGTCCCCCGATTCACAGTCGAAACCATGTTTACAATTAAACATTTCCTAGGGGTGGGTTCAAATGAAAACCGAGTTTTCAGTTGTGAATTAGGGGACAAAGGAGAGCTCGTCACTTGTCCATACCTTCACGGGTTGTTCACGTGTCCACACCTTCATTTTTGGTTGATGTATTTTTTCAATTCTCTTAGTTTTGGTCCTTAGAATTTGTTCATTACAATTGGTTTGTCCTGTTTTGTTTTTGTTATCTTTTAAGTAATTGAACAATTTAGTTTTTTTCCACCCTATTCTTTGTCTTTTTCTTATTTTCTTTTCTCCTTATTCTCACTCTGCCACGACCACCCTACCCCATACTCACCCCTAGGGGTGTTGACAATCCGATTTGGGCGGTTTACCCCCCGCCCCCCCCCCCCCTCCAAACCACAATGGCGGTTTAGAAAATTTTCAATGACAACAAGTGACAAATCGGTGAAACTGAACCATAAAAAAATGATCTGGTTTGCCCGATTTAGGCAGTTTGGTTCTATTATGAGTTTTAAACTAAAAGAACTATAAAAATCTATCCCCAAATTGAAATTTCCGCCAACATAACATTATTTAAAAGAGATTTACTATACCGAATTATAACAGAAACATCTATCTTCAAAAAAAAAACATTGAGAAAGTTGAAATAAAAAAGTTTAGCAAGTCCACCAACAATAGCCGGAATTTTAGACAAAATTTAGCAAGTTGGAAGACAATTTGGAATTTGAAATTTTGATTTTTGGCGGATTATGGAATTTTTCCCGTGTAAAGAACGCAGACAATTGAAAAGTGAAAATTAAAAACTTATTGTATTAGATGAACTTTTTTAAGTAGTTTATCCACTCATCCATCTATGTTCTCTCCTTTATTCTTCTTTCTAAAACCCACACAACCACTTGTTTCATACTCTCAGATGATTGATCGACTTAAAACACGTACTAAAAGTACACACAGACACATCTCAAAGACACACACATATCCATACAAAAGGTAGAGATCTAACCACCTAGATCCGTTGAACCACATAAAAACGCACATACATATGCTACCCAGTAGGGGTGCTCAAAAACCCGACTAACCCAATCCAACCCAAAATGAAATAACTCAACCCGAAGCAAACTGATGTCTAATCTAGTTGTGAAATCTTTAAACCGTAGGTATTGGGTTCATATTGGGTTGCTTTTATTTAACCCAGTTCCCAACCTGATATCCTTTTATTTCTTTGATTTATTGAGTCTCTATTAATATGTACATTAGACAATTACACCATCACGTACCCTCTTCATATACGTATATTTTTAATCTATTCTCTATCTTTATATGACTCCTTTGTATATATGTTCAATTACTGTGAACACACATACACACACACACACACACACACACATATATATATATATATATATATATATATATATGCAAAATGAGAAAATTAATTTAATGTGATATACTTAAAATTTAATGAGTATGGATAAGTTGTACCAAATGGTTGATGATGAAAAAGAAATGATTAGACTAGAGAAAACATGTTAGGAGAATATTTTGATGTAGCAAAGTATCACCCGGACCAACCTGTAACACCCCTAAAAATTGAGGTAAAGTTAAACCTGGATTTAAGCAGGTAACAAACATCTATAGAAATAATATCACCCAAAATAGGGAAAGTGTACACCGTTTACAACAATAATTACCGATGATAAACAACAACCTACTAATCTAAGCTAATCTAAGTTTAGATTATAGATGGGTGTCACTATCATCACCAAAAGAATGTTATCTTCAAGCAACGCCTATTCTCAAAATGCTATCGATCCCAAAAATGCCAATGATGGCAATTAGCCTCTCCGCTCAAGCCTTAGGAGCCCCTCCGCTAAAAGAACCTGGTATACATGTGATTTGAGAAAAAAGTTTTAGGCTTAACGCTTAGTGAATCCAACAGTTATATAAAAAGGCTACAAAGCATTAAAATTGAAATCATAGATTTAATAAATTACTTTCTCATATTTCAAACCTCTTAGTCCTTGGAAGGAAATGAAATTGCATAAAATAACGGGGGAGACCCGATTGACCATTGACAGTGACAGAATATAGAAGTAAGTCACATTACAATATTATAGACCTTATAATACTGTAACATTGGTCGTCGAGTTCAACCACCCACGGTCTATAGTTTGAGTTTCTCAATGAACTAATAAGTGATCATCCGCTAGAAGTAAAAGGTCACAGGTTACATGGTCATCGAGTTCAACTACCCACAATCTATAGTTCGAGTCCTCGAGTGATATATATAATCCCCGTGTCTAGCCAAGAGGAGGAGATAAGTTTCTTATTCCCTCATGAAAGTCGACTCTTGTGCCTATGGATTCATTACACTATGTCTAGTTAATTTGACATCCCAAGATGTACTCACATATGAGCAACATAAATAAATACTTTCCATCATACTCCATTCAATGAGCAAACTTCATAATTTATTAACATAAACATAAATTTGACCATTATTTCGAAAATTTCTAAAAAGTCATCTAAGCTAGAAATAGTTATCATATATGTATGTAAAATCAATATTCATGATCATTTCGTCGAAACCTAGTTTTGACCTAACTTTTTCCAAAACCAAATCAAAAGAGGAGAAATATGGTAAAAGCATTGAGTGAACATAGAAATAACATTTTAACATGAATATGGTTTAATAAAGTTGTAGAAGGAACTCACAATAATAGGTTTTGTATAAAAACGTAGAAGTCTCTAAAACCCTAGAAACTTGGATATGAAGATGATATGAGAAACCCTTGACCCTCGCCTTAAATGTCCTAACTTAATGATGGAAAGCATGAAACAAAATGGAAAATGGAGTATGGGGTGATCTTAGACCAACTTCAATGAAGAGAGAAGAAGGACAACAAGTTTGGTTGGGTTTGGTGAAGAAATAAATGAGGGAAGACAAGGAAAACCGGACATTTATAGGTCTGTTCCCCGTGTGCGACAATGCCTCGGTGACATTGCCCTTGGCATAATCGCTGGCAAAGTGGCTTGGGTTGTACCGTGGCCTACCCCTAGTCGGCGACATTGCCTAACAACATTGCGTATGGCATAGTCCCGGGCATAGTCTCTGAAGGTGTACCGAGAGTAGTGTTTCACCTGCAACTTTGCCCCTGGAGACAGTGACACTGGCACAGTCGCCGAGCATAGTCACTCATACGGAGGCCCTAAAATTCGATTTCTCACCTGAACGATCTGACACTTTTAGAGATTCGAAAGAAAACTATATCTTAACACAAAAACTACAATCATAAGCCACGAAATGGATACGATACAACATTTACTTACCGGAAAATATGGGTGTTAGAATCCTCCCCAACATGGAAATGATTTCTCCCTTGAAATATTAATATGCAAATAGGTGAGTGTTAGCCCCACTTCTTTATCATGTAAAAGTATTATAAAAAGAAAAAAAGTCTGAATCAAGAGGACCTCTGTACTCATTGCATGTTGAACCAGTGTCTAAAGCTGCCAAGTAAAGAATACAGAGAACTGCCTAACCAGAAAATGATCTTCAAATGCAGAGCCTCTGCCCTTCAGATACAGAGCCTCTGGGCTACCCCTTTGCACCAATGCTCTGGATTTCAGCAAGTGTTCTCTCTCAGTGTGATCAAACTATGGGGGACTGCCACGTTAGCAGAAACATTTATTATACCTTTACAGGTGAAAGAACCTTAGTGGCTAGGACCTTGACTTTTGTAATATTCTCCTATAAATAGGAAGATTATGTTTTGCTAGGTATATGCCTTCACACACTTTACACTGCTAACAAATACACATTTAGAGAGAGAGAGAGAGAGAGAAAACGAGTCTGAGAGTTTTTACACACATCGGTGTGTGTTCTTGGTGTGTTCATCAATTGTACTCTAGATTCAGATCGATACATATAGCTACAATGATTCGTGTGGTTTGTATTGTAAGTCTTCTCTAGTATCTTTTGATTATCTCTCTTATACCTATTTCAATCAAGTTATTCAAGCTTCCGCTCATTGTATTGTTTTTAAACTTGATTTGATATCCAATGAGTTAAATCTGGGACAACAATTGGTATCAGAGATGGATTGATTCATCTTAATCAATTCGATCATCTCGGAGTTGTTGATTTCTCAGTTAAGTAGAGATTTGCCTTTTATTTTGTATTTTCACTCAATTACTCCCTGTTTTCTCAAAGTTTATGACAAGTTCATATTTCTGTGAAATCAGTGTTCTAATTCTGGTACTGAAAGCAAATCAGTGTGTGTTTATCTCCTAGATAACCAATCCTTCAAGTTTAAGCAAGTTTAGTGCTCAATTTCCTTCTAAACACCCTTTATTAAAATCTAGTTGTTTATACCCTGTTTTTCTGGAAAATGGAAAATATAAATTCTATTTACATTGCTGGTTCTCAAACCAAGCCTCCTACCCTTCTAAAAGATGAATATCCTCAATGGAAGATAAAAATGATAAGTTTCTTCGAGGGTATTGACAAGGAATTAAATAAATCTGTTTTAAATGTTCCTTTTGTTCCAATGGTCACTGTTCCATGAATCCCTGCAACAAAAAACACTGTTGAAGTCCCTGCTCACACTGAACCTAAAGACCCTGATACATGGTCACCAGATGACTTGGAAAAGATTGAGGTCAGTAGAGAAGCCAAAAGATTGATAATCATGGCTATCTGTAGTGATATCTTTCATGGCTATCACTAATGATATCTTTCAATCATTGGATGTTTGTGAAACAACACAAGAACTGTGGTTAGAACTTGAGAAACAACTTGAGGGAGGCATTAAACACAAAAGAATAGAAAATCCCAGTGTCTGAGTGAATACTATAATTTAGCTTCTAAACCTGATGAATCTCTGCAACAAACTTATTCTATGTTCAAGACCCTCATAAACAAATGGAGAAAAGTTGGCATTCACAGAACCAGAGAGGGAAACAATGTTTTATTTCTCAAGAAACTCAATGAAGAATGGGCACAATTGTCTATATCCCTGCGATTAAACCAAGAACTAGAAAATTGGTCCTTGCATGACATTTATGGTACTTTGGCAGCACAAGAGGAGCACATCGTGAAGTTTAAACCACAGGTTGGTGGACCTCTGCACTAGTAACTGAGTCTACAAAGGCTCTTACCAAACAGTACAGAGACAGGGAAAGAATGTGACTCAAGAAGGAATGAGAAGAAGAAAGGAAATAAGGCTTTCATTGCTAAAAGTGATGACGATGAGGAGGAGTTTGATTCTGATGATGTAGACAAGCTGAGCTTTATTGCAAAATATTTGGCTCTGCTAACTAAAGAATTCTATTGAAGCTCCTCAAGAGGATAGTGATACAGAGGAACAAAGACAACAGAGGGGATAGATACCAGAGTTCTGCTCCAGCCTATGAAAGACAATTTGCACCATCATAATCATATGAGCCAAGACACTGATAGAAGGAGATGATTTATGAGCCCAAAGCTATTGAGCAAATACCTTATTGATCCAAGGTTCTATAAATAGAGGGCCTCTAATCAGAGACAAGCCCTAATGTTTGAAAAGAAAGAGGAGTTCACAGGAGCTGAGAAGGCATCAAAGTCTATCCTTCAGAATGACAAATGCTATAGATATGGTAAGTCAGGCCATTTTTCTGCTGACTGCAAAAGTCCACCCACCAGAGATGTCTCGTACTACAAAAAGAATGACTATTACACATAGAAGAGCCTCTTTGCTGAACAAGAAAATTGGATATCTGATGAGGCCTCTGATGAGGAAACAACTCATTTATGTGGGATGGCAGAAGTCAGCAAGTCAGACTCTGAAGGAGAAGCTCAAGTACTTTCTAACTCTAATCCCTCAAATATATCTTGCACAGAGGTTGCAAAAGTTAAATTTGTAGAGGATTTCAAAAATTTGGAACAAAAGCTGTATGAATATTAGATGTACCTTTCATTTTACATGATAAAAACAGAGCTTCTGGAACAAGAAAAGAAGGAAATCTATGATGAAAAGAACAAAGTTGAAACAATAAAAGCTTCAAAAGAAAATTCTTTAAAAGATAAGTGTGATGAGTTTGATAAGGCTATGCAAGAACAGGAGAAGAAGTTTAAGGAGTGTGAGATTGACAAAATGAATATTCTTGCTTTAAAAAATTATTTTCAAAAGGAAAGAGAATTTTTGCATCAAGATCTCCAAAGAAAAGATCTTTTGATCAAGAAATACAAGGATGCACAAGATGTGCACATAAAGATCAACTCTCAAATGGACTCTCAGGGTTTAGGCTTCAGTGATACTGATCCTTACACATGAAACGAAAGAGATTCTTTGTCATCTACATTATGCTATGGCAAATCTCAAAAACCTGATTTTCCAACATTACCTTCTGTATTCAAGAGGCAGAAGACTTCTGAAGGGTTGACAACAAGAAAATTAATAAAGAAATTTGAAAATGTTGTTTACCCCTATGGACAGTTAAAAAGTGTGATAAACAAATAGAAATTTGCGTTGTCTAAACTCAATCCTCTAGAGATACAAACTCAATCCTCTTAGTGTAGTTCTCTTCTGAAAAGAAAAGCATACTTAATCCAGAGGAAACTAAGTTTGTACCTCAAACTATAGAAGATGTTTTACAAAAGAACATTGAGAGTGATATGCTGAAGATCTTGGAGCAGAAAGCTAAGTCTGATGAGCCAGTAGAGGGATCTCTGGGAAGGTAGAAAAAGATTTTCTTGATTCAGACTCAAATTCTGAGGATGATACTACACCAGATATTGGCTTTGTACAGCTAGAAATAGTTACCAGAGGAGTCCAAGATCACCTCTGGCATCCCAAACAAACCAATTTATGTGAAGAAAGTTGGGTTCAAGGTACCTATTTTTCCTGACTTTGTGGATATGTGTTTAAACGCCAAAACATCCCTAAACTTAGAAAAAGAAATGAAAGAAAAATCTAAAGTCAATTCCACTCAAGAAACTTCTAAACCTCATACCTTTAAGCATATCAAGTTCACTAGAGAGTTAGAACGGAAAATGGAGTGAAAATGATAATTTTGTTCCTTCTGTTACAGTGAATCAAAAGGGGAGAGAAAGTTGAGTAGAGAAGAAGGCCAAGCAAGGCAAGAAGACCTTTCAAAATAAATCTAACCTAGATAGGAAGTTTTGTAAAACCTCCAATGCTAGGAGAAATACCAAGCATAAGGCCTCTGTACCCAATTCTGAAAAATTAAATGAAAGTTTTAAGCAATTATCCTCTTGCACACATAATTGTCATTGCTTTAAACTACTGCATCAGTTGAAGAGACATTTCTCAAACCCCAACTGTTTTCTTTGTCGGCCTAAAAACAAGAATACAAATTCTAAGGGACAGAAGAAACAAAAAGAGCAGAAGACGTCTTGAAAACCTACCACAACAAGTCCAAAGGATGCACAGAAAACTCCTAACAAAAAAGGACCCATTTGGAAATGGGTACCTAAAGTCCTTTAATTTGTTTTGCAGAAACAACATGTGTAGATCTGGTATCTCGACTCTGGATGCTCAAGGCACATTACTGGAAATAAAAAGTTATTATCCTCATTCCAAGACAAATATGGAGGCTCTATAACTTTTAGTGATGACCAAAAAGTGTCAAATTAAAGGATATGGAGTTATATTTGAAGGAAATGTTAATATTTTAAGGAAATGTTAATATTTGAAGAGTTGGTTATGTAGATGGGTAAAGCACAATCTGCTCAGCATAAGTCAACACTGTGATAGTGGATTTGATGTCAAAATTTGGAGAAGGTATTGTTCATTATTGACCAATTCAGGTGAAGAACTTCTGAGGGCTGATAGAAAAGGTGATCTCTACCTTATGAATTTCATAGCCAAGAATGATATAGAAAAGCTCTGCCTTGTCTCTGAAAGGAATGAAGAGGCATGGCTTTGGCACAACAGGTTCTCTCACTTGAACTTTTCTACTTGTAAGTGGTATTCCCTTTCTTAAATTTGAAAAGGATCACTTATGTTCAGCTTATGAGATAAACAAACTTAAAAGAGCCTCATACAAAACTAAGTGTGATGTGTCCTGCACTAGACCTCTGTAAAGGCTCCATGTTGACCTCTGTGGTTCTATTTTAGTGCAGAGTATGTCTGGTAAGAAGTATATCTTAGTCTTAATTGATGAAGTTTCAAGATATACTTAAGTAGAACTCATAAGAAAAAAGTCTGATGTTCCTGAAATATTAATCAATCCCGTGAACAAAATCCAACTTCTGCAAGATAGTAAGGTTCAGAAGCTGAGAAGTGATAATGGCACAGAGTTCAAGAATGCCAAAATTGATGCTTATCTTGTCAACGAGGGATTTCCCAAAACTTTTTCGTAGCCAGAACACCACATCAAAATGGGGTTGTTGAAAGAAGAAACATAACCCGTGTGGAAGCTGGACGAACCATGCCTGCAGCCTTTGGATTACCGATCAACTTTTGGGCAGAAGCAACCTCTACAACTTGCTTTACTCAAAATAGATCCTTGATAGTGAAAAGGCATATAAAGACCCCTTATGAATTCCTCAAGAAAAGAAAGCCTAACATTAAATAATTTCATGTTTTTGGATGTAGGTGTTTCCTACTCAATGATAAAGATCAACTGGGAAAATTTGATAAAATGGCATATGAGGCAAAAATTTCTTGGTTATTCTTTAACCTCTAAAACCTACAGAGTTTTCATTATGAAGACTAAATTGATCCTTGTGAGCATTAATGTATCATTTGATGACATTTCCCAAGAGACTTCTGAATACTACAGATCATAACTCAAATCTGAAGAAAAGACTTCTGAGTCATCATTGTGCAAAGAGTCAGAACTCGCAACCTTTTCTGAGGACATTTTTGGTGATGAAGAGGCCTCTGGGTGTGAAGCCAAAACCTTTGCAGATCAAACCTCCACAGAACCAGAACCTACAGGTACATCTTTATTTGGTCCTTCTAATGCTTCACCCTCTGCATCAACTTTTCCAGGTCTAGAACATAACACATCTGGGTATACACTAGAGGGGGAGCATGTAGAGACTGCCTTGCTGATTCTGAGCTCAAATATAGACATACCTTCCACATCAAACGTAGAGAATGATGGTTCCTCTACACATTTACCTCGTATGACAAAGTGGATAAAAAGTCATCCTTCAAGCCAAATCATTGGTAATCCTTCATATGGTGTCAAGACCAGATCTGCCACAACTAATTAATGTTTCTCTGTGAACTTTCTTAGTGTTATAGAACCAAAAAAGGTTTTGAGACCCTAAATGATCCAAACTGGGTAGAGGCCATGCAAGAAGAACTTCTACAGTTTGAATGAAACAAAGTGTGGTCTCTAGTCCCCTTACCAAAAGGTAAGACTACCATAGGGACCAAATGTGTCTTCAAAAACAAGAAGGATGAAGATGACATCGTGATCAGAAATAAAGCAAGGTTGGTTGCTAAGGGATATTGCCAAGAAGAAGGCATGGACTATGAAGAGACATTTGGACCGGTGGTAAGACTTGAAGCAATAAGAATATTTTTAGCTTTTGTCGCACACAAAGGTTTCAAAGTCTAGCAAATGGATGTCAAATCGGCTTTCTTGAATGGTAAGCTACGAAAAAAAGTATATGTTTAACAACCACAAGGATTTGAGAGCTCTGGACACCAAAACCATGTATACTTCTTAGATAAAGCTTTGTATGGACTGAAACAAGCACCAAGGGCTTGGTATGAGCGCCTCTCTTCCTTTTTGCTTAAAAACAACTTTGTGAAAGGTACCATTGACACTAATTTGTTCATCAAGAAACATAACAATGAGATTCTCCTAGTACAAATATATGTAGATGACATCATTTTTTGCTCTACAAATAAAAAATATTGTGATAAGTTTTCAAAATTGATTCAAGGTGAATTTGAAATGAGCATGATGGGGGAACTAACCTCTTCCTGGGATTCACTTCAAACAAACCTCAGAGTGCACTTTTATAAATCAATCAAAGTATGTTTCTGACATTTTGTCAAAATATAAACTCTCTGACACTTCATCAATGAAAACACCAATGGCCACATGTTCAAAGCTAGACTTTGACCATTCTATCAAATCTGTGAAAACCTAAGCTCTATAGAGGCATGTTGGTTCACTTCTGTACTTAACTTCTAGTAGGCCAGACATTATGTTTTCCACTTGTCTTTGTTCTAGATACCAAGCTAATCCTAAAGAATCGCATCTCTCTGCAGTAAATAGGAACATCTTGGTCTATGGTATCCTAAAGCCTCTGGATTTGATTTAATGGCGTATACATATATAGATCATCCAGGTTGCAAAATTGATCACAAGAGCACCTCTGGAAGTTGTCAACTACATGGAAACAACTTAGTGAGTTGGAACTTAAAGAAGCAGAACTGTGTTTCAACTTCTTCAGCAGAAGCCGAATATGTAGTTATTGCTAGCTGTTGTTCGCAAGTCATCTGGATAAAGACTCAACTCAAAGACTATGGTTTTGAGTTTGACAAAATCCCAATTCTGTGTGACTCAAAAAAGTGCCATAGCCATCCCTGCAAATCCTTTTCAACATTCGAAAACAAAGCACACTGATGTCAGGTATCACTTTCTTAAAGATCACATTGAGAAGGCACCATTGAAATGTATTTTGTGCCCATAGAATACTAGTTTTTTTATTTGTTCATAAAATCTCTTGATGAAAAGAGGTTCAATTTTTTAATCAGTAAGTTGGGTATCTTAACATGTCCACTTAAGTCTCAAGTCAATTGACCAGAACCTCTACATGAACTATGCAGAGCTTCTATATTCAAGATGTAGCATGTACTATACAATATACTTCTTTTGAGCATATTTAATCTGTTCATTTGTTCTTTGTTTACCAGAACCTCTGTATGTACTACACAGAGCTTCTGTCTTGAACTATGACTTGTCCAAAATCTTATCTCTTTATGATCCAAGCATAGTTCAAGGGAAGCAAGAGAGTTCCAAAAGTCAAGGGGGAGCCAATTCTTCATAGCAAGAACTTATGGTTACACTATACAGAGACTTTGTCCCATCGATTTGCCTCAAATCAATGCTCAAACACTCCATCCTTACTTTCCGGATGCTCTTCACATATGAAATGAATGTTTTCTATCTTTCAAGCAACACTCTTAAGTTCTTAAAAGATACAAACCTTGATTGGTTAAAAACCCTTTGAAGAGGTTTCTTAATGCAGAACCTCTGGTCTATAGACCCAGAGCCTCTAGTTCTAAAAGTACAAAATTTTGAAATAAATTCTTCCATGCCAAGTCAAGAATTTTCAAACCATTTTAGGTAAAATGTGTAATCTTGAAAGGACAGAAGAACCCAACTCTGTATTCCAAATCCAAAGGCTCTGCCAGTATAAAGCCTCATCTGGTTGAATAACACTTGTGTGTTTCACTCCGAATTGAGATGCGGGTTATTTTAAAGGTGACAACCCTGTTATTCCCACTTTCCTTACATGCGTGGTATGTGACGTATACACACATCCTCATTTTTGAACCACCCATATCCACATGTCGTTTTTCTATGGGTCGTGCCTCTCAAACATCAAAACCCAAACGTTTTCACTCAAGTGCTTTCCTCTCCACGACCATAAAAACCTATTTTTACCTTATATTTCAAATTTACCATTCTTAGATTCTCACTTATTTTCTATCTTTTCGTCTTCGAGATTTTGTGCTTTCTATGAACCTGCAACAATGGATTCCACACAACATCAAGTGAACAAACCTGAATCATATTCTGATGATTCACAAGAAAGAGCATCACAAGTGAAATCTACACATGGAACGAATGTTGAATACAGTCCAGGGGACCTTAAAACCTAGAAACCATAAGATAATTCTGAACATGAACAAGTTCGATGCCTCCTACCCTCCCTTAATCGACGCTATTTAGAACCACTATCTACATCCAACCCTAACCCTAGCATATAATGACATTCCTAAACGTTACATTCAGGAATTTTGGCAATCATGTGTCTTTGACATTGATGAAGCAGCTGTGATAGGATTCATCAACTTTGGAAAGGATGAAAATTTAAAATTAGGCTTTGATCGAAGAACCATCTCCAGAGCTCTACTAATACCCACTAAGAAGGAGATAAACACTCAATACTATGCAAAACACCCCAATTCTAAAGAAATTGTGGGGTTTCTTCGATTCATTGGATATGCCAAAGATATCCATTCCTCCTCAGAATTCAAGAGACAGTACTTGCCCCAAATTTGAAATGTTCTCTTCAGCATCCTCAACAGAGCCCTTACCTGACAGTTGGGGAGTATGGCTATGTCTAGCACTAATATCTTGACCATCCTCTATGGTGTTTACTTTGATTTGCCTCTGAATCACTCCCAACCTATATATAACGAAGTTCTTGCTATTGTGTACAAGAAGAATCAAGACCAGAGTAAGGGTAAATCTCTGCCTGCACTCCTGTTTCCACGATTTCTTTTTTTGTTCCTCAGACGTGCCCTAGATGAGGCAAAGATGCCCCTCTTTGGAAGAAGGTGACCATCTATGAGATGAAGACCCACAGACTAACTACTGTCTCTAGGGATACCCATATGCAAGGCCTCTGTCTTCCAAAGTCCGAATGTATATAAAGAACAAGAAGGTTATAAAAGAGTATAGACGCACTCTTGAGATCACAGACCCGAGACCCTAGTGCACATAGCGAGAGAATCCGAAGGGGATGATGAGGCGAGAGATGAGGGAGTAGTAGTGAGGGCTGTGGGTGCAGAGAGAGTTGAGGGAGAAGAAATAAGGGAAGAGGTGAGAGAAGAAGTGAGAGAGGTAAGAGAAATCAAAAACCAAGAAGATGAGATGGCTAAAGCCAGAGAGGTCAATACAAAAGTTGAGCTGGAGGATGAACTTGAACAAGAGTCTCTGCAATTTGATAATGAAGAAGACATTGGGGTATCAAGAAGAAGAAAACTTTGGATTGTTGACAATCAAGGAAAATATGTCGAAGAAGAAGAAGGCACACCACTAAACCCACTGTAACACCCTCAAATTTGGAAAGAGCAACTAATTAAGAATTTCAATAAATACATCGAATAAAGGGGTAAATTCTCTTTTTACAATTCAATACTCGAAGTACCTTTGTTGGGATTCTAGATTTAATCTCAACCAACAATAATCCAAGTCTTATACAAGAATAATAAGGTCGGGTGCTACTAAACCCAATCCAAGTTGCTCTTTCCCAAAACAAATACGGAAGACTTCACCAAGCTATTTACTTCTCAAGCAGACAACTAGCACTCCTCTCTTCACAATGTCACTAGAACTATTCCCAAACGAAGCCTGTTGCACATGCCGACAAATAAAAAGGTTAGGCTAACGCCTAGTGAGTGCAAGAGTTTTAACGTGAATAAATATATCTTTTAAAGGAAAGAGTGCGACTTAAATCATGATCTTTCAAAATGATTTACTTTAAATATGAAGACGACTCATTTCCAATAACACACATTTTTAAAGATGAACGCCCCATACAAAAATTTCTTTCATGAGGTGATGCAACTCAAAACTCACTCAAAACGTGATTAGAAATCAAACTCCCAATTTATGAAAACACGGATAAAACTTTATTGTTCAAACTACCAAAATATAAGTAAGATTTAAACCCCAAAATTATAACATATGGAGAATACCTTATACTCAAAACGTCACCAAAAACATGGATAAGCCTAAATACCAAAAATAACACCTTTCGGTGACGGGGGAGACCCGAATTCCATGGCTAGTGGCGGAACACAAAAGTAGGCCACATTCCAAGTTATTGAGCTCATCATACTAGGACCCATGGCCACGAGCTCACCGACTCATACTAAGATGTGGATGAGGGCACCCGAGGATCCTAATCATACGCATTCGCTAGGATTACATGTACGACCCATGCCTAGTATCCGGCTCCACATAACTGTACCAAGTTTCCTCCGAGTACCCAATATCTCAACTAGCTACAAATGGGAAATGACTATCCCATAAAAACAGACTCACAAATTACATCACGGTGCCAATGGCAGATGTTTGACTCCATGAGTCCGCACCATAAGGCCCGCGATGACCCCATGACTAATCTTGGTCCCAACATGAAAACGACCTCCCCTTTTCTTTTAAAATAATAAAGTCCGACTTAAATGCCTAGGGATCTACTGCATTACAGTATATAACATTACATGACTCCAATTGAATGACCAAAACACTCAAAACATACAATTATCAAATGATACACAATCAAACTCAAAATTCCACAAATAGGGATATTAAAACCGGACAAATGTCCCCAAGACTCATTTTAGTTAAACCGAGCCAAAACTCAACAAAATTACTTTATCGTGCAATAAATGTCAGTGTAAAGAATTAAACACTTTTAACCGACCTCATGCAAACCCAACGACCAATAGTATGATTAACCCAAAACACAACATTAGGATGAGACAAACCGTTTTTCCAACAGAACTCACGTCATTTATACTTTCAAAACGTCCCACAACATAATCTATGCATATTTCCAAAACATACTTTAAAAGTGCATTTCCACCAACTACTCTCTATATATAAGATAAATCATCAAAACATATTTATTTATGATTTATTCGTCAAAGTGTCCAAAAATCCCAAATATGGTGGTTCACAAGATTAATAAAATCTTATTTGTTCAAATAGCAAAACTCATCAAAGATTTCAACGTTTTATAATAATCATGTAAAACACTTAAATACTCTAAAATAGACATTTTTGGCATGTACAACGTTTTCACAAATCAACTTGAACTCACCTTGATAGATTTAGACTAAATCTAGGGTTTTCCCCAAAATTTGAGTCCCTTTGGATGAAGACTTGAAGTCTTTTAGTGAGCCCTCTCTATCTAAGCTCCAAGGTTTCTACAAGGTTTCCTCACCACATACATTCTCAAGGTTACACCAAACTTTCAAGGATATATAGAGAAAATGAAGAACACTTAACCCTAGCTTTTGGGTTAAGATGAGATATCTTACCTCCCACTTGATAACTTCAAAATCTTCAAGAATGTCTCTAAAGGTCTTCAAAATCGGACCTCAAGCTTTTCTAAAAACCCAATCTAGAGAGGGAGGGTGGAGAAGAAAGTTGGAGAAGAGGATAATGAGGAAAAACCCCAAAAATCGCACTTTTATTCCACCTGATGGTGTCTCGCGGCCTACGCGACCTCAAGTCGTGTGGCAAGCTGCGTGTATGCTCATTCTTTTAGCCAGAAAGTTACACGACATGGGCCGCGACCTAGGGTCGTGCGCCGGGTCGCAGGGCTTGTTTTCGTGTGGCGATCTCTCGTTTAATGTGTCTGATTCGCTCCTTGAGGGTTCCATTATGTTAACTAAATAAAACCTTATTAATTTCCATCTTTAGGGTCGAACAACCACTTTAAACATTAACTAAGACTTTTAAAATTACGGCTGTTACAATCCTCCCAACCTTAAAAGAGATTTCGTCCTCAAAATCTGGTACCGACCAAACACCCAAATGAGTATTTAACGGAATTGATTGGTTCTTTATATCTCCTTCCTCCCTGGAAACCAAACTTCGACTCACGGATTCACCTGTCATTGATATCTTACCATTTCCCCTTTCCAGGGAGTACAAGAAATATAGGAGACACACCCGACGTTTTAAAAGGTTATCCAACCCGAAAAACAAGTCCAACAAGTGGCTTTTCATCCACTCGCTCGGAAGAAGCTAACAATTATGTGGTGGGGACTTTAGATGACATCATTTTCACAAAGGGACTGGTTCCCTATCCAAAAGGATGCCTCAACAATACCTTACCCTAAATATGAACCCAATTACATCCCTTTCAATATTGCCACTGTGTTTCTCATAACGAGCCGCCACAAACCCAACCTCAACGTTCAATACATCTTACTGATGACGGGATGAACGTTGAGTCCTTGCTTAATCACTTCTTTAGCATTAAGATCTCGGCTGCCTCCCAACCTTATGTTGTTAATATTACTTCAAGAGTAAATTACAACCTTAAATAACCATTTCCCCCAAGGGTACCCCAAAGCGAACTATACCCTTAAATACCTCTAATCGCCCTTCGTTGAATTATGCTACACTATTCTCTTGCCTTCAAGGATACAACAACCTTTGTAGAAAGGCTCCAACCATCGTTGACTATACTTCTATCGATTTCTTGTACCCGCAACCTTATTGACTTGACCCGAGCGGTAAAGGAATCCGTAAAAACCGTTGAGATGATCATTCACTATTATTACAGAAACGATATTTATAATCTTGACAAATCAAGGCCTCCTCAATAATCGACTGGTACTTAAGGTCCACTTCCATAGTCTCACTAAATTTCTTCAATAATCAATACCATGAAAGATTTATCGTCTTTTCCATGACGACATTTGTAACACCCGGAAATTTGATACGTAATTGACCACCTTTCCTTCCCCGATCGAGTTTTAGTTACACCTTAATGATAGTATATTGAGTTGTTTTGGATGTCAAGCTAATCGAATGAGGGAAAAGACAGATTTTTGGGGTTCGGGGGCACCTGGGCGACTATGCCAGCGAGAGTGCCAGAGGGTACAATCGCTTGGCATTCTCGCCGAACTACTTGGACTCACGGTACAATCTTCGTGATTGTACGAGCGAGAGTGCCACTAGCACAATCGCTTGGCACTCTCGCCGAGAGGTACTAGGGGGTTAAAAATACGATTTTCAGCCCTTTATTTCATTTTATCATTCCCACTCTCTTCCCTTTCTCTCCCAAAACGTTCCTCCACCTTTCATTACGAACCCTAACCAATTTTGGGGTTTTCCAAGAAGATCAAAGTGTTCTCTCTCCATATTATGTCAAAGGCTTCATCTCTTGATGCAAGATTAAGCTCTCACCTCGAACACTTGGGATTTTGGGGTTTATTAGGTTTTGCCTAAAACCTAAGTGGTAAGTTCATCTCCTCCGTTTATAAGTTTATTTATGAGTTATAAGCACTCCATTGATGATTTTCTAGCGTTTGGTTTCTCAAATTTCGGATTTGATAATTTTGGAGGAATTAGGTCAAAATTAGGGTTTTGGCCAAAATGGAGATATTGATATAAAATGTTTGGGGAACGATTCTATATGGTTAAACATAAATATTTATGGTAGGAATCTTGTGCATCTAGGTTTTGGAAGTTTTGGCTTGAGGGTTCAGATTTCTTCAAGGAAGCTCAAGTTGGGGTAAAATCTAGGTTTAGCCTAAACCTAGCAAGGTGAGTTCAAATTGATTTGTGAAAACGTTGTACATGCCAAAATGTCCATTTTAAAGTGTTTATGTGTTTTACATGAAATTATCAACTGTTGAGTTATTTGGTAACCTTTGATTATTTGAAGTGTTTAGCTTTATAAACTTTGTAAAATACCCACATTGGGGATTTTTGGGCATTTTGATAAATAAGTCATGAATGAAGGTGTTTTAAATGATTTATTCATAAATAAAGATTATTTGAGTCAAAATACACTTTTGTGTTTGTTTGGAAAAAGGGGTTTGATTTCGTATTATGGGACGTTTTGAAAGGTTAAAGAGTATAGATCTATTTGGAAAACTATTTGTCCCAACCTAAACAGTATTGAAGTTTATCCAAGTATTTTTGGAGCATGTGTTTGCATGATGTGGGTCGAGTGCGTTTTTATTTGGAGAACGTTAATCGTTGGTCAAAAAGGATTTTGAGCCTTTTAGCTTGGTGTTGACTTAAAAGAGTCTTGGGGACAATTGTCCGGTTTTAATGGCTCGATATAGAGCCCGATTATGATTTACATACTAATACATTGTGTTGCATATTGAGGTTGATTGCATGCTCGAGTGCGTTGGTCATTTAAGTATAGTCATGTAATGTTAGACTGTGTTGCATTGGATCCATATGCACGTAAGTTAGTCTGTTTTGGAGGACAAGAGATATTTGGTTATAACTGTTGACCGTTTGGGTCACTAGCGAGTAGCCAATAGGGTGCGTAAGCCCTTGAGGTGTAACTCGTCTTTCCTAAGTTTTGGTATTTGGTTTCCCTCTATTTTATGGTTGCGTGAGTATTGGGTCTAGTGTCCATGTTTTTCGGTGACTTATCGTATTGGTGAGTTATTAACTATGATTTACGGGTCAAGTATTTTACCCCACCCGTGCTTGGGTGTTTTGTGATACAATGTTTTACCCACATATTTTAAATTAGGAGTCAATCTCCGCTCTCGTTTCGAGTAAGTTTTCGGGTTGCATCATTTTATAAAGAATGCTTTGTAATGAGGTGTTCATCTTTGAAAATGCATGCTATTGGAAAGGAGTCGTCTCCGGTTTTAAAGTAATTTTTTTTGAAAGGTTATGATTTTAAGTGGAGTTTATTCCTTTTAAAAATATGTTCATTCATGTAAAACTCTTGAACTCACTAGGCGCTAGCCTAACATTCCGGTTGGGATAGTTCTAGTAACATTATGAAGAGAAGAGTGCTAGTTGTGTGCTCGAGGAGTAAATAGTTGGTGAAGTCTTCCGCTTTTTTATTGGGAAGAGCAATTTGTATTTGGGTTAAGTAACACCGACTCCGGTTTAGTCCTTGTATGTTAATGGAGTTTATAATTGTTGAGGTTAATTATAGAATTTTACCTTGAGGTATTTTGAGTTTTGATTTGTTAGAGAGTTTTGTTCCTCACTTGATGTTATATCTAAATTTTAAATTAGTTGCTATTACCAAATTTGAGGGTGTTACAAGTTGGTATCAGAGCTTAAGTTTGAGGGAACTAGATGTTGATTTTGGATACCTAGACTCAAACTAGCATTGTTTAGGTGATTGAAATAGAGAATTGCACCAACAGGCACTTTAAGATATGATATATTGAGGTTGATAGAGTCGCTAGAAACGGGAAACTCATCAAGAGTAGCAAGGATGATCATATACGGTACGTTCATAATTGCACCTGGCCAGTGTTATGGTGAACCTACATGTTACATGTGTATGCTTGAACTGCCTTGGTATGATGACCGTTGGGGTAGTAAAGGAGTTTCTCTATGAGTAACCGTTAGAAGGAGTTGATGGTTTTAGCATTCGTCACTTGGGGTGACGATAAGCATGGTGATGGCAATAAGTGCACCGTTTCGGGTCTGAATGATTGGTTTGATTAGAACCGTAGACTTTTGGGATCGACATTATTTGAGGAGAATTTATATAGCAAACCAATGCAACCTTCGAAGATTGCCTTAAGATGTTTGATCATCCGGGTGACAATAGTATGACGGGAAATTGAGAAGCGTAGTCCTAAGATGTTGGGTGCCGACCAAATTCATGCACGAAATTTATTTCTAAAATAAGTTGCATAAATTTTTTCTCATGTTTTAGAAGCAAAAAATGAGTTATATTATGAAGTCTTGGCAAAGCATGTAGCACTCATTAGATTTCAAACCGTGAGTTTAAGCATGCATGAAAATGTTTTGTTGCACGTTGTTGCAAATTTTTGTCGAGAATCCCTTCATCATCGTTTCGTGTCTAACCCTAATTTCGGATGTTGTGATATCTGTGTTTTAATGTTATTTGGAGTATTGGGCAAGTAACTGTGAAATTTTAACCTTGACATTGGATCTCCTCCACGTATGTTAAGGTTTTAAAGGAAAAGTTATTCCCATGTTCTTGCGTCGAAGTTTTCTTGGGAATTTTAGTCTGTACGAGTTTTGTTGAATTTTATGAAGTATTATTTTACGGCGGCGCGTGAGTGAACTTTGAGATGCGTAAGTTTTAATTTTGTTGCGTGTAAATTTACGAGTTTATTAGGCGTCGTGTCCCATGCAAGTTTTGTTGAAAAGGGTCGTTTTATCTTACGTCGTGGTCTTAGAATTTTAATATTTTTTGACATATTGTCGTCTCATAATTTTATGTTGGGAAACAAAATCTTGACACCGCTCGATTTTAGCGTTAGTGAGTTTTATGAAAGTTTAGTTAGGTTTTATGGTGTTTTATTTTACGACATTCTGCGTCGCGTAGATAAAATTTTGGAACGCGTATACTTGCATTATTGTGTGCGTTAACTTATGAGTTTTGTTTAATATCTTTGCCTCATGCGAGTCTTGCACCGGTGTTTTCGCAACCGTAAGAGACGTCTTGAGAGTTTTGTTAGTATATATTACCCCATATGTTATTTTGGAAGTGTCAATGTCGTATGATATTCAGTATTTGAATTGATTTTTGTAAGTTATTATATGCCCACGACACGTGTCACACAGAGATAGCTGAGGAGTATGATATTCAGTATACACGTGTTATTAGTTGTATGATATTCAGTATTTGAAATGATTTTTGTAAGTTATTATATGCCCACGACACGTGTCACACAGAGATAGCTGAGGAGTATGTAAACCTATAGGGTCGAACACAAAGAATGCGTTTGTTTTCATTTTTAGAAACCCGGATTAAATCAAGTTGATTAAGAAAATAATTATTCCTAAAGGATAATTATGAAAAATATGTGTTAAACTGTAATTATAGTAATTACAGGGTGAAAACGTAATTATGTTAATTACGGGGAATTATCTGTAATTATATAATTATATTTTAAAGTTTAAAAGGATAATTATATATATATATATATATATATATATATATATATATATATATATATATATATTTGAATTTGAATTTGAATTTGAATTTGAATTTGAATTTGAATTTGAATATTACAAATAATTACTAAACGTTATTTAATCCTTAATTGAATTATAGTCTAACTATAATTCTTTTGGTATAAATAAGGGGTTAGGCTAAACCATTTAATATATAATTACAATTAGAATAGTCTTTCAGAGAAATACAGAAAAGAAACCCTTTTCTTTTCTGTAAAATACATATATATATTTAGGGTTATTGAGCTAGCACCCGGTGGAATTTCGCATGTTCGTGTGTGGATACCGTTAAGGGAAATCTCGATTGGTTTCTAAGTGCTCAGCTAGTTCAACCACAACAAATCTGAAAGGTACATCTCTAAACACCCTATGGTGTGTTTTTAAGTTTTGATTAAATACATCATTGGATCCGTTTGGGTTTTAAATGTTAGAAAAGTTTTCTATCATTGTAACCAGGTTATTTTAAATTCCGCTGCGCATATTGGTTACAAAATTGCATTAAAACCCTACAGTGGTATCAGAGCCACTTTGATGTCATTTAATTAAAAGAGAAATTATAGTTTTTATATGGCAATTTTAATCTGATTGAACCCTATTTTAATGGACCCTTCCTATTAATTGTTAACCCACTATGAAAGCCCAAGATGGGTTTTAAACCCTAATCCATCTCCTTCTCTTTCTCAAATTAAAGTCATTTGCTTCCTTTTTTTTTCAAAGAAAAAGGTCTAAGAGTTTTTTTTCCTTACCACACCGCCGGCCGCCGCCCTCCACCGGCCGCCGTCGTGGTCTCGTCGGTCGCCACCGACCATAAGCTACGACTGTTGCCGCTGTTGTTTTTTGTTATCGATCGCCGAGGACCCAACCGTCACCGGCTACTACAGTTTGCTCGCAGTAGCTCGGTTCCTAGCGACGTTCTATGCTTTCACGACCGAGGGTTGGGGAGGATTGCTTGCCTTTTTCCAAAACAGGAAAAAAAAAATTCACCGATCAAGAGCCACCGCTGGACCACGGTCACTGGTGGTTGTGGTTGGTCCAGGCCGCTGCCCTAAGAGGGTGGTGGTGCTGGTTTGGTTTCTTTCCAGGATCTTTCAGTTGCTGCCGATTGATGTTCCTCACAGGGCTACTGCCTTTTCTATTATTTTCTTCCTCAATGGATCGGTCCGACTGTTTGTAGCACCGCTGGACCACGGTTCGGTTTTTTTATTGGGTTTACCATATCACCACTAAGCGCGAATGATGGCATGGTTTCCATTTTGCCTCTGGACACCGGCGTGTGTGTGCCTTGGTGGCCGCTGTAGGCTTCTATTACCAATCAGATTTGTTTGCGTAAGTGGACACCGACTGGTGGTTTTTGAGCCACATCACAACTGTCGGCTAAAATCGAGAGTGTGGCAAGGGCTACGGCCCATCGCCGCCACCAACAAGAATGTCGAGCGTGATCGACCCTGTGGGTTCTTTCAGTTGCTGCCGTTTTTTTATTTACTTGGTTTCGGTCGTGGTTTCCTGTTGTGTGCCACAGTTGTAGTCACTTCCTATTTTTTTTCGATTATTATCGGTTACTCTTCCAGGTTCTGTCGTAAAAATTTCTTGGGCATCGGCCACCAAGTGGCGGTGGTACTGTTGCCTTCTTGTTGTCTAGAACAACCGGATGGGTTGTTGTACTAACTGGTTGGGCCATGCTTTGAACCGTTTCTTAGCCCATGTCTTTTTGGGTTGTTACCCAAGTTTTTCGTATTGGGCTTATGCCGAAAACGGCTTTGGGTCATGGTTTGGTAACCTACTATTAAATTAGGTCAATAATTTTAATTTTGCCATATAATAATTTGTTCCAATTAACTTGGCCTTTTAATTATGTTAATTATTTCGGCCGAATGTTCTATTTTATGTTTAAAATATTGTGTAATATATGGATTGCCCCGATAAGACCCGTGGTTGTTTTATTTTATGTTGGAAAATTAAAATATATTAATTTGCATGGGATGTAATTTTAATTTAATTTTCTAGATAGGGACAAATGTAAATAGATAGAATTTGTTGTACTTTTCTATTTTATACGAAGACGGAGTTTCAAGAAATCAAGACGGAGACTCTGGAGTTCACCAAGATGGCGAGACCAGTGGGAGATTGAAGATGTCCTTAGTATTGACCGTGGTTGTTGTATTGGCTCACAACACCACATTAGGGGCAAATCCATATATTATCTTGGTTGTTTATTTTGTGTTTGGTATTATTTATTGCTTTATTATGATAATTGCAAATGCTTAAAATAAAAATCAAACGCAAAACAATTTTAAATCGGTAAATAAAATATGATATTTTAAAATTGATATGTTTATCAAAATCAAACCGATTTAATAAATTAAACTTTTAAAACAAGATTTTTAGAGATAAATTCAAACGTTTTAAAAGAAAAGAGTTTTCTAAAATTTAAACCATTCACAAATGTAAACTATGCGGTATCCATTTAAGATACTTGTTAAACTTACAAGAGTCCGGTATGGTCAGTGCTTAGCCAATCATATCGGATGATTGTAGTGTAAGACAAGGCGCCAGGATAACGAGATTTAAGTGGACAGTTGCTTGGCCATTCACTTAAATAGTCGTATTTTGGATGACTGATCCCAATAAACCCTAAGTTAAGACTTTATGTGGGATCATGATATCTTAGTATGGTTAGTTTACTTGAAAACATCATAGACAATGCTTAGCCATCTATGAATATTTTCAAGGCGTTGTAGTGGGACTAAACATGCCTTTTAAGAGTTATGTTGAACATAACTGGATGATGCCTACCTAAATAAACAGTTGCTTGGCCATTTATGGAAATAGGTGAAATATGGATCTTAACTCAAATTAAATTTTTGAAAGGTTAAATTAATTAATTTGAGATTTAAAAAGAATTACTAAAATTGAACTTATTTTGTAGATGGCCGCTAACGCCTCCAACCAAACTGTATGCACAAACGGCTTATCCCAATTTACATTACGATCAATCCTTGACAAGGAGAAACTGAACGGTACGAACTTCATCGACTGGTTTTGTTTCTTGAGGGTTGTCCTTAAGCACGAAAAGAAGTTGTACATTCTTGAAAACCCCCCTCCAAACCCTCCTGCTAGAAATGCTTCAGCTGAGGTCAGGGCTGCTTATGATAAGCATCTCAATGACTCACTAGATGTTAGTTGTCTGATGCTAGCATCCATGACTCCCGAGCTACTGAGGGAACATAAAGACATAAATGCTTGGGATATGATATCCTCTCTGAAATCCATGTTTCAGTTACAAGCAATGCAAGAGAGGTTTGATACAGTCAGGGCATTGCATGCCTGTATGATGACTGAGGGTTCATCAGTCAGTACTCACATTTTAAAAATGAAAGGGTATATTGAACGATTAACCCGTCTTGGCTACCCACTGGGTCAAGAATTGGCAACCGACAAGGTTCTCAATTCTTTATCCAAGTCATATGACTAGTTCGTTCTGAACTACAATATGAATGGTTTGGAGAAAACTCTCATGGAGCTTCACGGCATGCTTAAAACAACTAAGAGAAATATGAAATCCAAGTTGGATTTATCCAAACCAAAACAAGTGTTGATAATCAAACCTAAAGGTGGGATAAACAAGAATAAAAGGGTGGTTACCAAGGGTAAAAGAAAAGTTGGAAGCTCCAACAACGAAAAGGGCAAGGGAAAGATTCCTGAGGAAGCAGTTTGCTTCAACTGCAACCAGAAGTGACACTGGAAAATAAACTGCCTTGCCCTATTGGCAGAAATGAAGAAGCACAAGGCTAGTAGAGCCGGACCTTTAGGTATGTTTACCATTGATTTATTCACTTCTGACTCTGATTCTTGGGTATTGGATACTAGGTGTGGTACTCACATTTGTACTACTTTTCAGGCACTAAGAAGTGAAGAGAAAATGAAACCAGGCCAGATGGAGCTTCGAATGGGGAATGAAGCTAAGGTAGCTGCTATTGCTCAGGGGACTTATGACATGAAGCTACCTAATGGTCTTATTTTAGCACTTAGCAAGTGTTTATATGTACCTAGCATTACTAGGAGTATCGTTTCTTTTTCCCGGTTGCAATAAACTGGATTTATGTTTACTTTCAGTAATGATTCAATTTCAGCTTATCTTAACAATGTTTTGTGTTTTGTGGCCAAACCACACAATGGTATTTATGAAATTGATATGCAAAATAGTTGCAATTATGAATTAATATATAATGTCAATAATAAACGAATTAAGCGAGGCTTAAACCATACCTATTTGTGGCATTGTCGCCTTGGACACATAAACAAGAAACGCATAGCCAAACTCCAGGTGGACGGAGTGTTCGAATCATGTGATGATTCATATGATGTATGTGAATCTTGCTTAATGGGCAAGATGACAAAAGCGCCTTTTAAAGGAAAACTCGAAAGGGAAACAGAACTATTAGGGGTTATACATACTGATGTGTGTGGGCCCTTTAGTTCAACCACAAGAAATGGTCATCGCTACTTCATTACTTTTACTGATGACTTCAGTAGATACGGGTATGTTTACGTAATGAAAAACAAATCTGAAAGCTTTGAGTTTTTTAAAGAGTTTTAGAATGAAGTAGAGAATCAACTTGGCAAAAAGATAAAGACACTTTGATCGGACCGGGGTCTGGAATATCTAAGCCAAGAGTTTATTGACCATCTAAGAGATAACAGGATAGTATCCTAACTAACTCCTCCCGGAACACCGCAACATAATGGTGTGTCCGAAAGAAGGAATAGAACCTTGTTGGACATGGTTCGCTCTATGATGAGTCGTACCAATCTGCCTAAAAGTTTCTGGGGTTATGCCCCCAAAAACAGCTGCCCGAATACTAAATAATGCGTCAATCAAAAAGACCGATAAAACCCCTTTCGAACTATGGACTGGGAAGATCCCAAAACTGTCATATATGAGAATATTGGGTTGTGAAGATTATGTTAAGCGAGAAGCTTCTGGGAAGCTTGATTCAAGGTCTGAAAAATGCATCTTTGTAGGATATCCAAAAGAGACAGTTGGATATTATTTCTACAAACCCAGCGAGAACAAAGTTTTTGTTCCGCGCCGCGATGAGTTCTTAGAAAATGATTTTCTGTCGAGAACCACAACCGGGGATACAGTAGATCTTGAAGAAATTCAAGAACCACAAGATGAAACAATGGTTGATACTGACAATCAACATGATGTTGAGCCTCAACAAGTTGTTGAAGGTAATGACGAGATACAAACAATCCAAAGAACGAGTAGGAGTCGTCAAGAGCCTGAAATATATGGTTATCTCATTGGCAGTGACGATACGGTTCATGATGAACCCGTAACCTACCAGGAAGTCGTATCAGGTTTAGAATCTGATAAATGGCATGATGCCATGAAGGCTGAAATACAATCCATGTCCGATGACCAAGTTTGGAACTTGGTAGATGCACCTACCGGCTGCAAAGTCGTAGGGTGAAAGTGGGTATTCAAAAAGAAAACTGACATGGATGGGATTGTACATACCTATAAGGCTAGGTTGGTAGCTAATGGTTTCACTCAGACTCATGGAGTAGATTATTATGAAACTTTTTCTCCGGTAGCCATGATTAAATCCATCAGGATACTTCTTGCCATAGCTGCATTTCATGACTATGAAATATGGCAAATGGATGTTAAAATCGCGTTCCTTAACGGAACTTTAAGCGAGGACATGTACATGGTACAACCAAAAGGTTTTAAACATCCAAATTTTCCTGAAAAGGTATGTAAATTGCAAAAGTCCATTTATCGACTGAAGCAAGCATCTCGTAGTTGGAATCTTCGTTTTGATGAAAAGATTAAAGAATTTGGTTTCTTAAAGAACGAAGATGAACCTTGTGTATACAAGAAAGTCAGTGGGAGAATAGTAGTATTCCTGATCCTATATGTCGATGATATATTGATCATCGAAAATGACATCCCTACCCTTAAAGGTGTAAAAGCCTGGTTAGGGAAGTGTTTCGCGATGAAGGATCTAGGAGAAGCAACTTATATCCTTGGTATAAAGATCTATCATGATAGATCAAAACTCTTAATTGAATTAAGACAAAGTACATATATTGACAAGATCTTAAGACGCTTCAAGATGAGGGGTTCTAAAAGAGGAAACTTTCCAATGGTACATGGTGTACATCTGAGCAAAACTCAGAGTCCTATATCTAAAGAGGATATGAACCGCATGAAGGGTGTTCCCTATGCTTCGGCCATCGGTTCAATTATGTATGCCATGTTATGTACTAGACCAGATGTCTCGTATGCCCTAAGCATGACGAGCAGGTATCAGTCGAACCCAGGTGATGCTCACTGGGTAGCAGTAATGAATATTCTAAAGTATCTGAGAAGAACTAAAGAAATGTTCTTACTGTAGGGCGGTCAAGAAAGAGATATGTGTATTCAAGGATACATAGATGCTAGTTTCCAAACGGACCAATATGACGATAAATCACAGTCAGGATATGTGTTTGTGTTAAACGGGGGTGCTGTGAGCTGGAAGAGCTACAAACAAAGCACAATAGCATATTCAACTACAGAATCGGAGTACATTGCAGCGTCAGACGCCGCAAAGGAAGCTGTTTGGATGAAGAAATTCATCACAGATCTGGGAGTAGTCCCTAGCATATGTTACCCCGTTGAGATCTATTGCGACAATGAGGGTGCCATTGCTCAGGCAAAGGAACCAAGGTCACATCAGCGCTCCAAACATATCATGAGAAGATATCACCTAATGAATGATTCTACAAAATATCGTGAAGCAAAAGGATATTGAATGATTCTAGTATATGATTGATCAGATCAATCAAATTGCTCGAAGGTAAAAAGCACATTTACATAGCCTTGGGGGCGGTGACGTGTTGCTAGACGCTTACCATCGTCTGTGTTACTGTGTATCGTGTGCAAGTGGGAGAATGTAAGTTATTATATACCCACGACACGTGTCACATAGAGATACTGCTGAGGAGTATGTAAACCTATAGGGTCGCACACAAAGAATGCGTTTGTTTCCATTTTTTAGAAACTCGGATTAAATCAAGTTGATTAAGAAAATAATTATTCTTAAAGGATAATTATGAAAAATATGTGTTAAACTATAATTATGATAATTACAGGGTGAAAACGTAATTATATTAATTATATTTTAAAGTTTAAAAGGATAATTATATATATATATATATATATATATATATATGAATTTGAATTTGAATTTGAATATTACAGATAATAACTAAACCTTATTTAATCCTTAATTGAATTATAGTCTAACTATAATTTTTCTGGTATAAATAAGGGGTTAGGCTAAACCATTTGATATACAATTACAATTAGAATAGCCTTTCAGAGAAATACAGAAAAGAAACCCTTTTCTTTTCTGTAAAACACACACACACACACACACACACACACACACACACATATATATATATATATATATATATATATATATAGGGTTATTGGGCTAGCACCCGGTGGAATTTCGCGTGTTCGTGTGTGGATACCATTAGAGGAAACCTCGATCGGTTTCTAAGTGCTCAGCTAGTTCAACCACAATAAACCTGAAAGGTACATCTCTAAACACCCTATGGTGTGTTTTTATGTTTTGATCAAATACATCATTGGATCCGTTTGGGTTTTAAATGTTAGAAAAGTTTTCTATCATTGTAACCAGGTTATTTTAAATTCCGTTGCGCATATTGGTTACAAAATTGCATTAAAACCCTACAATTTTATACTATTGACGTGAGTAAGCATACAAAAGATTTATGTTGTTTCATATCGAACTTTTGCTCTGGACATGCTTCAGTTGTTGATCTCACTGTCACAAATTTTTCGCAATGCATTAAATGAGTTATCGATATACATGTCATTGTGGCTGCTATTTTTGGACAAGTGCATTTTATTTGTGCGGCCCAAGGTTTGAACTCGATTTAAAATTTATTTGTGTTTGACCAAATTCACACACACCTATAGTTTTACTAAGTTTGGGGAATAAACCGACATACATGGGCGTTATCGAGAATTTTACTCCACGATGTTTTATGGCCTAAAGGAAAGAATTTTGGAGTTTGAAATTGTGAAGCCCCTCCTTGAAGTTTGTAAAAATATTGTTGCACAAGTTTTAGTGCAGAAAATTTATTTTCACGTATGCGACATAAATTGATGCATGTTTGGACCTTAGTGGTCCATTTAAAATTTGTTGCACATCCTCTGTTAATTACTATTATTAATGCCAGTAATGGTCAAATGAGTTTCGAAAATGGTTTTATAGGTGTGGGCATTGGTGATCACTTTGCACACCTACCTAGTAATCGGTAATGGATCTTTTTTTATATACACGTATGATTAATTAATATAAAGACCCTGTGTCAACTTTAATACGACAACGCATTTGAAACTTCAGATTGGCATATTAGTTTGGAAAACCTTGAACTCATTAGGGCTATAGATTTAAAAACCTTATCTTGAAAAGAGTTGTGATTAGGGACTAGAGGAGTCCTTTGGTATTGAAACGTCGGATGATCCGACTTGTGGTCGGTCTTGAATTTTGGGTTTCAGTTTTTGAATCTGTGCACGCATGAATAATAGAGGTATTAGATTTATGCCTTCCCAGTTAATCAATAGGTTATCTTTCTGCTTCGGTGAATCTACGGGATAAGGTCATGTGTGTTTGTTTATGCCTGGTTGGGTTCGATTTGATGGGTTGCTTGTCCGTTTGACATCAGTTACATATTGGCGGTGTACCGTCTTAATGGGTTTTCGTAAGCAAGGGGACTATTGCAGTACACTTGTTAGAAATGTAATATTGGGAATCTTAGTACCCTATTAGGTGTCAACTTTAATACGACAACGCATCTGGCATGAAATACTGGGAAGTATGTCCACGTTTTCGGTATTACCGTTTTGGTTTTAGGTGTCGACTAGTTCTTTTGAAATCAGTGAATCTTCGGAATGTTTGAAAGTATCCCCGTGGGGTTATGAGAAGTGTTAGCCTCGCGATAGTGGAGCTTAAAAGGAGATTAGATGTTGATATATAAGCATTGATGGGTATGATTTTCAGGATGAGGTAAGGATCTCATTGACGGAATGTTTGAGGTTTGAGAATAGGTCGGAGTGCGCGATAGCCTAATCCGAATTAACCAACTCCCCGGAAAGTGCATTGGTACGTCCTTAGAGTTTTAGGAATTCTTTGGGTTGGTGTTGACTGTTGGAATACATATTCAGAATCTGGTTGAACTGGAATGACCTAGTCAATGGAAAATTGAGGTCAAAAGCTACCCTTGAGGTAGTACGTGCCGCCTAAGGTTGGGAGGCAACCGAGATCATATGAATGGAAATTTCTCTTGTAAGGTTCAACGTTCACTCTGGTATGAGTGCAATGAATCAGGGTGGATATTTGATGTGGGAATCTTTGCGGAAATCACCATGGTCTCTACAACAAGAAGTTATCATGTCTTAGCATAAGGATGATTTGGGTTAGAGGCACTCCCTTTGGAAAGGGAGACGATCGTTTTGTGAAAATGTCAACATTGGGGGTCTATGACTAGGTCGTTACCATTTGTGGTCGGGGGAAACCCAATAAGTGTAGGGAGTGGCAAGGAAGTGCCTTGGGTGAGAAATAGATTTCAAGGACGAAATCATTCTAAGGTTGGGAGGATTGTAACACTCAGAAATTTGATACGTAATTGACCACCATTCCTTCCCCAATCGAGTTTTTGTTACACCTTAATTTAGTATATTGAGTTGTTTCAGATGTCAATCTAATCGAATGAGGGAAAAGACGGATTTTTGGGGTTCAGGGGCACCTAGGCGACATTAATGCCAACGAGAGTGCCAGAGGGCACAATCGCTTGGCATTATCGCCGAACTACTTGGACTCGCGGTACAATCTTGGCGATTGTGCCAGCGAGAGTGCCACTAGCAGTCTGGCACAATCGCTTGGCACTCTCGCCGAGAGGTACCAGGGGGTTAAAAATACGATTTTCAGCCCTTTATTTCATTTTCTCATTCCCACTCTCTTCCCTTTCTCTCCCAAAACGTTCCTCCACCCTTCATTATGAACCCTAACCAATTTTGGGGCTTTTCCAAAAAGATCAAAGTGTTCCCTCTCCATATTATGTTAAAGGCTTCATCTCTTGATGCAAGATTAAGCTTTCACCTCGAACACTAGAGATTTTGGGGTTTATTAGGTTTTGCCCAAAACCTAAGTGGTAAGTTCATCTCCTCCATTTCTAAGTTTCTTTACGAGTTATAAGCACTCCATTGATGATTTCCTAGCGTTTGGTTTCTCAAATTTCGGATTTGATAATTTTGAAGGAATTAGGTCAAAATTAGGGTTTTGGCCAAAATGGAGATATTGATATAAAATGTTTAGGGAACGATTCTATATGGTTAAACATGAATATTTATGGATGGAATATTGTACATCTAGGTTTTGGAAGTTTTGGCTTGAGGGTTCAGATTTCTTCAAAGAAGCACAAGTTGGGGTAAATTCTAGGTTTAGCCTAAACCTAGAAAGGTGAGTTCAAGTTGATTTGTGAAAACGTTGTACATGCCAAAATGTCGATTTTAAAGTGTTTATGTGTTTTACATGAAATTATCAACTGTTGAGTTATTTGGTAACCTTTGATTATTTGATGTGTTTAGCTTTATAAACTTTGTAAAATACCCACATTGGGGATTTTTGGGCATTTTGATAAATAAGTCATTAATGAAGGTGTTTTAAATGATTTATTCATAAATGAAGATTATTTGAGTCAAAATACACTTTTATTGTTTGTTTGGAAAAAGGGGCTTGATTTCGTATTATGGGACATTATGAAAGGTTAAAGAGTATAAATCTATTTGGAAAACTATTTATCCCAACCTAAACAGTATTGGAGTTTATCCAAGTATTTTTGGAGCATGTGTATGCATGATGTGGGCCGAGTGCGCTTTTATTTGGAGAATGTTAATCATTGGTCAAAAAGGATTTTGAGCATTTTAGCTCGGTTTTGACATAAAAGAGTCTTGGGGACAATTGTCCAGTTTTAATGGCTTGATGTAGAGCCCGGTTATGATTTACATACTAATACAACGTGTTGTATATTGAGGTTGATTGCATGCTCAAGTGCGTTGGTCATTTCGGTATAGTCATGTAATGTTAGACTGTGTTGCATTGAATCCATATGCACGTAAGTCAGTCAATTTTGAAGGGCAAGAGATATTTGGTTATAACTGTTGACCGTTTGGGTAACTAGCGTGTAGGAAATAGGTGGCGTAAGCCCTTGAGGTGTAATTCGTCTAGATTGGATAGACACCCATGTCTGTAAGACCTTGAGGTGTAAGTCGACAGAGCAAGTACTAGAGGCATAAACGGTTTTAGGATTGTGATGTCTGTTATGGCATGGGAACTAGAACCGGGATATTTGGTGAAATCCAATAACATCACGGGTGACCCCATTCACGTGTTCTCATCACCCAAGATGGAAATGTTGAGTTATCATGCGAGTAACGTCTGTTAGAGCAAGTATTTATTGGATTCAAGATCATTAAAGATTGAAGACAAAAGTGAAGAAGTAAAGGCTGAAAGTCAACTCTCAGTGAAAGTCAAAGTCTATGTGTTAATAAAAGTCAAAGTCAACACTTGTATTTGTTTTGATTCTTTGTAATTGTTGGAGGTATAAATACCTTGTTTCCTTGTTGTTGAAATCAGTTGTTGTATCAATCAGATTGTAGAGAGAGAGCTAATTAGAGAAGAGCATAATTCATATCATTCTAGAGAGAGAGTATCTTGTAGAGTGAGAAAGTTGTAAGTTTGTAATTGTTGTGATTGAATCAATGACATATGATTTTGAAATTCTCATCTTGATTGTTTGTGATCATTTAGAACTTAGAATCTGGGCACACAATTGGTATCAGAGCAGAAGAAATTCAGAAACAAGGATCGAATTCAAGAAATTTTGGTCGACATTTTCAAGAACTTGCAAGGAACTGTTGAGATTTGATTTTTTCGATTTTGTATTGTTTTGGTCGTGTAATTGCTTGTTTTAGATTCGATTTGGTGTTTAGAACATATTGTGTTTGATTCTTTTTGTCTAATTCACACTGTTTAGACATGAATTTTTGAATTTTTGTTGGATTTGAGTTCGAGTCTGTATACGAACTGTTCTCAGATCGAATTGTATTTTTAGTGTTTTTAATCTTAAATTGTTCTATTGTAACCTGATCGAGTGATGAAATAGAATATTCGTACAAAGTTTCGAGATCAAATTTGAAGGTTTTGATGGATTTCAGTGGGAAAATCTATTTTTTGTTCGAAGAGCCCAAGAACGCGCAAGATCTGTGAAACGCGCAAGTTCATCGAAAGAACGCGCAAGATTCATCTGGAAGAACGCGCAAGTCGAAGGAAATTGAGTTTTGGACAAAACGCGTAAGTCGTTAACTGCGAGTTCTAGAAACGCGCAGATCGAATCCTACGAGTTTGAAGTTTGGGAAAATTTTTCTAAGTGTTGGAACGCGCAAGCCATGGTTAGCGAGTTTGCTCAAACGCGCAAGTAGTGCCTAGCGAGTTTTGGAAACGCGCACGTCTCTATTAGCGTGTTTCATTATGAATAGTTACTTGCGAGTTTCAACAACTAGCGAGTTTCAGCAATTAGCGAGTTTATCAAAACACGCAAGTCTTTGCGTGCGAGTTTCTCAAACACGCATGCTTAAGTCTACGAGTTCTCTTTGAACAGTGATTTACGAGTTTAGGCGTCTGCGTGTTTCTCAGTGAATAGTGATCTGCGAGTTTAGTGATCTGCGAGTTTCCATACTTAGAATATTTTCTGAGAATTTTTCAAAACTGTAATATGGCTTTTAATAGTGAAAATGTTTTCTCTAGGGGCGCTGCCCCTCGACCCCCGTGCTAAGTCTGCGGAGGGGGAATAAAGTTCTTATTGTGATCAAAGTTTCTGAATTTCTAACGATCATTTTCAAGTTCAAGTTCTTTTTGTAACAGATAATTCAAGATGGGATATTTTTCTGATGATGATGAAACGAAGATTGAAAAGCTCAAATTAGAGAACAAAAATCTTGCTTCATCTGTTGAAGTCTACTCAAAGAGGTCAAAACGATATAATGATGAAAGGAAGATATTGAGAGAAGAAGTTAGTGCATTGAAGATTGTAAATGAAGAACTTATGAAACAGACTTCTGGGATTAATGAAGAAAAGGTCTTGTTTTTGGAAGCTGAAAACACTGAGTTAAAGAACAAGATTTCAGAATTAGAAGATCACATTGTCAAGTTTCAGCAAACAGGGTGTACTAATGAAAAGAAGATCTTTGAATTTGAATTGCAAATTGTTGAAGACAGATCGGTTTTTGAGAAAGAAAAGAAAGAGTTTGCTAAGAAGTTCTCCGAGTTTTCCAGAAAATGTGCTGATGAAAAGAAGACAGTTGAGCTGAAATGTTTAAAACTTTCTCAACAAATCTCTGATTTTGAGAAAGTAATCATTCTGAAAAGGGAAAATTTTGCCAAAGAGAAGAAGTTAATAGAGCAAAAGAAAGTTGGGATATTCAAAGAAATATCTGGTCAGAGGACAAATGCTGAAATGGGCTTTGAGGAAGAAAGAAGCTTATTTGAAGCAGAGATAAAGAAGCTAACTGCAAAACTATCTCAGCTATTTACTTGTGTGCTTAAAGAGCAGCAAACAAAGTCTGAATTTGAGAAGAAGATTGACCTACTCATTGAAGAAAGAGACAGTTTATCTTTAAAGATAAAAGAGCTTGAAAAGATTGTTTCAAAGGTGGTGGTGACTGAGTATAAGACTCTAGAGTCCAAAATCCACTCACCTAGAAATAGTTCAGTTGGTTCTTTCAAGACAGCTGCAAGCTCACATCAGAAAACTGTTTCTTCAAGAAGGTTAGTTAATTCATTTGATCAGATTCGTACAACTAACATTTTCTATGATTGGAAAATAGATGGTTCAGGTACACATAGAAGGAGAAGAAAAAGATATGAAAAAGAGAAGCTGGTTTGGAAGGTAAAACCAGTTGAAGATGAGAAGAATGATGAGAAGAAGGAAGAAAAGAAAGGAAAGAAATAAGAGAAGACAGGTAACAAATCATTTGTATCTGCCTCAAATGCAAAGAAGAACAAAGTGCTGAAAGGTAAACCTGATCTTGCTTATTCGAGAGATCAATTGATCAGGTTATCTAAAAAGAGGTATTGTTCTTACTGTCATACATATGATTTTGTTCATAAAGCTAGTGATCATTACTGGTATGGTTCTTACTCGATTACTCCTATAAGAACTTCAACTAACATTCATGGACCCAAATACTAGTGGGTACCAAAACCGAAAAATGAATCTGTGTTGCAGGCACCTATTGTCAAGGGGGAGTAAGAGAACCAAGGCTTCTAAGTACATCAGCTTAGAACCCGTACTTTAACGAAGTTTGGCTTCTGAATACTACAGTTCAGGACCCGTACTTAAATGCTAAAAGAAAGAATACTCCCGGGCTGTTATGAGAATTGTACTCCTAGACTCAAATGAGGAAATCAACCTTCAAGGGGGAGTACATAATTTTCTGAAATTTATGCATTGGAAAGATATGACGAACTACAATTCACAAGAGAATTGTAGATCTCTATCATGTGCTTTTTCACTGATAAATTTCAGATGCATATTTTCAGGGGGAGTAAGGATATGATTTCTGATTATTTCAGATCAGAACTCGTACTTTCATCGGTTTACTGCTTTATGTCTTTGTGAATAAAAGTTGCTTTGACATGACTTTGAGACTTGTGCAGAATGAGAGAAGCTATCTGAAAGTTATCTTTATGACTTCAGCTGACTTCATGAGAATTTAGATTGAGCGAAAAGGTAAATTTCTTATCTTAATCTCAAATGTATCTGAAAGAAGGACAACTTTCAGATATAGAAAACATGTTCTGAAATGTTCAAACCACTTCCCGATTTTTAAACAGATTTTATAATTCGGAAGTGTGATTTTAAATGTTTTCATTTTATTTTTGTGCTTAATTGATAAACAAACCGTGTGTTTCCAAAGATAAATACTTGCGTATTGTCTTTTCTATATACTTTTCAAGTATTCACACACACCGGTTTGACTTTTTGTTCAAAATGATCTTACCATGTCTCATATTGTAACCAATTTTTTCGATGGTAAGACACTCCGCTTGTACTTCAATGAATTTTGAGTGTTAATTCATTTCGAAACATCATTTCAAGAATGTCTATATCTTGTTTTATATAGACAATATCCATTATTCTTGACCATAAGCTTTGATTGTTATATCATTCATTTCTGATCATTTTCATACAATGTCAGATTTTCAAACAAGTCTTTTGCATTCATGTTCATTCATTCAATATACTTGTTTGAAAATACTTAATTGTCTAAAAATGCTCATATCTTCATGATTATATCTCTGAGCATATTTACATCTGACAGTTGTATTTGAGCTTTACCAGATGAAGTTAAACCATTTTTGAGCAACATATGCTTTATAGGTCAATACAGGGTTCTTTGTGCTAGGACTTAATTGAACTTCTATGAAATCACGTTAACCAGTTATTTCTACCCAAGAAGTTAATCCTTAGTGATTAAGTGTGAGGAGTCTAAAAAGAAATGAGTGTGGATTGTGTGTTGAGGTAAAATGGAAATGAGAGTTTGGTTAGAAGTGAGCATAATGATTAAAAGAAAGAGGGTGTGCGATCAGAGTAAAAGAATATCAAACTCTGCACCAACTACTTTTTGAACCGGGCAGCCACATTACTAGCGTTTCACAATTCTTTGGTGAACGTTATTGAAACAGGCAACTAGCCCATGCTAACTCTTGACTAAACCCCACCAGCTACTCATTTTCTTCTCAACAAGAAAATGTTTCATATTTTTCTGGGGACGCAACACATTATCTATCCGGTTTTCATTTGGAAAATCTGGATATTGAATAAGAAAGAAGTCTGCCCCACCTTCGCACTTCAATCATGCACTTAGAGTCTGTGTTTATCTACTGTTGTCTCAGTGGTTTACACTATGTTGAGCCTTAAAAAGCAATTATTCGTGCTTAATTCTTTCTACACATGCACGAACATACAAAGAATTTGTTTCTTTGTCATAACATTCATAGAAATTACCTTTGTGGTATTTCGATGATTTGATGGAAGCCCTGGGGGAGTGAACATCAAAAAGCTCCTTTATATTGTGTATCCGTTACACAGTGACTTCGTGTTACTGACAGGCATTTTAACTGATTCATTTGTTGATTCAGGAGTTACATGTTCTTATTTTGTCTGGATTTACAAATATCTAGATGAATACTTGGCTATGGATCACAGAATCAGAGGCTCTTGGACAGATCAGAATGCTCAAAGACATTTCTTGGTGAAAAGTTTTGATGATATAGATACTCAAATCATCAAAAAGGGGGAGAAGATATCAACAAATGTGTATTTCAAAGAAATGTTAAAGTTGAAAGAATTGTCCGGAAAGAAGTATTTGTATTGGATATGGAGAGAGATATTTCAGAATTGAAGTTTGTTCAAAGTTGATATACGAAAGTTCAAAGAATTTAAAAAGCAAGCAGATTTTGGAGAAATTTTATTTGAAGAAAGTTGGAGAAAACATTCAGGGCTGTAAATGAAGATAATTTCTTTCAATGTCTGGAAGAGGTTTGTTTATAATCTTGAGGGAGATTGTTACTATTTTTGAAGATCAGACGTTAGGAAGATTGCTGAAAGTTTTTGAAGACAAAGCTTATCAAAGAAGAATTTCATCGTGTTAAGGGGGAGTTTGTATATCGTGTTTGTATAAAAGGGGAGATTACAAGAGAAGATAAAGATTGTTAAAAGGGGGAGCTTAATCAAATCGAGCTTAAAGAGAGAAGATCGTATTGCTAAATCTTTTAGTAATGATCTTGATCCAAAGGGGGATATTGTTAGAGCAAGTATTTATTGGATTCAAGATCATTAAAGATTGAAGACAGAAGTGAAGAAGTCAAGGCTGAAAGTCAACTCTCAGTGAAATTCAAAGTCTATGTGTTAATAAAAGTCAAAGTCAACACTTGTATTTGTTTTGATTCTTTGTAATTGTTGGAGGTATAAATACCTTGTTTCCTTGTTGTTGAAATCAGTTGTTGTATCAATCAGATTGTAGAGAGAGAGCTAATTAGAGAAGAGCATAATTCATATCATTCTAGAGAGAGAGTATCTTGTAGAGTGAGAAAGTTGTAAGTTTGTAATTGTTGTGATTGAATCAATGACATATAATTTTGAAATTCTCATCTTGATCGTTTGTGATCATTTAGAACTTAGAATCTGGGCACACAACGTCGTATGGGTGGCCTAATTGTGTGTTCCTCCACTCTCAACGTATACGGGTCTCCCCCATCGTCGACCATTAGTATTATAAATGTTAACGCCGTATCTTACTATCGTTGGATTTGTGTGGTCGACGGTAAATGATGACCTTAATATTGGGTTCCCCCCGTATATTAAGGTTTGAATAAAATACGTCATTCCCAAGTTTTGGTATTTGGTTTCCCTCTATTTTATGGTTGCGTGAGTATTGGGTCTAGTGTCCATGTTTTTCGGCGACTTATCGCATTGGTGAGTTATTAACTATCATTTACGGGTAGAGTATTTTACCCCACCCGTGCTTGGGTGTTTTGGGATACAACGTTTTACCCACATATTTTAAATTGGGAGTCAATCTCCGCTCTCTTTTCGAGTAAGTTTTCGGGTTGCATCATTTTATAAAGAATGCTTTGTAATGAGGTGTTCATCTTTGAAAATGCATGCTATTGGAAAGGAGTCGTCTCTGGGTTTAAAGTAAATTTTTTGAAAGGTTATGATTTTAAGTGGAGTTTATTTATTTTATAAATATGTTCATTCATGTAAAACTCTTGAACTCACTAGGCGCTAGCCTAACCTTTTTGTTTGTCGGCATGTGCAACAGGTTCCGGTTGGGATAGTTCTAGTAACATTATGAAGAGAAGAGTGCTAGTTGTGTGCTCGAGGAGTAAATAGCTTGGTGAAGTCTTACGCTTTTGTATTGGGAAGAGCAATTTGTATTTGGGTTAAGTAACACCCGACTCCGATTTAGTCCTTGTATGTTAATGGAGTTTATAATTGTTGAGGTTAATTATAGAATTTTACCTTGAGGTATTTTGAGTTTTGATTTGTAGGAGGAAGTTTTGTTCCTCACTTGATGTTATATTGAAATTTTAAATTAGTTGCTCTTACTAATTTTGAGGGTGTTACAACATTTATAACAATTAGTTTGGTCTGATTCTACACAACCATAGTTTCGTTCCCCAAGCTGACACAAAGAAGGAAATCTGCATGGATTCCCAAAACTTCCCTAGATCAAAGCATTGGTTTGATGTTTCATCCAGAAACGTACCATTACACTCTACAGATAGTCGATCATCCCAAAATCCATGGTTACACAATTCCCATAATGCATTCAAGCATCGATTGAGAAATCAGTGAAAGCCTTGCCGATTACAGAAAACCAATGACCGATCCTTAATTACCGACATCTAATCTCCTTAAAGTTACCGCTTAACTTGCAAACACACCAGCTTCAACGGAAGTGCACTGAAGCACACCAACGGTTATTGTCCCCAAAATCGAGTGTCGACACCTATCCTCGAAATGATTAAACTGCAAACGTGGATGTACCATCAAATATTTCATTCCAGATTTGCATTGTCGAATTAAAGTTGACACCTAACAGGACACTAAAATTCCAATCTTACATCTCTAACGAACGAACCACAATATTTTCTTTATTCCTAAAGACTCACCCGGATGGCACACCTCCAACACATACATGATGTCAAACAATCAACCCATTAACTCGTATCCAACCATATGCATGAAACCACAAAATGCTTTAACCCGAAGATTTATCGAAACAGAATGATCGCCACTTAAATAACTGGAAGAATACATAAATGTAATACCTCAATTATTCATGCGTGCACCGATTCATAAAAGTGAAATACCAAAATTCAAAACTAACCACCAGTCAGTCAACCGACGCTTCAATTCCCAAGGATTCCTCTAGTCCTTAATCACGACTCACTTCACAAAAGGGTTTAAACCTATGGCTCCAATGAGTTCAAGGTTTTCAACTACAAGACCCAACAAGTATGCCAATTCATAATTTTAAAAGATTTGTCGAACACAAAATCTTTACAATCAATTTTACACACGCACAAAGTCTTTAGCACAACTAGGAAATCGTTTGAAGTGGCCGCAATTGTCACACACGTAAAACCAATCAATATAACGTATATTTGTTGACCAATAACAAAAACAACAATAGATGAAGATGCACAAAATAAAACATGAATACGGACCATCTCAGTCCCAACACATTCTTGCACTAAACAGTGTACAACAAAATGTTTGCAGAAAACTCAAAACAGAATTTACATGATATCAAACTCCCAAAGTTTTCTCTCTTTTAGCCATAACACGACACAGAATAAGATTCCACAACAAAAATTGCATGTGTCAGTTTATTTTACAAAACTAGTAAAGTGATATGTGCATGCACTTTGGTAAAAAACATGTAATAATTTATGTCGGTTTCAAGTTCAAAACCAAATTAACAATATGTTTTCATCATTCTACAATGTTGGCTAAAACACTGCGACGAAAGTTTTAATCAGAATATGTATGCATACTATATGTAATCAAAATGCTCGCACAAAACTCAAGGGAAAACAATACAACTGTACGCCATTAAAGTCACCACATCAAATCCACAAAATCACATGGAATGAAATTCTCAATAAAATTCAAACACTAAAATAATGGAAGGTAACTCTTCATCCAAAGCCTTAACATATGTGGAGGAGATCCAATGTTAAGGTCACAAGTCGCAGTTACTTGTTCAAGACCTAAATAACATCAAAATACGCACATCACAATATCCGAAAATAGTGTTGGATAACAACGAGAATAAGAAAGGTCTCAACAATGTTTGCAACCACCTGCAATAAAATAATTTTATGCATGGTTAAAATCGTGGTTGAAAGTCTTGTGTGTGCTAAACATTTATCTAAGATTTTGTAATATAATTCGCATGATGATTTGGAAACATGAGAAATAATTGACGCAATTTATTTTAGAAATAAATTTTGTGCATGAATTTGATCGACACCCAACATCTCGAAATCACACTCCTTAACTTCCTAGTCACACTATCGTCATCTGGATGCTCAAACATCTTAAGGCAACAGTCGAAGATTTCATCGGTTCAACTTACAACTTCTCCTCGAATAATGTCGATTCCATAAGTCCATGGTTCTAATCCAACCGATAATTCCGACTCGAAATAGTCCATTTAATGCAATCATCATATTTACTGTCACTCAAAGTAGTGAATGTTAAAATCATCAACCTCTTCTAACGGCTACCCACTTAGAAACTTCTTCACTACCCCAACGGTTGTTACATCACAGTAGTCCAAGTATACACATGTAACTTGTAGGTGCACCATAACACTGGCCAGGTGTAATTATGAAAGTACTATACATGATCCTCCTTGCTACTCTCGACCTGATTCTCGTTCCTAGTGAATCCATCAACCTCTAAAAAAAATCCTATCTTAAAGTGCCTATTTGTGCAATTTTCTCTCTCATTTACTTAAAAGAAAACTAGTTTGAGTCTAGGTATCCAAAATCCACACCTAAATCTCTCAAACTTAAGCTCTGATACCAACTTGTAACACCCTCAAATTTGGAAAGAGCAACTAATTAAAATTTTCAATAAATACAACGAATAAAGGGGTAAATTCTCTTTTTACAATTCAATGCTCGAAGTACCTCTGATGGGATTCTAGATTTAACCTCAACCAATAATAATCAAAGTCTTATACAAGAATAAATAAGGTCAGGTGCTACTAAACCCAATCCAAGTTGATCTTCCCCAAAACAAATGTGGAAGATTTCACCAATCAATACTTCTCGAGCAGACAACTAGCACTCCTCTCTTATTAGTGTCACTAGAACTATTCCCAAACGAAGCCTGTTGCACATGCCGACAAATAAAAAAGTTAGGCTAAAGCTTAGAGAGTTCAAGAGTTTTAACATGAATCATGATATTTCAAAATGATTTACTTTAAATATGAAGACGACCCATTTCCAATAACACACATTTTTTAAGATGAACACCCCATACAAAACTTTCTTTCATGAGGTGATGCAACTCAAAACTCACTCAAAACGTGAATAGAAATCAAACTCCCAATTTATGAAAATACGGATAAAACTTTATTGTTCAAACTATCGAAATATGAGTAAGATTCTAACCCCAAAATTATAACATATGGAGAATACCCAATACTCAAAACGTCACCGAAAACATGGAAAAGTCTAAATACCAAAACAACACCTTTCGGTGACAGGGGAGACCCGAATTCCATGTTATTGAGCTCATCATACTAGGACCCATGGCCATGAGCTCACCGACTTGTACTAAGATGTGGATGAGGGCACCCGAGGATCCTAATCATGCTCATTCACTAGGATTACATTTACGGTCCATGGCTAGTATCCGGATCCACATAACCGTACCAAGTTGCCTCCTAGGACCCAATGTCTCAACTAGCTACAGATGAGAAATGACTATCCCATAAAAACAAACTTAGAAATTACATCACGTGGCCAATAGCAGATGTTTGACTCCACGAGCCCGCACCGTAAATCCCTCGATGACCCCATGACTAATCCTGGTCCCAACGTGAAAACGACCTCCCCTTTTCTTTTAAAATAATAAAGATCGGCTCATATGCCTATGGATCCACTACATTACAGTCTATAACATTACATGACTCCAATTGAATGACCAAAGCACTCAAAACATGTAATTATCAAATGATACACAATAAACACAATCATACTCAAAATTCCATGAAATGGGCTATTAAAACATGAAAAATGTCCCCAAGACTAATTTTAGTCAAACCGAGCCAAAACTCAACAAAATTACTTTATCGTACAATAAATGTCAGTTTAAACAATAAAACATCTTTAACCGATAGTTATACAATCCCAACGACCAATAGTATGATTAACCCAAAACACAACATTAGGATGAGGCAAACCCTTTTTCCAATGGAACTCACGCCATTTATACTTTCAAAACGTCCCACAACATAATCTATGCATATTTCCAAAACAGACGTTAAAAGTGCATCTCCACCAACTACTCTCTATATATAAGATAAATCATCAAAACACATTTATTTATGATTTATTTGTCAAAGTGTCTAAAAATCCCAAATATGATGGTTCACGAGATTAATAAAATCTTATTTGTTCAAATAGCAAAACTCATCAAAGATTTCAACATTTTATAATAATCATGTAAAACACATAAATACTCTAAAATAAACATTTTTGGCATGTACAACGTTTTCATTAATCAACTTGAACTCACCTTGATAGATTTAGACCCCAAAACTTGAACTCTAAAATAAACATTTTTGGCATGTACAACGTTTTCACAAATCAACTTGAACTCACCTTGATAGATTTAGACCCCAAAACTTGAACTCTAAAATAAACATTTTTGGCATGTACAACGTTTCCCCAAAACTTGAGTCCCTTTGGATGAACACTTGAAGTCTTCTAGTGAGCCCTCTCGATCTAAGCTCCAATCTTTCTACAAGGTTTCCTCACCACAAACATTCTCAAGGTTACACCAAACATTCAAGGATATATAGAGAAAATGAAGAACACCAAACCCTAGCTTTTGGGTTAAGATGAGAGATCTTACCTCCAAATTGATAACGTCAAAATCTTCAAAAGAGTCTCTAAAAGTCTTCAAAATCAGACCTCAAGCTCCCCCAAAAACCCAATCTAGAGAGGGAGGGTGGAGAAGAAAGTTGGAGAAGAGGATAATGAGAAAAAACCCCAAAATTCGCACTTTTATTCCACCTGATGGTCTCCAGCAGCCTTGCCCGCGGCCTTAAGCCGCGTGGCTAGCCGCGTGCATCCTCATTCCCCAAGCCAACAAGTTACGCAGCCTAGGCCGTGATCTACGGTCGCACGCCAGGTCGCGGGGCTTGTTTTCATGTGGCGATCTCTCGTTCATTGTGTCTTATTCGGTCCTTGAGGGTTCCATTATGCTACCTAAATTTTCCATCTTCAGGGTCGAACAACCACTTTAAACATTAACTAAGACTTTTAAATTTGTGGGTGTTACACCCACCCCAGTGCACCCAAATTAACTAACTCTGATGGTCAAGCATCCAGGGTTATAGAAGCAGAAGTGCACACCTCGATCCCAACCCCAGCCAGCTGACCAGAGGCAACTTTTTCTTCCTCTGGATCATTATCAAACCACGAGGAAGCCACATATATGGGTTCATCCTCTCAAAAGGATGGATTCATTGAAATGATAAGTACCACTTCGCCACATGGCACAACACCACACTGCACAGAGGCATGTGTTGCCTCTCCACGTACAACAATTCCAAATGATTGTCCAGATCAATCACCCGTACGTGCACACAATGAAGAGGCTCTTGAATAGCCTATGAGTTTACACTCTCTATGGAGGACACTGGATCCCCACATGCTCTCAAGAAAGTTGGAACCCCCGTAGCTTCTCTATTCTTGGAAGAGTCTCTAAGATCAGGGGGGAAGTCCTTCTACCCTCAACTTCAAACAAGGATCTACTTTGGATCATGTATTGATATGAAGGTTACCACCTCCGACTTGGTTGCAAAGGATGATTTACAAACCTTTACAGCCAATGTTTAGAAATCCTTAGAAGATTTAAAACTCCTATGTCAAAGACCAGAGCCCTCTTCCTTGGATTCCTTCGAATTCAAAGCATTCCAAACCAACATATAGGCTCTACACACCATATCAGAAGCAAATGCAGCGAAGCTTGAGGCTCTGCAATCTCAGATAAGGCAAACCCAGAGCTCTATACATCTTCAAGAACAGTTCAGTGCCTAAGCCTCAAAGGTTAAAGCCAATAGAGAAACTATTAAAAGCCTAGAAGAGGTGATTAACAAATAATATGTTGAGTCAACTCCTCAAGCATCATCTTCCGAAGAGGTTCTCACCAAACTTACTGCAAAGATCAAGTCAATTATCATAAAGCGATGCAACCTACTTTAGTGCCCAACGATTACATTAGCAGCTCAAAGATCAAGAAACTAGGTGACAAACCACTTTAGAAAGTGAATGACATCAATGATAAGTTCACAACCTTTGCAAACAGAGCTACTGCTCAGGTGAAGAATAATGTTGCTTTAATGTGCTTCAAAGCGGATATCGAGATCAATAAATCCACTCTCGCTGCTAGTGATATATGTGAGATGATTGAAGGTTGTGTTAAGAAGAACCTTCTAGAGAAGAAGAAAAAGAGAAAACCAGAAACCTCTTGCCACGCTGAGGCACAAAAGAAGAATTGGTTTGATGATCAAGAGGGACCAGGTGGCTTTGGTCTTCAAGATCACCAAAAGGGGGAGAAGCAGCAACCCATACCAATCCCTCTTGAACCTAAATCTTCCTTGGTACAAACACAGAAGAAAACTTCCTTTGAACAACCTTCATAGAGGAGTAATGAACCAGAGGGACATCCGATCTCTGCTGAAGAACCTTTGATGCACACTGTTGCACCCAAAGTGGTGTCATTTGAGAAGACTGTGTCCCTGTGAACACAGAGGTCAGTGAGGACGAAGAAGTAGAGCAAGTAATGTTCAGCCGAACCAAGAAGCCTCTACCTTTGCCACCATATCTGCAAAACCCAAAGCACCATATCCACCCAAGCCAAAAACCACTACTCTTCCTCATGTCACCGAGGACAGAGTTGGTGATGTAAAGAAGCAAATAGGTCGGCTTAGGGTGAAGATACCTATGAACCCAAAAAAACCCAGAGAACCTGAGCTAAAACTAAACGAGAACACCCATAGGTACATCTATAATGAGAGAAAGGAGAAGGTTTACTTTCAACCAAATCTACACCCTGAAATTCAAGCGACATCAAAGGAGGTTTCTAGAAACCAAATCTCTGGAAAAACACCAGGTGTACTCAGATTCGGACATCATGAGGGTTCTCAAAATAACCCTTCACTCCTTTGCACATAAATCTATCATTTATGCAGGGTATTCAGTTAAAAGAGAAGATGGATCCCTATGTAGTTTCTCTGATACGGATCTGATGAACCCCAAATCCTAGGACCTTCACCAACTCATTGGCTTCACAGAGTAGAAGTTTGGAGAGAAGAAAGAGTACACCATAGCAAATGGTAGGGTTAGGGAAACGATAAGAGACTGGGTGAAGTTCAAAAGCAAAATAGACTTTCAGATTGCCCGGAATCTTGGTGTTAAGAAGCTCGTCGTCACTGCTCTCCACAAAGAACTTGAAAATATAAAAATGGCACCCATAGCTTTTGGGATGGTTGAACCAGAGCTATGATTCGTCTACAAGAATGAGCTGAAGGAGAGGAAGATCAACAAACCAAGGGAATCTCAAAAGTACTCCAACACCACTCTGCATTGGTTCAAGAAAGAAATCTTAAAGAGGATCGGAGGACCTACTGTCCAGCAAGATCCCGCAAATGCCATTATCTTGGACATAGATGCTATGATCATATTCAGACATCTCATCATGAACTACCATAGGCTCCTAGCAGATGCTTTTATTAATCCTGTAATTGACTTTGCATAAGTCTTCTATTTGTAATAATTTACCTTTTTCTAAGTAATAAATTACCATTTCCTCTCTTTTATTTTTCCTATACTTAGGGGATATTGTTAGCCCCATTTCTTTATCATGTAAAAGTATTGTAAAAAGAAAACAAGTCCTGAATCAAGAGGACCTCTGTACTCGTAGCATGTTAAACCAGAGCCTAAAGCTGCCAGGTAAAGAAAACACAAAAGTGCCTAACTAGAAGATGATCTTCAGATGTAGAGCCTCCGCCCTTCAGATACAGAGCCTCTGGACTACCCCTATATACCAATGCTCTAGATTTCAACAAGTGTTCTGTCTCAGTGTGACCAACATATGGAGGACTACCACATCAACATAAACGGTTATTACACCTTTACAAGTGGAAGAACCTTAGTAGCTAGGACCTTGACATTTGTAATATTCTTCAGTAAATAAGAAGATTACGTTTTGTTAGAGCATCTCCAACGGACCTGCAAAAACACAAAACTAGAGAGTTTGCTTCTCCAACGGACCTGCAAACCTGCAAATTTTTTGCAGGTGTATGAGAGAGAAAGGGGAGCCCCCTTCATATTTGAAGGGGTACTGTTTACACTGCAATTTCACAAGGGCCCACCATTATCTTTTATTTAATTTGTTAAATATTATCTTTTAGTTAAAAGCATGTCGTTTTTATAAAATTTTATTTTAATAATTATTTATATTTAAAATTTTATTCATTTAAAAAATATTTAAGTTTTTTAAAATGTATTTTTTATAATTATATATATATATAATTATTTATTTATCGTTTTTATTTTAATAAGTCTTTATTAAATAATTATTTACTTGGTCTTTATTATTATAATATGTATTAATAAATTTTAATTATTGTTATTAAAAATAATTAATAATAAATAAAATATGTTATTTTAATGTGGGATCCACAAATTTGGTGTTTTTTTTAGAGTGTGGTTGGAGTTGGGTTTTTTTTTTTTGTGGTGATGGGCCCACCAAATTTGGTGTTTTTGATGTTAAAATTGGTGTTAAGGTTGGAGATGGTCTTAGGTGTACACCTTCACACACTTTACATTGTTAACAAACACACATTTGGAAAGAGAGAGAGAGAAAGTGAGTTTGAGAGTTTTTACACACACCAGTGCATGTTCTTGGTGTGTTCATCAATTGTACTCCAGGTTCAGATCAATACTTATGAATATAATGATTCGTGTGATTTGATTGTAAGATTTCTCTAGTATATTTTGATTGTCTCTCTTCTACCTATTTAATCAAGTTATTCAAGCTTCTGCTCAATTTATTGTTTTTTACTTGATTTGATATCCAATGAGTTAAATTTGGGACAATAGTTGAGGATAACGTTTCTTCATGTCTTCCTCGGCTTCCCAAGTCATGTTGGGGCCTTGGTGGTGCTTCCACTGAACCTTGACCACATAATGATCTCTTTATGACGTAATCTCTTAGACATCTTTTCCAGAGTTGCTTCGGGTTCCTCCAAACAACGATTATGCTCGTACACTCGAATTTCTAAGAGGGGAATCACACTTTCTTCTTCCTCAAAGCATTTACGTAGGTAACACACGTTAAATGTGTTGTGAATTCCCGTCATCTCGGGCGGCAACTCCAATTTGTAAGCTTAGAGCCCTATTCTTCCCAAAATGGTAAACGGTCCAAGGAAACGGGGACTAAGTTTCTCGCGCTTTTCGAACCGTATAATAGTTTTTCAAGGTGTCGGTGACACTTTCAACATTATGCGGTCTCCCACTTGGAATTCAATCGGTCTCTTCTTCTTATCAGCGTAGCTCTTTTGTCGGTTCTGAGCCGCCTTCAAACGCTCGTGAATCCCTTTCACCTTATTAGCGGTTTCTTGGACGATGTTGGGGTCGACTGTAACACCCTAAAAATAGGGGTAAATTTAAACCTATAAAACTGCGGAAAAGGACATCCTATAAAAGAATAATGCACCCTTAAGCAGGGAAATAGTATGGCGTTTACATCTCAAAATAATACGGAAGATAAAACCGACAACCTACTAATCTAAACCAAACTAGATTAGATTAAAGACGGGTGTCGCTAATCACCAAACCAAAAGAATCTTCTTCAAATCTAAGTACACCAAATCTATTCATCACTAAAAATGTTATTCCTGACCACTTGGTCATCCACTCAAACCCGAGAAGCCCCGCCGCTAAGATGACATGTTATACATATCATTTTAAGAAAAAATGTTAGGCTAACGTGTAGTGAGAACAAACAATTATATTGAATATTTAGTAAAATGAAATCTTAAATATAAATTATGAGAAACATCTTATATACTTGGAGAACCAACATCTGTACTATCCTACAAGTGTTGACGGGGGAGACCCGTTTACCAAAACAAATGACATAACGCAAGGTAAGTCACAAGATATATTAACAAGTGAAATGTATATCTCACAAGAAAGTGGACCTCAAGCTCAACTCCACTAAGTCTATTGCTTGTGGATCCCCAATTTCAACCCCTCTAGGTCTATACATTGAGAAACCCAAATCCAAGAAAACAACTAGCACATTGGAATTACACCTTACCGCTCATGGGACAATGCCTGACCATACGTGTCCACATATTACTTACCATGAGACTCGATGCCTAATCTATGCTAAAATATGGGAAACTATCGTCCCATCATTTAGTACAAAGACTCAAGTGCCTATGGATCCATTACACAAACACCAAACAAACCAACAAGCTTTAATTGTACAAATCATCACTCCCATCATAATAAACCAACTAGTATTACTTCATACCAATAGGTAGGTTTGCATCATCATAAATACTTTGACCTCAAAATTAGTCATTTAGCCATAAACTCCATAAATTACCAAAATACCATTTTTAAACATTATTTCAACATGGAAGGTCAATATTCACAAGGATCATATCAAAATCATTAATTATTTCAAACCCTAGTTTGTGACCTAAAATTATTAAACCCACAAAATAACTAGGATGGAACCCCATAATCTTAGATAAAATACACAACCATTATACACTATGTATTTCATCCTTGCAAATATTTTCATCCAACCAAAACCCTAAAAATCTCCAAAACAAGTTTTAGGTTAAAAGTTCATCAAGCCAAGGATTTGTTATAGAGGAGATGTTTTAGAAGTTCAAAATACAAAGATTTGATATGTATAAAGTTTAAAAGAATGGATGAACTCACCTTAGTAGTTTTCAAAGGAAAACCAAACCCTAGGATGAATAATGTGATTGCTTGAGGTTTTAGTGGATTTGACCCCTTCCACTCAATGATTAAAGCACCCAGTAAAGATCAATAAATGCTCAAGATTGTGGTAGCTAGAAGGAGTTAAAGATGAGAAAGGATTTAGAGAAGAAACCCTACCAAAATGGGGAGAGAAACGACCTCCAAGTTACATAAAATAGATTCCAAAATGAATCAAAATTGGGCCTCTCTCAAAATAAACTCGCCTGCCTTTCGACGACATTGCCAGGGTGACTATGCCTTGGGCATAGTCGCCCACGACCTGCCCTCTTCTAGACTCCACCCGCGATATTGCCACTACGACAGTGACCAATGAAATGTCGTTGGCGATGTATCGCAAGCCCCTGCCATCCAACGACTTTGACAAACGATTGTGCCCTTTGGCATAATCGCACGTCATTGTCGCACCATCAAATCTGGTGGTTCAAAACTTAGAGTTTTCAGCTCAACCATCCTCAAGTTCCCACGATGATTCAAAATGAATTAATTTACTTAATTAGACAATACAATAAACGTTTAGATTGAGGATAGACGTACCAAAATCGCAGGTGTTCTAATCCTCCCCAACTTGAAGACGATTTCGTCCTCAAAATCTTTGCTAAGTGAAGAGGTGTGGATATATCTGCTTCATATCCTCTTCAGCCTTCCATTGAACTTTGACCATTGTGACCTCCTTATGACGAAGTTTCTTCATATTCTTCTCTAAAAACCCATTGGGTTCCTCAACACAACGGTTTCCCTCGTCCACTCTAATCTCAGAATTTGGTATGATGCTTTGTTCGTCTGCTAGACACTTTTGGAGGTAACATATGTGGAATGTGTTGTGAATTCTACTCATCTCCGGAGGAAGTTCTAAATGATAGGCTTGAAGCCCCACACGCTTGATCGCGGTAAAAGTCCCAAGGAAATGGGGACTCAACTTCCCACGCTTCCAAAACTGAATTATCCCCTTCCGTGGAGATACTTTTAGCAATACGCGGTCACCCACTTGGAATTCAATCGGTCGCCTTTTCTTGTCGGCATAACTCTTTTGTCGATCCTGTGCCGCCTTCAATCGTTTACGAATACCCTTAACCTTATCGACCGTTTCTTATACGATTTCGGGACCGACAAACTGTTTATCCCCTGCTTCAAGCCAACACACGGGAGTTCTACACTTCCGTCCATATAAGGCTTCAAACAATGCCATCCCAATACTCGAGTGATAGTTATTGTTGTATGTGAACTCCACCAAAGGTAGGTGAGAGTCCCAACTACCCCCAAAGTCAATCAAACTAGACCTTAACATATCTTCAAGGATCTGAATCGTCCTTTCGCTTTGGTCGTCGGTCTAGGGATGGTAAGTTGTACTCAACTTCACTCTCGTCCCTAACTCCTTTTGTAGGTCATCCTAAAAGTGTGACATAAACTGACTGTTGCGATTCGAAATAATGGACAATGGCACTACGTGCCGAGAAACCACTTCAACAATATACAACTTTGCTAGTTTGTCCATAGGCAAGGTTTCCCGCATAGCCAATAAATGGGCACTTTTGGTCAATCGATCCACTATCACCCAAATTGTATCATGACTCCTTAAGGTCTTTGGCAATTTTTTCACGAAGTCCATGGTGATATGCTCCCATTTCCATTCCGGAATTTCTAGTGACTGAAGACTTCCATAAGGTCTTTGGTGCTTGGCCTTCACTTGGAAACAAGTCACGCATCGTTCTACGTAGCGCGCCACATCAAATTTCATAACCGACCACCAATAATGCAATTTCAAGTCTCTGTACATATTCATTCTTTCCCGGATGGATAAAATACTTGGACTTATGGGCATCTTCGAGAAGGAGTTCTCGATTGCCCCTACCTTGGGCACCCATACTCGCCCATTGAATAGTTTTACTCCACGGCTATCTTCCATCAATAGTAGATGTTGCTTTTTCATAACCTCCTCCTTGAGGTTCCCTTCCAATAAGGCTTCGGTTTGTGATGCTTTTATCCGCTCAATGTGGATGGAAACCAACTCGATCTTTGAAAGGTGACCCGAGAGATCCCCACGTAATCTTTTTGGCTCAAAGCATCGGCTACTACCTTTGCCTTACCCGAATGGTAGAGCAACTCGCAATTGTAATCCTTTAGTAACTCCAACCACCTCTTTTGCCTCATATTCAACTTCTTTTGGTCAAAAGCGTATTTCAAGCTCTTGTGGTCCATATAGAGCGTACACTTCATGCCATTGAGGTAATGTCGCCATAATTTCAGGGCAAACACTACCGCGGCAACAACAAATCATGGGTGGGATAGTTCCTCTCCTGCACTTTGAGTTACCTTGATGCGTAGGCTATCACCTTGCCCCTTTGCATCAACACACATCCCAAACTCATTTTCGAGGCATCACAATACACCACGAAGTCATCCATCCTTTCGGGTAGGGATAAGATTGGAGCCTCGCAAAGTTTCTTTTGTAGCATCTGGAACGCCCTTTCTTGAGCCTCAGTCCACACGAACTTCACATTCTTTCGTGTTAGGGATGAAGTTATCTTAGAGAAATCTTGAATAAATCTCTGGTAGTATCCCACCATGAGATAGCTCTTTTTAGATGATGATTAGTTGCAAATAGTATTTTGGTAGAAATTGTATTGTCACCGTCTTTGTAATTAGTCGTATAAACTTATTAGATGATGATTAGTGCACGGATTTTATACACACTCTTTTGGAAATCGTTATATATAAATATATATATATATATATATATACTTGTCTACAGATTATAAAAATGGCAAAAACAGGTATTTATGAATGGGTCATGCCGAATTTTTCCTAGAAATTTTAGGCTAAAGATTAAGGTGTTACATGAGATTGGTTTGTAAGGTGTGTACATTTTACATGGATTGTATTTGATTTGTAATATATATATATATATATATATATATATATATATAGAGAGAGAGAGAGAGAGAGAGAGAGTCAGGTTCATATGAGAACATGAACCAAAGAAGAGAACACGAACACTGCAAAATTGGGCCCTACCTGTTGTTAATCCCTTGTTAATGCTCTAATTCATCGTTGATCCGACGTTGATAGTTCGTGGGCCAAACTTGTAGGTGATGCTATCAGCAATGGATCACAAAATATTTCAGTGATGGATTAGCGACAGAAAATTTTCGTGGCGATAAATCAACGAGGGTTGTTTAGCGACAGATTAGTAACGGATTTGCGTCAGACTTTTTCCGACAGATTAGCGACGATCCCACCAACTTTTAGCGATGGATTTATGTTGCTGATTTTTGGTGATTTTTAAACAAAATTAAATTAAAATTATGTATTTCCTGTATACCATAAATTAAAAATAACAAATCGAATCTATCCAACAAATTAAAAATAACCAATTCATACAATTCAAAAGACCAAATTCATACAATACAAATAATGTACGGGAGGTACATAACAATCTAACTAGGGAGTTATATGCAGGTTTGTACCCTCCTAAATTGGACCGCAAGTGTACGGTGTCGACTCAAGTAATTCGTACGTAAGTATGAGAATGGAAGTGTACAGTGTCGACTCAGGTACTGAGTATCACAATGACTATATTGACTATTAACTGGACGGTAGAAATTTGAATTGTAATTGCAATGAAATTGATTCGAAATAAGAAGTAAACAACTAATAAAAGCCGATTCTTTAAAGCAAGCAAAATCTGATTTGGAAAACACTGTTAGGGGATTGGAATCCTCTCGGGTTGATTTTACCACAGAACATTATAATCAACAAGGGATTGGGTTTAACCTCAATGAATTAAATCATGAAAATAGTTATTATACTCTTTCAAGCTATAATAACATTAATAATTGGAAAGAAACATTTCATCTCTCGATATCAACAATTAATTCCCAAATATCAAGCAAAACAGGATTAATCAACTCTAGGGTTGAATCGGTATATCTTTATCCAATTCTCACCCTAGGAATAGAACATAAACATCAAATCTTAATAAACTTTTTTCAAAGGAAATTAAGATAAAGAAATCATTCATTAATTGATCAGACTAACGAAAGCAATAAAATCATGCCATATGCTTCATTGAATTAAAATAAACCCAATACATTGTTCCATCACATGCTCAAATGATTATCCAACCCTCAACATTCAAGGATTAGTTCATGCTCGGGGTGTTGAAGAACATAATACTAAGAGAAGAAATTGAAAAACCAAACATTGTTCTAAAGAAAAAATGCCCAAAAGTAACAAAAACTCCCTGAGGTATCAACTCTCCACGCACACGTATTCGCAATAAGCTTCAATATCCGATTCCCACAAGATCTCCCCACCTTTTCTACTTCAAAAATGGATTTATCCTTCAAAATCGTTTTTTCCTAGCCGTCACCTCCCAGCCAAACGTAACCGTCCTCAACCCTAGCTGAAACATAGATTTTGACAAGACATGTGTTGGTGTTACCCGCGTGGCAAATCGCTCGCTACGCCCAAACCCGCGCGATCACAGGAAACCCGAGCGGAAACTCGCTAGAGACCCTGATTCTCCATCTAAAGGCTTAATTCCCATATGCTGACTCTCTTGGATCATTGGAGCTTCCCTCCTCTTCTAGACTTCCACGCTTTTGCTAGACCTTCCTTTGGATTACTCTTTTTCTCCTCCGTTCGTCTCACCTTGTACTTTCTTTCAAAAACCTATTAAATTCACCACTATTTTCCCTGGGATCGTACAATTTCTACCTGATTCAAATCATAAATAATGTCTGATTTCGACATTATCAGGGGAGGGGAGAGGTGGGAGAGTGTATCCATGCTGCTACATAAACGCAACAAACTACTGCGATAACGTGACATGCTCAGCTAACTGGGCAATGAATGGCATGTCGGGCCAGATCTTCCCTACTCTTCTGTTCAACCTCCAACTTGGCCAATTTGCGATCCTCCCGCTCATTTGCCTCCTCCTCTATCCTTACCATTTTCGCTTTCAACTCAGCTATCTACAAATATTCAATAATTGACAAACATCAGTAATTCGTTGGCAATGAAAAGTAACAACATGATACATAACAATATAACCAACATATCTCCGTTATCGATCCATTCACTGATGATCTCCCAGTGCTACTACTACAATCAACGATCATAGCATAATCGGGATCCTCGGAGGTCCCGAACCCAAAGATATGCATCATTAGGAGGTATGGTTGTTAGTGCATAAATGTGTTGGATCCAAGATCATGAAGAATGGAAAGTCAATGCTCAAGTCAAATCCTTCATTGCAAAGTCAAAGTCAAAGTACTTAAAGAGGAAAGTCAAGTTCAAGCTAGAAAAAGTCAACTTGTCTAGTTTAGTTAGTTTAGTTTTTGTCTTTGTTAACTTGTTAGTATAAATAAGTTTTTGTTTGTAGACTCATATGACACGAAGAAGAGAGAAATCTTAGTGAGAGAAATATTGTTCGTGAGAGAGCATTGTATAGTTTGATTCATCAATCTATATACGACTTCTTGAATTGATTTCAATTGTTATTCATCTTGATTAGCACACATCTTGGAACAATAATTGGTATCAGAGCAAGCATAGACCAAAGAATAAATCAAGAACTTTGAAGTTTTGATCGAAGTTTTCAAGAACTCACAAATCACCGTTCATTATCCAATTTCATGTATTTTTGTTGATTTGGAATTATAATCACCTGTTCTGTATTCGTTTTGTGTCATAGAACACATTTGCTTTGAATCATATCATCCAATTCACAACATGTTTGTGTGAATTTGGATTTGAGTGAAATTTTGTTCGACAGATTGTAAGTACTGTGTTCTATATCAAAAGTGATTTTTTTTGTTGTTCTTGTTCGAAATTGAACAATTGTAACCTGTTCGAATTGTGTTCTGGATCAAATTTCCAAACGTGGTGTAATTTGAAGATTTGGATCGATTTGAGGTTGAAATTGAAGATTTTGGAACTAGATCTGAAGAATTCGCATAGAAAACTAAAGAACTCGCATTATGATGAGAAACTCGCATGGAATTGAAGTTTGAAGATTGTTAAGTGAAGAACTCGCATCGTGAAGTGTACGAGAAGTACGAAATTCACATCTCTCTACATGCGAATAGAAGGAATTCGCATCATTTGAGATATGAAAAGTTGTTTTTGATTTGACTAAGGACAAAATTCGCATCGCGTTATATGCGAGAAGTTGGAATTTCGCATACAGTTAAGTGCGAATTCTGAATAACTCGCATCTCAAGCTGAAAAAGTTTCTAAGGCAACAATTCGCATCCATACGAATTGTTTGAGGTTGAAAATAATTCTAAGTCCATAATTTGCATCACAAGGGCGTGCGAATAGTTTCAAGTTGGTGAAAATTTCAAGTTCGAAATTCGCATATCGTTATATAAGAGAAGTCTAAAACTCGCATCATTCTATATGCGAAAAGCTTAGAATTCGCAAACTTCAACGTGCGAATTCTAGCAATTAAGATCCTTCCTTGTGAGAATTGTTTCCCTGTGCAAAAAGTTTGGAAGCTTAAGTTCTTTGGTGAGCGAATTTCTTCATAGTGTGCGAGAAGTTTTTCATTGGTGTACGAATTCTATACTTAGTCATTTTCTGATTGAGTTTTTCTGAATTTTTGATATTTTCTGATTTTGTGTGTAAAGATTTGTGTTTCTGATCAAGATGACTTCAAAGGATGCTCTTTCTATTGGTACTGATGTCAAACCACCCGTTCTGTTCAAGGGTGAATATGATCAATGGAAGGACATATTTCTGGATTTCATAGACAGACATGAAAATGGAGAATACATCAAACAGTCAATTGATGAGGGTCTGATGAAACCAGTAACTGCTGTTGTACCTGATGAGGATAATGAGACTTCAGATAGTGAATATGGTACTGAGAACAGAAGGATAAAGACTAAAGAGATCGTGGTGGATTTTTCAAGCTATACACATGAATAGAAGAAAAGACATAAGGCAGATAAGCAAGCTAGATCTCTACTTCTTCAGAGCATTCCAAATGAAATATACATAAAGATTGGCAGTTATAAGGATACTGCAAAGAAGATGTGGGATCAGATGGAAAAGATGATGATGGGATCAAAGGTTGGTAATCAGATGAAGGTGGAAAATTGCATAAACAACTATAAAGAGTTCTAGGCTAAATCTAGGGAAAGTCTGGAGGATACATATGAAAGATTTGTTTCTTTACTGAATGAGTTGGCCAAGAACAAAGTGAAGAAGAAGCAGATTGAGAATAATGTCAAATTTCTCAGTGTCTTGCAGCCTGAGTGGAAGAAACATACAAGAAGAATGAAGCAGATGAAAGATCTGAGTGAGATCCCCTTACATGAGGTTTATGAAACTCTAAGGCAAAATGAGGAAGAGGTAGAAGAAGAGAAAAATCTTAGTGAGAGAAATATTGTAATTGAGAGCATCATGTATTGTGTGAATTGAAGATCAATATACGACTTCTTGAATTGAATACAATTGTTATTCATCTTGATTAGCACACATCTGGGAACAATAATTCAGTTCTAGTGGTGGAGAAGAAGAAAGAGAAAGAGAAGAAAAATAAGAAGAAAAAAAAGAAGATTGTGATTTCTAGTTCTAGTGACTCTGACGGTGATAATTCAGATTCTGATGATGGAGAGAACCTTAAGCAGGCCATGATTTTGCTCACCCGAGCCTTTCAGAAGAAGTTCTATAATAAGTCGAGTTCAAATAGTCAGAGGTACTCTTTAGGATCGAGGAACAATGAACATAAGGAAAGAGTGGAAGGAAGAAGGTTTGAAGACAGAAGGTCTGAAGGGAAGAGTTATGTGGAAAGGAAGTCGGAAGAAAAGAGGTATGTGAATCAGTATGGTGAGAAGAAAGCTGAGGGGCCAGTCAAGTGCTACAACTGTGGTAAGATATGCCACTTTGCCAAGGACTGCCGAAAGCCGATAGTTAGAAATTTTGAGTACTACAAGAATAAGATGCTTCTGGCCAAACAAAAAGAGGCAGGTAAAGCACTGATGGCTGCGGATGATTATTGGCTTGGTCATTCAGATTATGAGGAGGATAAAGAAGAGACTGTTCGCATGTGCTTAATGGGCAATAAAGTCAAGTACGATGAATCTGATGAGGAGACGTCCAAAGAGGTACAAATTTTTTTTGAATCTGATTTCTTAAAACAAATGGAAACCATGATGGTCGAGCTTTAGGACTTACAAGCTAAGCTCAAAAATGAGAAAAACAAAGTTGCGAAAAAGCGTCAAACAATTTTTGATCTCAACAAGGAAATTGCTGGGAACAAAAACTTGATTGACTCTTTGAACAAATCTGCTACTGTTTTTGAAAAACAAAAAGCTTGTTTTGAAACTCAAATTTCTTAAACTGTTTCTAAGTTTAATAAGTCTGAACTTGAGAAACAAGAGTTTGCTGTTACTTATAATAAACTACAATTTGAAAACAAATCTTTACTGAAAAGATTAATGGTTTGGAAGCAAAACTTTATGCTCGAGGTCAAATTGATCAAACCATTTATCTAAACAAACCAAAGGAAGTTACTGATTTCAAAGATAATTGGGGTATTGGTTACGATAACCCACATTAGCAAAAGAAATCTATCAGAAAGCAGCCAACTTTATATAAATTTGATTCTTTATAAGTGGTTGACAAATGTCCTCATTTGAAACCCAAATTTATTAAAAAATCATCTGATAAGGCTGAGGCTAAGGAAGATGAGAACAGAAAGAACACAACCAAAATGCAACTACCATTATGCTATAAAAAGCTGAATGGTAGTTATCTTTCTGAACAACCAACGTTTCTGTCAAACGATTATTTTGAAAGCTATTTTAGTAAGGAGTTGGAGGCAAAACCTGTTAAAGCCAAAATTTACGTTCCTTCACTAATCATGGAGAGTAAAATTTCTGATCTTCAGAACACTTTAGTAGATGAAAGAATCTTGCTTGATCTTGAGAAAGTTGTGTTTTCTACTGTTATGAAGAACACTAATTTCAAATCTGAAGTTACAAATGACAACTCCAAATCAGAAAGAGTTTGTGTCAACAACTCCACTGATTCAGATGTGTCATCTTGTAAGGTTTTTATGGGAAATGTTTTTACTAATCCTAAAACTTCAGATTGTGCTAAAATGTCTTATCAAAAGAAGTGTTATAAAATGTCAAGTGATTTCAAATTTCCAAATTCTTCCAAGGCACAACAACTTGATAATGATGTTGATGACTTGTTTGCGGTTGAAAATGATTTTTTAAATTCTGATGGTTATTTGGATGAAAGTGTTGATAAATTTGATTTCAATGCTAAACTTCCAGATCATACTTCTTTTGTGATTAATAATGTTGCTTTACCTAGTGTTTTTGAAAAAGGTGAAACATCAACTAAGGTTGATGATTCAGTTCCTGTGAGTACCTATTACTCTAAAGGTAAGAAGAAAAAGAAAAGGCGCTCACAGAAATTGACCAACACAGGTAAACACAAGAAAACACAGACTCTTAAATCTCATGTTTCTGATAAATCTAAATCTTGTGTTTCAGAATTGAGAAAGAAAAAGTCAGAAGCAAGACTAGAATGGAGACCTAAACAGAAGATTGAAGAGTCTACGAAATCATTGTATGATTATGATTGTAATAGGACTACTACTAGTTTTACTGATGTAATTGATCAATGTGCTTCTCATAAAACAAAACTTGTAACTTCTTACAAGGTTTATACAATAAAGTAGTTGATCCAATTATCTCATTTGCCTAGTAAGTGTTCCACTATTGTTCGAAATGATTTTGTGACTCGACAATATTCTGATTGTTGGTTTGGTACTTATTATATACATCATTATAATCCTTTTGAAAAACAAAGAGGACCCAAATTTAAATGGGTGCCAAAATCTTATGCTAACACGAAAGGACCCATCTATAAATGGGTACCTAAACCTGTTGTTGTCTGATTTCTCTTGTGCAGACTCGTCATATGTGGTACTTGGATTCAGGATGTTCCAAGCATATGACTGGACAGAAAGATATTTTATCTAATTATACAGAGAAATTCTGTGGCAACGTGAGATTTGGGAATGACCAATTTTCAGTAATTCTTGGTTATGGAGATGTAGTGCAAGAGAATGTCACGATAAAGAATGTGAGTTATGTTGAAGGATTAGGACACAATCTATTTAGCATTGGTCAGTTCTGTGACAATGATTTAAAGGTCAATTTCAAAGCCTAGAGATGTTGTGTCAAAACTGATGATGGTAAAGAAATCTTGGTCGGAACGCAAAAGTTAAACCTCTATACGATCAATCTGTCAAATGTCAAGACTGATAATCCAGTGTGTCTACTTTCTAAAGCCTCTATGCAACAAAGTTGGTTATGGCATAGAAGGATATCTCATCTCAATTTCAGATACATTAACAAATTGGTGACTGGCAACTTGGTAAAAGGACTTCCAGAGCTGAAGTACGTAAAAAAACATCTGTGTGACGTGTGTGAGAAAGGAAAGATGAAAAGAGCCTCACACAAGCCTAAGCCTGAACCGAGCACAAGTACTCCTTTAGAACTATTGCATATGGATCTCTGCGGTCCAATGCGAATGCAAAGCATAAACAGAAAGAAATACGTCTTAGTGATTGTGGATGATTATTCTAGATACACTTGGGTCAAATTTCAAAGATCAAAATATGAGACTCCCGATGTCATCATCTCATTCTTAAAGAACGTTCAAGTGAACTTGCAGAAGACAGTTTAGCTACTTCGAACTGATAATGGCACATATATCAAGAACAAAACAGTTGACGATTATCTCAAATCGGTCGGGATAACCCATCAGTTTTCTGCTGCCAGAACACCGGTACAAAATGGGGTAGTTGAACGACGAAATCAGACTTTTGTTGAGGCTGCACGAACGATGCTGAGCCGGTCCGATCTAATTTTATTTTTATAGGCTGAAGTTGTCTCAACTGCATGTTATACTCAAAATCGTTCAATCATTCATCGCCAGTTTGGTAAAACTCCATATGCTTTGATAAACATAAGAATACCTAGCATTAAACATTTTCACATCTTTGGATGCAGGTGTTTTGTGTTCAATGATAAAGAGAACTTGAACAAGTTTAATCTGAAGGCTGATGAAGGCATTTTCATTGGATATTCTCAAACGTCTGATGCATACAGAGTTTACATGAAGAAATCCAAGATAGTTGTTGAGAGCGTAAATGTTACATTTGATGAAGAAATGGCTTCTAATCAAATCAGTTCAGAACATGTGATAACAGGAGTATTAGCTTCTAGACACATCAATCCAGAACCTGTGATTAATGTTTCTAATTATGATAAAGCATCAACGTCTACATCTCATTTAACAGAATTAGATTTATTGTTTGAACATTTTTACGATGAGTTTCTTGGTTCAAAAGTAACTAAACCTGTTGTGATTGACAGATCTGAAGATGCAAGTAATCATCATCCAATCATATCAAATGTCTCAACTGAATCAAATTCCCCGATTCAAGAAGAAACTCTAGTTCAAACACCTACTCAATCAGTTGAAGTTGTGCAATAAATTGCAGAGCCAGAAGTTACATATTCAATTGGATGTACGGTCATGCCTACACAATAGACATCAAATGTCCAATCCACTGAAACTTCTGCACCAGTTACTTCAACTGAACCCTACAAGAAAAAAATATTGGATATCTAGACGATCAACATGATCAATCTACATCTATACCACTCCCTCATGTATATAAGTGGACCAAAGAGCACCCGGTTCATCAGATTATTAGAGATCTATCAAAGTCAATGCAAACTAGGTCCTCAACTGCTAACGAATGAATGTTTGATTCTTTTCTGGGCAAGATAGAGCTGACACGAGTATCCGAAGCTCTAAAAGATCCAGATTGGATAACAGCTATGCAAGAAGAGTTCAATCAATTTGAATCACTTAAAGTCTGGAGACTCGTACCTCTACCGGAAGGCAAAACCATTATAGGTACGAAATGGGTATTCAAGAACAAGAAAGATGAGGATGGTATCGTAGTCAGAAATAAAGCTAGACTTGTTTCTAAAGGATATCGGCAAGAGGAAGGAATAGATTATGATGAGACATATGCTCTAGTTGCACGTATAGAGGCAATTCGAATGTTTCTAGCCTACGCTGCATACAAAAACTTCACTGTCTACCAAATGAATGTGAAGATTACCTTTCAAAATGGCATACTGAAGGAGGAGGTATATGTCTCACAGCCAGAAGGGTTTGTCAATACTGAAAAGTCGGATCATGTCTACATTCTTGACAAAGCTCTTTATGGTTTAAAGCAAGCTCCTCGAGCCTGGTACGATGTTCTATCAAAGTTTTTAGTCAAGTCTGGGTTCTCAAAAGGTAAAATCGATACTACTTGTCTTTAGAAAAAAGGAAAAAGCTGATATCATTTTAATTCAAATATATATGGATGATATAATATTTGGTTCAACAAATCCGAAGTACTGTAAGAACTTTTCTAATCTAATGGTGTCCAGGTTTCAATTGAGAATGATGGGAGAGATGAATTTCTTTCTCGAATTACATGTTAGACAATTTTCAACGGGGATCTTCATTAATCAAGCGAAGTACATTTATGATATTTTGAGAAAACTTAAAATGGAAAATTGTACTCCAATTGGTACCCCAATGGCACTAGGAACTAAGATTGGAGTTGATCTTTCTGGAAAAGTTGTTGATCTTAGAACCTATAGAGGAATGATTGGTTCTTTAATGTACTTAATGGTGATTAGATCGGATATTATGTTTTCTACATGCTTATGTGTTAGATATCAAGCTTCGCCTAAAGAATCTCATCTTTCAGCAGTAAAGCGAATATTTAGATATTTGAATGGGAATGCAGATCTTGGTTTGTGGTATCCTAAAGATACAGGTTTTGAGCTAACAGCGTATTCAAACGCAGATCATGCAGGTTGTATGTTACACAGGAAAAGTACTTTGGGACATATACAATTTTTGGGAGATAAGCTCGTGAGTTGGACTTCGAAGAAACAACTGTGTGTATCTACTTCAACAGCTGAGGCAGAGTACGTAGCTGCGGCTAGCTGCTATTCTCAGGTGTTGTGGATGCGAACATAACTCCGAGATTATGGATTCCAATACAATAAAATCTCGATTTACTATGATTCCAAGAGCTCTATGGCTATATCTGCGAATCCTGTCCAACACACTAAAAGCAAGCATATTGATGTACGATATCATTTTATCAATGATAATGTTGAAAAAGGTACAGTTGAACTTTACTTTGTAAACACAGATTATCAACTTGTTGATTTGTTTACCAAGCCATTGGACGAAAAGGGATTTAATTTTCTCATTTCAAAACTTGGCATGTTAAACCTCAAGAGTTAAACTGTAGTTACCTAGTACAATTTATATTGTTATTTTTCTTCATTTCTTTATTTTTAATCTGAACGATATCTGCACTGAAACGTTATGTTCATGTTTACAGGGGGGTGAGTCAAAGTTTAGATCATCTATATTCGAGGGGGAGTTATAGAATTTATTGCATATATTTTGTACTGACATATTTTATGATGCATATTTTCAAGGGGAGTAAGGACTTTGATTTCTGATTATTTCAGATCAGAACTCGTTCTTAAGAAGTTTTATTGCTTTCATGTTTTTCATTTTCGAATAAAAGTTTTTGTTTTCAATAAGATTTTGTTGCTTTGACGATTTTTTACTATTTACAGATTTTGAGGGGGAGCTTACATGATCATATCTATTATGACTTTGAAGCTGACTTTATGAGATTAAAGTTGAGCGTAAGGATTATTCTACTTTTAATCTCATTGTGTTTGAAAGAAGAACAACTTTCAAACATGAAAACATGTTTCTAATTGTTCAAACCACTTCACGATTCTTAAACAGATTTCATGAATACAGAAGTGTGATTTTAAATGTTTTCATTTTATGAACTTTCATCTTTAACAAACCGTGTGTTTCCAAAGATAAATACTTGTGTATTATCTTTTCTATATACTATCAAGTATTCATACACACCGGTTTAGTACTTTGTTGATTATGTTCTTACCATGTCTCATATTGAAACTATTTTTCGTTGGTAAGACACCCCGTTTGATATTCAAAAGTTTATTTGAGCGTTGATCCATTCAAAGTGTTTCCTTCAAGAATGTCTATATTTGGTTCGTCTAGACAACATCCCATTTTTTCATGACCTAAGCTTTTTATTGGTAAATCATTCATATTTGATTTTTCATACAATGTCAGATTCTCAAACAAGTCTTTTGTATTCATTTCATTCTTTCAATATACTTGTTTTTAAGAAAATCTTCCATGTTTAAATTGATTAACTCTTCATGATTATTTTATTGAGCATACATATATCTGACATGTATTTCATATTGTGCTTTAACTGCTAAAGTTAAACTATTGAGCAACTTTTTGCTTTTAGGACAAAATACATGGGATAATTGTGTGAGATTTTAATGAACTTCTATGGATTCACGATAACCAGTGTTTCCTACCCAAGAAGTTATCCTTGAGTGATCGAGAGGCGAGGGTCAATATCTGAGTGTGGGTGTGTGATGAGATAAAATGAAAAGAGAGATTTGTTAGAAGTGAGCTCAATGTTACAAAGAAAGAGGGTGAGAGATCAGAGTAAAAGAATATCAAACTATGCACCAAAATTTTTCTGAGTCGGGCAACCACATTACTGTTGTTTCACAATTCTTTCGTGAACTTCATTGAAACAGGCACTAGCCCATGCCAACTCTTGATTTAAACCTCACCAGCTACTCTTTTCTTTCTCAACAAAGAGATGTTTCAATTTTTCTTGGGGACACAGCACATAATCTATCTCGTCTTCATTTGGAAGATGTGGATATTGAAACAGAAGGAATTCTGCCCCACCTTCACACTTCGATCATGCACGATTGAGTCTGTGTATTACTATTGTTGTCTCAATGGTTTACACATTTTGAGCCTATTTGAAAACTTCAATTATTTCTACACTATACACGAGCACACAAGGATTTCGTTTTCTTGTCATAACGTTCATAGAAAATTCTTTGTGATTTTTCGATGATTGAATGGAAGCCCGGGGGGAGTGAACATCAAAAAGATTCTTTCCAACGTACATTAGTTGTACAAAGTGGCTTAGTGCTACTTACATGCAATTTAACTGATTCATTTGTTGATTCAGGGTTACACTCTTATTTTTCATAATTTGAAAAGATTCGGATAAATACATTATGAACTGACGGATGATTCAGAAGTTCATTTTTTTTTCTTCAAAAAGATCAGTGGTCAGAAAGGATTCATGACATTTCTTGAAGAAGTTTTGATGATTTCTATGTTGCATCATCAGAAAGGGGGAGAATTATATTCAAGAAATGAGATGGTCAAGAAATGGATAAGAAGTTTTGGGAGAATTAATTTCAACAATTGGTGTCTAAAGATCAGATTGTGAAAATTCTGTGGATAAAGTGATCAAGTGTTGACAGATTTTGAAGGGTTTATTTCAGAAATATGGGGAGAATGTTCATAAAGAAAGAGAAAGTTCAAATGTTCTGAAAGAGTGATGAAATTTTCTTTGAAGATTATTGACTAAAGCAAATTGAGCTAAATCTGAAGATAATTTCTTTTCTAAAGTCTGAAAAGGTTTGTATAACCTTTGGGGAGATTGTTAAAATTCTTGAAGAAAAAATTCACAAACTTTGGGGAGATTACAGAAAGTTTGAATATAGTTTAAAGAAAGGGGAGATGAAATGCTTATCCTTGTGAGAGATTGAATATGTCAAGATCATACAAAGAAGAAGAATGTTCGCGAATGCTAAAATTCGTTTTTGTTTATCCATTAGGGGGAGATCATTTGTTTCTAAATCAAAGGAGGAGATTTTGTTTTGAAGGTGATCTTGAATCTAAAGGGGGAGATTCTTAGTGCATAAATGTGTTGGATCCAAGATCATGAAGATTGGAAATTCAATGCTCAAGTCAAACCCTTCATTGGAAAGTCAAAGTCAAAGTGCTTAAAGAGGAAAGTCAAAGTCAAGTTGGAAAAAAGTCAACTTGTCTAGTTTAGTAAGTTTAGTTTTTGTCTTTGTAAACTTGTTAGTATAAATAAGTTTTTCTTTGTAGACTCATATGACACGAAGAAGAGAGAAATCTTAGTGAGAGAAATATTGTTCGTGAGAGAGCATTGTACTGTTTGATTCATAAATCTATATACAACTTGTTGAATTGATTTCAGTTGTTATTGATCTTAATTATCACACATCTCGGAACAATAATGGTGTCGGACTCTACACTAGACTAGGCCTCATCCCTAAGCTCTCGAAACTGCTCCTTTGGTTTACCAAAACAAAAATGGGTGATCTTATATCTTTAGGCATTTTAGCAGCATAATGGATGTAAATCAAATGTATCCAACCTATCTACTTAGCCTAACGTCTGCCCAACAATGGCAACCAAAGCTAATAGCAACACTATAGTTAATTAAAGTATATTACTTTAAACCTACCAAACGGTTCTATAAAACAAAGTAATGGTTTTAGAAAACCTACCATTTGTAACACCCTGGTTTTAGCCCAATCTCCATGTCATTAATCACCAATTCATAACGAAAATCATTTATCTAAATGAGATCCCAAAATCCTTAACTGAAAATTTCTTACAGTAAAAGTCTTAAAAAAGTAAATACTCTATAATGTCTTAAATGAAAAGTTCGTCCCATACCGGACAAAGACATATATGTTCAAATTATAAATGCTAAGTGTGTGAGAAATAGAGAAGTAATCCTAGTCATTCATATGGTCAAGATCGGATTTGAATGGTCAAATATTTTTTTTCTTTGACTGGTCAAGAATTGGGGCTTTGACTGGTCAAAAGTTGCGAGTATTCCAAAAATAGAATGACAGTTTCGTAATTTTTACAAATACGCGGGACGAGTTCATATATGAACCTGTATGACTCACATATGAACCATATGTTCATACGTGAATTAAAATAGTTAATTCACATATGACCTCTTTTAACTAATTCATATATGAACTAATTAACTAATTCACATATGAACTAATTAACTGTAGGTTCATATGTGAATCAGTTGAACTAATTAATAGATTCACATATGAACTAATTAACTGATTCTCACATGAACTAATTAACTGATTCACATATGAACGTATAGTTCATATGTGAATCACATAGGTTTACATATGAACTAGTCTCGCATATTTTACGAAAGTATCCCTCTATCTTCTACAGACCACGTAAGGAATTATCCGGTGCTTCACGGTCAAAGCCGCAAATGTTGACCATATGAAGGGCTAGGACAATTTCTCTATTTCTCAGACACTTAGCATTTCTCATTTGAACCTCTCCTTATATATATATAGTAACATATATATGCACAAACTTCTACGAGTAGGTTATCGATACCCTTTCTCTTACTCGTTCCCTTATCGGTACCACACAATCCTTGGTAAAACGGTCCAAAAATTCATCTTACGATGACAGGGGATACCCGTTTTACCAAGGATTGTGGCAGAACACCGAGTAAGCCACAATCCGAGTTATGAGCTAAATACTTGGAATCCATGGCCACGAACAACATCGGTCCGTACTAAGATGTGAGGGAGGGCCCCCGACGAAACCAAGTCATACTCGTTCACTAGGACTACATTATGACCTATGGCTAGTAACCGATCTCACATAACCGTACCAAAGGCCCCCGAGGGTCAAATGCATCCATAGCTACAAAAAGGGGAAAAGACATCCCAATAATAATAGCTGACTCAATACCTAGGGATCCACTAGTAATAGTCTAGACTTGTCACAATTTCATTGTGACCAACCATAGTTAGTCATATGGTTCCAAAAACATTTTAATCCCAAAATGTATTTCCAAGTTTAACTGCTGATAAGAATGAAAATCATAAAATGAGACTATATACATTCTTTCAAGTACCTCACATAAATGTGCAAGTAGTACGTTATAAAACCTCTAATTTCAGGAATGATGCATAAAACCCGACAAACATTTAAAAGTGTATTTCTTTGACCAAAGATCTATTTATGCGATAAATCATCAAAACATTTATGACACATTTATCGAAATGCCCAAAAATCCCAAATGTGGGTATTTTACAAAGTTTATAAAGTTAAATACTTCAAATAATCAAAGATTACCAACTAACTCAACATTTGATAATTTCATGTAAAACACATAAACACTTTAAAATAGACATTTTGGCATGTACAACGTTTTCACAAATCAACTTGAACTCACCTTGCTAGATTTAGGCTAAATCTAGATTTTACCCCTAAAACTTAAATCTCCAAAGATGAAGGCTTGAATCTCCAAGAAACTTCTCTAGATCTTAGATTCGACACACCTACAAGGTTTCCTTCAACATACAAGTCACCAAAATCAAACCCAAGATGGAGGATGAATGGGAAAAGGATGAAATCCTCAAACCCTAGCTTAACATTGAGAGAGATGAGGAGCTTACCACCACAAAATACCCTTGGATCTTCCAATAGACTCCAAATCCCTTGCTATATCCATGAAGATCTCTCAAAAACGAAACCATGCAACTTGAATCACTGAAATCGGAGTTGGGACGAAGAAGATATGAAGAAATGAAGTTAGACCTCCAAAAATCGCGTATAAAACCCTCAGGTCTCTTCCCGCGGTTTGGCCCGCGACTTGGAAGCCGCGGGGTAAGCTGCGCGCTTCCCCAACACCCATCTAGAGGGTTCCGTGGCCTAGGTCGCGGACTAGAGTCGCCCACCAACCCGTGGGCCTCCGAAATCCCCATTTCTCGCGTCTGATCACTGTTTTGGCCATAACTTATTCGTTATAGCTCCGTTTTCGCTCCGAAAAGGACCGTTGGACTCATAATTGAATCCTTCATCTATCAATACTAAGTACAAAATCAAATATCTTATTTTTCCTTAATATATTGGTTTCTGAATTAACTTGAAATGATACCTTTTCGAAATCGGGATGTTACACTTCAACAAGTAAATACTCTATAATGTCTTAAATGAAAAGTATGTCCCATACCGGACAAAGACATACATACATATATATATATATATATAGATAAAGAGAGAGAGAGATAGCCCAATTCTTTTGTTAACCATTCCATTAGCGTTAACCGTGTTAACGAAATCCTAACCAATCAAATTTCACCAAAGATTTATGTCCATTTCACGCGTAGTAATTTTGTAAATGGTATTTTAATTGATTATAATATTGATTAAATAGTTTCCATAATTTTCTCATATTTAAATTTGGTAGTTATCTAATTATATTATATTGTAATTATCTTTTATTTATAAGTTATTGGATCAATATCAAATTTGTGAACTTGCGTTTGACTTTTCATAACTGAAAGTGAAAACATATGTGTTTTTCTGGAATAGAAGAAGACAAAATTTGTTTTATCTTTATTTTCGAAATTTATTTTATTTAAAATAATTTTTTTAATATCAAAGAAGATATCGATCAACATAGACGTTTTAACTGATTAATACGTTTTTTTTAAATTCAAATCCAGATGTGCATATATGCACACTTGCACATATGCACATATACACACAAATGCACATATGCACAAATACACAAATGCTTAACCATCTAAATATGTTTAATGTCTGTTTTTAAATTTGTTCATGTATGCACAAATTTTAAGATTCCCTCCATGTACTGTTTCCATATTTTTCTCTATTTTAATTTGGTAGTTCTTTCATTAGAAATTGTCCATGTATGCACAAATTATGTAAAATGGTTTAATGTCTGTTTTTGAATTTGTGCATGTATGCACAAATTAAATTTTGATATTATGTATTAATTTATTTATTTTATATACAAATTTCAAGTAATTGTTTAATGTCTGATTTTGAATTTGTTCATGTATGTGCAAATTCAAGATTCCCTCCATGTATTGTTTCCATATTTTTCTCTTTTTTAAATTTGGTAGTTATTTTATTTGAATTTGTTCATGCATGCACAAATTAATTGTTTCGGGAACCAGTTACAGTGGATAGCACTTGCCATGTTTATGATTCTTGTGTTTTGACAAAATTACCCCTATACACATATGCACAAAGTGCAAAAAGCGTGTGACTTACCAAAATTACGCTTATTAATCCTAGCCAATGATCTAATGCATCTACGTTGTGGTTCGTTAACACAGTTAGTATCAATGGGAAGGTTAACAAAACAAGGAAACCCTATATATATATATAGTAAGATATATATGCACAAACTTGTATGTGTAGGTTATCGGTACCCTTGCTCTTACTCGTTCCCTTTTCGGTACCTATCCGGGAAGTACATGCCCCTAAGATGCATACACTAGTCAGCTAATAAGCTCAGTGAGTTCATAGTTTTTTTGCACATACACACATATAGTTCACAACCCAAAGTCAACAATTCATAAATTTCCCATTTTGAAAATTAATATGAGATCTCAATATCATATGACATGATCGCTACACGCCAATGGTTCGGGTGGGAGCTATCTAACCCTCACCCCTAGATTGCCCGCAATTCTCCCTTGCCTGCATAAATCTCGGTGTTTCAGTAGTGAACCACTCATATTTCCCCCGTATTACATTTAATAACAAATTTGAGTTTATCCCGTTTATAAGCATGTGTAGAAGTTTAAAATGGAACAAGTAGCATGCACATCCCATAACATCACATACATGCAATACATATATCATGTAACATGTACAAAAAACCCATGTAGCATATTCCATAATTAACGCATAAAATAATTTGTACATAGTATGCATCCCAGTGTAAATCTCATGAATACTCACCTGAATAGTTTCGCTTGGCTAGACTGCGTCCCTGAGTAATACCCTATAACACATAATTACATTTTCTTAATTAGTGTCTTGACTTTCCCAAAAGTCAAACAGGTCAATCCCAAACATACCTCGTCAACATGTACCCCCCCCCCCCAAGTGGACTACTTCACGTCCAAAATAAATAACGACGTATTAACCCACCTATATTTATATATGTCTTTCGTTTTAAAAATGCCCAATCCCACAATTATCCGATCACGACACCTTAACTAAGTTATTAAATTTTTTATTATAATTTAATAAACCCTCCACCCTTAAATAAATAAATAAGTTAGAGATTAAAGTATTAATTAGATACATTCTAATTAATACTAAATCTCAAAATAGTAAATCCCAAAAATGTGAGAACCCAATTAATTAATACCCTTTACAATTTAATCTCCAAATCTTGACCAACTTAATCAAAACAACTCGATTTATTTCGAATAATCCATGTAAATACACGAGACTCGTTTTTTTTAAATATCGATTAAATCAAAACGACTCGAGTCTAACAAACCCGAGCCGAGACAAGTCATCCCAGGACCAACATCTCGGTCCAGGATTGGTCGGCCCAACTTGACGCCCGATCGAGCCCGGTCGTACCTTCGGTGTGGCTATCATGAACGACATCCGTTTAGGATCGTTTCTCAACTATTTTGCACCAAACTTTTTAGAAAATCTTATAAATAATGTTAATCCCAATTCATACCTCAATTTATAGCCCTTAATGTTCAATATTCAACTTGAAATTCGAGATTTGGTACCCGATCTCGTCAATCCACCGCCACAGCGGCTTCTCGCCTAAAATACTCGATGCACAGGATACCATTGTCTATGAAACTTATACCATTGGAAAGGTAATTAAAAAACATAGCCAACCATATATAATACATCAGTTTTGGTTGAGTATTTTACTTCTAATCGTCATTTTTGTGCAGAACGACCCTACGCCACTCCAAACTCGATATCTTCTTCATTTCTCGATGAAACTTCAAATATCCAAAGGGGTTTACTCCCTTACATCCCTCGGAACGATTCCACAAAGTTTCAGCCGAAAATTCAAAGTTATAAGGCATAAAATCGGTCGTTGAATAAGAAAAACGTGATTTGGGGAAATGATTTCTCAAATCTCAATCATTTCCAAATTACTTTTCTACTTTTGGTAGAACTAGTCCCTCTAGTTTTCCTTTTTGTATTATCTTCCCAAATCAATTAGATTTAAAATATTCTATTTTTTTAATTGATTTTATTTATGCAATAAAATCATATTTTTCAAGTACTGACATTTTAATCCTGTATGTCTTTACTTTTTTAATTTTTTTAACCCATAATAACTATTCATTTTATAAATCATGACTTTTAGAGTGTTACACCATCGTTCTAGCCGCTTTGAGGTAAATGAACATAGGAGAATCAGTAGGTGGGCCGAACGAAACCTAAGTGACCTTCCGGTTTGAGCAGTGGATTCGTTCAGACACATCAAAAGGAGTCGGGTCGCGACCTCATTAGGAATGGCAATGGGTCGGGTTCGGGGCGGGTTTACCGTCCCCCTTCCCCGAAACTGAAATGCATCCCCGTCCCCGCCCCGTTCCCCGTCGGGTTTTTATTCGGGGCGCCCCGTCGGGGATTTTTTATGCCCTATCCCCGTCCCCGACCCGATGGGGAATCCCCGATCCCCAAACCCGACCCCGACCGAACATATTTATAATATATATATATATATATATATATATATATATATATATATAATTTTATATATAATTTATATTAAATATTAATAATATATATTAAACATATTTATATTAATAATATATATATATTAATAATAATATATATTAAACATATTTATATTAATAATATATATTAAACATATTTATATTAAATATTAATAATATATATAATTTTATTTTTATTAATACATATATATATATATATATATATATCGGGGCGGGGCGGGGATACCTTGCCCCGATACCGAACCCGAACCCGATAAAATCCCCGAAAATTTCCCCATTACCCGACCTGACCCGAAATTGTCTAACCCGACCCGACCCGAACTTAGTCGGGTTTGGGGTTTTCTGCCATCCCTAGACCTCATCCCTCTCTCTGTAATAGACAATGAAGTTAATTTGTTAGTAAACATACAAATCTAATTACATATTAAAAAAATGTATAGTTGTCATTTGGTGTTGATGTTATGCAGCGCTGATCGATCCCTCGGTGTGCTTGGACGACACTCCCTCAAACGTGGTCGACCGATTGGCCCTACCGAACGTAGATTGGGATCTCCAACAGTTAGTATCCCACACCTGTTAAAAACATAACACATAAGTTGGTATAAAACAAAGGTAATGCACAAACATCACAATAATGAATTAAAACATGATTAATCATATGGAGCCAATACAACTATAGATACCAGGGAGGGTGGTTTCCTCTAAGGGTGTGTAGTCCTCACTGTCTCACCTCACCCCATCCACCTATAGGGACCGTGTCGTGATCCATTTACGTAAACCCCTCCTCCAATCCCACACCTATTGTGTATGGTACGGGTCCATGCACGATATAAATCTCTCCCTTCTGCATCGGGTCCCACTAGAAACTTACCCTATATACACACAAGATTTATCAGGGTAAAAACAATAATTTGATATGTACAATTACTTTAAAAGTGATTCATTTACCAACTCGAAAGCACTCGAACATGTAATTGCGGTCAGCCTGAGGGACGTCCTTCCATCGATGCCACTGACCACGAAATGAAGACCTCAAAATAGAGGTGACTTCTAGGACAACAAGGGGATTTAGAAACTTGCACAATTAAAAAATATACAACATAAAACTCAATCATTTGATTATGTATTATGTATTACAAATCTTTATATAACATCTACTTACCTGCCGCCACCCAGAATGAGTCGTTGTTGTTGACTCGGATGTCGTAGCGTCGACATTGAATGATTGGGGACTCTCCCCAACCTCGAACCACTCGAATGCTGGAAATCCACCCGATCTTCCTGATCCTCGAGTCTAAGGGTTAGGGTGGTATCATCCAAAAACTCCTCATAGTCATCAGCATGCGGGTCGCCAAGCCGACTAGAGCTACTATTTCCCCTACCTCCGCCCGGTACCTCTACATTGACCTTTACCCCTAGGACGATATGTCATCGCCTGGAAACATGCAAATTCTATTTTATACATAAAAATGGAGAATGTCAAATGTCAATTATACAATTGTGAAATAAATATAAAGAAGACAAGTTACTCATCAGAAGAATGATCAGATAACCTAAGTTCATTTTCGTTATCTGAGTCATCATCTGTGTTTTGAAATTTTGCTTCTTCTTCACTACCTTCATTAGCAGGTCCATCGTCACTATCATAAGCATCGACTACATTTACCTCCATGTGATAAGACGAACCGAAATTGAGGTCATCATTTAATTTTTATGGACATTGTATGAGTTACTCTTCCGTTGATTTGAAAGAATTGTTCTCCATCCACATTATCATCATCCTCAACATCGTTAACAGTTTCTACTACTTCATATACACTACGAGGCTTCGTCTTGACAACCACCCACCAATCTTTCAAATCATTTGTTATTGAAGGATATGAAGTATAATAGACTTGTTCTGCCTGTAATGCTAGGACGAACGGGTCATCGGTTCTTAGTCTGGACTTATATTTGATATCAACGAAACTATGTTTACGGTTGACTCTAACCTCCGACGGAGTATCAAAACAAGCACGTTTGAACAACATAACAATGCAACTCCCTACACCATAAAATTACATCTCTACAACTTCATCCAAAATTCCATAATAGTCGGACTCAGACTCGTTGTAATAGGCCCCTTACACATACACCATTGTTATGTGTAACTCGACCAACACCATGGGTTACCATATGGAACTTGTAACCATTAATGAAGTATCATTGATGCGACCAAGCATAAAGGAAAGGTATAGTCCATGAGCTAGTGATTTCAATTTTTTACTAGAGTTGGATGACCCGAGCACGTATTGCTTGAACCCGCCACTAAACCTTTCCTGCCGTAGTTGTTCAGATGCAATATCATCAATATTTGGTTTTGTTTGACGAATCCATTCATCAAAGGTCAATTGGAAAGGTTTAACTTTTACACAGTTGAACAAGACATATGGGTGGATCTTATGCATGTCATGATCAGTCAAGATTATCTGTTTCCCACCTTCTCGAATAGTGGACGAGATGGAACCTTGAATATGCATAGTCGATCATCAGTCCACGCATAACTAGGAATATCTGGGACAAAGTTCCTTGACTCGTTATTATGTCTTATTTCTATTTGTGGATGAAAATAGAGGCAGAAATAGGTATATAGTTCATTTACAAGGTACGACTCAATGATAGAGCCCTTAACCCTTATTTTATTTTTAATCATCCTCTTCAATGACCCAATCTTCAAAAATAAGCAATGAAATACGTGTTAGTGACGGAAACAGTGTTTTATATGAATATATTGTAGTAGATTTTAATAAATTAGAATTTACCTCTCGTAGATATACATCCACCTATATTGGATTGAACCACCGTTTATAGCATCATGTGTCAAATGTATTACCAGGTGTTCCATTGAATCAAAGAATCTTGGTGTAAAAACATTTTTCAACTTGCAAATTGTTTGAACGATACTTTTTTGCAATGGAACCAACTCCTTTATGTGTCAAGACCCTTGAACATATTGCATGAAAGAATGTGCAGAACTCCATTAATGCATCCCATATTGGAGTTGGTATCATCCATCGTAAGGCAATAGGGAGCAATTGTTGCATAAACACATGGTAATCATGAATCTTGAAGCTATAAAAGTTGGACTCTTTAAAGGTTCACACCCCCCCCCCCTTATGTTCAAAGCATACACGTCTGAAAACTTCAACTTCTTCAACCATGAACGCACTTGTTATATTTGGTGTTTGCTCAAACTGTATGATGACTTCGGTTTTACTACTTTGTTGTCAGACGTGGAAATGCGCAAATCCCGTCGAATGCAATATATCTCTACATCCGTCATCTCCTTTATATTGTCGTTTGTTTTATGTGTATCCATGTAACACCCTAAAAATAGGGTAAACTTAAAACTAAAAAATATCGGCAATACGATGTCTAAAATATAAAGATTTATAAACCCTGTTAATGAATGACTAAAACCCAATAAAGTTGGGGTAGTTGCATCATTAAAGTAGCGGAAGAATGAGATATAATACACAACAACCTATTTAATCTAGAACAATAATTTAAGACTAGATTAAGGTGAGTGTCACTATGTCTCCAAAACGCTCTTCTCACAAGATTCCCAAAAGCTCGGTCCTTCAAGAATCCTAGGTGCGCGACCGGCAAATCAAGGTTCCCTAGGAACACCGCTAGTAGGACCTGCGAGCCATTAACCACCAAGACAAGTGCTAGGCCAAAATTCTAGTGATATAATAAAGGTCTAACAGTTTATAATTTAAGAAAATACAACATAATTAATTGTTACCGATACACTCAAATGGTTGAACCAATGCCAACCTTCAACTGCAAAAGGATATTCCACACCTGAACAAAATACACAAGAGATATCTCTTGAAATACGGAGAGATCTGTTTCCATCTTGGGTGACGAGAACACGTGAATGGAGTCACCCATGATGTTATTGGATTATACCTCATGTCCTGGTTCTAGTTCCCATGCCATAAAAGACATCACAATTCTCAAACCATTTATGCCTTTATTGCCTACTCCATCAAGTTACACCTCAAGGACTTACGGACATTATTGCCTATCCATTCACGAGAGATAAGAAAATGAATCCCATATACGAGAGATATTCACTTAGGCCAAAAATCCCATTTTTACAAGAAATGATTCTCACTAACTTTATATTCCATTTTAAGCATGTTAGAGAGTGTGTAACACTTATTAAACATCATTAAGCACAAATAACAAGGATCAAAACTCCATATTTAACAAAACCCACAAACCCTAACTTTTAGGTCAAAGCCCTAATGTACCTACAAATCACATACAAGCAAATAATTACATTTATAGTGATGTAAGGGTTAAGAGACTCACCAAAAGAGTTTGTGATGTAAAAACCCTAAAATGGCAAAACCCTAGAAATGGAGATGAAGTCTTGAGGTTGAAGATGAAGATGATGAGATGGTAGACCTTTGAACCCTAGACTTCCAAATCTTTAGATGATGACTCCAACTTGAAGATTTGAAGGAGAGTGTAGTAATAAATGGGGTGGGTCAGATTTAATGAAGAAGGAGAAGAGAAGAGAGTTTTTGAGAAATGATTTGGGGATTAAGAGGTTTGGGGACTGATTCCCCCCTTTTAAATCGCCCAGTGGTCGCGCGCGGTGGGGCACGCCAAGCACTGAATTCGCGCAAGGACAGAGCCCCGTGCGGATGGCGGCGTGCGTTGGGTGGCGCAGAGAGTCACGCGGATCACTGCTGCTCCTTTTGCCCTCTTCTTTGGCTAATACACTCCACCCCCACATAAGATAGATTTCAAGGTAAACTAAGAACTAAACCATACTACAAGCGAAATACGGATTTATGATAAAAATTGCTTACCTAGAAATCGGGATGTTACAATCCATCACGGTGTTAAATGGATTCTTAAAAGCATTCTTCTCAATGTTCATGGCTTCCAAGTTGCATCAGATTAACGTCTTCCAATACCATAGCTCCCGCAGATCATTCTATTTACCCAATTATGGGTTGTTCTGAAACCACTAATTTAATTTTTCTATTACTTGATCATAATGGGAAGCTCTTGTAAACAGTTGGAAGGTGATGGACCTACTCCCAGATCTCTTCACCGGTTAACTCAGGTGGTAGCCCGACAGACACCCTATTCCCAGCTAGAAATCCTTCTCGATTTGGAGCCCATTTTTTTATTAAACTATTTTGAACAGAGAAGAATTTTCGACAAAAATTCTGTAACACCCCAGAAGTTGGGTTAGTTTGTAAAGAATGTTAGTGGAAGATCAAGTGCTTAAGTAGAGAAAAAGTAAAATGGAAGGGATAGATTTGTAAAGTGTAATTAGAAAAAGGGATCATTAAGATGTTTGACCAAGTAAAACCAAAAAAAAATGGGATTTACCCACTTCCCCTACTTTTCGTGCAACTCCTCCAGGAGGTGCCCCTTCCTCTTTTATTAGTTATTATCCAAGGAAAAAAAGGGATTTCCTCTCTTTTTTTGTTGCATACGGAAAGCAAAAGGAAGAAAACCGTATTCCCATTGCCTTTCTTGATGAAACAGAAGCTTGGTAGTAGCAATAAAGCAAATAATGTGTAGTGAGTTTAGAGGAGGAAACCATCAACCAAGGTACAATTTTCTTCCCTTTTAATTTGTTCAGATCTTGGTATTTAACCCAAGATATGTAAGCATGATTTTATAGATGATTATGACTCGCATTCATCAAGAGAGGAGTGCTTAAGGGTTTTAAGGTTAGATGTGAATTTGGTTTTTTTAAAGAGCCCCAATACTTGTTGTCGTTTCTTTAATTATTTTCAGAACTTGAAACCCTTCGTTAACAAGAAAAACCATGGGTTTTCGGTAGTCACCGGAGACGGTTGCCATAAGGAAGCCGGTATGGACTCCATGCCCTTAGTAGCACTCAGATGGGACTAAGGCCTTTTCTTGGGTTTCCATAAACGCCTCTGTTGGGCAAAGAAAAAGGGCATATGTATTTTTCTCATTAATTGAGATTATTAACACTAAAATTATTAATAATATTAAGAATTTAATAATTCAACAGTTAATTAATTAATTCGAGGAATTAATCAATTCGAGGATTACGTCAAGTGGATTATAGTAATAAAAAATTGGCTTGTCAAGACGTTTACGCCATATTATTATAATTGTTTAAGTGTAACCTTGGAATCCTAAATTATTTTAGGTGTTCGGTTCATAGCAAGCTGGCAATAATTTGTCCAAGCTCAATCACCCGGCAATCCAGGTGAGTTTTCATGACTCGTTTCCCCAATGGGAGAATATACGACTAGTATGTTTCAGTAATGTAGTATTTTTATATATGTTTCAGTTATATAGCTATACGATTAATTACGTAATTTTAGTTAAACATGTTTCTGTTATGTGTTTTAATTACGTTACATGCTTTCGATTATTTAATTGAGTAGCTTATATTGTGGATGATAAATTGTGCTATATTAATATCCACTTTATGCTAAATTTCAGTGTAGTGTGTGTATGTTTGAACACACAACTTTAATACTCCCTCCGTCCCAAAATAAGTGTCCACAATTGACTTGGCACACAGTTTTAGACATGCATAATTATTACACATTTTTCTCACCAAATGACATATATACCCTTATTTAATGTTTCTCTTTCTTCACAACTCTCATATATTTGTGCATTAATTAAGGGTAAATGTGTGAATTTAGTTATTTAATTTTTGAAAGTAGACACTTATTTTGGGACAAACATAAATAGAAATGTGGACACTTATTTTTGGACGGAGGGAGTAGTATTTAGTAATTATTAGGACTGATTCTATAGTAGAAAACCAACATTAAGAAGTCTAGTACAATAGGTGCATCGAAATGCACAAAAGCTCAATAGTAGTTATAGTTTGTCAATGTCAGTTTCACTATTTGTTGTGAATCAGTTATCAGTTCAGTATAGCATGTGTGTTAGTATGCACTAGCTGCTTAGTAATTAGTTGTATGTTACTTGTTAGTAATAATCATATAATCACCTATGTGATTGGCCTTATTAGTTGTTATGATCGGACAACATCCCTATAATATTATGACAACTAGTGTGGCATCGTTCTTAGTGACGATAACTCAGTTAAGTGTGTGCTTACCTAAGCACCACGCTCAGCGCTAATAGTATTTTTCTCAAGACTAGTTTCAAATGGTCTTCTAGTTGAATGGTGCGTCAAGATGCACCAATGTAGAACACCATGGTGTGTTGAGATAGTGTTAGTGCATTGTTTAAGTTATCTGTTTTATTCAATAGTGGTTATTGAATTGTTTATTTCAGTGTTTATAGAACTAACCATGAACTCACTTAGCTTTGTAAGCTAACATGTGTCGTATATCTCAAGTGGCATGCACACAAGACTCAACAAGGTGAAGGGTTTGTATTCGATTGTTGTAGAGCACCTTTACTAATCTTATGTTGTATTAACTTGTTCGTTATTGGACGAACTAGTTTGTTAGATTATTATTTTTTTTGTAAGTCTTCCGTTGTAACAGAATTGTTGAAATGTAAGTAATGAAAATTTGAAATTTGTTCATTCACAAGTTAATATCAGATATTTTACTGTAACGCCTTATGGGCTTAGGTTGGGTGTTACAAGTTGGTATCAGATGTGTAAGAATGGGCCCTCAGTTTTAGTACCACTCAGTGTGTGTGCATTTCAGTATAAAGATGGCGCATATTAGACGCGACTTACTGTAAGTACAACATAGTAGTGCACTGCGGTGTAGTACATTTATTAATTGTTATAAGCGATCTAGTTTCCTTTCTTGCAGATGGTCAATGTTAAGTGTATATGTAAGGTATTGAGAAGTAAAGTCGGTGTAGGGTCTGGCAAAACAACTAGTATGAGCTTATTCTTAGGATGTGGGCATTTGAGTGTCTAAATTTAGAGTCGCCAAGGAAACTCTTATCATAATAGCACTAGCAATTTCAGTCAGAGCTTGAGTTGTATAAGAAATCATCTTCTAGTTGGCAATTTCAGTTTTAGTTTATGATAGTGAATATATTTCTTTTGTTGGTTGTTGAGGCACATTTGATTGATGTAGCTTAGTATAGGTGGTTGATACCCCTCAGTTTAAATGAGGATTATAGTTTCTAGTAGTAATGGTGCCTTCATTGGCATGTAGTAGGTTGAGGAACCAAGATTCCATTTGGTATTATGTTTGAGGGAACTAACGGGGCGTTTGGTTCGCCGGATTCCTCCGGAATCTGATGGAATTGGAATGGTCAATTCCGTTGACCAAATTCCATCCTGCTTTTTGGTTACCCATGGAATGGAATTGAATTCCATGAATTCCTTCAAATGTGGATTTGGTCCTTCCTTCTTAAAAATGATGGAATTGAATTCCGTTCCATCCAATTTTCTAAAAATTACATAAATACCCTCCTAACAATTAAAAAACCCTAGCCACTTCTTTCTTCTCCATTCTAATCTGTTGCACGACTTCATACCCATGGTTCTCGATTTCAATTTCATGGTTCATGACTGGGTGGCGTATGGAGGCACGACTTCTTCCCCTTCTCGATTTCGATTTCTTCCCCTTCTCGATTTCAATTTCATGGTTCATGGTGCATGACTTCTTCCCCTTCTCGATTTCGATTTCTGTATCTTCTCCATTCTAATCTGTTGCACACACGACTTCTGATTTGAACTTCGATTTATGCATCTGATTTTCGATTTCAACCTCGATTTCTGATTTCAACTTCGATTTCTGTAGTATGAACTTCGATTGCATCTGCAGTATGAACTTCAAACCTGGTTTGTTGAAACTTCATCATCACCATCGTAGCTAGAGCTCAAACCTGTTGTATTCTTCTTTTTCTGGGTTGTCTGCATGTCTCTTTTTTGGGTTTTTGTTCAATCGATCATCGATTGCGTTCTGGGTTGTCGTCTTCACAAAAAAGGTGTGTTATGTGTTGATGGTTGTGGAGCATGTCGTATGAAGATGATGACAGGTGATGATGATGTATTTTAAATGTAATAAAAGATTTTATATAAATAAGAAAGTGGAAAAATATATATGGTAAATTACATAAAGGGTATTTTATATATGTTTTTGTAAATGGTAAATTACATTTTTTTCTCATTAAATGTTAATTTTATAATTACTTATAATTAAAAAAATAAAAATAAAAATCAAAGAAAGTGTATTTTTGTCATTTTTCAGAATTCCATTCCAATTCCTATGCAAACCAAACAGACAGATTCCAATTCATTTGACTGATTACATTCCATTCCTACCAACCAAACACTTGGTCAAACCTGATAACATTCCATTCCAACTCCTTCCAGATTCCAATTCATTTGGCAGATTGCATTCCTTCAGAAATCATTCTGCGAACCAAATGCCCACTAAGATTCCATTTGTTTTAGTATAGCTGCGAGAACCAAGATTCCACATGTTTAAGTTTTAGCTTAAATGTTTTGCCTATAGATTATTGAAAGTATTTTAGGTTTGTTAAACTAAATTGTGACATTATTAGGTTAGGACGACGACTAAAAGATCACTATAAGATCGCGTTAGCTGATGAAGTAAATGAGAACGCAACATCCCACCCAAGCCGAGATCGGAGCTGAAGTAGTAGTGCTCATAGTAGGGGCATAACTTAGGCCATCAAATCGGGATAGTTCAGGCAAAGATCAAAGTTGAGACATAACTTAGAGAGCAAACCCAAGGGTAATGTCTGTAAAGTATGAAAAGCTCGTAAAGAAAGTAGCACAAGTGTTATAAGTTATAGCTCTAGTATATTGGCCAAGACCATCAAATATAAACCAAGCTCTCGAGGAGCCCACTTTGTGAGGAAAGAAACAATGATGTCGTTGGTAGTGCAACAGAAAACGGGTGCACTCATAAGACTCTCATATCACCATTACAAGAAACTTAGATGTGAAAAGTTATAGTTGTGTTAATGAGCTGGTCCAAAAAGGAAGAAAGTGTTTTTAATATTTATGAGTGCTCTCAAGAACAACTAGTCAAGTTTGAGTAACCACTATTGATGAGGTAATTAAGATGAGCAATGACAATGTTGTAGTGTCAAGAAGCGATAACAAGCATAAGTGCGAAGAATCTAATTAAGGATCTAAGAAGATAGAGATTAGTCTTTAGTTAAGAAAAGATAGTAAATGGGTTAGATATTCCTTTAGGCCAAAAAAACATCCACGAGGATTTTGATTAGGAAACACGAAGGGTTTCACACTTAGTGAACCAAGGCACTCAATGTAGGAGTGCGTAGCTAGTTGAACATGTCACTAATGTGGCTCATTCAAGTAGTTAAGATATGATTGTCGATATTTCAAAAGAAGAAAAAAAGTCGAGTTAGAATTGTCAAGACAGTAAAGACTGTTTGAGAAAGAGTTTAGCGAGTGAAGATGCCAGTCAGCTAGAAACGAGCTAGTCAGTAGAAACAATTTTTAGTGATAAAGAAGTATCAATTATGTGTTCAATGATTTCACAGTCTGTAAAAAATGTGAAGATTGTAAGGTGATACCATGCGAACTAATACTTTAACGTTTAGTTGAATGGACGTAAAGTTAACCATTGTTTGGTTATCATCTAGTTGTTCTCAGATACATAAAATGGTTTTAAGTTCAATATTTTTGGTATGATGAGTATGCTTAGTGCATTCAAATACTTTTCAATATGTTTAGCAGAACAAAATGTTTGATTCAGAACTTTAGATGTATGTGAAACATATTATGTGTTTACAACATTATGGTTATGAAAATTATACAGTATTTACATGCATCATTTTAATGATTCAGTTTAGCTTAAATGTTACATGCTTTAGTAACATTTGCTTTATTGTTTGGTTAGAAAGAATGAGCCTTCAGTTATGTCATTTGGGATGAGAAACGTATCAGTGGCATTCTAGATCTAGTGAGCCTAGTGTATAGACCACACTTTGATAAGTTAATTATAGTCGTTGTTATAGTATGCCAGTTATTCAAGAGATAAGGCCAATCATGTATAACGCTAGAAGTTATTCCTATAACCATTAAAAAAAGATAAGTTGTAAGCTCAACTTTGAAATATGAGTTTTATATTTAAGGGGTATAGTTCCATGGTTACGCATGTGACAAGAATTGCATCTAAGTAGACCCAACAAGTTAGTGATTATGTTGGATTGGGAACAACTAAGATTAGCAATTGAAAAGCAAGTTTCTTAGTTAGTAGACTATGATTGGAGATACATTAAGGGGTTTTCTGCAGTAGTCTGGAGGACAGTAAGTTAGATTGAAGACAATAGCAAGAAAAATCTCTTCCAATTATTGAAAGAAAAGTTAAGTATTGCATAGATTTAATTATTGCCAGAAGTACCTAAAGGTTCGTAATGAACGATGATGCTTGATTGGTCAAATTAGATTAGTTATTGATGCAACAGGGAAAGTTTATCGCTCACGCATCATGCAAAATAAAATATAGTGAGGAGTAACCAAGTTACGATCTAGAGTTAGTAACAAAGGTGATTGCACTCATCACCAATATACCACAAAGTGTGTTTTGCACACATATCGTGAAAGTTTACATGTCCTTGTTTAATTGGAAATGACCAAGTTGCAGTAGAGACATTGATTAGCATCATAAGAGAACTATAGGGTGAGATTCACTGTCATCTAGGATAAGAGAATATACTCGCTGATGCGTTAAGTAGAACTGAAAGTCTAAAGGTGGTAAAAGTTCGAGTCGTGAAAGTTTGAAATTGTAAGATCCCACATTGGTTGGGGAGGGGAATAAAAGTTTCCTTATAAGGGACTGGATACCTCCTCTACCAGACGCGTTTTAAAACCGTGAGTCCAGGTGTGTGGACAAAGCGGACAATATCTGGTACGGTTGGCCTGGGATGTTACAGATGGTATCAGAGCCGGGAGACGGACTAGTGTGCCAGCGAGGACGTTGGTCTCCCAAGGGGGGTGTATTGTAAGATCCCACATTGGTTGGGGAGGGGAACAAAAGTTGCCTTATAAGGGACTGGATACCTCCTCTACCAGACGCGTTTTAAAACCGTGAGTCCAGGTGTGTGGACAAAGCGGACAATATCTGGTACGGTTGGCCTGGGATGTTACAGAAATGTTTTTGAAGAATCATATTCAAGCAGTTCAGTGAGAAGCACTTCGAGAAAAGAACGTAAAAAAAAGACTATTGGATGAGTGGTCAAATTTAGTCGTTATTAGTAGACGCAAATGAAATCTTCAAGACTCCAAAAAGGAACATGGATCCCAACATGGGAGGCCTAAGACATATGGTGTAGACGAATCATGTAAATTGACGTGAACGAGGCACCTCCATAGTGATAGTAAATGTAAGAGTGTGAGAAGATATTTTTAGTGAGTGTACGTGAGCACAGGCGTCGAGACGTCAAACCATTATTAGTAAGTGGGGAAAGCCCCTAATTTTAGTTAGAACTAGTACATACTCTAGAGCCTACATACGAAGTCAGGTAAGAAATACAGATGTAGGTCCAAGCGCTTTCAGACATGAATAAGTAAGCATTATAGGTCGCTAAAGTTTCAAACAAGCGACAAAATGATGTTAAAGACATTGCCTTGACAAGTCATAGTCATTTTTGACAAGAACAAGGTTCACGGTATAGAGTTAGTTGCAAAGGTTGATAGGTAGTCTATTAACTAGGACTGGGAGCAGAATTATGTCGAATTCTTCGAATTCCACATCTCATACATGTCGAATTAATAAATGAAAAGTAAGTAGTTGTCGAGACGACTATAATGTCTTTAGAAGGGATACAGATAACATATAGGTTAAACTAGGAGAGAGAGAGAGAGAGAGAGAGAGAGAGAGAGAGAAAGTGAGTCAAGTGATAGATAGAAAGATGAGGCAGTGAAGGAATGCAATTGTCCTCAAAGTTGCGATATAGTAGATGTTCCAAAAGGGCCATGTATGACTTGGAATGTTAAGCGTATATGAAGAAGAAGTACCCTCATTTGTTCCAATCAGATGCAAATTTCGGGGACGAAATTTATGTAAGGGAGGAGAGTTGTAACGCCCCAGAAGTTGGGTTAGTTTGTAAAGAATGTTAGCGGAAGGTCAAGTGCTTAAGTAGAGAAAAAGTAAAATGGAAGGGCTAGATTTGTCAAGTGTAACTAGAAAAGGGGCTCATTAAGATGTTTGACCAAGTAAAAGCAAAAAAAATGGGATTTACCCACTTCCCCTACTTTTCGTGCAACTTTGTAACACCCTCAGATCTGGAAATAGCAACTAGTTTAAAATTTTCTAAATACACCAATAAAAGAATCATCTACAACCACAATTTAATATTTAACCTCAACACACACATTCATTCTATACATACGGTTTATAAAGGACGAGTGCTACTAATACCCATGCATAGTCACTATCTCCAACTTACGGAAGACTTCACCGGGTACTTACTTTTGAATCTAGCTAAGGCTCTACTCTTCATAGGACTGCTAGAACCAAACTCCCAACTGGAACCTGATGTACATGCCGACAAATAAAAAGGTTAGGCTAACGCCTAGTGAGTTCAAGAGTTTTACATCGAGATTATAGAGGAAAACGTAATGAAAGGGTTGTAACTTATAATCATGATCCTTTGAAATGATTTACTTAACAAGCATAAGAGAACAACTCATTTACTAATAATATGCATTTTGTAGATGGTCGCCTAAACGCCAAAACATTCTTTCATGAAATGATGCAATCCAACACTTAATTGAAGCGAGAATAATGGTAATGCTCAATTAATGAAAATTTGAGTAAGCTTTATAAAACAAACGACCAAAATATGAGTAAACTCAAGTCTCTAAGACTATAGCATAAGGGAGATAACCCAACTCAAAACGTGGATATAAAATGACTCTCAATTTAAGATAATGTAAATAATAATTCTTATCCCAAAACATCCCAAAACACGGATAGGGATTAATACTCGACCCATAAAACATGGAATAAATTCATGTATGAAAAATGTAATCGAAAACCAATAATAAACGACTCAGCCCAAAGATAACACCTTTCGGTGACGGGGGAAACCCGATTCCGCATAATGTGACGTGCACAGAGTAAGCCACACATTACGTTAAATTGGTATAAGTAGCGGGCTCAACATCTTTCAGAATACACCCATAGATACTAGCAAGGAGGACTTACACCATACCGAAGAAGCTTAGTCGTGCCTCGATGGGGAAAACTAATCGTTCCACCATCGGACAAAGCAATAAATGTATCGAGCTCAGCATCTTTCAGCATACACCCATTGATACGAGCACGAAGGACTTACATCCCATCCTATGCCGAACGTGCGTCGATGTGGAAAACTAGTCGTCCCAACACCGGATAAAATACAAAAGTGATCATGGATCCATAGCAGACGGGGCTGAAACATTACATGACTCAAAACGAATGAACTAATGCATTCAAAACACGTAATCCCCAATAAGATGCAATAAATGCAAGTCATAACCAAACGCTCTATAATGAGCTATCAAAACCGGACAAGTATCCCTAAGACCCAAAAAAATCCAAGTTGAGACATAGGCTCAACAAATCCAAAGACCCAACGTTAAAAATCATAAAATGAACTCAAACGTAAACGACCCAAAATAATGCAACCCATGCTTCAACACACCCAAATAACTTCAACATGATTTAGATCGGGACATAACATTTTCCAAAGTGGGTTGATACCTTTTATTCTTTCAAACCATCCCATGACATTCTATAGAATGTATTTATACTCAAAAATATGCTCCATGCAATAAATCATTTAAATACCCAAAATATATGATTTATTTATCAAAATGCCCAAAATCCCAAATGTGGGTGTTTTATGAAATTATAAAGTTGAATACTCCCAAATAACCAAAACTTATCAGGTGATTAGCGGTTAACAATTTTCATATAAAACATGTAAACACTTTAAAATAGACATTTTGGCATGTACACCATTTTCACAAATCAACTTGAACTCGCTTTGCTAGATTTAGGCTAAATCTAGATTCACCCAACTTGAGCTCCTTTGAAGGCCACTCGAATCCTCAAGCCGAAAACTTCCAAAACCTAGATCCATACATTCAAACCATAAATACCCATATTTAACCATTTAGAATCATTTCCCCTAAACATTAGACCAAAACCCAAACGAGACCAAAGCCCTAGTTTCTCCAAAACCATTAAATCCGAGATTTGAGAAACCAAACACTAGGGGAACATCAATGGAGTATTTATAACGTTATTTCAAGGAAGCTTACCATAAGATGACGAGACTTTCCGAGAACACTCAATCCAACTCTTCAACCCGAGCTCCCAACCGTTGAACTTGATGAGGAAGATGAAGATGGAGGTTTTGTGGTTCAAGATCCCAACTAGCTAGATGGTGAAGAATCATGTGGTTTGGGGAGGAAAAATCCCCAAAATAGGTTAGGGTTCGGTTTTGGGTTTTGGGAGACAAAAGAAAAGAAGATAAAAGGTGAAAATGAGGGAAATGGTTGAAAATTCGGACATTTAGACGACCAGACGTCGCGCATGGCCTTGTTACGCGATAGTGACAATGTCTCTATCGCGAGTCACTATCGCGCGGATTGTACCGCGAGTTTCGTGGTCCTCCGGCGATTGTGCCACGCGATAGTGACGATTGTCACTATCGCGAGTCACTATCGCGCTACCTGTACCAAAGCCTAAAATGGACGGAAACTCGCGATCCTCGCATGGGTCGACTCAAGGTTCGAAAGCACAACATTTTCCACCCAAAAAGATAGGCGGAAGGCGGAGAGATTACCAACGAAGGACGGAACTTGCTTAACGATGAACCGGGTGTTACAAACTCCTCCAGGAGGTGCCCCTTCCTCTTTTATTAGTTATTATCCAAGGAACAAAAAAGGGATTTCCTCTCTTTTTTTATGCATACGGAAAGCAAAAGGAAGAAAACCATATTCCCATTGCCTTTCTTGATGAAACAGAAGCTTGGTAGCAGCAATAAAGCAAATAATTTGTAGTGAGTTTAGAGGAGGAAACCATCAACCAAAGTACAATTTTCTTCCCTTTTAATTTGTTCAGATCTGGGTATTTAACCCAAGAAATGTAAGCATGATTTTATAGATGATTATGACTCGCATTCATCAAGAGAGGAGTGCTTAAGGGTTTTAAGGTTAGATGTGAATTTGGTTTTTATAAAGAACCCCAATACTTGTTGCCGTTTCTTTAATTATTTTCAGAACTTGAAACCCTTAGTTAACAAGAAAAGCCATGGGTTTAGGGTGGTATATACAACCACGGTAGTCACCGGAGACGGTTGCCATAAGGAAGTCGGTATGGACTCCATGCCCTTAGTAGCACTCAGATGGGACTAAGGCCTTTTCTTGGGTTTCCATGAACGCCTCTGTTGGGCAAAGAAAAAGGGCATATGTATTTTTCTCATTAATTGAGATTATTAACACTAAAATTATTAATAATATTAAGAATTTAATAATTCAGCAGTTAATTAATTAATTTGAGGAATTAATCAATTCGAGGATTCCGTCAAGTGGATTATAGTAATAAAAAAATTGGCTTGTCAAGACGTTTACGCCATATTATTATAATTGTTTAAGCGTAACCTTGGAATCCTAAATTATTTTAGTTCGATTCATAGCAAGCTGGCAATAATTTGTCCAAGCTCAATCACCCGACAATCCATGTGAGTTTTCATGACTCGTTTCCCCAATGGGAGGATATACGACTAGTATGTTTCAGTAATGTAGTATTTTTATATATGTTTCAGTTATACAGCTATACGATTGATTACGTAATTTTAGTTAAACATGTTTATGTTATGTGTTTTAATTACGTTACATGCTTTCGATTATTTGATTGAGTAGCTTACATTGTGGAAGATAAATTGTGCTATATTAATATCCATTTTATGCCAAATTTCAGTGTAGTGCATGTATGTTTGAACACACAACTTTAATAGTATTTAGTAATTATTAGGACTTGTTCTATTGTTGAAAACCAACATTAAGAAGTCTAGTACAATAGGTTCATCGAAATGCACAAAAGCTCAATAGTGGTTATAGTTTGTCAATGTTAGTTTCACTATTTGTTGTGAATCAGTTATCAGTTCAGTATAGCATGTGTGTTAGTATGCACTAGTTGCTTAGTAATTAGTTGTATGTTACTTGTTAGTAATAATCATATAATCACCTATGTGATTGGCCTTATCAATTGTTATGATCGGACAGCGTCCCTATAATATTATGACAACTAGTGTGGCATCGTTCTTAGTGACGATAACTCAGTTAAGTGTGTGCTTACGTAAGCACCACACTCAGCGCTAATAGTATTTTTCTCAAGACTAGTTTCAAATGGTCTTCTAGTTGAGTGGTGCGTCAAGATGCACCAATGTAGAACACCATGGTGTGTTGAGATAGTGTTAGTGCATTGTTTAAGTTGGAAGACCAAAGTCGAAAATTCAAGAAAATATATAAACCTTTTTTATTTTAAATTATAGATCATAGTTCTCATTTTTTTTTCTCTCTCTAAGCTCCATCTTCTCTCCTTCCCCAAACCCTAAAACTCCATTGATGAGGCCATGCAATCTAGAATTTGAGAGATGTATGAAGAATTGAAGGTGGAAATTGAAGCATTAGAGTTAACTACACAAGGTATGTTGATTATGATTTGAATGTTTCATCAATTGGGTTAATTAAGATTGGATTAAACCATGTAAATTCTTATGTAAGTTGCAATTCTTAAAGATTGATGATGAATACTAAGTAATGTGATAATGTATATTTTAGTTTGGACTTTTAGTAGTCATTTGAGGCCATTGATATATTAAAAATATGCATAGAAATGGTTCAAAATAAGTTGGGTTGAAGTTTGATTTGGAATATGTTAAAAACAGGAGTTGTGCAGGGGAGACAGAAAGTTGTTAGGTGTTCAAAAAAATCTTATAAAATCACTCGTTAGTCCAACTGAGATGTGAAATATACCGTTGGAAACCTTGAAGAGTCTAGTACATCTTTGTAGTTTACACTAAAAGTAGATATTGAGTCTAAATGGCTCAAAACCGTGAGTTTCCAGAACTGGTCAACTGAAACTCGGGAACTGCATACTGTTTTTGTAAAATTCATATAAATTTTGTCATTGATCCAAATAAGGTGAATCTTGTTCGATTAGGTTCCTAAGAGATAGTATTACAATTTTCATTTATAAGTAAAAGTTTCATTTGTCCTCTAAATATGTGTAAAACATCAAAAGTTTAGAGAGACATAAGTTGGTATGTGCAGGAACTTGAACTGCAACTATTGCTTGTACCTTGTGCACATCTTGCTTGTACCATATGATGAATCTTATACTAATCAACCTTAAACTATCTAGAACTACTCTAGAGATAATAATGAGTAGAAAAAGGGTCTAAGACTTGTTTACTCAAACAAATATATTGATTACTATAGAAATAGTAATTGGTTCTTGTTTTATGTAAAGGTGACTTTGTGTGACTTGTATCAATACTACGAACATCCGATTGTGGTATTCCATCATATGCTTTTCAAGTACGGATATTCTATTTCCTTGACCCGAGGGTAATTGATTACTTTCCGGAAATTCCATCCATCTTGATAAACGTGGCTCCGAAACTTATGGTTTCGAGTACTTGCATAAGAAACTTTTCTTTTGTTTCAAAGTTGAGTTTGTGTTAATCATTTGAATATGATTCCTAATTCGAACATATTGTTGAAAGAGTTTTACTTTTTGATTATTGACTTCATGTTTTACGAAAATTGCATGATTTCAGAATGAATTGATTTTTGAAGATACGATCCGTTTTCGGTCGATTTAGAAATATTGAACGAATTTGTTTCCGGTTGGTTAGATTATTATGACATGTGGTTTTATGATATATTGAAACATTGATTTTTAACAACACGAGTTTTCTTGATTTTGAATTAGACTCAACACTTGGGCATGGGTGTTGAGATGCCTTTCGTGGTGGCTATTAATGACCATGGCGTTCTCGTAAAGGCTAAGGCCAAGCCAAATAGGGAACGTAGGATGCATCCAAGAACCGAATACCAAAAAATGTCTGGTTACCGGATAGAACCGATTACCGGATAGAGTCGAATACTAGAACTAAATTGGTTACCAGATAGAACCGATTACCGGATAGAGCCGAATACCATAACTAAACTGGTTACCGGGGAATGGGTGGTGTTGTGCCCGACATTGACATTCCAAGTCTGATTGGATTGATCATCCGATTAGACAACGTATTATTGCAATACGGGTGACTTGTTGATTTTTTTAGAGAAAATGATTTCTACATTCTTTATTCATGTTCAGAATAGTTTCACTACAATTGTTTTACGTTAATTTTTATTTCAACTTATATTATGTTCACACGGTTATGCACATTATCCGCCCACTGAGCAACTTTGCTCAGCCAATGTGTCTTTTGTTACCTCGGCAGGTTCAGGTTCCACTCCAGGGATGGGTTGAATGATTGAGATATCACTTGGAGTAAAAAGAACTTAAGAACAACTTATGTATATCGGGTTTGTACAATATTTTGGGATCATATAGACGATAACATTTTGGGTTTGTAATTATGTTTAAGTTTCGTTATAAGTTAAATTTTATTATTGGGAAGCTTAGTACATCTCTGGAATGTGGAGTTTTGAATTTTGATCCGATTATCGGATTGTACACCTCCGGTCTCAGGTTATGCGGGGCGGGTGTGTTACATGTATATACGAATCGGACATGTTGAATATTTTTATTTTTTGGACTACGATCAAGTTATCATTGACCTTAAAATAAAGTTTTAATCTTATAATTATTGAATTATAGGTATAAAGTGCGTTAGGTACAAACTGCATAAACCGCACCGCACAGCATTTCGCGGTGTGGTTTGGTGCAGTTTGAGGTATACGTGGTGTGGTTTGTGGTTTGGAAAAATGCTCAAACCGCATATGCGGTGCGGTTTGCCGTTTTAATCTAAACCGCACCAAATCACACCGCGAACACCCCTGGTTGAGAGTATCAATCCGATGGTTGTTTAAGAGCATTCATGGGATTGAGACTTTTATTCAAGTACATTAAATCTGATGGTTATAAATCCGATGAGTCATAGGTTTTGATTCCTTCATCGGATTTAAACCTTATTGAGTGTCTAATCTGATGGTTGAAGAATACATCAGATTGGACCTGTTTTTGTTGACAAAGAAGAGAATTTATTTCTAAGTGTTTAATCATTGAATGTCTATATGTATTATGTACAAATTCGATGTTTGAGACTTATCAAGATCCATTAAAGTCCACTAAAATCCATTAAACCTAATAATTTTTCCAGGAGTTCCGTCTCCTTTTCCAAAACCCATCAAAGCCCAAAACTGAATAAAGCCCAATGAAACCCTTTAAAACCTAATTAAACCGATTAAGCCCAATAAAACCTATTAAATTCCACTAAGATCCATTAAATCGCAATAAGACCATTTATGATCCTTGGTGACTATTACATGTTTGTATGCAAGTGTGTATTGTATATATATATATATATATATATATATATATATATATATATATGCATGTGGTGTCTATTGGATTCGATAAGACCACTAAGACCCACTATAGCTCAATAAGACCCACTTAAGATCTATTATAGCCCAATAAGGGGTTGTTCGGTAACGGCTTAATGGGTTGTATACCAAATATGGCTTATTTGGTCAGCCATACTTGTTTGGTAGGAGCTTATTCGTTCAACCGATGGCTGAGCGAAGCAGCTACAAAAACTAGGTCCTATACACTCGGCTACTAAATTACATTAATTTTCCCTCCACTACCCTTTCTCTCCAACTTTCTTCTTCCTTTCTTCCCTCTCCAAACTTCCATGGTTCAAGGTGAAAAACCCTCTCCATCTCCTTGAAAAAACTCTCTCGATCTCCACCTGTAGCTGTTGGTTTCCTTCCTTCCCAGACTTCGTAGAAGATGTATTTTTTTTTTTAATGAAACTTCCTTGGGTTTTTTTTTGTTGAAACTTCCTTCCCAGACTTCGTATAAAATGTATTTTTTTTTTCTTTAATGAAACTTCCTTGGGTTTTTTTTTTTTTGAAACTTCCTTCCCAAACTTCTCGATCTCCACCTGTAACATAGATGAAACTTCCCTTGTCTTTTATTCACGAAGCTCTCCATAGAAGATGTATCTTGGGTTTTTTTTGTTGTTTTTTATCTGGCAACTTCCCTGTAGTTTATTATTTTAGGGTTCATGGTATTTTGGGTTTCTTATTTGTGGTTCATAAATTTGGGTTCTTTTTATATTTAGGGTTTTATTTAATTTTATTTATGTAATAAGATTGATCTATAGAATTTTGTTGTAAAAGAATTGTTTTACTATCTGTTTGTTATTGTTTAATCTACATTTTGTTGTTGTTTTGTAAAATTTCATCAACAAATGTTTAATGTAAAACAAAAGGGTAAAATGGACATTTCTGACATTCAGACTGTTTATTCAGCACAACAACCGAACAACAACTTAGTTGTTAACACACAAACAACTATATCCTTATAAACAGTTATATCCATACAGGTCTTAACAGAAAATGAACCGAACAACACCTAAGACACTTTATATCTTAGGCTCAATAACACCAATGGTGACTTATTACCTATTTGTAT